>HG995248.1:3775000-5025000 GCA_905332985.1 Mimas tiliae | reverse complement strand
AGCGCGAACAAATCCTTGAAGACAAGAGAACGCTTGTATATTTGAGTTAAATATAGTTCAGGCAATATGTCATACAACCTGAAATGTTCTGCATTTGTCTAAAACTTTTCTGTACGATGCTGTATTGATGCATTGTTAAGTTTATAATTTTTTTTATTTCATTAGCTTGAATGACGAGACGAGCAAGTCGCTCGCTTGATGATAAGCGCCACGCCTGCTCATAAACAGAAGCAACGCCAAACAAAACTTTAAATAACAAAGCACTGCATGACCCTGGTCTGCTCTCATCACCCCGAGATATAAGGTGTTAGGTCTCATAATGCCCAGTAATTTCACTGGCTTCAATGTCCTTCAGACTGGAACAAAACAGTGCTTACACAGTGTTGCTTGGCGGCAGAAATAGACAAAGCGGTGGTACCAACCCAGCCGGCCTCTGGCATACGAGGTACCTTCCACCTTTGTAAATAAAGTTTGGGGATATTCTTTTGTTAACTGGCATGTACAAATGTGTAACACAAATAGAAATCGTACACTTTCGGATATGATAGCTGTTCTAATCCACAAGGAACATTCAGAAAAAGGTTCAAAAGGATCAAATGAACTACAGGTAACGCCTTCTTTACCTTTATAAAGATATTTACATTATTCTTTTGTAACTTTTGTTTTTCTAAAATAAAACAGGTATCTGTTGTATTTTGAACTGAATATTCGTTTTATTAGAAACTGAAATAATCCTTATACGAGTTTAATAATTATTCTTTACTAACTTTTGCTCGCGGCTCCGCCCGCGTGAACTGCCTTTTCCGGGATAAAAAGTAGCCTTTTTAATAGCTTGAGTGATGAAAGAGCAGGTCGCTCGCTGGTTGGTAAGCGCCACGCCTGCCCATAAACAGAAGAAACACCACATAGAACTTTGAATTACAGAGCACTGCATGGCATTGGCCTGCGCTCGTCAGCTTGAGGCATAAGTTAAGTCTCCTAATGCCCAGTAATTTCACTGGCTTCTATGTCCTTCAAACCGAAACACAACAGTGCTTATACACTGCTGCTTTCGACAGATATAGACAAAGCAGTGGTACCAAACCAGACGGCCTGTCATATATGAGTTACCTACTGTAATACTGTACGGCATTAATGAAGCGAACAGAGCGACGGCAGCGACGCTTTTCAATTCACAGGTAGCTTGGTACACCTATATACAGATGTATTGTCGTGTAACATTGATGTGTCATTGTCATGTGTTTGCAATGTATTCATTAGTGTGACAGCTGATATCGAACTTCCATTACCAGGCGTATTGTATATCTTTATATATATATAAGTAGGGGCGTTGCCCATATTTTTCCACAAAACATAAAATAAAGAAAAACTTAAAGTCTGACGAATATGAGACATATCTTACTTTCTTCCCCATATTATTCAGCATCGATTGGTATCGGTCTCGACCCCATACCCCCAGCGGTTTCGGAGGAGATAGCGTGACAAGCTTTTGGCAGCGGCGGCGGCGCACGTTACTTTTTTTTAGAATAGAGAGATTCTACTGTACGTGTGTATGTGACTGAACTCCTCCTAAGCGGCTGGACCGATTTGAATGATTTTTTTGAATGCGTTTGGGTGGCGCCCGGGATGGATTCACAATTGTATCCGGTAGGTGGAGCTGCTGTAGTTGCGGGAGAAACCGCGCGAGACAGCTAGTTGGATTATAGAATCATATTGCGTACATTATAAATGCAGCGCGCGTTAGCTTCAAGGGCCCCATATTGAGATGGATTAGACGCCACGGATTAATCATTAAGATTTTTTTATGTGAATTTTTGGTAGGATAAGAACACAGTGTGCTTGTTGTATAAAAGCATGTACCGACATAATATAATATGAAAACGTCTGATTCAGGTTAATATAAATTTAAAACTCGTTTGAGTTATTTATCAACTGAATAGTTTTAAAAATAATTTTAAAACTATTCTATTTAAGGTATAAGTAGGTCCTTTGTAGATTGGAGTCCGTCTGTGTTGTCACCACACACAATGCTGCTTGGCGGCAGAAATAGACAAAACAGCGGTATCTACCCAGACGGCATCTCACATACGAGGGACCTATTACCTATAGTAAGGTGCATAACCAATAAACGATTCTTTATTTTTTTCAGTCTGGCCAGCAACCTAACTATATCATCATTGAGTTTTAAAAAGAAAATCTTTTAATAGTAGGTTCATTATTTGAGCTATCATAAAAAAGAAATGAGTTTATTTCAACATTCTTAAACAACTTGATCAACACAACATTGTCACGAACAAGCGACTTTTAGAACAAAATATATTTTGTACAGTTTCGATTTCAATAGGTAAGAAAATAAAGAGGAAGTGCGGAGAGTGCTTACTTTGCAAGTAAGTGATACCGGGTTGACTTTAACAAGAATAACAGAAAATTGCTTACTGTTGTTAAAGTGCCCTTCTATTTATTATGGGCTGAAAGGGTTGTGGTGATACTTTATTTTCTTTTTTATGGACAAAATTAAATATGAAAAATAAAATTCTAGGTGTTCGTATGCGAGAGGCCATCTGCGTTGGTACCACCGTTTTGATTATTATTTATTTCTATTGCCAATCAATGTGTAAGCACTATTGTGTTATGGAAGGACAATAAAGCCAGTGAAACTACTGGGTATTATGAGATTTAAGATCATATGTCTCAGCGTGACGAGCGTAGTCAAATGACATGCAGTTATATAATTCAAAGTTCTATGTAGTGTTGCGTTTGTTTATTGTCAGGCTTGGTAATCTAGACTAATAAAAAAATCCTTTACATGGGCGAAATAAGATAAGAAAGTAACTTTTGTGCGTATAGGCAAAGAAAAAATTTATGAATCTGTTTTTAAGTCGGTTAGGATGCGTTATCAGATTTGACCTATTGGGACAAGAGCTTGTGCGATTATCGTATCATTTAGGCATTTTTGTAAACCCCTTGTTTAGGAATACAGTCGATTGACGATTACTTTTTTATTGAAAACATTGGCAGCATAATAATATCGTGATTTACTTAACATTAATCTATGTATAAATTAAGCTAGTTTTTGATATAAACTTCTTGAAATCTTTCAAAAATATTTCGATCTTTGGCCTTGGTCCGATTATTTGTTACGCGCCTTGTGTTTCCTCTATCCTGAATAAAGCCAAAAAAAATAGTAGGCAATGGAACTTATTTACGTCGTTAACTTATTTTATATGAAACAAAAAATGTCAAGGCACAAGGGATTTAAGAAATTACAATCATAACCCTAAATAAATACAGCGGTAATAAAAAGCGGTAGGATAATCTGGTTATGTTCCGGAAAGTCAAATTTCTCTCTCTTATTTATATAAATGAGGTGATGTGTGAGTGGGACGGAAGTAGTTTATGCATATTATTAATATTAACGATTGTATTAATTTTCTTTATCTAGTTCAGCAAATGTTTGCAGGCTAGGTCAGCAGGTTTGTGTAGATAAGGATTAGAATTTTGGTTCAAAATAAACTGAGGATATTTTAATAAAAATATATTAAATAATAAAATACTAGTACTAGTATTACACGTCCCACTGCTGGGCACGGTCCTCCTCTACTTATTGAGAGGGGTTATGCCTCGTCCACCACGCTGGCCTAATATGGGTTGGCAGGCTTCACATACCTTCGAAATTTTAGAAACTCAAGTATGCAGGCTTCCTCAGAATATTTCCTTCACCGTTAAAGCAAGCGATAATTAACAATGAATACACACGTAACTTGGAAAAGTCAGTGCTCTTGCATGCTCTTGAGGATGTTTTCGAACCTGTGACTTTCGTCTCGATAAACCATGCGTCTCCCCACTGGGCTGTCTCTCCTGATTAATTAAAAATATTAATTACTTATAATATTTCTACGAAATACGCAATTTTGATTGAATATTGTTAAACTATTTGTGTTACAGTAAGCCGTTAAATTAAGAAAAAATCATGCGGGGCAGTTTTGGGGACTGCCAATAGAAGTGAAAACTAAGTAACTTGTGTATTGTATCGTCGAGCCATTAGATTATTATTTTTGATTTGTAAAGAAGTGTTAATGACCAATTTAATTGTATCTATATAATGTATATTAATAACGCATGGATGTATATCTATGTACATATATACACAGTATAGATATAGCTCATGGAAAGCGTTTGGTGACGATGACGCGAGTTCCATGACTTTTGTTCACCCAAAAAGTGCTCTGCGCGGCTAAAGAAGTTTTCACTTCAAAAATAGAGTTTCTGAAAATGCCTCTTATTATGTCAAATATCTGTTCTAAAAGCGCCTAAAAGTGCCTCAGTGAAATCGTTTGACACTCAAATTGACGCAGACAGACAGCCACTGAGAAAATTGAATGTTTCCTCAATGGACTTCAAGCGTAGTGCTATTAAGGATTCGCCATACTACGTCGGAATGGAAGGGATCATTCATCGCCTATGTTCCATTCTCATTTTTAACCGATTTCAATAAGAAGGAGGTTCGCCTGGCGAACTGCCTCGGTGGCGCAATTGCAACGCGTACGCGTTACGAATGAGGCTGACGCTGAGGTCTCGGGTTCGATCCCCGGGTCGGGTAAATGTGATATTGGGTTTTTCTATTACGAAAAGCTCAGTATCAGCCCGAAGTCTGACATTAGTGCCGGTATGGCGATAGGCTCGCCCCCTATAACGTCATGGGACGGAGATCCGCTCGGCGAAATGTGGGTGTACTGGTTACATCTCTGCATACCCCTTCGGGGATTACAGGCGTGAGTGCGTATGTATGTATGGAGGTTCGCTATTCATCTGTATATATGTTTTTTATGTATGTTCATGCATAACTCCGCCAAATGTGAACCGATTTTGATGATTCTTTTTCTGTTATAAAGGATTTACTCCGATGGTGATAAATTTTGTTAAGATCTGATGATGGAATATGCCGGAAAATGGGAAACTATAATGGATAATAACAAACGCATCACAAATCTAGTTTTGAAATTGGCTTTTGATATTTTTTTTTAGTTATCATATACAAAAAATTGGCAATGTAAGGCCGGCGACAGCTGTACCATTTCATTCGGTCGTTGTATGTCTGGGCGCTCAACTATTTTATGCTATAGAACTCTAAACAACGTTGAACCTTTATTTATTAATGAAAAATAATTTACTGTATTTATTCGCGTATACATTTTTTTATTTGTTTGATGTCCATTTGTTTGATAACATCTTATGTCTCGTCATCCTGAGACATAAGATGTTAAGTCTCATCATGCCCAGCCATACGTAGTGGTGAGTAAGTGGGCCACAAACATCTTAGGCCCAAAGCCAACCTTACCTGCATATGGTACACACTGGTAAATAACGGATGTGGCAATGGTGAAACTTGGTTCCCGTCGGGGATCGTGGGGTGGGGACGTCGTCCGTCATAATACTTATCAAATCCACCGTCAAATTATGATGGGAAGGCTGACCCTGGCATTAAGCCGGGATAACCCCAGACAGAAAGAATGATTCTCATATACGCAGTGATATTTTGTTATTAATAGTAATCGGAATGACATAGAAAGATTGTTATGATTAATGGACAGCTTCAGTATTTCGTTGTGATAAAATAATCTACGAGGATAAATGAATGCAAACAATATGAATCATTCCAGACTAGGACAGCTGTATTTGTACATATATTACGATATACAATATTTAAAAATACCCTATTGGGAATTTTAACTGTGATATCAGAATCGATATTCAAACGTAATGAAAAATCTTGCAGACGAAAATTGGACTATAAAAATAATCATATTTATTATTTAAACTTTAATTAATTGATTGTTTGTAAATCGTATTTCGATTGATTACCTCTGCAAGAGCGATAGCTTGGAGCCAGAGCGAGATAGCAAGTTGCGGTGTCTACGTAGATCAAACGCGCCGCGCCTTGCGTGCGCCCCCGCTTTCGTCAACACACACAGAAGTTCAGATGTAAATAACATTTTTGAAATATGTTCATTTTTCTAAGCTACCTGTGTAATGATAATATCTCGCATCTGTTTACTATTTTTTTAATTTAACTATTTTTATTAAGTTGTCTATATGTCTATCTTCACGACCCAAAAAAGATCAACAGGGTTTTATTTACACACTGTATATCACATCAATCGATGAGTGAGTTTGGTACACATAAATGTTAGCTGGAACGAATAACTGATACTGCGATCTTGTTTTTATACGTTACCAGCTAATGCTAGCAGCTTCGCCCATGTGAATGGCCTTTTCCAGGATAAAAAACAGCCTATGTCCTAACGCAGATGATGAAAATGCAGAACACAGAAAATGACTAATCTGAGACAAAAATAAGTTTCTGGACATTCATTAACTCTAGAAGCAATATTTATAGTTTTCATTTCATTATTATTCCGTATATCCATGGTAATTATTTGCGCCAAATCATGTTTATTCATCGAAAGATTGAGCTGCAATAAAAAAAAACAAACTTAAATTGAATTTCGCGGACTAGTGCTGATCTTTCACCTTAATAATTTTAGTCATTTTAGTTTAGTCTTAACAAGATACGTAAGCGTTGCTTAATCAACTAGTATTTTACCTCACTGCCTCGGTGGCGCAGTTGTAATGCGTACGCGTTACGATTGTGGCCAACGCTGAGGTCTCGGGTTCGATCCCCGGGTCGGGTAAAGTGGTATTGGGTTTTTCTATTACGAAATGCTCAGTATCAGCCCGGAGTCTGAAATTTGTGCCCGGGATGGCGATAGGCTCGCGCCCTATAATATAAGGGACGGAGATTACGGTCGGCAAAGTGTGGGTGTAATGGTTACACCTCTGCCTACCCCTACGGGGATTACAGGCGTGAGTGCGTATGCGTATGTATTTTAATTCACAAAATAAATAAATATTAGTACAATATTATCGCAAAAGTAATTAAAACTAATAATTAGTAAAACGTTTGGTGTAGTTACTTAGTAAAAAGTCCCAACACAAACACTAGTAACTAATCGCAGATGCCTTTGAGAGAACTAAATTAAACAAATCAACAAAGTTTTGTTTAATCGCGTTAGTGTGTAGTGTAAAAACGAAATATAGCAGCTTTCTCCACTTCTCATACTGAGCATTTTGTAATAAAAAATCTCAATATCACTTTTACCCGACCCGGGGATCGAACCTGAGACCTCAGCGTTAGCCTTAATCGTAATGCCGCGAGGCAGTCACAATGTATGTAACAATAAAGTTAATATTCAGTTATCGTTCTATTGCCTGACTTTCCATATGATTGTATCAACTTTGTGGGTTCCTGGTATTTTGAAAGTTTAATAGAAACATTCATGCGAAATAACATTAACATACATAAGGAACGTGGAACTGTGTATTATACGACATTAAACACCTGTTTCATTATCTTTTTTTATATCATAGGCCGGTAAACGAGCAAGTGGGCCACCTGATGATAAGTGATCTCCACCGCCCATGTATGCACACAGTACCAAATAAATCACGGGCACGTTGCCGACCAAGGAAAGAGATAAGTAAGGGATCGAAAATTGTGAAATAGGCCCTTAGTGAATGCGATAAAAGAAAATCAAACTTCAAAATTATAAAATTTTCTATCAAATATTTAACTTGCGTATCATTTCGCATAACTTTGCTGTCGATTTTTATATATAAATTAATCCGAAATGATTTATTGTTTGATAATTATTTTTATTAATTATTAACATAATTGATTTAGCTGTTTAATAGACGACTCCTATTTGTTAGTGTAACACATTCGCAATTCATAAAGCTGAGCGTAAATGCTTTTAGTATAATAACATTTCCAATATGCTATCAAACTTGGCTCAGTTCAGCATATCGATCATTTGCAAACAGTTACTAATCGCTACTATACAATCGTTTGCCAATATTGGCTTATAGTGAATATGATTTACTATTCCTATTTTATGGTCATTCGTAAACCTTCCCCGTATAAGAATTACTCCTAGATTAATGATTTAACCCTGTACCCCACGCCAGTTATCTTGACGATTTGCGCCATATCAAAATTTTATTGGTTTCGCGCTACTGAGATGCGGCGCGGTGGCAGTGTTAATATTATTTTTTGTTATGAAAAAAACTATTTGTTTGGAATGTTGTAAAACTAGTACAGCGGGCTATAAAAGCCCGCTTTATTTGATCACGAAGTTTATTTTTGTTATGGCTCGATATGTAGATCCAAAAGAAATTTTACGTCAAAGATTATAAAATAGTAAAAAATATACAAATTTTAATTTTATGTTTGCAGGAATTTCCGTAACAAAACTATATTACACGTTTATTTTTTGTACAGATTTAGTTCATCAGGTTTCTTAGAACAATTGTCTTGTAACTCAACGTCATTTTTACGATTTAGCCTTAGTCACAATCTTGAGGTGGTATTAAGTTCGCCTATAAACTTGAATAAATGGTTTAGGACAAGTCGCGTGTATTCAGCGGTTGATATAAACTTTCAACTGAAAAGGAAAGAAAGCAATAAATGATTTGAGATAATAAGCAATAAGTATCTAAGAAAAACGAATAGACAACATCAATAGCGTAGTGGGCGAATAGCCGGCCGAGCCGTAGCAAGTGGCCACGGGTTCGATTCTCGCACCGAAACAAATTAATTGTGTGATCCACAAATATTTGTTTCGGGTCTGGGTGTTATCACCCTAGTAGGGTTGATGTCAGACAGGCAGCTGGTGGTAAAAATTACAAGCCAAGTCTTTTAATAACATATGTTAAAAAGCATGTTGCGTCGACTCCACTGCGAGTGGGATAAGGGCAGGTGGAAGATTAAGAATGTAATAATAATAATAATAATAATACACCCAACAGTCACACACATAGTCCTGACCCCACACTAGGTAAACCTGTGTCGTGGGTATCAGGAACTACGAGGGACTTGCGGTCCCACAACACCCAGACCCGAGACCAATATTTGTGGTTCACACAAACATTTGTCTCGGTGTGGGAATCGAACCCACGTCCTCTCGCTTCGCAGCCGACTACTCGCCCGCTGCGCCACGGAGCTGTCAAACATAAAATAAATAACATAATAAATAAACGACTAATAAAATGTTCTAAATACATTATCAGATTCGAATTAATAAGAATTGTGACTAAACGGCGACATAACTTAATCTTAAGATACGATGGGTCTCGATGTTTTAAGCAAAATTCGAGACGCTGCCCATCCAGAATCCCTCAAGACAAATATTATTCTTACGAAAAGTTTCGTAGCATTTGCTTTGGGAATTTTCTTAAGTCGCCACGGAATATATTTAAGGAAATGTGTTACTGTATACGTATAATATATTTTATATATTATACGCTATTGTTGGGAGCTTCGCTTTAGATCTATATCTGCTTAAAATATATACAACGTGTTACAGAAAGGTGGTCAAATTTAAGCATAGTATAGGTTACAATATACTAAGAATTTCAATGTTTCGGGTAAAAGTTGGTTTACTCACAATCTACTGTTACAAAACGGGTTCAATCGCTACATTTTACAGTATCATCGTAGAATAATATACTAGTTAGGTCGAACACTACCTACTTCTAAATTAAAACACGTCACAATAGTGACGATTGCGAAGTTGACAGTTGAAAATACTAATTAGCAACCATCGAAATAAGATAACTTGAATGATAACTCTCATATGAATCTGCCTGAAAAATACGGCTCCACTTACTTACACATGCAAAGGTAATAATACGTAACACTCATACACGCAACAAAAATTTATGAACGTTCAAAATCAACCTTATTAATGTCTTAATATTACATTTCTAAATCGAGATACGACGTTCTGCACCGCGCAAAAGATTAGACGTATTAAGTGTCAACTAGAGATCATAAATCAATTTATATGAATTGATGAATGAACGAGATGCACAGACTTTTATAGGCCCGCCACCTTGCACAGAGTTTTGGTGGGGTAATTTTTTGCTTGAGTTACGTTTCTTGTCATCTTATTTCGATGTTGGCAACTAATTATTACACCATCAACTGCACATTTTGAAGTACAAGGAGACAGCGGTGTGTGACGCGAATCAGAAGATAGCGACATGTCCATTTTGTATAAAATGCTGTCGCACCAGTCACTAACGTTAATAGGTACTTATAGTTCCTATACAATTGCGTACAAAGCGGATGTGTCCTTGTTGCCTTGCGTCTCGATCGCGTATCTCAAAACATACCTTGTGGTTAAGGTGAGGTTTTAGTTTTCTAACGATGTCACACTTGAACGATGCTCGATCAATTAGTATATAATTCATAACCAGTCCCAATAAATTTAGTTACCTATTAAATCCTTTAACCACTGAACCGTAAAAATAGGTCGCCTGGCAAAGGTTTCGGACCGCATTGTCTCAGAAAGGCCCCAAGTTATTATCACAGGTTTATTGGTCTAATATGCCAACAGTTATTTAATTTTGAGTGTGTCTTTTTTATATCATTGGCCGGTAAACGAGCAAGTGGGTAAACTGATGGTATGTGATCTCCAGCGCCCATGTACGCCCACAATATTAAAAAGATCATGGGCGCGTTGCCGACCTTAAAGGAAAGGGATTAAGAAGGGGAGGGGGATTTGGGCCTCCGGATATCTCACTCACCGTATGAAACACAGCAGCAAGCTGCTACTTTACGCCGGTTTTCTGTGAGACAGTGGTAACGACCCGAACGAGCCGACCCATTCATGCTGTAGACAAAACTGTCTAAAGCGTGGCTCTACCACTCAAAAATCTATTTTCTCTATAATATTGTATTAAATAAATATGATTTACCCCCTTAAGTTTTGGTATAGGCGAAGTCACGGGTTCAATCTCACCTCCCAGAGTCCATAATTAATAATTGTTTCGTGTTATTATAAATTGTGTGTCTTTGCGACGAGCGCTAATTATTTGATGAATCACATTTATAACGCTAGATGAATCTTCTTCTTCCACCTGCCCTTATCCCACTCGCAGTGGGATCAGCGCAACATGTTTTTTAACATATCTTACAGAAAGATTTGGCTAGTAGTTTTTACGACCGGATGTCAACCACTCTGAGGAGAAACACCCAGATATGAATCAAATATTTGTGGATAACTCAAATATTTCTCGGTGTGAGAATCGAACCCGCGGTCTCTCGGTTTACAGCCGGCTACTACCCACTGTTCCAAGGAGACAATTTTAACGCAAGATGACTGTTGGTCAAAAGTAGTACTTTTGTGTTATATTTAGCATTTGTGTTCCAGACATTGTACCACAAGCAAAATAAATTACTGAAAACGTGCAATGCAGTTAAACATTCAACGACTAACAAAAAGTAAATTATCGTGCAGTCGTAATACCTATGACGCTATTAACAAGCCATTCTGAATTGGAAGGTTTAATGCAAAACAATTTTTAACTTTGAAAGTCGTGCTTTAGTTATTTCGCTTTTTATAGCAGAATGGTTAATAAGCATGTGAGTCATCTAATATATGATTACATGAGCATCTACAACATCACAGAAATCGTGGTTGCGTTGGTCGTGACTGTTTTTTTCGAAATAAATGGTAAATTATGTATTTTCGCCTTCGGAACTAGCCGTGCAATATCAATGCTGCCGAAGGTGTTTCATAGGCTAAATTTGTTATTAGCCGTAAGATATGTCTGTATCTTTCAATATTATGTTAATTTTAAAGGCTGTGGTTTTTTAAATTATTTACAACTTTTTTTATTAGCTTGAATGACGAAACGGGCAGGTCGCCGCAATGCCTGCCCATAAACAGACACAAAACCACACAGAACTTTGGAGTTATAAAGCACTGCATGGCACCGGACTGCGCTAGTCACCTCGAGACGTAAATATGCTAAGTCTCATAATACCGTATAATATACTGGCTTCATAATGTACTGGCTTCAGTGTCCTTCAATCCGGAACACAACGGTGCTTTCACACTGTTGCATGACGGCAGAAATAGACAAAGCGGTGGTACCAACCCAGCCGGCCACTCACAAACGCGGGACCTACCACCTTGTGTGTGACTGTTTGGTGTTTTTATGTTTATCGATTATATTTATTTCGATTTCAACATCTAAAAAGGTAATCTCAATTTGTTTTTCATAATATCTTTACTGTACCAACGCTGCAACGTGACCCGCTACACTTTACAGATATTTGTATGACAAAAAAATATTTGAATTTTACAAGGCATTTTCAAACTCCCCTTACTCAACATAATTCGGTAAGCTAGCGTTCTAAGAAGCATCCTTATTCTTTGTACCCTTAAAGTCAAGGAGAAAAGGCCCATGTACCCACTCTTATCATTTTAAACCACTCTCACGGAGGCGCCTTTTGAGCATCCTCTTCGACCCGAAATTCCTTCGCAAGGTCAGTTTGGTTCAAACCCTCTCTGTTAATGCAAATATTTGATCCAATGTGGGGATGAATTATATGGAAACTAATTAAGTATATCGCAATTGAATGAGTGCGTATTCTGGGATAATATTATGTTGTAAATAGTTCATATTAATAATACCAGCCCTGTACTATACACGTCCCACTGCTGGGCACGGGCCTCCTCTACTGAATGAGAGGGGTTAGGCCTTAGTCCACCACGCTGGCCTAATGCGGGTTGGCAGACTTCACATACCTTCGAAATTCTTATGAAGAACATCTCAGGTATGTAGGTTGCCTCACGATGTTTCCTTTACCGTTAAAGCAAGTGATAATTAACATATAAAATACACACATAACTTGGAAAAGTCAGAAGTGTATGCACTTGGGGCTGGTTTCGAACCTGCGACTTTCGTCTCGACAGTTCATACCACTCCCTGCTGAGCTATCACTGCTATAGTTCATATTATTATCATATTATCGGCTAATGGTTTAAATTAACATAGAGTTACATCTAGAGAAACTAAGTTAGTTCACGTCTGTATTTCCGATGGGGTAGGCAGAAGTGAAACTGCACCGAAGCTGCATCATATCATCATCATCATCTTATATTTTAGCCACATGATTTAACAGGGAGCCACCATTTATTATTATTTCCATTATTTCTCGCCATGTTGGGCATAAAATCCAATCTCACGCAACCAACGTCATCTTTTATATTAAAGTCTTATCTAAATTCGAATTGCCGGACCCAGGGATTGAATCTAGGACCTTACTGGTTATACAGACTAAATATGTTGCCATTAGACCAATGAATTCATATATTATAATAATTATTATCAAACCATTCTGATATAACTTTATGGGAATTCTAAATTTGATGTGTTTATCTTTATACTGGCAATGTAAAGTTACACTGCAGTTTGCACCTGAAGGTCAATTCTCGTATTTAACTGACACTGCGAATGAATTTTAACCGAACCGAGATAACATTTTGATTTGACTAAAAAATGGTATTCTTTTCCTCTTTTGGTTCAGTCCGGTGTCAATATAATCTCATCTCGATGTCGTTGGAATCTAAATTCAGTCACAATTATGACGTTTATTTAAGGGCATGTGTCATTTAAAAATGTTAGCAGAATACGGTTTCGGCTTCAGTCAACTTTTATTCTACTTTCGATCTCATTACGAGCAATATTCACATTTGACGTTGATTATTAGTTTAGGAGAATACCATTTGTAACTTCCTTGACACTGAGACTAGATCGGAATGATATTTTGAACATTTTAAATTACGAGAATTGGCTTCCAGATGTTAAGTACAGTGTAGTCGAAATAATGTCGACCATCAAGAGACATTCTGTCCCTAGAGGGTCGGCAGAATTATTCCAGCTTCAAGTTACTGGATATCAGTACAATGGTTGACTTCGTATCGCGACCCACCTGAATGAACCTATGGCAGGTTTTTCACAATGTGGTGATCGCTATCTAGTCAGGTAGAAAAAATCTACTAGATATCCTTCCATCCTCAACTTTTTTTATTAGCTTGAGTGATGAAACGAGCAGGTCGCTCGTCGTCGTAAGCGTCACGCTTGCCCATAAACAGAAGCAATACCACACAGAACTTTGAATTACAAAACACTGCATGGCATTTGGCTGTGCTCGGCACCCCGAGACATAAGACGTTAAGTCTCATAATGCCCAGTAATTTCACTGCCACTCCCGGAGTCTGGAATTGTGACCGATATAGCGATAGCCAAGCCCCCTATCACAATCATGGGACGGAAAGCTCTGTGAAACGTGGGTGTACTGGTTACCCCTCTACCTACCTTTTCGAAAGAAGAAAGAAGAAGAACTTCTTTAAGAAGTAACATAGAATGCTTTTTATGAAATATATATATAAGTTTGTTGTTTCACGCCTAAATCACTGAACCGATTTTGATGAATTTTGATGTAGAGATAGATGGAACCCTGGAGACGGTTATAGGCTATTTACGCTGGCGAAGCCGCAAGCAAAAGCTAGTATATTATAATCATCTTGATTGGGGGGTATAGTAATTGTCCTCTTCATTATTAGATTATACGTGCCTTGTTCGTATTCTCCAGAGTCCCGTCTATCGCTTAGTTATGTCGCTTGGACGTGGAATGAATACATTTGTTCAATTTAGTAAACAAATTATGATTATCGCGAATATGCTAAGAATACATATTAAAACTGTTACTGGAGCGACTTCTCTGCCTAAAATGTTTGTTGTGTTCCAGTTTTGTTTTTGTCAGTATTTTTACGCTAATAATATGCGGATTGTTTTGTAGTGGCTTAAGAAGTTGAGTTCTTGTTTCTATTTAAAAAGGAATCGAATTAAAAAAAATGTTACGAATATTTTTTCGTTCATATATGGTGTGGAAGCAGCTATAGCTCAGCGGGGAGTGGTACGGATTGTCAAGACGAAAGTCACACGTTCGAAACCAACCC
Source organism: Mimas tiliae (assembly GCA_905332985.1). NCBI lineage: Eukaryota > Metazoa > Arthropoda > Insecta > Lepidoptera > Sphingidae > Mimas > Mimas tiliae. The sequence goes on along the minus strand of HG995248.1, from coordinate 5,010,127 downwards.
CAAGAGCATGCATCACTGACTTTTCTAAGTTGCGTGTTTATTCATTGTTAATGATTGCTAGCTTTAACGGTGAATGAAACAGCGTGAGGAAGCCTTATTCAGCAGCAGTGGTACGTATAAATACAGGGCTAGTAAAGAAAGTGGTAGGGACATTTCACCATACTAACTCTAAAACATATTTTACCAATTGTGTAATGCATTTTAGAATTGGTAGGTACTGGTTGTTCTAGATATTATCGACTACAAAAAAATAACAAACTTTACATACGCACTCACGCCTGTAATCCCCGAAGTGGTAGGCAGAGGTACACCTCTGGTTACAACCAGTACACCCACATTTCGCCGAGCGTATTTCGGTCCCATGATGTTATAGGGGGCGGGCCTATCGCCATATCGGGCACAATTCCAGACTCCAGGTACAGGTTGATACTAAGCATTTCATGATAGAAAAATCCAATATCACTTTACCCGACCCGGGGATCGAACCCGAGACCTCAGCGTCAGCCTTATTCGTAACGCGTACGCATTACAAGTGCGCCACCGAGGCAGTCAAACTTTACCTCTTCATAATATTAACATAGTTGTAGATTGCTGTTGTCAAGTCACCATTTTATAATCATTTACGAACCCGTGATGTAATGGTCTATAGATTTCAAAAGACTTTCCATAAATCAAACCCAAATGGTTAACGTAAAAAGCCGTGTTTAATATGCGTTAAGTAAACAAATCGATTTTCTCGCTAGAGTAAGCGATTAGTTAAACATAACCCTTTATTTATAGTTCGATGTACAGTTAACAGCCCGGGGCGTGTACAAGGCTAGTTAACTTGGTACGATGGAAATAAAAAACTGATATTTTTACCCTTTATCCTATTATAAAGTGAAAGTGTGAGTATGAGTGGTAGAGCCACGATGTAGACACTTTTGTCTACAGCGTTGTCTACTTCAGGGAAACAGGTGTGTGCTTTTATTATATCTTTCTTCCTTTCTGGCCGAATCTTATATTCGAATGGACCGGCTCGTTCGGGTCGTTAGCACTGTCTCACAGAAAACCGGCGTAAAGCAGCTTGCCGCTGCGTTTCGTACGGTGAGTGGGATATCCGGAGTCCCAAACCCCCCTCCCCTTCCCAATTCCTTAATTATCCCTTTCCTTTAAGGTCGGCAACGCACCCATGATTCTTTTCGTATTTTGGGCGTACATGGGCGGTGGAGATCGCTTACCATCAGGTGACCCACTTGCTCCTTTGCCGGCCTATGCCATAAAAAAAAGTGGGCCACCTACATCTTAGGCCCAAAGCCAACCTCATCTGTACGTGCTACACTCTGCTGATTAACGGAAGAGGCAATAGCAAAAGTTCGTTCCTATTGCGGGTTGTGGGGGTCAGACGGCAGCCACATAATACTACTAAATCAGGATGGGAAGACAATAGTGTTTGCCTGCTGCTTAGCGGCAGAAGTATACGGTGGTTCCTTTCCAGACTCTCGCATACGAGAGTCTTTAATCGTTTAAGTTTTTATCAATTGTCCGTAATTTATGTTTACATGATGTCATAGATTAACTAAAGGTTTGTTTTAAAACTTATTTTAAAATTCATACTGGCATATTTTCACACAAGATGTTTTAAAGTATAAATATATTTTTTATTATTGAAAAAATCTGACGATAAAGAGGATAGCTTGGTCCACCGAAAAAAGCGGAGCTCTTAAACTATTGAAGAAATGAATAACCATACTTTCTCCATGTTTATTTGACAGCATCCGTGGCGCAGTGGGCGAGTAGCCGGCTGCGAAGCGAGAGGGAGTGGGTTCGATACCCGCACCGAGATAAATGTTAGTGTGATCCGAAAAAAAATGTTTCGGGTGTGTGTTGTGGGACCGCAAGTTCCTGATACGCACGATACAGTTTAACTTAGTGTGGGGTCAGGACTGTATGTGTGACTGTTGGGTGTATTTATTTATTATTATTATTTATCCTGGCTCGGTAAAGTGACTCCACTGGACCTGATGAATCCAAATATAATGTCGACCATCAAGAACAACTACGTCCCTTAACTTTTGGCAGAATTTTTGTTTCTGAACATACGCTGGCTAATTACAGAACGCAACTCAACCGAACAAACCACTATGGTACGTTTTTACCATCTGTTAAGTGGTCGGTATCCAATCTGGTAAAAGGTGGTAGGCCCCTCGAATGCGAGAAGCCGGCTAGGTTGGTACCACCGCTTTGTCTATTTCTGCCGCCAAGCAACAGTGTGTAAGCTGCTTCTGTTTATGAGCAGGCGTGGCGGGCGTGGAGAGGTCAGGCGAGCGACCTGCTCGTTTTGTCATTCTAGCTAATAAAAAACTGGTACAAAACGATCAGGTACCCCTCACCAGCTCATCTCCATCTTCTATTCCAAATCTTCCCTCAGTTGTAACTGACGAAGATTTATTCATGCAAATAAATTGAGTAGCTCCAATCAGAAGCGGTATTAAGTTAATATAGATAGAACTGCGCTTGAACCGTTCCATCCAATTATTAACTGAATATATAATTTCTTCGAGGGCCTAACTATGTTTCTAATATATATGTGAGATTACCATTGTTACGTAAATATGTTGGTATGGTATCTATGGTAAGACTTTATAGTCTGTTTCAGGACCTTTGAGTAAATACTTACTAATGCCTACCAAATACAATATGACACCCTTAAATACAAAAGTTACACTTTATAGAGTAACTTTGTTTTATCTCACTCGCCTGTAAGCTCCGAAGGGGTAGGCAGAGGTGTAACCAGTACACCCACATTTCGCCAAGTTTGTTTCCATCTCAAGTTGTGATTGATAGCGAGCCTATCGCCGCAATTCTAGACTCCACGCTAAATAAAACTGTGTGCATATAATAAAATAGAAGTACTCCATAGATAAAACTTTTTACAAAAAAATAAAACCAACTGATAAAACCTAAAAAGCTAACAAATTTAATTAAGCAATTTTCAATTGGTGAGTTCAATCACTGTAATGTATTACAGTGATTGAACTCGGCTTTTTAGCTTTTTTCAGTAGATTTTTTTTTTGTAAAAAGTTTTATTTATGGAGTACTTCTATAATATTATATGCACACAGTTTTATTTACTAAGGGTTTATTCCACAATATGCGAATTAGGTTTGACCATAAATTAAAGTATAAAGCAGCAATTTGTTAAAAGTTGTTGTTAATAATAGTTCAATCACTGTAATACTACAGTGATTCAACTATTAAACAATAGGTAATGATTAATACCACCGAATCAAAATTGTATACTTTTATTTTTAGCATTTTAGTTTATTGAGTCAGTTTTATTTTAGGTTATTTTTTACTTAGCAGATTTTTGGGTAGCTGTAATTTTACAGGTAACGTAAAGAATAGAGAATTTACTTTAAACAAGATTAATAATTGAGCCAATACTTACTAGTTTACGTAAACCTAAGATATCACAATACTTTCTATTTTGTTTTAAACAACAAAGATGTTTACGAACATGATACCATTGCTAATATTTAATACTAGCTTATGCTCGCGGCTCCGCCTGCGTGAATAGACTTTTCCGAAATAAAACGTAGCCTATAACCGTCTCCAGGGTCCCATCTATCTCTACAAAATTCATCAAAATTGCTTCTGTGATTTAGGCGTGAAATCGTGACAAACAAATAGATAATCCTTTTTTCATAAAAAGTATCCTATGTTACTTCTTATACCTCCAAGAATATGTGTACAAAGTTTCATGATGATCGGTTAAGTAGTTTTCGCGTGAAAGCGTAACAAACAAACTTACATTCACATTTATAATATTAGTATGAATAAAATCTTCAAACAATACGAAACAAGCAATAAAACACTTCCAATATCCAATAGCTTTCATCTTTTGTTATAACTTCCAAATTTTCATAAATATCCACTTTCATTAACAGTCATCGCTTTAATTGAACGTGTAGCTAATACTCCCTAAAATAATTATTATCTGAAACATTTGCTCGCGGCTCCGCCCGCGTGAATGTATTATTACGGAATAAAAACTTAAAAACCGACTTCAAAATAAAAACAAATAAATGGTCAAATAAAATTCCACTGACTCCAAAGAGACCTATAAAAATTGTTATTTTTGACTTTTCAGTTTTTTTATTTTGAAGTAGGTTTTTAAGTTTTGTTAAAACTTATTTTATTTTTCAAGTTTTAGTGTTAGTTACAGCAATAGCATGTAGAATAACACAATCGCGACGAGTGTACTGTTGTCCATTGAGGAGTTTCATAACAAAAAGAGCAATACGAAATAAAAATCGCGCCCAGTTGAGAACCTCCTCCTTTTTTGAAGTTGGTTAAAAAAGAACCTATGTCCTAATCTAGATTATCGTTTACCTGTGTACCAACGTTCATCGGAATCCGTTCCGTTAAGGCGTAATCGACTAACAAACATCTAAATTTATACTTAGGATATTTATCCTAACTTTCGTATTTATAATATTAGTAGGAAATAGTATAGTCTGTACCGACAAAAAATGTAAATATGAAGTTTAAAACCCTCGACAGAAAAGAGGGATGTTATAAGTTTAACCCCTTCGTCTGTCATATGTGTGTGTGTAATATTATGACCCCTTTGCCTAAGTGTAAGCACTAATGTATTTTGGCTAGAAGGACATTGAAGCCAGTGAAATTACTGGACATTACGAGACTTAACATCCTATGTCTCGGGGTAACAACCGTAGTCTAGTGCCATGCAGGTTTACAAGGTTCTGTGCGGCGTTGCTTCTGTTTATGGGCAAGCGTGGTGCTTACTATCAGACGAGCGACTGGTTCGTTGCGTCATGCAGGTATAAAAAATACTAAGTCGTGATGTAACATCAAGGAATTGATCAAGTATCCTTGCACTCCCAACGCCACAAATTCACAAGGTCATGCACATAAATATTGCTGTTAAATTGGAAAATAGATTAAAGTAATTCGTACACACCTAGACTGTTCATAAATAATGGCTATAATTTAATTTGGTTAATGGAAAATTCCATGGAGTCACGTTTAGAATCTTCATAATTAATATAACCTTAATACCTTGTATCATCGCCTCATTGGTTTAGTGTTAGCTGAGAATGAAGTCTTGGGCTCAAATCCCAGGTCAGGCAGTTATAATTTGCGTTTGAGATTTCAATAAAATCATACTTGACATATTACTCGATATTTTATAGCATAGGCCGGCAAAGGAGGAAGTGGGTCATCTGATGGTAAGTGATCTCCATCACCCATGTACGCCCATAATTCATTACCAACCATAAAGGAAAGTGATAATTAAGGAATTGGAAAGGGGAGCGGGATTTACGGATATCTCACTCACTGTACGAAATGCAGCAAGCCGCTACTTTACGTCGGTTTTGTGTAAGAAAGTGGTAACGACCCAGTCGAGTCAGAGAGCCTGCTGTAGAGAAAATTGTCTACAGCGTGGCTCAACCACTCAAAAATCACTAGTCCCCTCTTATGCGAGAAGCCGTCTGGGTTGGCACCACCGCTTTATCTATTTCTGTCGCCCAATAGCAGTGTCTCGGGGTGACATACGCAGTTCAATGCCATGCAGTGCTTTGTAAATCAAAATTCTATGTGGCGTTGCTTTTGTTTATAAGCAGGCGCTACCTTCAAGCGAGCGATCTGTTCGTCTTGTCATTCAAGCCCACTAAAAAAACATGTCCCGGTTGCCGGGTAGCCGACGCTGAATAGTTATAGTGTGTAGCACAGTTTGAGCTTTCACACGCACTGGCTGTTGCGGAAGGCTGCGCAGTAAAGGACTATGCTATATATTTTGCAACCGGATCTCCGGCGCTATCCGGGAAGCCGAGACGTGTGAAAGAGCACTTATAGTGTAACGTATAGCTTAGAGTTGAATGAAGATTTTGTTTTTGTAATAGATTTATTGCGGGAAGAGAAGTACGAGAAGGCGGACGCTGGCGTAAAGCCGGCATTTAAGGCATAAAGAAAGTATAAATTTATTGCAGTATGTGTATATCCGAATCTCTCTTTATTTCGCTGTCTTTGTTGCCGACCTTAAAGAAAAGGGATAACTAAGGGATTCGGAAGACCCGGACGATCCGGCCCATTCATGCTAAAACTGTCTACACCGTGGCTCTACCAATCAACACTGTACGAGTACCACTTGTATGCTTGTACTTGTTTGTGAATATTCTTATGACGTATGGCTACTCCATGTTACCTCGAGGTGCCGTAAGAGGACACCAAAGAAGTTTGATGATTAAGAAAATAGTCTTAAAATCTCATAACATTGATGGGACCTTTGCTCGGTGAAGAGTTGACAAAGCAAGGTAAGATTAATTATTTTTTTACAGAAACGAGCCATTGCGTCACCTGAAAAGTTATCTCTACCGCCCATGAACAATAGTAGAATCATTGATGCCCTTCGAACCATAGAGAGAAATGGGGGAAAAGGAATTTCGTACTCTGAAATTCTCACTCACCGTACGAAATGCAACAGAAAGCTGTCAGTTCACACCGGTTTTATGTAAGACAGTGGTGCCGTTCCGGTTGTGCCAACCTATTCGTTATATGGAGAAAACTGGCTACATCGTGGCTCTACCACTTACAAAAGCTTTTGGATCTTCTGTCAAACAAAAATATTGTGTAGTTATATTCCAAACGTTGGAAAAATATAAAATATGTAGTCCAAATTTATGTATGTAGTACGTTTGCGAACTGGCACACTTTTCAAATACACTATGAACGGGCGCAATACGGGTTTGTAAATGTTTAAATTAGGTCTTTTGTTCGGTTTTTGTTCGGATGTAAATTATTTAAAAAAACAAAATGTTCTTTGATATTAAATTGATGGTTTGGCAAGTTTTAATTGCAAAAAAAATACGTTTAACGAGGTGAAATTTATTGAAGCAATTGATTTTAATTTTTTATAGTTATTTATTGTATGGTTGTTCTATTTTGTGCTACAAACAATTTAGTTGGTCATAAACGGCCGGTGCGTCGTCCTTTTCGTTTTCCAACTTGGCTTGACACACTATCATGGTGTCTAGATAAATTGGATTGGAAGATAAAATCTCGTGACAAAATAAAAGTATATCAGTGAAGTAAAATTACGTTTATACTTTTTCGACACAAAATATAGCAACAAAAGAATATTCTAACTACAAATTAGAAAAATAAATAAATAAACTTGTTAGCCTTATTATAAAAAAAAAACATTGATCAAATAAAAAATAAAAAACACAATGATAAAAAGCCTTTGTAACTCAATTTAGAATTTAAAAAAACATACTTAATTGTATTAGAAATAAAGAAAATCATTTCATTTGGCATCTCACTTGAATAAAAAGTAAGAAGGCTTATCTCTGAAGATAGTCGTGGAAACCATTAAAAGCTCATTTATCAAAATTGGTCCACGCGTTCAGACTGTAGACAATACGCAAAGGATCAAGAAGGGCACCCGTCGAGATTATTAGCAGATTATCGGGATCCCAAGAAATTGAAAGCCTTCAGTAAGAAGAATAGAAAGGGCTTAGTACCTTTTATCGATAAAATAACATAATTATAAACGATACTAAGTATCCACATAAAGAAAATGTTTATTAAACAAAATACGTGAAATAAAATTATTATTTATTCATTGTTCATCACCGTCGTCTATTTATTATCAAACTATTGTCACCGAGACCCGCAATATTTAACAAAATAGCGCTAATAACAATATTCTACAACACATTACATAAACATACAAAGTTTAAAAAGTTTTACGACATACCATAAATTCACATCACTATGAAACCATATTTTCATACAATCCACACTCGGTAAAAGTTTCTGACACGGTGCGAAGTTGTTTCTGTTAATCAATTACTACTTTATTTTGATGTGAGGGCGGCGGGTTGGGCGGGGTGTGGGGTGGCGCTATAACGCAGATTGGCGCGGAGAACGCGGAAAACGCGGAGCGGCGCGGAGTGGACAAGTTTATCGCCTCGCGAGGCGCCGCGGCGCTGACTGCGGCGCGTCCGTCTCGAACCGCCGCGCCGCTCTACGCGCAAGCGCCCGTCGTCTACGTTACAGCTCCCATCACCGCAAATTTTTCTCATTGCCCGTTCGAAGTAAATTGCAAAACCGCCGACCGCCCGTTGAAGGTACGAGAAACGCGCCGTGGGGATTCTCCGACAATGTAATCACCCCGAGAACAACAAGGCGGGATAACGAGGCCCGCCTTTTTCTTATAACAAACGACAGTAATTCAACTTAATCTTATAATCGTCCGCGGAATTAGCATAAGTACGAATTTCATCTAATTAAACTCACGGTTTGGTGTAATGAGTGCATAATTACATAGTTTCTGCAATCGCTTGCGGATATTTGCGGCTACGGGCGGTATATTAATGAGTACAAATTACTTCTTTACATTATAAGAACTCTGTCCTCGCCGTCGCGCCGATTCGCGGAACATTTAATGGCACTCGCGAAAAGTTCCGCGGGTTTTTTTAAGAAATGTATGCGAACATGTTCCAGTGTATTCAATTAATTTCCTAAACTCACGCGCGGATCAAAACTGCTGAGGCGTTTATAAATCCACGAAATCCTTTTATCTTGATTAAGATTTTGTTGCATGTTGTTATGAACGGGGCTTGTGTTGATTGCACGCTGCAGTTTATTTTGATATTACACAACTTCAGCGTTTCACTCCAAAAAGCAAAATATATGGAACTGCATTCGTTTAACTAATGTTTGCTTTTTTAAAAGTCTCTATTATTAATATAATGTAATGTTATATCGCGTTCTGAAATGAACTTTGAGTTTTATAGCCTCCGTGGCGTAGTGGGCGAGCAACCGGCTCTGAAGCGAGAGGCCGCGGGTTCGATTCTCGCACCGAGGCAAAATGTTTGTGTGGTCCATAAATATCAGGTGACCGACTTCCTCGTTTGTCGGCCTATGCTATATAAAAAGAAAAAAAAACACAAAAGTTGATACTTCCGGTTTTCTATAACATAGTCATAATAGCAGTTTCACAGCCTCCGTGGCGTAGTCGGCGAGCAACCGGCTCTGAAGTGAGAGGCCGCGGGTTCGATTCCCACACCGATAAAATATTTGCGTGGTTTACTTTAAAATTACGAGTGGTAGAGCCGCGCTGTAGACAATTTTGTCTACAGCATAAATGGGCCGGCTCGTCCGGGTCGTTACCACTGTCTCACAGAAAACCGGCGTAAAGTAGCAGCTTGCTGCTGCGTTTCGTACGGTGAGTGAGATATCCGGAGGCCCAAATCTCCCTCCCCTTCCCAATCCCTTATTATCCCTTTCCTTAGGTCGGCAACGCGCCCATAATTCTTTTGTATTGTGGGCGTAAATGGGCGGTGGAGATCGCTTACCATCAGATGACCCATTTGCACGTTTGCCGGCCTATACTATAAAAAAAAAATTGTTTCGGGTCTGGGTGTTTTCTCCCCAGAGAGGTTAACATCAGGCAGACGGCCGGTCATAAAAACTACAAGCCTAATCTTTCTGTAACATGTGGAATGAGTGAGTTTTTTTTATACGTAACAGGCTCGCGTTTGGCCGCTATCACGCCTGATGGTAAGCGATGATGTGGCCTAAGATGAAGCACGCTTGCCTAGCAAAAAATGATTCACTCGCGACTTGAATACACGCAGAATAGTTTATTGGGGAACAAAGACTCCGGCAACTTGGTCCACAACTTAAGAGCAGGTGGAAGACTAGATTGCGTTCTGAAATAAAGTGGAGCTACATCACGGAAGTGAAGCAATTACATTTACTGCCTATGCTTGAAACAAAAGACTAGGCCAAGGTTTGCAGACTAAAATAGTACAATATGAATAACATAACGTTTCAAAACTTAGAAACCGATTTCAATTTTTAGTGGTAGTTACAGCAATAGCATGTAAATTCCAATAAAATAACACAATCGCGACGAGTGTACTATTGTCCGTTGAGAAGTTTTATTTTTTTACTGCGTACCCCGTCATCAGATCTTAACCAAATTTATATGGGACCACATCGCAGCTTAACTCTATCGAGTGATTTTTTTCCAACAAAATCGGTCCACAATTGGCGGAGAAATCGATGTACATACATAAAAAAGCAAAAATAAAAAAAAAACGCGCCGAATTGAGAACCTCCTCCTTTTTTTGGAGTCGGTTAAAAATGAGAGTTATTTTCATAAAATCAGCAAGTAAAATTAGGAATGCAAACATGAATGGATTATAAATATAAAATTCATGATTTTTTGTCAAACCACATGGCGTTTGAAATTCAGACGGCACGGCGTGGCGCAGCGGCATATTTGACAAAATATTAAATAGGTACAGAAAGTAAAGGCTTATTTTGAGGTGCGCAACCGAGAAAAGTGACCGTGATGCGGAACGACAGCGACACGTGTAGGCAATAGGGGAGGTTAACTAGATTTTTTAAATTATTTAAATCAATAAGTTACGTTACTCAAAATCTACTGCAGAAAGAATTTTATAAATCGGACCAAAAATAAATAAGTTAGAAGTAATTCAAGTCCTGTAGAAGGGGTTATTGACAAATGACAGACGACGCAAACTTTGACGTCACTGTGTCAAATGTTTATTATGGTGCACGCGTGCAAGCGAGATAGTGAGATATCCCTACTACGTACCCACTTTTCCTCATACCAACATTTAAAGTCATAACTGCGGGCACATTTCTGAACCAATTTTGATTGTGTTTTAATAAAAGGGTTTCTTTTGCGTATTCATTCATTCTCTATTGCTTATAAAATAATGTATAAAATTCAATATAGGAAACTACCCTTTTGCGTAGTGTACGTGTTGAGGTATATACCTGACACAGGAGAACACGACACGCAGCTGTTTCCATACATTTTCATACAAAGCGGTCGTGGCGCTAACACCTGACTCGTTTATTATGTACTAGCCTTTGCTCGCGGCTCCGTCCGTGTGAACGGCCTTTTCAGGGATAGAAAGTTACTCAGTGATAATGTAGTTTTCTAAGGGCAAAATTCTTTTGAAATCGGTTCCGTAGTTTTTAAGTTTATTCGTTACATACAAAAATACAAATCTTTCCTCTTTATAATATTAGTGTAGATTTAATACATCGAAATAAGATGACAAGAAACGTAATTCAAGCACAAAAATGACCCCAAAACAAAAACTCTGTGAAGCGGGGCTATAAAAGTCTGTGCATAATATTCTCTAGTTGACACGTGATACGTCTAATTTTTGGCGCGGTGCAGAACGTCGTATCTCGATCAACAAATTTAATATTTAGATATTAACTTTTATGAAATAAATTTTATTTTGAACGTTCATTAATATTGTTGCTTGTATGAGTGTTGTGTCATTTACCTTTGCATGTGTAAGTAACTGGAGCCGTATTTTTGGCAGATTCATATAAGAGTTATCGTTCTAGTCATCTTAATTCGATGTATCCGATACAGGAAAGCACGACACGCAGCTGTTTCCATACAATTTCATACAAAGCGGTCATGTCGCTAACGCCTGACTCGTTTATTATGTATTTAGTAGCGATTAGTGGTAGAGCCACGCTGTAGACACTTTTGTCTATAGCATGTATGGGCCGGCTCGTCCGGGTCATTACCACTGTCTCACAGAAAACTTGCGTAAAGTAGCAGTTTGCTGCTGCGTTTCGTACGGTGAGTGAGATATCCGGAGGCCCAAACCCCCTCCCCTTCCCAATTCCTTAATTATCCCTTTCCTTTAAGGCCGGCAACGCACTCATGACTCTTTTGGTATTGTGGGCGTACATGGGCGGTGGAGATCACTTACCATCAGGTGATCTACTTGCTCGTTTGCCGAACTTAGCCATAAAAAAAGATTAAGCAAATAGATCCGCGATCACAAATGTCAAACTTGACGTGCAGTGATTCGTCTATCACATCATGCTTATTGGAAACTGGCGAGATCCCTCAAGCTAGAAATATTACGTCTCCTAAAACCCGATAATGCCTCAGGTATTTGAAACGGAACAGGCTGAATATCTAGCTACCACACTAGAGACCTAATTCCTGACTCGTCCCGTACCTTAAAATAGGCCTTATGATAACACTAAAAATATCTTGTACAGTAAGTACTCTTTATATTAAAAGGTTTTTTACATTTTTAAATATTACATTACTAAAAAAATCATTTAAAAATATAAAAAGTATCACCCTCCAATGGCGAGGCCTAAGACCCAAGTCGCCGGCGGTTAGGGCCCCAGTGTGAGGAACCTCCTCACAATGCGTGCCGTGCCCAATAATACAGCCTTCTGCATCTGACTTCTGACCCAACTACCAATTAAGAGCCTCTGAAGATGTTGGTCGAGACTCTTCGGTATCAACCTTAAATAATAATAAAAAATACCTTTATTGTTACAATTATTTTCCCAAAAGTTTGACAGATAAATTAACTTTATTCTTTTTATTTTGTGAGTATTTTATACAATAATATTTTGTGAATATTTTCATTGCCAAAGTTTTTCAATTTGCCGTGAGTTAAATGTTAATAAATCTTGCAAGTTACGAAAAATAAACTTTCTTTACATGTATATTTCTCGCGATCAATTGAACCGTAAACTGAAAACTTTTAACGAAATATAAAATCGACTCAAAAAAACTAAATCGCTAAAATTAAATTAAACAATTTTGAGTCAGTGTTAATGTAGTTTAATAGTAAATTAATGATACCACCGACTTAAAAATGTTTAAGTAATTTTATTTTTAGTTTTTTTCTGTATTATCGTTAGTTAAAAAATTCTCTTACTGTTTTTAGTGAGACTCATCAAAATCGGTGCATAAATGTCGAAGTTAAGTATTTCATCCCCGATTTCATCCTGTCACCCTTATCTAATACAAAAATAATCGTCCTAATTATTGTCCATTGTATTGTTCATATTAGTTATGCGTTAATATACATAAAAAATAATAAAAACAGCAAGTTTCATTTAGATAATTTTAATTTTTAAAGGTATAAATAATCATTTTTATTTTGATATTGACAAGATGGTAGGTCTCACGTATGCGAGAGGCCGTCTGGGTTGGTACCACTGCTTTGTCTATTTCTGCCGCTAGTGTGAAAGCACTGCTGTGTTTCGGTTTGAAAGACATTGAATCCAGTCAAATTACTGGGCATTATGAGACTTAACATCTTATTTCTTGGGTGACGAGCGCAGTCCAATGCCATGTAGTGATTTGTAATTCAAAGTTCTGTGTGGTGTTGTTTCTGTTTATGGGCAGGCGTAGCGCTTACCCTCAGGCGAGCGACCTGCAGGCCAATTCTCGTAATTTAAAATGTTCAAAATATCATTCCGATCTAGTCTCAGCGTCAAGAAAGTTGCAAATGGCATTCTCTTAAACCAATAATCAACGTCAAATATGAACATATATCGTAATGAGATTGAAAGTAGAATAAAAGTTGACTGAAGCCAAAATGGTATAATGCTACTGCTGATGCTAGGTGCATTTGACGTTGATTATTGGTTTAAAAGAATGCCATTTGCGACTTTCTTGACGCTGAGACTAGATCGGAATGATATTTTGAACATTTTAAATTACGAGAATTGGCCTTCTACTCATTTCGTCAATCAAGCTAATAAAAAATAACAAAAGCATCGACATTTCGCTACTGTATTATATATATGCTGTAGCGAGTGGTGAAGCAATCAACGCATTGGGTTGAATACCCAATGGGCAATACTGGGCAAACCATATTTTCAAATCACAAAATTCATGTAACTTTTTCTATCTTGTTAATCGCTCCTGGAGTGTCACGGTTCGCCGCCAACGTACCATATAGTATGCTCTCGGTTTAAACAATGAAACAATGACTAAAACAAAACCCACACAAAAACAAAAGCTAAATATAAAAATGTTGAGTCAGTGTATTGCAATTGAATAGTCAACTATATTATTAGTAGAAAGCTCTGACTCAAAATGGGTTATTGTTAACTTTTTAGTTTTTTTACATACGCACTCACGCCTGTAATCCCCAAAGGGGTAGGTAGAGGTGTAACCAGTACACCCACATTTCGCCGAGCGTATCTCCGTCCCACGATGGGATAGGGGGCGAGCCTATCGCCATACCGGGCACAAATTCCAGACTTCGGGCTGATACTGAGCATTTCGTAATGGAAAAACCCAACACCACTTTACCCGACCCGGGGATCGAACCCGAGACCTCAGCGTTGGCCGCAATCGTAACGCGTACACATTACAACTGCGCCACCGAGGCAGTCTAGTTAGTTTTTTAGTATTGAATAAATAAAATAATTTTAACAGCCTTTTAATTTACTATTTTTAGTAAAATAATCATCAATACCGGATACTCTTGTGTAAAGTTATACGTAGTTTAGCATATAAAAAAAAACAAATATTATACGCGGTGTATCAAGAACCTTTTCCGTTTTTTTCGGCGGTTAATAAACACATGTTTCCTCGATAACTCTTTATTGTCAATCAAATTAAGTGCGCCAATTGTTATACTCTAGAGGACGCCCAATGACCGGGCAAAGTGTATTGAATATGTATGTTTATGTATTATAAACCAGTTGTCGAAAAGGCTTACCTCTGCAGCTTACGCGGTCTACAAAATTTGCCAGTTAACTGACACAACAAGACTAGTATATTTTAGTTATTTTCATAGTGTAATGTCGTATGGCATTTTATTGTGAGGGAATGCTGCCGACATTCAAACTATCTTTGTGCTGCAGAAAAGAGCCATTCGATCAATTTATAAACTAAATCGTGGGCACTCGTTAAAGGATTTATTTAAAGAAATAAATATATTGACTGTCGCCTCTCAGTATATATATGAGAACCTAATGTATGTAAAAAAGAATATTAATACTTTTACAACAAACAGCGAAGATTCATATTCATAAGATAAATACTAGAAATAAGAATAAACTGATATTGCCCATGACCAGCCTAAAAAAAATTAGTAACTCCTTCAAGTGTCAAAGTATACGTTTCTACAACAAAATTCCAAGCCATATTCAACTATTAGGCCTTAATAAATTTAAATTATGTATTAAACTCAGGCTTTGCCAAAAAGGTTATTATAATGTGAAAGATTACCTGGAAGACAAAACAGCTTGGAATTAAGCCGCTCACTCCTTACAAAATTGGATGTACATAGTTCTCTTTTTTTTATATATTATATTATTTAATATTGACTGCTCTATTGGCGCAATATTAGTATGTAAGGGAATATTGACATTTTGATTTTTTTTTGTTATAAATTATTTCATGTATTTTTTTAATGTGAGTGCGAGTGCTACGTATGTCTGATATACTTTTGGCTATCTTTTGAAAAAGCCAATCCAGGAATTTCTGTACATTACACTCGCATAATTTCTGTAAAACAATGTCTGGACATTAAAAGAGGCCATAACCCATGAGTTTGTTTCGGCATTTCTTCTCATGGCTAGCCCTAAAATGCCGTCGTAAATGTAATATAGCTTAAAAAATGATTGACATGTAAAAGTGATATTTATGATCCAATTTACAGAATAAATGATTTGAATTTGAATTTGAATATGAAGGTGAGGCCTGGCACCAAACCGGAATAACACCAGTAGACCTAGTACAAGTTTTAATAGTTTTCTAAAACGATGAATGTTTTCGTTTCCTCTCCATATTTCAAGTATTAGCAGCCACTTATGACAACTATGATGAATAATATGGCAATTTTTTTTTCATATTGGTCGAATATGAAATTTGTTTTCAAGCGATTCTTTCATTTATTACCGTATGAATTACTAGTTTGACATTTCGACAGTAGTAATTTTATACGAATTCGAAAACTGTGAACGTATTTGTAACTCGTACTAGGCCTACTGAAGGAACCGAAGAAAAAACGTCTCATTATGCTTCAATTGATTAGTCGTGAAGACGTAACAGACAATCTCTTGTAAAAATTCATAATACAATTCTTTATTTGTTTTGTACTCCGCATTTTTTAACAACCTATTGTGTACCAAACTCTTCGCTAATGTCCCGTCAAGTACTCAGTTTCGCGGCTCATAAAAAACAATGTAAGATAAAAATGAGGTCGCTTTGCAAGAATTTTAATACTCGCTATCATGAATAGTACAAATATTTTAGGAACGGGAGCTCGTCACGTAGGGCGTATCCCTCGGGGTTCGGGAAATGCCTACGCGTGCGTCTCTTCGATATGAAATGCTCTTGACATTGATGTCAGAAACAATTAAAAGGTGTTTGATCTACACTAATATTATAAAGAGGAAAGATTTGTGTTTTTGTGTGTAACGAATAAACTTAAAAACTATTGGACTGATTTAAAAAATTCTTTTGCCGTTAGAAAGCTACATTATCACTGCGTACCATAGGCTACTTTTTATCCCGGAAAAGGCCGTTCACGCGGGCGGAGCCGCGAGTAAAGGCTAGTTTGATATAAAAAAGATCGTAAGGAATCCTGTTGAGCGCTTCCTTGATTTTACGGTATGATATACGCTACGAAGGTGTCTGGTATCCTAATGTATACGATAAGTCATATTTCGAAAGTAATTAATGAATCATATGCATGTTTTTTATTTTTATTTTTAGTCCACTCTCTATTTTAACATTACTACCATAAGTAGGTTACAAATATACAACGTGTTACAGAAAGGTGTGGTCATATTTTAGGGTCATTACATACACCTTACAATTAGTACTTATGTACCGGACTTTTTCAATACCAAGTCATCCAAAAATTTCACGTTAATTTTGATCACTCGTTTATTATGACCGATAAGATTGATGACATCACTATTAATTATTATGAAAGACACTCACTTTTTAATAATCTTGAATAAGTTGTACGTAATTCTACGAGCATAAGTACGTAACTTGTAATTTAAACACAAAATAACACCTGAAAGAGATTGTGTGCTGAAGACGATATTGGTACCATCCTCTAGAAGCATTTTAAAGACTTCATTCTCGCGTCTTCCATCTATGAATTTGGCTTAATACATTCGACGATCCTCTTATAAGCTGTTGTCAGTTACACCAACACAAAGTACCAATACATAATACTTATTTTTAGTCAAATACAACATATTTTTTGAACTCGTAATCATACTTCATAAAATCAGAAATTACGGAACTGACTGCGTCGAATAAATATTGATATTTGACGACTGTTTAATGTTTTTTTAATTATAAAATAATTAAATGAAAGGAGGTCTATAGTATCATTGTTTATCATTTAGTGTTGTCCACAGTTAAAAGTCGATATCGACATGTTACTCATTCGATAAAAAAGAAAATTCTATAATTATTGTACTAGCAATGCAATCGGATTTGGTACTATGGGAGATAAAATACTTATACGCTATACTATACATTGCTTAAATTTGCCCCCCCCCTTTCTGTAACACGTTGTATATTACTAATGTGCCCGGCATGCGTTTTTTCTTTATTAGTTCATACACAGGTACGCTTTTAATTTTTAATATCGTTTTATTATATTTTTTCACGTAAACCTTCCCTGGCGTGCACAACACCTCACCAAAGTTTTATCAAAATGGGATGAATGGTTTAAGAACGCATCGAGTACAAACATACAAAACATATTTTTTAATTATATACGTATATAGATAAGAATTAATGGTATTTGTCGTTAAATCTTTAGCATAGTTGTACTTTATTGATTTTATCCGTGTACTTGTTAATTTAATTATAGCATTATATGCTGCTGCTCACCTAATGTCGACCTTCGAATTCCTTAAAGATAATATGTTCTTTAATTTCTTGTTATGAAATATAATTTATTCACAATGGAGTTTACCTAAATTGCTGTATTATATCAATATGGCATTGGGTACTAGGAGAACGCTAGGGTACGCCTGAATTAAATTCGAACTGCGCTCTGAATATTACCGCATCTAGATTCTGTAACCCAAAGTTTATTCAGATATTACGCCTCATTGTCACGAAATACATTTAAAGGTGCGATTTTAACGGTGCCATCACTTCTTTGGAGGTAGTTACTATTTGCTATTCAAAAGCCGGCCAAGTGCGTGTCGGACCACGCATAGTGAGGGGTTCCAAAGTCAGGATGAATGAATCTTGTTAGTCGAAAATGTGCTGTATCTCAAAAACTGTTTAACCTAGCTTATTAAAACCATTATAACTTTTTTTTTGTATTTTACGCCGTGTAGTTTAAATGTTAGAGGGGGGACACATTTTTTACGACTTTGGACACGTTTAACTCATAAACTAATGACTTATATAAAAAAGTAGTTTAGTAATCTCTATTCAATTTTCTGCTTGTATCGACTGCCTCGGTGGCGCAGTTGTAATGCGTACGCGTTGCTATTGAGGTCTCGGGTTCAATCCCCGGATCGGGTAAAGAAAAATAATGGAATTGGAGAGGGCCAGTTGTGAAATACGATTCCCGTATCGAGTGTGTGATACAGAGATTTGTTTCGGGTCTCGGTGTTGTGGGACCGTAAGTCCGTCGTAGTTCTTGATACCCACGATAAAGGTTTACCTAGTATAGCATCAAGACTATGTGTGTGCTTGCTGGGTTATTATGATTATTTGACAATCTCATTTATCGTACGCAATACCAAAGCGGCCACTTTACGTCAGTATTCCGCGCATTTCAAATGACTTTTTGTCAACCATCACGATTGAGGCAAGTTTGTTGCAGCCCTAAGTGCTTCACTGAACTAGTGAATTTCAGCGCTTAAAGCGGCTGCAACTTCACTTAGAACAGACGAGTTTAACTCTTGATTAGTTCTACTTTTAGTAATTCAGTATACATTGTAAATTCAAACTACGTACAAAGTTGTTAAGCTTAGAATTAAACATATTCTTAGTCACGCACTGAGTTCTAACGACTCTGAAAGGATGATGGAAAGTTTTTTTTTATGGCATATGCCGGCAATCGAGAAAGTGGGTCACCTGATGGTAAGTGATCTCCACCCCCATGTGCACCCACAATACCAAAAGACTCATGGGCGCGTTGGCGACCTTATAAGGGATAATTAAGGTATTGGGAAGGAGAGGGGAGGGGATTTAGGTTTCCGGATATCTTACTCATCGTACGAAATGCAGCAGGAGGCCGCCACTTTAGGCCGGTTTTCTGTGAGACAGTGGTAACGACCCATTCATGCTGTTGATAAAATTGTCTACAGCGTGGGTCTACCACTCATAAAACAGATTATAGATACTAATGGTTCCATAGCGGTCATTATCCTGTATAATCATCAATCTTCCACCTGCTCTTATCCCACTCGCATTGGGGTCGGCGGAACATGCTTTTAACACATACCTACAGCAATATTTGGCTTGTAATTTAATTGACCGGAAACCTACCTGAAGTCAACCTCTCTGGGGAGAAAAGACCCGAAACAAATATTTGTGGATCACACAAACATTTTGTCTCGGTGCAGGAATCGAACCCGCAGCCTCTTGCTTCACAGCCGGCTACTCGCCCACTGTGCCACGGAGGCTGACAATTAAGAACGTTTAATGTCGACTTATAAAAGTTCTGGGGCAATGTCAATGTCAATGTTGCAAATGAAATGAATATATTTAAAAGGTCTTTAAAAATATCATTTAGGTTTCAACAATAATTTTAAGAATAAAATAAAATTAAAGGACAAAATGTAAGTCAAAATGAATATTTTTTCTTAGTTAATGACTTTCTTTTGCTGTTTAGTTTAAGGCTACGTTTTTCTCAATAATTAGCAGGCAAAATAATTAAAGCCGAAAGTTAAGAATTCAAAAAGTTTTTAATTAATCGTTTCCTTTTGTCGTAATTTTCTTTAGAATTTACAGATACTAACGCCTGAGTACTGAATCGCTACTTATTTGGTCGACTATTTAACGGCTACTGATTTATTACGCTATACCATTTTCTCAGACAAGAGGTTTACATCCAGATTCACAAAAAATCCAACCTCACAAACATCCATTCTTTCACATTTATAATATCTATGTAAGAGAGACTATTTTCGTAAGTATAAGTATTTTACCTTTTTGTGTTATTTATTTTATTAGCTTGAATGACGAGACGAGCAGGTCGCTCGCCTAATCACCACTCAGAACTTAGACTTTAAAATGCACTGCAAGGCACTGGACTGCGCTCCTCACCCGGACACATTAGATGTTAAGTCTTATAATACCTAGAAATTTCACTGGCTTCAATGTCCTTCAAACTGGAACACAGCAGTGATTACACACTGCTGCTTCGCGGTAGAAATAGACAAAGCGGTGATACCAACCCAGACGGCCTCTCAAATTCGAGGGTACTACCACCAAGTGTTCGTTATTATTTTTTCTTTCTTATTTTATTTCGTAATTTTTAATAATTACTTTATACATATTTCCCCACATGATTACTTTAGGTGAACGAAGTCACGTACAAAATTTAGTTAATAACATGATGGTTCCATTTCATAATAAAATTTCAAGTATTTGTAATAAGGTGACGATGATTATATCGCCGGGTTCGGGATAGGACAAACGAGGGTCTTATTTATGAAGGTCTCGACTCCATCTAATAAAATACCTAAATCTGTAAATACTTTGCGATAGTAAATTTCAACAGATTAATCTTTTATCTAGAAAATTATTATTACAGCCTCATTTTATAAACGCTGACAGCCTCAGTGGGCGAGTAGCCGGCTGTGAAGCGAGAGGCTGCGGGTTCGATTCTCGTATAGAGATCCACAAATATTTGTTTCTGGTCTGGGTGTTGTGGGACCGGAAGTCCGTCGTAGTTCCTGATACCCACGATACAGGTTTACCTAGTGTGGGGCCAGGACTATGTGTGTGACTCTTGGGTGTATTTTATTTATTTACTCATTAAAGTCTATATGCATAGGCTGCGAAAAGAGCAAGTTGGTCACCTGATGGCGAGAGAGAGCCTAATCTCCACGGCCCAAGTCCGTTCACCTCAAAGGAAAGGGATAATTATGGAATTGAACGAGGCGGGTGATTTGGGCCTCCGAACATCTCACTCACCGTATGAAACGCAGCAGTAAGCCATTATACTTAACGTCAATTTTCTGTGAGATAGTAGTAACAACCCGATCGAGCCGCCCCATTCATGCTGTAGACAAAAGTGTCTACAGCGTGGCTCTACCACGAAAAATTACTTATGAACCTTTATATGAAATTAGCATTGTTATTTTTTGTTGTATAAAAATATGCATAACGCATAAAGGTTCCATTTACTTCTATTACCTTTTTTGTTAGGCTTCGTCGCAAAGTTTCGAATTTACAGCGTAATAAAACTAAATTGTTTTCTTGAATATGCATATTCTATCGTTTTGTTTTTGTAATAAAATAAAGGGACATTAAATTAAATAACTTCATAAACCTACCTACTCACTAATAGATAGTATAAAGAACTGGCCAAGCCGGAGTCAGACTTGCGCACCGGGGTTTCCATACCACTCTTATACCACCCCATAAAAACTGACACGGTTTGCTTTTTAATATTTGTTAATATGACAGCCTCCGTGGCGTAGTGGGCGAGTAGCCGACTGTGAAATGTGAGGTTGTAGATTCAATCCTCGCGCCGAAACAAATATTTGTCTAATACACAAATATTTGTTTCGTGTCTGGGAGTTGCGAGACCAAAATCTCTCGTAATGCCTGATACCCACGCCACAAGACTCGTATCTTACTGTGGGGTCAGCACTATGAATGTGACCGTTGGGTCTTATTTATTATTTTATTTATCTACATATCCATCATAGTATCACATATTCTGAGAAAATTTCAACTGGCTACCTACCTACTATGATTCAAAAGATGAATCTTTTGTAACAGACAGGTGGTGGGTCCTTCATAGAAGCCATCTGAGTACCATCGCTTTTTCTACTTGGCATCTTACGACTTAAAATCTTATGTCTCGGTGTGACGACGGGCAATCCAGTGACATACAGTACCTCATAATTCGAAGTTCTGAGTGGCGTTGCTTATGGCGAGCGACCTGCTTCTGTCGTCTTTAACTCCAATAAAAATGTAACAAAGTTCCGTTGGCACCTTTTGGGTACCTACGGAATCCTAAAAAGACAATAGGTGGCCAATTGGATCAGATGGATATGCATCGGTTTAGCTTGGGCGGATGTGTGCCCATACACAGAATATTGTTATCAGTTTTTAAAATTTCTATCAGGTCAGGCCGATCGGATTGAATCGCTTCAGTCGGTCCGACCATCGTATGCGGGGATGCTTGAAGACAAGCATCTACATACGATACGGATTTTAATCAGGAGAGGTTGATCTGATGATAATAATGATCCTGTAGCCTTAAGGCGAGGTCCGACGCTAAATCCAAGAAAGAAACTATTTTAGAACTCCTGGTGTGGCGTAATGAATGAAATTTTAGTATCGTAAAAAATACTGTGACAAAGAATTGAACTGAAATGCTAAACGATTTTTTTAAGTAATTTATTAATGAATAAACATATCCCAAATGACCCTTCGAAAATTAACTTTGGTGTTAAAATTCTAATTATTTTTAGTAAAACTACGACATTCCTTTTGAGAATACGTTAGATATATATAGTAGACATTAAATTTTAATGAATTTTTCTTTCATTTATTATATAAATCTTCTAATTTACTAGCTTTTGCTCTCGGCTTCGCCCGCATGGACGCCCTGTTCCGGGATAAAAAGTAGCCTACGTCCTAATCCAGGTCGTGGTCTACCTGTGTACCAAATTTCATCCAAAATTGTTCATCTGTGAAGGCGTGATTGACTCACAATCATCCAAATTCACAATTCAAAAATCAATTTATTTATAATAGTAGTAGGATGTTCCGACATCCCACAGTAAATACATAACACGTAATTTAAAAAAAAAACTGATCTTAAAAATATAAAGACAGTTAACTGCCATGTTTATTTCAGTCAGCGTTTTACAGGACAATCTTACATTATTTAAGCCTTCCAGGGTATTTAAGCCTCCGGATACCTACGTCACCGTACGAAACGCAACATCAACCTGCTATACTTCACGTCGATTTTCTGTGAAACAAAGGTTACAACTCGGTTGAGCTAGCCAATTCCTGCTATAGAAAAAACTGCCTACAGCGTGGCTTTACGACTTTTTAGGAGTAGGAAGGCAGACAAATGCGAAAATGATCTTTGTTGCTCTGAGAAAAACGTCCACCCCGTGCTATCAAATTTGCGAAATTGATCTCCTTATTGATGCACTAAAAAAACGCATAGTAACGATTTAGCTATATTGTAAGAAATACCGATGAAATTGTCTACTGATAAAATGGATAAATGAAATAAATAATTCAATTCAAGACAAGAGATGCGTATAAGGATATCAGAAGAAAGGGATGAGTGTAGTTGTAAACACTTCTGATAGAGACCAAGATACCTCAGTCTGGCTATACCAGACTTTCAAATAAAGACCCTCGGGACTATTTGCAGACATTAATAATTGTTATTTCGAGGTCAATAATCTGTAAGCTCAATGAGAAACCATGGATATTCTAACTGATAACTATAAAGTCTAATAATTTGGATTATCCTTTACAATTTAATCGGATTACTATATCAAATTATTTTCGGACTCGTTAAAAGACAGAATCCGCTTTATCATATCAAATTGCTAGAATTAGATGAATAATTAATTTGTACAAAAGATCCGATGGCTAGGTAATGAAGCTATTTTATTATTCATTAATGTTTTTTTTAATTAGAACTGGATTCTGTCAGATCGTTATAAATATTTTTCTGTTTGTTTAGGAGACACAGGTCATCCCTCCCCCATCACAATCTACATTATTTTTAGCGTTTTTTTATGAGACAGTGTCAAATTTTTTCACATCAAAATCTGTGCTTAAGGCTCACTTGTACGGGGATCCTAAATCGGGTTTACCTCACTAAACTAGTATTATAATTTTGACAGATAAGAGCGTCTTAACGTGTTTAATACGATCTTAAATGCTTGAGTTGCGTTTTCAGAATTCTGACGTAAGATATGTGAGAAATGTAACACGAGCAAAAAAACAGCTGACGCTCGGGGTTAGCGGCTGTTAGCCGTGTACGAGCGAAACGTACGCGTGATCGTGAAACTAATAAGTAGATTAATTTTACGATTTTTTAGTGGTATCGTGTCCGTAATCTCCAGCACTATCATCTGTCAGTTTTCAGAAGCGTTTCCTTTACTGCCTCGGTGGCGCAGTTGTAATGCGTACGTAGTACGACTTCTGTGCAGAGGTCTTGAGTTCGATCTGTGGGTCGGGTAAAATGATTTTGGATTTTATTATTCTATTACAAAATGCTCAGTAGCAGCCTGGAGTCTGGAATTGTTCCCGGTATCAAATCATGGGACGGAAATAAGCTCGGTGAAATGTGGGTGTATTGTACCTCTGCCTTTTTTTATCCTTCAGGGATTATAGACGTGAGTGCGTATGTATGTATATTCCTTTACACAAATTATAATATCCTTTATTCGGTAGGTACAGACTGAATCAACATTTGGTCAAAGATTTCCACATAATTTAATAGAGAATGATGACTTGGGAATCCAAACTAAGACCTTACGTTATACAGTCATCTTTGTTAACGGACTACTGCTAATAAGACCAATATTATCATTGAAGAAGCGGAAACTAGTTATGGGTCTCATTTGCATATTCTATGTTCCACCATGGTCCTATAAAGTGTTGGATTTATGCGTAATATAGCTGGGGTCAGAAACTATGCATACTAAATATACTAGTTTATTTTAGTATAGTCATATGTATAGAATGCTCTCGAACGCTGTGGCGAGCTTTATTTTTTGCATGTATTTTCTGCAATCATTACTACACTAAACTACTATACACTACTACATACTACACTACATATAACACTACACACTACATTTCTGTAGTTTGTGAATATTGCAATTTCTTCTTAATTTGATCTTTTTATAATATCTGTCTTTAAAATGCAATACTTACAAAAAAGAGAAGCCTTAGACCACCATCCAGTGGCCTAATGCGATGCGATAGAATTTACATAATTTTACATACGCCCTCACGACTGTATTGAGAGTAGGCAGGTGTGTAACTAGTACACTCACATTTCACCGACCTTATTTCCGTACCATGATGTGATAGGGGCCGAACCTATCGTCATATCGGGCACAATTCCAGACCCCGGGCTGATACTAAGCATTTCGTGATAGAAAAACCCAATATAACTTTACCCGACCCGAGCATCGAACCCGAGACCTCACCATAGTAGTTGTACCGTTTACGCATTATACTGCGCATTATATTATACTGCGCCACCGAGCAATTACAATTGAGTGGTAGAGCCAAGCTGTAGACAGTTTTATTTCCAGCATATATGGGCCGGCTCGTCCGGATCGTACCACTGTCTCACAGAAAACCGGCGTAAAGAAGCAGCTTGCTGCTGCGTTTCGTACGGTGAGTGAGATATCCGGAGGCCCAAAACCCTTCCCCTTCCCAGTCCTTTATCTATCCTTTTCCTTTAAGGTCCCACCCACACCCATAATTCTTTTGGTATCGTGGGCGTACATGGGCAGTGGAGATCACTTAACATCAGGTGACCCACGGCACGTCACGTCCCATTTTAATTTTAAGACGTAATTCTACACTAAAGGGGTGTAATGGGGGATGAAAAATTCAAAATTCGACATTTGTGCAACCATTTTGATAATTCTTTCACTAAAAATTGTGAAATAATAACTTTTTAACAAAAAATAAAACCGATGAAAAAACTAAAATTATGAAACTAAAAAAACAATTTGGAGTCGGTGCTATTTTAATGTAATAATGTAATGGAAGAAATATAGTAAAACAGCTACTTAAAATTGTTTATTTTTTAATTTCACCTTTTTTACTTTTTGTTAAAGTTACTATTCTCTTGCATTAAAAATTACGGCGTTAATGTCTCATGAAATATATTTTCAGTCTTGACATCTCTTGGAAGCAACGTCATCTTCTGTCACATTAGGCAAGTTGCTGTTGACATAAAGTAGGGTGAGAACTGCGGAGACAACGCTACGTGTTGAATATTAAAGATGTTTCACATTAAAATTCTAATAGCGGGTTCACACGGTTCTATTTCAGTTGATCAAATAACTTGAATCAACAAAAGTTGTATGGTTTTTTTTATCAATTCGATTGAAAGTCTGTTCAGACGTTTCGAATCGCGTGCGATTTAACAGTTGCTCAACTAAAATTGAGCCGTGTGAACCCTCTATTGCGGAACCGAAATGGAATAAAATATTCGATTTTATACTTAAGTTATTCATAAAAATGTTACGTCGTTTTGTATTTGAATACAAATTATTGGTTATCGATTAAATGTTTTAGGAATTTATACCATCGTATGTACATAGAAGGATTCAGATATAGATTTTTAGTTAAGTATACAATATGCTGAGCTAGAAAATATTTTATGTGTATAAGAATTTCGGTGTTTTTTTTAATACGTGTGTATTTTTGCTCATATAATATACAAAAATTTGTATAGAAATATAAAACCTGTACCCATTATTTTGACTTCTTATTATTCTAGTTCTAACTAATTGAACATAAAGAAATTTGTTGGCTATTTATTGTTTTTCTATGACAATTAAAGACTGGTAAAGTGTAAAATACATTGCTATTTTTATAAATGGTAATACGATTTCTAAAGGATTTTTGTATATATAACATTTCTTCAAGAGCCAATGTTCAATGTTCGTTCCCATACTCCTCCGAAACGGCTCGACCGATTTTTATGAAATTTTATATGCATATTCAGTAGGTCTGAGAATCGGCTACTATCTATTTTTCATCACCCTAAATGTTAAGTGTGGTCCACCCCAATATTTTATTTTTTAGACAATTTTTTTTGTTTTTATTTTTTTATGATACAGCATTAAAAATACATACAACCCTAATTTTTCAACCCTCTACGATCAACCCCTATTTTTTAATAGCGATATTAGTATTTTTTGTCAAGCGCGATTCTCACACCGATCGCGATGACGGGACTCGCATGATGCGACTAGACTACTTTAATCCTGGAAATAGGCATTCAAGCGGGCGGAGCCGCGGGCAACAGCTAGTAATAATATGTAAGTGAATCAATTAATATATTATCTTGATTTGGGAATAAAACGTTGGAATAATGACCGAGGAGTTACCCTTTATTAATAACCGTCATTTATGTACACGCACACACACACACACACACACACACACGCGCATGCACTCACACACAACTGCTTCTGGTAGTCATCCGTCAAACAAAATCTAGGGTGAAATGAAATGAAATAGTTTTATTCATCATGTAGGCAATTAAAATAGCGCTTATGACAAGTCAGTACAAAATAAAGAAACTTATGTAAGTACAGAAATCATATCAGCTAATATATACATAACATACATAGCATCGTCAAAATACACTGGGCAAATATAAAGTTTACAATATTTTTATATTAGTCCAGGATTGTTAAGTATTATTATTATTGTTATTTTTTCTCTGTTTTAAAGGTCGATATGGACCACAGGCATTACCGAAACGGCACGTGGTTTAAAACTACCACCGGATCCAAAACGACCCAACCTGAGAAGACCCGGCGAAACAAACTCAGTGGGCTTACTTTACCACTGGATTTTACGCGGCGCGACCCAGTCCTGAGAAGATCCAGCTAGTCAAACTCAGTGGGCTTGTTTTTGGTCCGATTTATCATACCAAAATAAATTAGGGAAATAAAAAGTCCTATTTTAAGGTGATTGATACGGACCATGTGTACCATGGGTCCAAGCGGAAGCCAGCGCCAAGCACTTAATGTTTGGCATATGCTGATTTGGATCCTTTTGGCGCGGTTGTGGTGGGACATGTACCCTCTACAGTGGGTGGGTATCTAGGTACCCACCACCTACTACTTAAAAATATTTTGTCTGCATCAATTGTACATGTACCACCTAACGCCTGCCAATAAATGCTTTCTTTCTTTCTTTTATTTCGTAGATTATGTCGTAGTACCATTTTCTAATATCGATAAAAAGTATTTACCTATCCTTATATACCTTTGTTAAATTTGTTAATTGGAATAATCGCAAAAATGTATTCAAACTAATTTCTAAAGTTATTTTTGCCATGCATCGATTAATGAAAAGATTGAAATAAAACTACTTTATACGGATTTTATCGTGGTTTAATTTTATTTTATTCCCGACGTTTCAAAAGCTTTTCAGCCTTCGTGGTCACGGGAGAGACTGAGGTGGAGGTGGAATAAAATAAAATTAAACCGCGATAAAATCCGTATAAAGTAGTTTTATTTCAATGTGTAATATTCGCGTAAACATAAGAAATCACTAATGAAAAGATGTTCAGTATCGTTTTAATTCTATTTCATGTACATGAAGTTTTCCAAAAAATTCAGGATTTTGTAACAGGGAAGCGAGTTCACTAATCTATTTACCACTGTTACTGTACGCCACGTTATATGAGGGAAACTCTATGAATGTGTAAGCAGGCGTCATGCCCTCGAGGCTTATTAAATTTCGTCGGATAATAATAGCTCTTAATTCTGATAGCGTAATCTTTCTGAAAAAATATCACGACGAAACATTTCATTCTCCAAATGCACCATTTGAGTCTAGGCCAAGGAAAACAGGCGTCAGACGACATAGTTTGCCTTGCCTCATTGTCCATCTGACCTTAATCTGACATTTTTTGTTGCTCGCCTGCAGTGTGGAGTGGCGACATTCATGGTCGTTTTTGGAACGATCCCGTTTTGCTGCAGTCTATTTTTTAAAGAGAAAGACAATTATTTCTATAGACTAACTTTTGCTCGCAGTTCCGTCCACTGGAATGTCTTTTTTCTGGGATGAAATATGTATGCGCTATGCCAGTTTATAAAAATGAAAATATTTCTTGAATCCATAACTCTACCGCCAGTTTGGAATGGTATTTCGTCAAAGAAGAACGAGAAAGAAACTCTAACGTTGCTGTTTTCATTATTGATTTACAATATTTGCACTACATTAATACAATTAATTTTGAATTTGAGTTAGAGCCAGAACAGCTCAAATGATACCAATGAGTAACATTATAAAGATAAATAATAAAATTATAATTTTTGAGCATGATCCTTATGAGTACGATGAATAAATTAGTATTATGAAGATGACTATGAAATAAGATTAGATAAAACAGGCAGAACTTAGACACTTTTGTCTTTTGTCTCGTCCGGGTCGTTACCACTGTCTCACAGAAAACCGACGTAAAGTAGCAGCTTGCTGTTGTTGCGTTTCGTACAGTGAGTGAGATATCCAGAGGCCCAAATCACTCTCTTATCCCTTTTCTTTAAGGTCGGCAACGCGTTCATGATTCTCTTGGTATTTTGGGCGTACTTGGGCGGTGGAGATCACTTACCATCAGGCGACCCACTTGCTCGTTGCCTACCTATACAATAAAAAAAAGAAACAGTCTCGGCAGACCAGTCCACATAAGAAGCACCAATTCAAGAGTATGACACGTGTGCCAGCCATGTTACAGGGAAGTGACCGACCCGGCACACGTCGCCGCAAGCACAGACACTTAAGCAATTAAGCAAGCATGATATACCTAAACTGCTTACAATTAATGATTATAGTCCTTAATTCCCACCTTGAGAGTCACGCTTCTCCATTTCTGGTGAAAAATTGCATTATATTTAAATAAAGGTCCCAAATTATAATAAATAAATAAAATACACCCAACAGTCACACACATAGTCCTGCCCCACACTAGGTAAACCTGTATCGTGGTATTTGTATGGTATATAAATTAATTGGGTTCGATCCCCGAGTCAGGTGAAAGTGATGTTGTGTTTTTCTATTACGAAATGCTCAGCCCGGAGTCAAGTTTTGAAGTTTTTAACAATAATTATTCGTACACAAACGCGGCGATTCACGTCGCAATACTTGGTTGTATGTTTCTATTATGCCCTAAGCGACAATAGCTCCCGCAGCCACGCCAGACACCTGACGAGTGTCGGGTGTCGGGTGTCGCGTGACGACGGAGATTATTGGCACTGTAAATCAACCAGATTGGACGCAACCACCAACCAATATATCACTTTGAAACGAAATTTTCGTAGAGCGTGTCGTAGTTATCGCCTCTATTGTTGTAATTTTCGGACAATGCCTTGAATGAACAAGCTTCTGAAGGATTAAATGCTTTTTACTTGAGATATTTTTAGATTCTTTTATGTCTGCGGACATTATTTGGGTGGATATGTTTACGTTGTGACCGCCTCGGTGGCGCAGTTTTAATGTGTACGCGTTACGATTGCTGCCAACGCTGAGGTCTCGGGTTCGATCCCCGGGTCGGGTGAAGTGGTATTAGGTTTTTCTATTACCAAATGTTCAGTATCAGCCCGGCGTCTGGAATTTGTGCCTGGTATGACGATAGGCTCGCCCCCGATCACATCATGGGATGGAGATACGCTCGGCAAAATGTGGGTGTACTGATTACACCTCTGTCTACCCCTTCGGGGATTATGTGTTTATGTTGTGGACAGCGATTTAGTTACTTTTGTGCATCTAAATATGAAATGTTTAACTTATTTACAAGCGGTTGATCGTGAAAATGCACTTATAAAGCTGTTTTATGTTTTAATACAATTTAATTCTTCTTGTTAATTCTGTTATATGAAGTTAAATGTATTTTACATTGTCACTAGATTTTATTTAAGCTGGCTTTTTTTATTAGCTTAAATGACGAAATTAACAGATCGCTCGCCTGATTGCAGCGCCACGCTGGCCCATAAACAGAATCAACGCCACACACAACTTTAAATTACAAAGCACTGTATAGCACTGGACTGCGGTCGTCACCCTGTGACATGTTAAGGCTCATAGTGCCTAGTAATTTCAGTGGCTTCAATATCTTTCAAACCGGAACACAACAGTGCTTACAATCGAATACCTAATTAAAACCCCATTTAACTGAAGAGAGTTTATCGGATGGACGAGAAATATATAAGAAAAAAGTTTCATTAATGACGCTGTCATACAATTTGAATAGTTTTTTTTTTAGAAAATGTAAAAAATTTAAGCGTTGATAGAGAACCGTCGGTTCGCGAGTTCGACTCGTATTTGGTCGATTTTTCTTGAATATGATACCCGGAACACAACAGTGCTTACACACCGCTGCTTGACGGCTGATATAGACAAAGCAGTGGTACAAATCCAAACGGCCTCTCGCATACGAGGGACCTTGTAGACCTTGGCTCTTTTATTATAGTTTTATTTTTATTGCAGCCATATAACATAATTCAATCACACAGATCTAAGGAGGATGGAATATATTGAAGACTTAATATTAATTTGATCCATCGAAATAAGATGACTAGAACAATACCTCTCATATAAATGGGCCAAAAATATGACTCCGCTTACTTGCACATGCAACGAAAATTAATTAACGTTCAAAATCAACTTTATTTCATAAAAGTTAACGTCTAAATATTAAATTTCTAGATCGACATACAACGTTCAGTACCGTGCAAAAAAAGGACGTATTAAGTGTCAACTAGAGATCATGAATCAATTTTTTATTAATTTATGAATGAATGAGCTGCACAGACTTTTATAGCCCCGCCCCTTTGCACAGAGTTTTGGTGGGTTCATTTTTTGCTTGAGTTACGTTTCTTGTCATCTCATTTCGATGCTTTGACCAAAACTGAAAATAAGTACATATATACATATGTACTCACGCCTGTAATCCCCGAAGGGGTAGGTAGAAGTGTAACCAGTACACCCACATTTCGCCGAGCGTATCTCCGTCCCACGATGTAATAGGGGGCGAGCCTATCGCCATACCGGGCACAAATTCCAGACTCCGGGCCTATACTGAGCATTTCGTAATAGAAACACCCAATACCACTCCACCCGACCCGGGGATCGAACCCGAGACCTCAGCGTTAGCCTCAATCATAACGCGAACGCATTACAACTGCGCCACCGAGGCAGTCAATTGAATAAGTTTGAAAACAAGTGTCACAACCAAACACGAACATATAATATTTCAAACCAATTATGAATACATATATTTTTCTTTTCATAAAAAAATGTTGGGGAGAAGCGACAGAACCTGCGCCATAGATATAATTCACCTGTTTAATAAAATGTTAAACGGTTTTTGCACGCCCTTCACACAAGCCCTTTATGAAATGATATTTTTCAAAGGAATTATACAGAGTACGCACGATAATCGTGTATCGGTGCGTTGGAAATATTTTAACTTGGTTTTGTTTACAAGCAATAACGACTGTATTCAAGAATAAATATAATAAGTATGTGTCGTCTCTAAAGCCAGATCTCTCATAAAAAAAATATAAATATATATCATTTACTAAAAATATTCTTATTACAGAGGGGCTAGCACGGAAAACCTGCGAAAAGTTATTCGAGCTGTCATCGACAACAATTTCTATGAAATTTTGGTACAGCGCCTCTATCGTACGTAAAAGAAACAAATATATATGGAATATAGACCAATGATATTTAAGGAATTATCTATCGAGCCCTCGATACCTTTACATTACGATTTCGATAGTTTTCCGTGCTAGCCCCTCAGTTGTGTTTGCTGACATTTCACATTTGTTATTAGCTATTGTAATTTAAATTCGTATGTAAATCCAAGGCGTTTGGATCTCTGGATATAATATTTAAATTCACGGTGTTTGTATTGAGAAACGGCGTTTCCGTTCACAGAGTACGCACGATAATCGTATATCGGTGGGTTGGAAATATTCTAACATGGTTTCTTTTTTAGCTTCTTTTTAGTTCAAGTGACGAAACAAGCAGGGCGTTCGCCTGATGGTAAGCCTCGCCTGCCCATAAATAGACGAAACACCACACAGGACTTTGAATTACAAAGCACTGCATGGCATTGGACTGCGCTCGTAACCCCCAGGCATAAGATGGTATGTCTCATAATGCCCAGTAATTTCACTTGCTACAATGTACTTCAAACCGGAACATAACAGTGCTTACACACTGTTGCTTGGCGGAAATAGACAAAGCGGTGGTACAAACCCGCATTCGAGAGACTTGTACAACCAATAACGACTGTATTCAAGAAGAAATAATAAGTATTATTTGCTGTGCGTAGATTTTTGTCAACTGTGCTAAGGTATCGGATTCGATCATCAGGTCGTGTAAAAGTTATATTGGATTTTTCT
This sequence comes from Mimas tiliae, assembly GCA_905332985.1. NCBI lineage: Eukaryota > Metazoa > Arthropoda > Insecta > Lepidoptera > Sphingidae > Mimas > Mimas tiliae. Next base: position 4,976,953 of record HG995248.1, on the reverse strand, counting down.
ATCACGAAATGCTTATTATCAGCTCGTAGTCTGAAATTGTGCCTGGAATAGTGATAGGCTCGCACCCTATCACATTATGAGATGGAAATTCACTCAGCAAAATTTAGGTGTAATGGTTATACCACTGCCTACTTCTTCGGGGATTACAGGCGTCGGTGCGTATGTCTGTATGTAGATTTCTATATATTTAAATGATTTACTTAGCGTCAAAAGCGGACCAATTACTGATAGAAATCGCCCTTAAGCATTCGCGCACACTATGAAGACTTCATAGTATGTAATAAACAAAAACAAAAATCTATACTAAATCTATACTAATTTTTAATCTATACTAAAAATCTATATAGTAGGTACTTGTACACACTAGGTAGGTCCTTAGTATGCAAGAGGCCGTCTATTTCTGCCGCGAAGCAAGAGTGTGTAAACACTGTTGTGTTCCGGTTTGAAGGACATTCAAGCCAGTGAAATTACTTGGCATTATGAGATTTAACACCTTATGTCTTAGGGGAGCGCAGTTCAGTGCTATGCAGTACTTTATAATTCAAAGTTTTGATTGGTCTTGCTTCTAACATATATATATATATATATATATATATATATATATATCACTCACTAAAATATTTTTATTACAGTTGTGTTTGCTGACATTTCACAATTGTTATTAGCTATTGTAATTTAAATTCGTATGTAAATCCAAGGCGTTTGGATCTCTGGATATAATATTTAAATTCACGGTGTTTGTATTGAGAAACGGCGTTTCCGTTTCCGGGGCTTAATGAGAAACTGCTCGCTGTCACTAGGTGAATCCACCACTTTATATGAATCACGCAGACTTATTACGTAACTTGTGCAGCAAAGCCATATAAATTAAGTCATATTTCCTATCAAATTTTTACTGCCGCATATATAGTCGTCAATTAGGAATAGAAAAATCAGGAATGTCGCATGAGTTTGGTCACGTTTTGAAACCGCATCAGTACGTCGGTCGCAATAACCTATACCATACCGTACCAGGGATACCATTCCGCGGACGGCACAATAAGCGCTGGCTTGACGTACTAGACGAAGACATGAGAGCCAATGGTCTCACTACGAAGGATACTCAAGATCTGGTGAAGTCTAAACGCCTAACTAGGAAGGTGGCACTAAGCTGGGATAAGTCAGAATTAAAGATTATTTTTAACATTCTGTTACTTATTTTAATCACCTGAATGGTGTGACAAGCAGGTTGCTTGCCTGAAAGTAAGCGCCTACCCATAAACGGTAGCAAAGCCACCCAGAGCTTTGAATTACCTGCATAGCACTGTACTCGTCACCTTAAATTTTAAGTCTCATAATTTCACAAGAGAAGCAGTGATAGCTCAGCGGGGAGTGGTATGGACTGTCGAGACGAAAGTCGCAGGTTCGAAACCAGTCCCAAGAGCATACACCTCTGACTTTTCAAAATTATGTGTGCATTAATTGTTAATTATCACTTGCTTTAACGGTGAAGGTAACATCGTGGGGAAATCTGCATACCTGAGAAGTTTTTCATAAGAATTTCGAAGTTATGTGAAGTCTGCCAACCCGCATTAGGCCAGCGTGGTGGACTAAGGCCTAACCCCTCTCATTCAGTAGAGGAGACCCGTGCCCAGCAGTGGGACGTGTATAATACAGAGCTAGTATTATTTCACAACCTCAATGTCCTTCAAATCGGAACCCAACAGTCCTTACACACTGCTAATTGGCGGCAGAAATAGAATAGAATAGAAATAATTTATTGCACACCACACCATCACACAAGAGTACAATTTAAATAAGACCTTATACTTAACACAATAAAAAATAAAAATAACAAAAACATAACATTAACTTATAGTAGCAAAATGGCGTGCGTTGTACCGAACGTCATGGTATGGGTGCAAACGGGACTCATTCAGCACAAGCCGCGAGCTAGTCGCGACGCTGGCTTCCATGAGCCCGTCGAGAGCGCACGGACGCGGACGTGTTATAATTATAAATGTGCAATCTCCAAATAGACAAATATGTGGTACGTATGTAGAGAAACTTTTACATATGCGAGAACTACATGTTAGTAGAGAAAAAAACATAGTAGGACCTAGTAGTAACTAACCAGTTCCACTTAGTTGATTGGTATATATGCAATAGCGATCTCGGTTATCGATAGGCAATTTTCTACGTAATAAGACCAAAGCTACGGTTAGGTCTTTGTACTGGCAAGACGTCTCTATGCGAGCTAAGTGTGGTATTAACTTTAAATAGAAGCGTCTCTTATCTCGTTGAGATTGGGAAGCTGTTCTATTTCTAAAGGATCCATTTGTGCTTATTTAAATGGAATTGCTATGTTCCGCTCTATTTTAGCTAGAGTCCTAAGTATGTGGCCAACGTTACCTAGTTAATAGAAGATTTTTATCACGGCGCTAAGGTTTTTAACATTTCCGCGGTAAGTGGTAGATCCACGCTGTAGACAGTTTTGTTTACAGCATGAATGGGCTGACTGGACCGGGTTATTACCACTGTCTCACAGAAAATCGACGTAAAGTAACACTTTGCTGTTGAATTTCGTGCGATGAGTGAGATATCTGGAGGCCTAAATTCCCCTCTCCTTCCCAATCCCTTAATTATCCCTTTCCTTTAAGGTCGGCAACACGCCCATGATCCTTTTGGTATATGGGCGGTGGAGATCACTTACCATCAAGTGACCCACTTGCTCAGGTACCGGCCTATACTTCTTTCTTTCTACCTGGCGTTATCCCGGCTATTGCCAGGGTCCGCCTTCCCACTAAGACGCCTCCACTTCGCCCGATCTTGAGCATCCTCTGTAGTAAGACCGTTGCCTCTCATATCTGCCTCTAATACGTCAAGCCAGCGCTTTTTGAGCCGTCCGCCGGCCTATACTATAAAAAAATATCCGGAGAGGAATGAGGGAACTAAGTTTGTATGGACAGAACATCACTAGCATTCCAAAGAAACCTACAACTAACTGAATGATCTCAAACGACTCTCACACCCAATTCTCACTAACGTAGCCTCAACCAACACCAATCCGTTTAATACTAATATCTCCTACGCAAACAGGAATATATTAGTTAGTTGGGCCACGCTTAATTTGTATTGTTAATCTAATTTGTTCCGTACAGCGTGTCGCGCCAATGGATTACTCGCACTTGATGAATGAATTCGGTCCGTTTTGGCATTAGTGATATTAATCCCGCACTAGAGTACGGTGTTTCTTGCCTTTGTTATGGATTGTTCTAGAAATGTAAGTTATATAAAACGTGTTTTGTTTTTAATTCAGGTAGAATAGAGTCTGAATGAGAGCATTGTCAAAAAGTTGTTCGAATATTCTTTGTGTTATAATCTGTTACATTTTATTGCTATCGCTTGGAGATAAAGCGTTTAATTTAAATAATAAAAATATTAGTGATTTCTTAGGTTTACGCGAATATTACACATTGAAATAAAACTAGTTTATACGGATTTTATCGCGGTTTAATTTTTATTTTAGTCCCGACGTTTCGAAAGCTTTTCAGCCTTCGTGGTCACGGGAGAGACGAAGGCTGAAAAGCTTTCGAAACGTCGGGACTAAAATAAAAATTAAACCGCGATAAAATCCGTATAAACTAGTTTTATTTCAATAAAAATATTGTTTAAAAAATTTCGTACTGAAAAATTAGATATTTTACATATATACATACATACGCACTCACGCCTGTAGTCCTCGAAAGGGTAGGTAGAGGTGTAGCCAGTAGGTACACCCACGGCACGATTCCAGACTCCGGACTGATACTGAGCATTTCGAAATAGAAAACCCAATATCACTTTTACCCGACCAGGTGATCGAACCAGAGACCTCAGCACAGCAGTCGTACCACGAACGCATTACAACTGCGCCACCGAGGCAGTCATAGTAGATACATTGTAGGTATTACTTTTTCTAACTAAACTAACAAACAACGATGAACTGGCCTCCATTTTGTGCAAACTAATATTTTGGCTAGTGTCTGTCTTTTTAGAATTTTCTCTCTTGCGTTAAACGAAGTAGGTAAATGAGATTTCTTTCTTTTTTCTTTCTTTCAAAAGGAAATAAAATCCAATTAAACCTTATATAAAAATACTGCTAAAATCACTAACACTGCTAAATCTTCATTATTATTACCGAGCTTCAAATTACGATGTTGTTTTTATATTCCTTAACGGTTAACACAAGTATTTCCCAATACAAGTGTTTACGTAAGTCTTTGCCAGCACAAGTATCGTTGGAACACAACTAAAGTTGGTAAGTTTCTTAAACACTGCAGTGTTTGTTAACTCGGACACTGAGTGAGCTATAGTGCTCACGAGTACGCGTCGACGAACAAACTTGCACAGTACTGCAATTTCAATTATACGCTTTGGTAATATTCGGTTTTTATGGATTATTACGAATATGCGCGATCAGTCACTTAGAAGAATCATCGAATAAAAAAAAAGTGGTCCCTCGTATGCGGGAGCCCATCTGGGTTGGTACCACCGCTGTGTCTATTTTTGCCGCCAAGCATCAGTGTGTTCCGGTTTGAAGGACATTAAAGCCAGTGAAATAACTGGACATTATGAGATTTAACTCCTTATGTCTCGGGGTGACGAACGCAGTCCAATACCATGCAGTGCTTTGTAATTCAAAGTTAAGTATGGTGTTTCTACTGGTCAGGCGTGGCGCTTATTATGAGGCGAGCACCTGCTCGTTACACTCACGCTAATTTAAAAAAAAATCGCCTTACCATTGAAGCTGAGGCGACCAGAAGTCAGCCTTAAGGAAGAATAAAATATCGATGAGTGTCTTCTTTCGGTCGCGTACCTTAAAACAGTCCGTTACTGGCGCCTTTAAAATTGGCGGAGACTTATCTGGGCGGTAACAAACGATAATGTCACTGAAGCTCGTGTCTGACGCTTGAAGTGTTCATCACTCTCATTAACTGACTTCAAAAAAGGAGGAGGTTCTCAATTCGGCGCGTTTTGTTAATTTTGCTTTTTTTATGTATGTACATCGATTTCTCCGCCAATAGGGAACCGATTTTGTAGGAAAAAAAATCACTCGATAGAGTTTAGCTGCGATGTGGTCCCATTTAAATTTGGTTAAGACGTGATGGCGGAGTACGGAGAAAAAAATAAAATTCCTCAACGGACAACAGTACACACGTCGAGATTGTGTTATTGTATTGGAATTTACATGCTATGCTGTACATTGAAGTCAGTTTCTAAGTATAGTAGTAAAAAGACGAATGATGAACGAACGACTAAATAATAACGGTAGGCAGCGGCTTGGCTGTACTCTGGCATTTCTGAGGTCCATGGGCGGCGGTAGCCACTTACCATCAGGTGAGCCGACCGCTCGTCTGTCTATTAGGGCAACAAAAAAAAACTAGCATAAAGGACAACATAAAACCGTTATAATAATTATGTAATTACCATTCACTTCATAGGATTATGACTAACAGAAACGTTTTAACCCTCGAAAAAAGAGGGTGTTAAAGTTTTGTCATCTATCTGTCTGTTTGTATGTGTATCTCTGTGCCATCGTAGCTCCTAAACGAATGGATCGATTTGGACGTGTTTTCAAATCTGCTTAATCGAAATGGTTATAAAAATACACCATAATTTTTATTGTAGTTGATAGAAAATAATTGAAACTGAGAGTGTAAGCGGCGGGCCTCTTTTAGGCTCAAAGCAAAAACAATCACGTGGAACACTCTGCTGATTAACGGACGAGGGAATGGCGAAACTTGGTTCCCGTTGCGGGTTGTGGGCGTCAGACGGTGGGTCGCCCCGCATAATACCAAATCCACCGTCAAACCCGTCAGTTTTCGGAAGCATCTCTCGTACACCTAAAGCATGTGTATATGAACCTATTATCATCTATTTATTGTACTTACATATACTTCTGCCTACCCCTTTGGGGATTACAGGCGTGAGTTTTAACCAGTACACTCGCATTTCACCGAGCTTACCTCCGTCCCATGATGTGATAGGAGGCGAGCCTATGGCCATACCGGGTTGCTACTAAGCATTTCGTGCCAGAAAATATCAGTTCTACTCGACTCGGGGATCGAACCTCAGTACAGCAGTCGTACCGCGTACGCATTAGAACTGCGCCACCGAGGCAGTCAATTATTTATAGTATTATGTAGATATTTGTTGTGTACACCTATTTGTTTTAATTTTAGTAATTTATTTTCTATTTGTGTATATTTTAGTGTAATTGGTCTTACTAACCGTTCTGAATTAAATAAATGTAAATATAGTAATTTAGTCGAAACAGAAATACATTTTCCGAGTGAACGTAAAGTCTTGTACTACATTTATTATGGAAAAACACTCATTTTAATACCCTTCCCCATTTGTTTCATTACTTAAGAGCATGAAAAAAGACGCCTTCACCTTCGGTTGATAACAGCGCGTAAATTACGACAGCATTTTTCAAATAAAACCTGGCTCTTTTTCGTTCAGCCGTGTAGCAGAGCGTTACTAATACCGGTGGAAAGGTTTGCTACGAAATTAATGTTACCTCTTCAAATCATATGAGATAAGGTACCTAAGTAATTAGTCGTTGTTTTAATACTTATTAATGCTATATTTTAATACTTAATGTCATATGTATTGTCATTATAATAGTGTAAATAAGTTATCGTTAATATTTTTAGGACTCGAACAGTCGGATCTTACTCGACTGAAGAACAGTTTAAATAGCTTTTTTTATTTGCTTGATCGACCAGAAAGTAAAAACCGCGGATTTAAGGTTTATACATTCTGTTTCATATCGATTACATTAGCAGCGATTCAATCAAGAATTCTCACGTACGTTGTGAATTGTTTCCAATTTTCAAATACTAACTCTTGCAATATTATTTCATTTTCTCTTTCTACTTACTATTTTTGTTATTTCGTCTATTTCAGAAATGCGCACGTGTTATGGTAATGATTTGATACAATATTAGACTATGGATTTTTACTCTTCTCATATGTGAGTGACTGGTGATTATGAAGAGTGAATGCATGTTTACGCTAATTTGTACAAATCGACGAATTGGCGAACCGCATTACTTTAATAGTGATATTGCACTTATATTAGTGCTGAATGCTGAGTGTGCAATATAATATTATAAAGTATATTAAAGTAGGCCTTCCCTAATGCCTTCCAGGCCGACCTCTTGGAAGCGGCCTGCATCCATCGGCTTCCTGCAACCCTTGTCAGGTCGTCGGTACATCTTGTAGGTGGACGTCCTCTGTTGCGCTTGCCCGTACGTGACTTCCATTCGAGAACTTTTCTGCCCCATCGGCTATCAGGTCTGCAACGAAGGAAGGCATTAGGGGAGACCTATGTTCAGCAGTGGACGTCTTGTAGCTGATGATGATGATGATATTAAAGTAATAAAGTTATGACTATTTGAATGACATACTTACCTGCGTTGTCCTTGTAGATATTATAATGCCGAAACTAACTAAATGCTGTTATCAACAAAAATTTAGTGGACACTAGCTATTGCTTGCGGAGCCGCCGGCGTCCTAATCCAGATCATGGTCTACATGTGTGCTAAATTTCATTCAAAACCGTTCAGCCGTTAACACGTGGTTGACTCACAAACATCCAAATTCACAAACTCACAAACATCCAAACTTTCACTTTATAATAGTATTAGGATTTATAGTAGGAAGTTGGATTTCGAAACCGTTGGAGGCCTTAATGATCAATAAAAGCTATATCTACACGGGGAATGATTAGTATACAGTCACACTCCTTTAATGCACTCAAAAGACTTTAAAACTGACATCTAAGCAAGTACCGAAAAGCCTAGTTTGAAACTTGCATTTGAAATATACCGGTCTTACAATTTGGAACTGTTGTAAACAGCCATTTAAGGGCTAGTTTCCATCGCCCGTCATCAGTATGACCGCGATAGTGTCGCTGTGGCAATAATATATCGTAATCCTCAAATCTCGTCTACCCGCTATTCGGTGCAGCCCGCCATTTGTTACTGGCGACATTATCATTGTCCGCCACCGGCCTCATATTCGGACGTCATTTGTCAGCCCGTATAGTCGGCCCGTTGACTGTTTCAGTAACGGTTTCAGTGATGGACATACGGACGTAATGTCTGGCAATTTTTTGATTGTTGTTGCTTTCGTCCAATTTAATTGTGATGCCTGTGCGTCAGATTCAATAACGCTAATGCTTAAGTTTTAAGGGCGAATTCAGGGGTATAAAACTAAAGTTTCGACATTAATGGAGAGGAGAAGACATGTGGAAGACGATTTACGAAAAGTATTTATCGTGCGAATGTGAATGGGAATCCGAAGAGGGCGCCCGAGGAGGACATATGCGGATCAAATGAATTATGTTCTCCAAAGAATGCACGTCACGAGTACCCTCAACCGACGAAATTGTATGAGAAGATGTATGAATGTGGAAGAGCCGAAAGAGGTGTGTCCAGGATCGCAGCGTCTGGCTCACCATGGGACATAGGCGTGAGTGTGTATGTATGTATTAATGGGCTGATTTTGATGACTCTTTCACAAAAAAATTGACAAATACTTTTTAAGAAAAATAAAATCGACTCAATAAACCTACAAAGCTAATGCCAATGTAAAATAACCAATTTTGTGTCGGGGGTACGTGTAATTGAAAATTAAATTGCAATATCACCGACTCAACATTGGTTGTAAACCTATTATTGTAAAGTGACGTTGTATTGAATGAGTTCTATGGATCAACTATTGTTTCATAGAAATCATTCAAAATAAGCAATACATAAATGCATAATTATATTACCATTATGTAATATTTCTCGTATTACCTTTATCCCATTGCGGCAGGCAGAGACTATGGATTTCCATTTTATTCGGCTCTAACATACTACTTTTGCTTAATCTAATTTCATTAATCTCTTCATGCATTGTCTTCGGTTTAGAATACTCCTGACCTGTCCTTTATTTAAAATGTCATCAATTCGGCATAGTTTCAGTGCGATCGACCTCTTCCGACTCTTCCATTCACACTCGCTTTGCAATAATAATGGATATGTGGTTTAGTTATGCTTGTGGTCATGTCTTCGGCATACTCAAATTGACTCAGACCAAGTCAGACGCCCTGCATCGAATAGTCCGAACCCTACTAATTGTACATCGAATGCACCATCGACGATTGTCAGTTATGAGATTGTATATTCCACGGAAATGTGAGGTTCGAGGCTTACTTAATACTAAGGATCTGCATAACTGCGAGCTATACAATCTCAGGGATTATTTCCTAATAATCAGTCACGGCACGCATTGTGAGGAGGTTCTTCACTATGGGGTCCTAACCGTCAGTGGCCTGGGTCCTAGTCCTCGTCATATAAATATTGTTTATATTTATAAATGTTTTATTTTTTTAAATATGTAATAATTAAAAATGTATGAAAACACCTTTTAAAATAAAGAGTACATAGATTTTCTTTGCATCATCAACATCGTGAAGGACAAGTGAAGGAGTTTTATTTTATTCCAAACGAACTTTAAAACTATCGAGCTTATAAAACTCGTTCTAGAAACTAACATTGAAACATTTTCCAAGTCTGATCTTTTAAAATAACTATATTATTGCGTTCATTGATCATTCATCGAACTCGTTTGTAGATTTATGAGTTACTAGAAATTCCTATTCATATGGCACTCACACTAACATAATAATATTTTAGTTAAGCATTTGAAAGACAGGTCACGGAGTTTCAAAGTGAATACTAGAAATTTTAAGCGTTGCATTTGTAGAATGTATTTACGAATAAATTTACTTTTTAACCGACTTCCAAAAAGGGAGGAGATTCTCCAATCAGCGCGTTTTTTTTTTTTTTTTTTTTAATTAGATTGAATGACGAGACGAGCAGGTCGGTCGCCTGATGGTAAGCGCCACGCCTGCTCATAAACAGAAGCAACGCCACACAGAACTTTAAATAAAGCACTGTATGACACTGGAATGCGCTCGTCACCCCGAGACATAAGGTGTTAAGTCTCATAATGTCCAGTAATTACACTGGCTTCAATGTCCTTCACACCGGAACACAACAGTGCTTACACACTGTTGCTTGGCGGCAGAAATAGACCAAGCGGTGGTGCCAACGAAGCCGGTCTCTCGCAAACGAGGGACCTACCACCTTGTAAAACGAACCTTTTTAATGTACAAACGAGTATGTACATCGATTTCTCCGCCAATTGTTTTGTTAGAAAAAAAACACTCGATAGAGTTTAGATGTGGTCCCATATAAATTTGGTTAAGATCTGTTGATGGAGTACGGAGTAAAAAAATAAAACTCCTCAACGGACAACAGTACTTGTTCACTCGTCGCGGTGATTTTTTATATGCTATTGCTAGAACTACCACTAAAATTTAAAAATAACATTTTAAGTTTTGTTAAACGTTATTTTATACACTCTTACACACTTGCTCACTTAAAGATCTGTTTGATGTATTGGAGATTTGCGTGATACATAAAATGATAATATTTATGAGTGGTAGAGCCACGCTGTAGATAGTTTTGTCTACAGCACTAATAGGCCGGCTCGATCGTATTATTAACACTGTATCACAGAAAAATGACGACGACGTAAAGCTGCGGCTTACTATTGCGTTTCATACGGCGAGGAGGCCCAAATCCCTGTCTCCTTTCCAATCCCTTAATTATCCCTTTCCTTTAAGGTCGGCAACGAATCCATGATTCTTCTGGTATTGTGGGCGATCATGGGCGGTGTCCCTTAAAACATTTTTAAGGGACCCGGTTAGGAAATTTGTAGTAATATTAGAAATGGCGCTACACATTAGCGCTATTTCTTTAAACATTTAAATTTGATGTAAAGTTACTTATCGTTCGCGGCAGTATGTCACGCGCGATGTTTGATATGGCGATACATCTCCAAACATTTATCACACAATGAAACACAGTTATGGACGTGGAAACATGAGCCAATACAATTATAGGCCGCTGTTATCCCAATGTCAATAGGCGAAGGTTTGTTGGCTATAAATTAACATATTGATGCATTTATTACTCAGTGATTTGTATTACTGCCAACTGGCTGGTACAGATTATTCGTTACGATGCGATGGAATAACAGTTTGATCCCGCAGTTACAATTGGAATAAAACAGTTTTAATATAGGGGTGAAATATGGATTTTTGTATTATTTAAGGTTTTTAATTATGATACTTTATTCTCTTTACAGGGGTTGACAGGCGGCCGGTCGTAAGAAGTCGACGTAAAGTAACGGCTTGATGCTGCATTTCGTACGGTTAGTGAGTTATCCGGAGGCCGAAATTTCGCTGCGTTTACGATTCTTCTGGTTTTGTGGGCGTTCAGGTGACCCACTTTCTCGATTGCCGGGCTATGCTATAAAAGAACTATTAATTATCGAAGAGCTGAAAACTGCAGACGGCTTGATTACAGCTGAAATATATGGATTGACCTACTTTTGCGACAAACCTATCCGTGTATGACGCGAGAGGGCCGTATTTAATGTTATTCTAAAGGCAACATCGTAAATAAAGGGTTTTTAAATACGTTGCCAGTATATTGCTGAAATTCCCTAACGTAGACTTAGACGACGTGTTACAGAAAGGTGTGGTCATATTTAAGGGTCGTTACACACTATGACAGTAAGTAAGTGTTTATGTACTAGATCTTATGAAAAATCCCTAGAAACCTCATCCTAAAATTTCAAAACAAATTTTAGTGATTTCTTATATTTATGCGAATATTACACATTGAAATAAAACTAGTTTATACGGATTTTATCGCGGTTTAATTTTATTTTAGTCTCGACGTTTCGAAAGCTTTTCAGCCTTCGTGGTCACGGGAGAGACTGATTTTTAGGAACTAATTTTAATCACTCGTTTATTACGATGGATAAGATTTATCACATCCCTATAAACTAAGTGAAGTGCATCAGCGAGAATAGCAATGCTAGAGTGAGACAAAAGTTCACATGTTTATCGTTTAGTTTTGTCCAAATTTGAAAGTAGAATATATCGACATGTTACACATTCAATAAAAAAATAAATGATTTATTTGTGTAATACAATAAGATTTGGTACTATGGGGGATGACATACTTGTATCGTACACTATAGATTGCTTAAATTTGACGCCTTTCTATAAAACGTGTATACAATATGTTACAAAAGCTTTGTTGGGCATTTTAACTGTGATATCAGAATCGATATTCAAACGTAATGAAATAACTCGCATATGAAAATGAGACTATAAAAATAATCATATTTATTATTTATACTTAATTTTTTTTATAGTTTGTAAATCGTATTACGATTGATAACCTCTACAAGAGCGATGACTTGGAGCCAGAGCGAGATAGCAAGTTGTGGCGTCTACGTGTATCAAACGCGACGCGCCGCGTGCGCGCTCGACTTTGTCAATACGTCACATCAGTCAGTTGTTCATCACTTTTCAGTTTTTTTTAAATATGTTCATTTTTCTAAGCTACCTGTGTGAGGATAATATCACGCTTCTGTTAAATATTTTTTTATTTAACTATTTTTATTAAGCTGTCTATATGTCTATCTTCATGATCTAGAAAGGGCCAACAGGTTTTTTTTACATACTTTATATGGGTATGTCTAACATAGATTTTTGGGCCGTTTATGCTAAAGTTTGAAAATACGCTCGATTTCCCTTATTTATAAGGGATAATTTTACGCATTTATAAACGACCTCGCACGTAAAATGAATTTCAAGTATTCGATACGCCTAGTTTATCAGTTAGCCTAAATTGATAAATGGGTAGAAACTTTGGCATCGTGTAGTTTATGTGACAGAATAACGCGTGTAGGTTTCAAATTAGCTACTGATTTCAGAGTTGACAAGTGTAATCAGATTACCGTATCTACTATAAACTCGTTTAATGTTGCCAATGTTTGGTACAAATGTTTGTGATATGCGCAAATAATAAGTTACGTATGTGGATATTTTAAAACCAAATATTTCGTTATTTGCATTTCATATTTCAAGTCCTGTAGGTACGTTACGTACGTACGAGTTAGAAATACGTTTTGAATTAGTAATTTGTACTGTAAATAGCAAAGTTGTTCAGTTTAAATGTGTCACTATGCTTATGGGGCGATTGTTATTTATTTTAAGAGAAATAAATGATGACGTAAGTTCATTCCACGCAATTAACCTAAATAACTACATAAGAAAATACATACAAAAGATATGGAGTACGTTAGTAAAATTAAATAATTTGATTCATTTATTTTTGAGAATATCGCGAAGAAATATATACATACATAAGTATGTGTATAAATACCAGTCGAACACAAATCTTCTCTTTTTAAGTCAGTTCAAATTAACATGGATAAGCAGCATCATTTAACTCATTATTAATTCACAATTTCTATCGTCTATATATTAAAGGAAAAACACTAATTTTGGTATGAAATTATTTCGAAGACAGCTGGAGCGGCAAATGTCGGCTACAGACTTTTTTTATCCTGGCTCGGCAAAGTGACTACTCTACACCTGATGGTAAGTGTAGCACAATCTAAGAATAGTGTCTACCAACGACAGACACTGTATCTTTTGTAGATCGGCAGAATTGTGCCGGCCTGCTTAATTGCTTCTTCACACTCCGTTTAAAGGATCCCATGTTGTAGAAAGGAAGAAACATGTGTGCCGGCAAACTATTCCATAGCTTTATGGTCCGACAGAAGTAGGATTGCTACATTCGAAAGTTATTTTATTGTAACCAGTTGATAGTTTGAGCTCATACTCATAATTATATCTTAAATTGATTCTGGTGCTGAAAGTTATGCACAAGCAAAGACTTTAATAGTATAAAATCTTTTTGTACAAGTAATGCAATTTCTGCTGTAACGCAATACAAAATTCAACAAACATGCACGGGCGGGTCGATTTTGATAGACTTTACATTGACCGGATCTTTTACATGGATGTGTTTAATGTCGCATCAAATAACGTGGGTAGTGTAAGGTTTCATTATTTTGCATAAAATGGGGGTAGTTAAAAATAAAGGAGGTAACTGCAAAGGGAGGCACTTGGTAGATGGATTCATTCTGAACGGACAGTTGAATTGAAATCAACAGAAATAAAGCACAATCAATTGCATAATAAATTTGGTTACTTGTATCAATGTTTTTTTTATTACCTTGAATGATGAGACGGTCGCCTAATGGTAAGCATAAACAGAAGCAACGCAACATAAAGTGTTAAGTCTCATAATGCCCAGTAATTTCGTTGGCTTCAATGTTCTTCAAACCGGAACACAACAGTGCTTACACACTGTTGCTTGGCGGCAGAAATAGACAAAGCGGTGGTACCAACCCAGACGGCCTCTCGCATACGAGGACCTACCACCACATTGTAAAAACCGAAACTCTGTGAACTGATTGGAAAATACAAAGTATCGTTTAACATCTTGGAGTTTAATTGGAGATATTCCTACAGTAGTTCCACTTTATTATTCGAGTATACAGCGTTTCATTAAGAGTAATTTACTTTTGTTACCGAAACAAAAGTTTGTATGTTCTGAAAAACTTCGCGTTAATTTTGCTATTCATTTCTGTAATACAAAAGTTTGTATTTTTCAATTCATGTACTAAGTTAGAGTAGTGGTTTCCATCTAGTTTGTATGTTGAAACAGTATTTTTAAGGCAACCAATTTGTTTGTGAACGCTATTTTTGCTGAAGTTAGAAAAACAAGCAAAAGCAACTGTACATGGCGTTTACTTGAATATGTTGAGTGGAAAATGTAATGGAATTTTGTGTTAAATGAAATTTCTTATGAAATAAGGCGCGTTAAGAATTTTCTGTCGGGTTTCAAGATGAATGTACCGTGCTGTAGTTTATAAAGGGTTGATAGATGTGATCAGTACAAAAACATGTATCAAAAAATATCGCATTAATAGTAAGTCTGAAATATACTAGTATATATTTACGAGTGGTAGACCCACACTGTTGACACTTTTGTCTACAGCATGAATGGCCGGCTTGTCCGGGTCGTTACCACTGTCTCACAGAAAACCGGCGTAAAGTAGCACCTTGCTGCTGCGTTTCGTACGGTGAGTGAGATATCCGGAGGCCCAAATTCCCCTCCCCTTCTCAATTCCTTAATTATCCCTTTCCTTTAAGGTCGGCAACGCGCCCATATTTTTTGTATTATGGGCGTATATGGGCGGTGGAGATCGCTTACCATCAGGTGGCCCACTTGCTTGTTTGCCGGCCTATGCTATAAAAAATATATATAACACAAAATTCCATATTATTCGCGGATAAAAAATAGCTCAAATAGTAGATAGACTAGATAATTAGTAAGGCAAACAAAAGAGTAATCAAATAGGTATGGGATATTATAAGACTATATTTAAGCAAGCTCGAATAAGGACTTTTTTTATAGTATAGGCCGGCAAACGAGCAAGTGGGTCACCTGATGGTAAGCGATCTCCACCGCCCATGTACGCCCACAATACAAAAGAATTATGGGCTCGTTGCCGACCTTAAAGGAAAGGGATAATAAGGGATTGGAATGGGGAGGGAGATTTGGGCCTCCGGATATCTCACTCACCGTACGAAACGCAGCAGCAAGCTGCTACTTTACGCCAGTTTTCTGTGAGACAGTGGTAACGACCCGGACGAGCCGGCCCATTCATGCTGTAGACAAAATTGTCTACATACAATTTGTAAAATTGTATTCACAGTTATTTCCAGATTTTATCAGTTTATACCTGTAGAACCTATAGAAAAGAAATAAAAACACAACCATCAGTGAAACAAAAACCTTAAACAGATAAAGAAAATCTAACACATCACACGTAATATACGCCAGCACTAAATTAAACCTCTCCAGCTAAGGATTCGTTTGTCAAAAACGTGCAAAATATTTCCCGTGAAGTTAAACCTTTTCATATTAAGGAGAGATAAGTTTAAGAGCGAGTATATATTACTGGAGCACGGAGCACCTACGTACCATTTCCGAGTCATTACCTAACTTTATAAATGCTTTTGCATTTAAAAGTTAAGTTACGTCGAGTAATGACCCGGTCTGTTTCCGCTACTTAGTAAATTTTTCGCTTCTCCCGCTGCATTGTCTGATTGTTTAATTTCAAGTGTTTGTTTGCCGATAATACAATAAGCAACGCGCATATAATTCTTTTGGTATTGTGGGCGTTCATGGGCGGTGGAGATCACTTACCATTAGGTGACTCACTTGCTCGTTTGCCGGCCTCAGACATAAAAAAAGAAATCGTTAGAACGTGTTGGTGCATCTTTTTCCGTTTTTTTTCATTGGAGAAACTATTTCATTAATAATCAAAATACCTCTTTTTGGATCACATTATGGTACGTTATCACCACAATGGCTTAGGAATCCTGAGTGCATTGAATGAATGAATGAAAAATGAACCATTGCTGCAGGATGCATACTGCGTCATGTACAATGCAGTAGTGGTTACATACATTTAAAAAAACTTTGTTTTACTAACATTAGAAATATAAGTATGTATGCTAACAAAAAAACGTCTCTTTAACTCGAATAAATAAACAAATTATTATTAGTATTGCTGACTTTTAAGGAAAGAAATGGGGATACATTCATACGGACTCACGCCTGTAATCCGCGAAGGGGTAGGCAGAGGTATAACCAGTACATCCACATTTCGCCGAGCGTATCTCCGTCCCATGATGTGATAGGGGGCGAGCCTATAGCCATACCGGACACAAATCCAGGCTCCGGGCTGATACCGAGCATATCTTAATAGAAAAACGCGATATCACTTTTATCCGACCCGGGGATCGAACCCACATTGAACATCAGCTTCAGTCGTAACGCGTACGCATTACAACTGCGCCACCGAGGCAGTCAAAAATGGCGATTTTTATCTAATTGCATCTGGCAAACTCACTGACCGATCGAATGATAATGCATTAGCAAAATCACACATGAATTGCCTGGGATTGGAATATGTGCCAAGTTTGGCGATAGGCTTGTCTCTATCACATCATGAGACAGAAATAAGCTTGGCGGAATGTGGGTGCACTGTTGTACTTCTACCTACCCCGTCAAAGATAAAGGCTTAAGCTTATGTTATATTATATTAACAACAATTAGTTAAATGCTATGAAAAATTGTAGTAAAAGATTGAAACTAATCAAAATCACCAAAGCTACTCTATGACAAAACTATTTTACTTCAAACAAACCACATCGCTTAAAATATGGCAGTAGAAATTTCATTTTTGCTTCAGTTAAATTGCTTTATGCTTCCGTTGTAGGGTACTTACGATACGACGATTAAAATACTTTTTTATAGCTTGAGTGGTATTGAGTGATAGAGACACTGTCTCACAGAAGACCGAGGTAAAGTAGCGGCTTGCTACTGCGTTTCGTACAGTGAATGAGTATACAGAGGCTTAAATCCTCTCCCCTTCCCAATCCCTTAATTATTCCTTTTCTTTAAGGATGGAAACGCGGCCATGCTTTCTCTTGGTATTGTACATGGGCGGTAGAGATCACTTATCGATGCTTTAGAATGCATTTTAACTTATATTTTAAATAAAACATGTCAGCAACATAAACATATAGCCTATATGCCTCGATGGCGTAATTATAATACGTACGCGGTACGACTTCTGTGCTGTAGCCTCGGGTTCGATCCCCGGATCGGGTAAAAGTGATATTGGGTTTTTATATTACGAAATGCTCAGTATCAATCTGAAATTGTATCCGGTATGGTAATAGGCTCGCCCCACATCATGGGACGGATATAAGCTTATCCCACTCGCAATGGGGTCTGTGAAACATACTTTTTTAACACATGCTATAAAAAGATTTGGCTTGTAGTTTTTACGATCGGCCGTCTGCCTAATGTCAGCCTCTTGGGGGAGTTGCACACTATCACATCTTGGGATGGAAATGAGCTCGGGGAAATGTGTGTTAACTCACAGTCACCTTTGCCTTTACCTTCGGGGATTACAGGCATTAGTACTTATATATGTGCTGACTGCTTTAAAAATTCATTAAATAAACAACAAATTTCTATAGCTCTTTATACCTATAGTCGAAATGTAGAGAATAAGATGACTTGATACCCAACTCGAGTAAGACAGATGCCGCGAGGTAAGCTTGACAAACGACGTCATGGAGCCACACTCAGCTCCTGTTCTTGGGCCTCTATCATTTTTTACTCTTACTCCTATGGAATAATAATGGTTACACTGGAGTTAAGTCTAGAGTAACTTTGTATTGTCGATTCTAGACTGGTCGAATTATAAGAATGATAATTCTAAGGCTGTTAGTTTTCGTGGGTAAAATTTAAGTATATAAATTTACTAGCTTTATTTACTATTTAAATAATTTAATTTTTTAAGTATATAATTTTAATTTACTATTTTACTACTTGCGGTTCCGTCCGCGTGAATTGTCTTCTCCTAGATAAAAAGTACCTATCCAATGCATCGAAATAAATGACAAGTAACGTAACTCAGGCCAAAAAATTATCCCACCAAAACTCTTTGCAAGAGGGCGGGGCTATAAAGGTCTGTGCAGCTCGTTCATTCATCAATTCATAAAATTGATTCATGATTTCTAGTTGACACTTAACACGTCTAATTTTTATTCTATAAACTAGGGGCGTTGCCCATGTTTTTCCACAAAACATAAAAAAAATACTTAAAATCCGACGATACTTTCTTCCCCACATTATTCTGCATCGATTGGTATCGGTCTCGACCCCATACCCCCAGCGGTTTCGGAGGAGATAGCGTAACAAGCTTTTGGCAGCGGCGGCGGCGGCGCCAGTTACTTTTTTTAGAATAGAGAGATTACTAATACGGGTAATTTATTAAATAAAATTTTTATGAATTGATGAAGGAACGAGCTGCTCTGACTTTTATAAACCCGCCCCCTTACACAGAGTTTTGGTGGGGTACTTTTTTTGCTTGAGTTACGTTTTTTGTCATCTTATTTCGATGGTGTCAACCATTTATGAGAGAGTTTCTCATACAACATACTCGTAGGTGAAAATATAATTAAAAACCGTCATAGAATTATATTTTCAAACTGTATGAAGAGGCCTCTTAAACTAGTATTTTCTGTTTCCCGTCTGTGTCATGTAGTCTCTCCACTAAATGGGACTTAAATGCGCCGCGAGATATGTACTCGTAGTTTGTTCCTCATATTTTCCACACATTTTCAATTTTAAGCATTTACTTTCTTGGCGTAGATCATAAACCTTTTGGTTTTACTAATCCAAACTGCGCGAATCTTAAATAAATTTGTACGTTCATCTACATCATATTTCACCTCAGTTTCCACCTGGGGTCGTAGCGTGTCTAGCATAAATTTATTTAGCGCATTAGCGTTGCCACGCCACCGTGACATGTGCGCGCTTCGCTACACTTTGCATTTCAATGTACAAAATGAGATCTTATTAATCTTTGAATTTACCTCATGAGTCGATTGACACGTATACAGAATCAAGGGTACGACATTACACTTAAATTCTTCTTCTTATATATAAAGTTCTCGTGTCACAATGTTAGTTACCATACTCCTCCGAAACGGCTGGACCGATTTGTATGAAATTTTGTGTGCATATCGGGTAAGTCTGGGAATCGGCCAACATCTATTTTGCATACCCCTAAATGATAAGGGTGACCTACCCCTAAATATTTAGCAGGTTACTACGCCTCACTAATGGCCCTGAATATAACGCGAAATAAGCACAATATTGAACAAACTCCGAATGAGAGAAAGCTGAATTGAATATTTTATTAGATAATGAAATATTCTCATAAAAGGAACAAAAATATCACGCATGGATTATTTTTCTCGTCTACAATATTAATAATAAATGCAACAAACCAACAGAACGACGACTTATCTCAATTGAAATTCTTAAAACATATTGCGAGTAAAAATACATTTTAAAAACTTTTATAAGCAATTTTCCGTTCGTAGACACAAGTTAAGAAATACTTCTAAAGACAATTTTATAGATCAACAGTGCGAATAGTGCTCCCAAAAGATTTAAAAATAAAGTTTTTTTTATTCAGTAGTGCTTAACATTTTAACTTTATGCCTTTGTAAAGTATAGAATTTCTTTAGCGGTTTAACTTTTTAACTTCTCGTAAGTTAACGTCAATTTACAGCAAAAGATAAAAGTGTTTTATAAAGTTTGCTGGATTAGATATAAAGCATGTTGGTAATATATTTTTAGAATAGGAATGAATCATCTGTCTAACTTTGTATTAAGGTTAGACTATCGAAAAGACATGTCACGAGTTTGATTTTCGGGAAAGGAGTTTTTTATTAAACTCTTGTTGCGTTTGGTAATTTGTAAATTATTTCTCGGTGATAATTTAATAAAAAAAACTTTCAAAAATAATACATACATACATACGTACTCCGCCTGTATTTCCCGAAGCGGTAGAAAGATGTGTAATCAGTACACCCACATTTCTCCGAGCTTATTTACGTCCCATGATGATCCCATTTAGGGGGCGAGCCTATCGCCGTACCGTACAATTACAGACTCCGGGCTGATACTGAACATTTGGAAATAGAAAAACACAATATCAATTTTACCCGATCCGGGGATAATTATTTGGTAAGATTAATTAATCGGATTTAATTGGGTGCTAATTTATTTCAGGAACTAACATAATAAATAACACAGTATCACTACGACAGCCTCCGTGGCGCATTGGGCGAGTAGCTGGTTGCGAAGCGTGAGGGTGCGATTCCCGCACCTACGCAATTGTTTGTCTGATCCACAAATATTTGTCTCGGGTCTGGGTGTTGTGGGACCGCAAGTCCCTCGTAGTTCCTATACCCACGACACAAGTTTACTTAGTGTGAGGTCAGGACTATGTGTGTGACTGTTGAGTGTATCTTGCTCGTTTCTGCCAAGTAGCAGAATTGTATAGCAGAAGCATTGTTTATGCTATAAAAAAGCTATGCTTATGATAAACTTTAAAACATGACTTTATAACCCAAGTTGCGGTGTGTTACCTGGCAGCCATAGAGGACTATCTCATTTCTCTCTCGTACTCTGCATTCAGATCTTAACTTATATAAAATGAAACCACCTTGAGACAACATTTAGCGGAGATATCACGTAACATACATAAAACAATATTATGTACGTACATTCTAATTGAGAAAGTCCTCCTTTTTGTAATCGGTTAAAATACCAAGGCCCAATGGGAAGAAATAAATATATCGTTACATTAGTAACAGCAATCACTCAAAATACAGCGGAAACAGTTCATTTTGGATGTTTTCATTACTTTTTGCTGGGTTCAACCGCACTTGTCATTAATCATAACAGTACGCAGGCCCGGATACCGGATGTATCCGGTTTTCGCCGCTAGCATGTGGTTTTTTTTATTGCCTTTACGACTGTGAGCTATCGTAAATTCATTGGTCTACCAGCTATTAGCGACGGCCTCCGTGGCGCGGTGGGCGAGCGACTGTAGGCTTAGGACGAGTTACAAATACGTGCATAGTTTTCGAATTCGTATAAAATTACTATTGTCGAAGTGTCAGATTAGTAATTCATACTGTGAAAAAGGAAGGAATAAAAATAATTTCGTATTCGACTAATACGAAATAAAATTAACCGTATTATCAATTATATTTCATCATAGTTCCCACAAGTGGCTACTGCTTCTCGAGAAAGCGAAAATTGACATTGTTTTATAAAACTATTAAAACTTGTACTAGGCTTGACTGAAGCGTGAGGCTGTGTGTTCGATCATCGCACCAAGACAAATATTTGCCTGATCCACAAATATTTGTTCGGGTCTGGGTGTTGTGAGTTGTGTGATAAGTCTCTTGTAGTTCCTGATACCCACGACACAATACTCGTATCTTACTGTGTTGTCAGGACTATGTGTGTGAGTGTTGTGTGTTATTATATATTTATTTATAAATTATTTATTGTGCATCTTCAAAAACAAAAGAAAATTAAAAACACCCTAGTGTTTAGGGGCTTTGCCCATGTTTTTCCACAAAACATAAAATAAAAAAAAAACTTAAAGTCCGACGAATATGAGACATATCTTACTTTCTTCCCCACATTATTCTGCACCGATTGGGACGGTCTCGACCCCATACCCCCAGCGGTTTCGGAGGAGATAGCGTGACAAGCTTTTGGCAGCGGTTACTTTTTTTAGAATAGAGAGAAAACTGTTGTGTGTTATAGGTATATTTATTAGTTGGTGTTACATGTTTTTCATTATTAAATCCACTAGCTTTTATGAATACGTTATATGGTACTAAATTATGGAACCAGTAAGTACTTTTCAAATGTTAAATTAGATGTAAAATATTTTATCAACTCTATCCGGTTATTAACGTAGATCCGCGAATAACGTCTGCCCATTAATTATTATTAACATTGTTAACATTTACCGTAATTAATAAATATAATGAAATAATTATGATCCTAAATTAATTAAACATAAAATTTCTAAATCCTGTGAACTTTGTTCTATTTTTAGTAGTTCTAAAGGTTAAATGAGTACGTTATTTTTTGGAGGAAAGTTGAAATAAATTATTCATATTTGAACGTTTATTTTAACAGTTGGTAATATAATATTCACTGAACTCCACATACGCACTCGGTTGTCTAAGTCTGCAGGAGACGCATCTTCTCTTTCTTCGGACACATCACTCGCAAAAACGACAGCCTTGAGAAGAATATTTTGACGGGAAAAGTGGAGGGTAGGCGCTCTCGTGGTAGACCACCGACTACATGGAGTGAACCACTAAACCACTGCAACTGAAACTCCACGATGCAATTCACTTCGCCGGTGACAGAACCAGATGGAGGGCTCTTACTACCTCAGCCTGATACGGTTACGATCCTCAGCATTGAGGGAACGACTGGATGGATGGAACATAATATTATGACTACTACACAATGAATTCATAATATAAAATGGAAATTAGGAAACTTGTATTTTTATGACTGCCTCGGTGGCGCAGTTGTAATGCGTACGCGTTACGATTGAGGCCAACGCTGAGGTCTAGGTTTCGATCCCCGGGTCGGGTAGAGTGGTATTGGGTTTTTCTATTATGAAATACTCAGTATCAGCTCGGAGTCTTTTTTTTCTGTCTGGAGTCTGGAAATTTGTGCCCGGTATGGCGATAGGCTGGCCCTTTAGGGAATCACATAAGGGACGGAGATACGCTCGGCGAAATGTGGGTGTACTGGTTACACCTCTGCCTACCCCTTCGGGGATTACAGGCGTGAGTGCGTATCTACATTGTATTTTTATTGGAGTCATATAGAAAAATACTAAAGAAGATTTGTTTTAATAAATCACAACGAGAGAATGACTTCCCCTATTTAAAGAAGAAAAGAAAGTTTTTAGTTGCTCTGTATTTCCTTAATGTAACGCGATATATCTACCAAATATGATCCTATGTGGAAATTATTTTTGTATTTGATAGTCTTTACCTTAGGAGATTTCCTATTTTGGATAAGATCCGATGACAATTTAGTAAGGTAAAATGGAAAGCTTCTCAACGGATAAATGCGAACACGGGAATCGGATTTGTAATTATCTCACAGAAAACTAATGTAAAACTGCAGTTTCGCTGTTACGTTTTGTAAGATTAGTGAATTTTAGGGGAACTAAATAAATGTTTTTTTAAAGTCGGCATCGTGCCCGTATTTCTTCGATATTGTGGGTATTCATGGGTCATGGAGACCACTTACCATGAGGCATCCTGATTGCTCGTTTGCTGACCGTTGCTGTAAAAAAAACTCGTGGCTTACATTGAAACTACATTAGCTCTACACAAATTTATAAAGATTTATAAAGTCAGTGAGTAGAACATACTATTTTATATTAGTAATCTTACGCCACGAAAAGAAGATTCAATTTCCAACAACACAAAGTAATGACAAAAATAGAATGGAGTAGATCAAAACAACTCAATAAACAGGTGAATCACATTGCGACAAAGGATATCCCCTGATGACAAGAGAAACGGTGTCGCCGTTCCATTTCATTCGCAGAGTCATTCTGATCACGTAGCAATCATCAAACACGTTTGTAAGGTAGTGTAATAATGGTGCCATAGAAATTTGCGACTTTTTTAACAATTTATTTTTCTGTGATGTTGATAGAATTTGAGGTAATAGAAATAACGTCTCTACACGAATATAAATTACGTTTGTATTTTGTAATAAAATAGCGATGCTTTTATTATGTTCCGTAATTATAAACTAGATTTCGCTTGCGGCTCCGCCCGCGTGGACTGCCTTTTTCAGGATAAAAAGTAGCCTATGACCTAATCCAGGTTATGGTTTACCTGTGTGCCAATTTCATCCAAAACCGTTAAGGTGTGGTTGACTAACAAACATCCAAATTCACAAACATCCAAACACATTAATATAGTAGTAATATAAGAAATCAAATCCATGCTTTGATCATTATTTTATGAACAAATGTTTTCTAATCTAATTAACCGACCTAAATACTTTTATTTTTACTGCACATTACCTCCAAATCCTTTAAAAACTAACACCTCAGAGCTAGGTTTTGTATTCGTCTCGATGGCGAGACGAGCAGATCACTTGTCTGATATTAAGCGCCAACAAATTCATTACAAATTCATAGTTTAGTCAGTCTAGCATTGAGCTGCGCTCGTCACCACGAGACTTAAAATGTTAAGTCTCATAAAGCCCATTTATTTCACTGGCTTTAATGTCCTTCAAACGGAAATACAACAG
This sequence comes from Mimas tiliae, assembly GCA_905332985.1. NCBI lineage: Eukaryota > Metazoa > Arthropoda > Insecta > Lepidoptera > Sphingidae > Mimas > Mimas tiliae. The sequence goes on along the minus strand of HG995248.1, from coordinate 4,952,171 downwards.
TGCTTACACACTGCTGTTTGACGGCAGAAATAGAGCGGTGGTACCAACGCAGAGGGCCTCTCGCATACGAGGGACCACCTGTCATTAGCACTATTAGAAAATACTTCTCCTAGAAAAGTAGAATGAAATTATCTACTTTTAATTGCTATATCAGTAGATAATATGAAACAAAGTCGTTATCTGTGTCTGTCTGCCAGTTTGTCTGTTTATTTCTTTTAAGCTATGCGTTGGAGGAAGGAGTCCGAAACGTTGGCCTGACCAGGGGTCAGAACAGCTGGAGAAACCAGTCAACGTCGCAATCCATTGAGCCGAAGACCGTAGTAAATGGAGAAAAACCATTGCTAGAATCCTTGCTCCGAGCAACGTCAGAGTCACGATCCTCAAAAATGAGGGATCGATATAGGAGGAGGAGGATGCGATGGATTTAAATGCTGTTTACACTGTCATTTAGAGAATTTATTCCAGAAGGATTATATGTGGAACTTTGAGTGGTAGAGCCATGCTAGAATCCTTGCTCAGAGTCACGATCCTCAACAATGAGGGATCGATATAGGAGGAGGAGGATGATGCGTTGGATTGAAATGCTGTTTACACTGTCATTTAGATAATTTATTCCAGAAGGATTATATGTGGAACTTTGAGTGGTAGAGCCACGCTGTAGGCAATTTTGTCTACAGCATGAATGTACTGGCTCGACCACCCGGTCGATAGTGGTAATGACCCCATTACCACTATCTCACAGAAAACAGACGTAAATTAGCAGCTTTCTTACGTTTCGTACGGTGAGTGAGATATCCGAAGGCCCGAATCTACTCTTCCCAATCCCTAAATTATTCCTTTTCATTAAGGTCGGCAACGCGCCCATGATTCTTCTGGTATTGTGGGCGTACATGGGTGGTGGAGATCACTTACCATCAGGAGACCTACTTACTCGTTTGCCGACCTATCCTTTAAAAAATTACGTGTATATCACGCTTTGACCCATGGGAGCAGGGCATGCCTGCGGTGAAACCGCGAGAGCCAGCTAATATAATATTACTAATTAGTTTGCTCTTAGCACTTTAATTAATGTTTGCATGTAACTTTGGCAACTCTGTGTCTCAGATATCACGGTTATCACAGTAAGTACAAGAAGGGACTTGTTAATCGACTAAAGCGTTCCAATTTGCAAAATATAATTGACTACTCTCCACTTGATATTATACATGTATAGGCTGTCTGGGTTGGGTTTTTCTATTACGAAATGTTCAGCCCGGAGTCTGGAATTTGTGCCCGGAATGGCGATAGGCTCGCCCCCTATCACATCATGGGACGGAGATACGCTCGGCGAAATGTGGTTGTACTGGTTACACCTCTGCCTACCCCTTCGGGGATTACAGGCGTGAGTGCGTATATATGTATGCAAGCTGTCTGGATTGGTATCTCCGCTTTATCTCTTTCTGCCCCATTGTGTTAGCACTGTTGTGTTTCGGTTTGTAGGATATTGAAGCGAGTGAAATTAATAGTTATTATGAAACTTTGTATTTTATGTCTCGGGGTGACGAGCGCAGTCCAGTGCCATGCAGTTCTTTGAAATTCAAAGTGATCTGTGGTGTTACTTTTGTTTATGAGCAAGCGTCGTGCTTACTCTTCTTATATAATAAATTAAGAAATTAATTATCTTTATTGTAAGTTAGGTACTTACATCTTTTAAATAAAATACCACTCAAAATACACTTCAAAACTCAGGTATATCTTTAAATAAATAACCACTATATGTGTCAACCTATAACTGAAATTTTATAACTCTGTAACAGGACTAACGAGCACGCGTACACGTTGTTTTTAAACAAAAAAATCCCAACGTTAAAAGTTGTTTATTGTGTATGAAAGCGTCCTTAGATGCAAGACTGTACGTGCACTAGCAAGTATGTAAGCCTTTTTGTCCGTAACATTACACCTTTGTCTCGAATACGAGGCATGCATGCATAATATTTTCTAAGGAAACACGTTTTGGAAGGCAATCAAAAGGATGCACACGACAGTTTCAGCGACACAATGTGTATTTTGGTTAATTTCGTTCATAATGTACTTCGATGTGTCTATGATGTTCAGGTGTCGGTTTCAGTTAATAACATGAATTTTTCATTGGGCTTTTGTGTTCTATGAAAACATTTACAAGTTAGTTATGCATCCCCCTCGCAGCTCGCTCTTCCGTCCTGGATTAAAGACGGCCTACTCTGCTTAAGTGCATGCACTTCTACGTATGCGGTGTAGGTCATCGGAGAAATCAAGGTGTCCTACATTAGGCTAGTGTTAAGATATGTTTATTCACCTTTATATTAATTAGGATTAAAGCCTACCACCTAGTATATTGACGAAGAAATAACCCTGTTGCTAATCACACTCTTACGTTAAAGCTTGGCAACACCACTGGCATTACAGGTGGTGATTATTCACTATTAGGTGTCCCACTTGCTCGTTTCCTTGAGTTATGCTATAAATCGTGCTTAACGATTACTTCTATAAAATACGATGGAGATTAATAAGTTTCCTTGACATTTTACTTTCCAATGGTTGGTGGAAATGGCAGCTACGTCACACTTAAGCGTCATTTAGATGGGGAGGGTTTATCACAGACACATACGCGAGTTTAACAGAATAGGTACTCTTGTTTATCAGGTCGCGTATTACAGTTTGAAATAAGAATCGTATGACGCGGCTTTGTTAATGACTGTTTTCTGGTATATTCTGGCCTATATCATACGTTAAACTTTCTTAATTAGTATTAATCATAGTAATTGTATTAAGGCATGTGCAACAAGCTTAAAATCTGTGAGCTCTTAGGTCGATCTATTCTGATATTGTACAGATGTAAAAATTATTTGTTTATATGCAGGGGATAAGCTCTGGAACCGCTTAGGGTCGATTTAAATTCTTTCGCTAAGAGAGAAAACTGCACTATCTCTGAGTCACGTAAGCTATATTTTGTTTTGATAAAATCAATTTTGAGGTAAGACCCTCGTATGCGAAAGGCCATCTGGAGTGGTACCATGGCTTTGTCTTTCTGACCCCGAGCAGCATTGTGTAAATACTGTTGTATTTCGGTTTGAAACACATTGAATTCAGTGAATATTACTGGGCATTGTAAGATTAAACAATGTATGTTTGGGGGTGACGGACACTGCCGTGTAGTGCATCGTATTTCAAAGTTGTGTTTCAAACTTCTGTATAATATGGACAAGCGTGGCGGTTTCTATAAAGCGAGCAATCAGCTTGATTCATCATTCAAGCTAATAAAAAAACACGGTGGCTCGCGATGACGCGAGAAAAGTTAGTAAGTAAATACTGTATTCACGACGGTCCTTGCCACTGTCTCACAGAAAACCGACGTAAAGTAGCAGCGTGCTGCTGCGTTTCGTACGGTGAGTGAGATATCTGGAGGCCCAAATCCCCCTCCCCTTCCCAGTCCCTTAATTATCCCCTTAATTACCCTTTCCTTTAAGGTTGGAAACGCGCCCATGGCTCTTTTGGTATTGCGGGCGTACATGGGCGGTGGAGATCACTTACCATCAGAAGACCCACTTGCTCGTTTGCCGGCCTATACAATAAAAAAAAGGTACTTAACGATGGAAAAGTATCATTCAAGTCGTGATATTTCATAGTTATTACTTCCTTAGCTGTTTAAGAAATGATTGTGCCTTAATAATGGACCGTTGAAGCCTCTTTTTATTTTTCTTGTTAATATCACAATACAGTACTTAAAATACTCAGAATGTTTTTCGTATTCTTTTTATTTTAAAATGCGGCTTTGAATCGTGGTTTCTGAATACGCAGAGGCCAGCAAGAATCCTGAAAAACTCAGCTAATGTATACTCATCGCGACAGGATCCCAAAAAGCACTTCATTTATAAATTGTAATAATCTTTATGCGTGTGTAACACAATGGGAAGCGAAGGCTCGTATTTTGTTGTTATAAGACTAACTTATTATTATTTATTACTAGCTGTTGCCCGCGGCTCCGCCCGCGTGAATGCCTATTCCCAGGATTAAAGTAGCCTAGTGGGCGCCCCCGGTGAGAAACACGCTTGACAAAAATACTAATGTCGCTATTAAAAAATAGGGGTTGATCGTAGAGGGTTGAAAATTTAGGGTTTTGTGTATTTTTTTACGTTATATCAAAAAAATTAAAAAAAAAATAATAAAAAAAATATTTTAGGGGTGGACCACCCTTAACATTTAGGGGGTTGAAAAATAGATGTTTGCCGATTCTCAGACCTACCCGATATGCAAACAAAATTTCATACAAATCGGTCCAGCCGTTTCGGAGGAGTATGGGAACGAACATTGTGACACGAGAATTTTATATATTAGAAGATAACTCTTTATTGTGCACCATTTGGACGGATAATTATAAAGGAAATTAATTTAAAAGGTGTGTTACAATAGGCGGTCTCGCCGCTTATAGCGATCTCTGCCAGACAACTTCTACACGTAATCATAATAGACTAGGTTTTGCTTGCGGCTCCGCCCTTGTGAATGCCTTTTTCCGGTTAGGTTATAATAAAATTATAACCTATGTTTTAATCCAGTTTATGGTCTACCAGTGTGCAAAATAATCCAAATCCGTTCAGCCGTTAAAGCGTGATAGATTAACAAACATAATAATTCACAAACTCATTTGGATGTTTATGAAAGTTTGTACTTTTTCAGATTTTTATGAGCACATGGCATCAGGATTTTGTTGGCAACTAGGAAGGAATTTGATACTACAACACCAATAAATAGAAATATTTTTATGGTATTTGCAATTTTACAGAATCGTATGCCTAAAGTTACGATTGAATACGTTTTACCATTAGCAGTGATAGCTCAGCGGGGAGTGGTATGGACTATCGAGACGAAAGTCGCAGGTTCGAAAACAGCCCCAAGTGCATATACCTCTGACTTTTCTAAGTTACGTGTGTATTAAATTGTTAATTATCACTTGCTTTAACGGTGAAGGAAACATCGTGAGGAAACCTACATACCTGAGAAGTTCTTCATAAGAATTTCGAAGGTATGTAAAGTCTGCCAACCCACATTAGGCCAGCGTGGTGGACTAAGGCCTAACCCCTCTCATTCGGTAGAGGAGGCCCGTGCCCAGCAGTGGGACGTATATAATTCAGGGCTAGTATTATTAGCTAAGGGTCAAAGACTGACTACACAAGAATATTCTGAGATATTTTTGTACTTCTGTTCTTACTTATATTGCGGCAAGGATAAACCTTTCACATTTAGGTGTATAAATTAAACATACGCTTAAGTACGGTTTGTAAACGAAAGGAGATACATCCATAATATTTTCCCACACAATTTCCTTTACGAGTAAACATTTGATCAAACAGAAAAATATTCGCTGAGATGTATCAAACGCTTGCTTTCCAGTTATGGGGAATGCTTACTGAGTTCTTTGGACAGTCCCGTTTGAATTCGCAAATATTTTAGATACATACCTACATACGCATTAACGTCAGTAATCCCCGAAGGGGTAGGCAGAGGTGTAACCAGTACACCCACATTTCGCCGAGCGTATATCCGTCCCATAATGTGATAGGGGGCGAGCCTATCGCCATAATAACAATTCCAGACTCCGGGCTGATACTGAGCAATTCGTAATAGAAAAACCCAATATCACTTTTACCCGACCCGGGAATCGAACTCGAGACCTCCACTTCAAAGGTGAATAAAACATCACGAGAAAACTTATATACACGACAATATTCTTTAGTGAATTAAATAAAATAAAATGTCTATTTTCCATATGAATTTCAAAGTTACCGAATGTCTACCATTCCGTATTAGGCCAGCGTGGTGGACTAAGGCCTAACCATTTTCATTACTAGAGACCCCATGTCTAGCAATGGCACAGTGCTAAAGGGCTCATATTATTTATTTGACAGCCTCCGTGGCGCAGTGGGCGAGTAGCCGGCTACGAAGCGAGATGGCGTGGGTTCGATTCCCGCACCGATACAAATGTTTGTGTGATCCACAAAAGTTTGTTTCGGGTCTGGGTGTTGTGGGACCGCAAGCCCCTTGTAGTTCCTTATACCCACGATACAGGTTTACCTAGCGTGGGGTCGGGACTATGTGTGTGACTGTTGGGTGTATTTATTTATTATTATTTTTAGTTCTTAGCGTATATTAACCACGCTATAGTTCATAACCTAAACTGACAATTTATACCTCAAGCTCGCAAACAAGTAACTATTTAACGAACCTCCTGACATTTTTATATGCAGGAATAAGTAGCGGTCGCGTGTTCTACGTCATTACTTTATAAGGTGTGGCGTTATGGGATAATGTATAGGATTAATCTTGGCTTTAATTAAAACCCATTATGGCATACAGTCAACAACATACCGAGCTCTGCCCCGTTTATAGTCAAAATATGTACGCCATTTTACTTCCCTCACTCGAATATTGTCGTATATGATTACGAAAAGTTTGATGTGATGCATTGTGAAGGTGACTTGAAGTGGAGATAACACGATGATGCGGTTGTGTGGCCAAAATGCGCCAACTTTGGCGACAACTGGCCGGTATAACTTTATACTATTCACATAATAATACTAATATAGTCATGCATGTGTCAAACGAAAGAGTAGGTAGAGATGCTAAATAAATGTTGTCAGTGGTATAATGTAATAGGAAGCAACCCTATCATGACGGTCTTTGTGGCGTAGTGGGCGAGTAGCCGACGGCGAAGCGAAATGCCGTGGGTTCGATACCATCACCGACACAAATATTTGTTTCGGGTCTGGGTATTGTGAGACCGCAAGTCCCTCGTAGTTCCTGATACCCACGATACAGGTTAACCTAGTGTGGGGTTAGGACTATGCATGTGACTGTTAGGTGTATTTACTATTATTATTACTACAAGAACAAATCCAATTTCGATCAAAACATGGAATAAATAAGTTCTAACACAAGAATCGAACTCGGGGCCTAACAGTTCGACGAAGTAGGCGACTGAATTTAAAAAAGTAAACAACTACCATCGTAATTATTTTTTTCATCTGGCAACACTTTATTTCCGGGAAAGAAAAGAGGAATTACAGTTATTACACGGCAATTATTCGAACGACATCGTAGTTAATTTTCCCGTCATTAATTTTCAATTATCACTCATTTCGAGACCAGTTTATATCAACATTCTTTCGTTTTCCACAAAGGCTTTTAATGCAATTAAGTTCTGTAATAATTGTTGGAAGTTTTTTTGACATAATGTAAATTAAGTTATAAAAATGAGTGGTAGAGCCACGCTGTAGACAATTTTGTCTAGAGCATGATGGGGCCGGCTCGACCGGGTCGTTACCAGTGTCTCATAGAAAACCGACGTACAGTAGCAGCTTGCTGCTGCGTTTCGTACGGTGAGTGAGATATCCGGAGGCCCAAATCCAAATCCCTTCCCAATCCCTTAATTATTTACTTAAAGGTCGGAAACGCACGCGTGATTCTTCTAGTATTGTGGGCGTACATAGGCGGCGGAGATCACTTATCATCCCATGACCCACTTGCTCGTTTGCCGGCCTATACTATAAAAAATACAACCATATATAAGTTACTATGCACGATATGTTTTGGACATTTCATTCGTGCCGTTTGCTGAAAAATAATATATAACTATATAATTATTATTGGCATCGAAAAACTCCTTTCTAATAATATTATTAGATTGATTATACGACTTCAGGGAATTGAGTAAGTACTTAGGCATACAAGGGTTCATTAAAATTAATAATAGAGATGATTTATCTACCTTATAAAAATAATCATACTAATATTATAAATGTGAATGTAAGTTTGTTTGTTACGCTTTCACGCGAAAACTAATTAACCGATCATCATGAAACTTTGTACATATATTCTTCGAGGTATAAAAAGTAACATAGGGTACTTTTTTAAAAAAAAAAAAGATTGTTTGTTACGCTTTCACGCCTAAAACACTGAACCGAGTTTTGATGAATTTTGATGTAGAGATAGATGGGACCCTGGAGACGGTTATAGGCTACGTTTTATTTCGTAAAAGTCTATTCACGCGAGCGGAGCCGCGAGCAAAAGCTAGTTATAAATAATGCTGAAAGACATCGTTATTGTGTTTTCTTGTGTTACAGAAACTAAATTTCTCATTATTACAATTGTAATAGGTTCTGGAAAATAATCATAAACATAGTAAGTTTTGTTATAATGTACAATAAATTGGGCAAAATGTACCTAAGTATATATTTTACGCTTTTCCTTCCGCCGAGGACCCTCGATTTAGGCCATCTATTTCGCGGCGTAATTGAATTCTGTTCTACGATATAGCGAAAATTTAAAAAAAATACGGTATGTCTACGAAGTCGTATACACAGAGCAGTGAGGTGTGAGACACGGGTGGTATGCACCCGATCAAATTCACATTCACAAATCACATTGTAGCTATATGTAAGCACCGCCCGTTTCAATCACCTATAAATAATGGCGAATTTTTGATTTATATCAAACGCGTTGACAGACTGAATATTTTTTATACTTTGTTATTATTTATCGTAGCACGGTAAAATGACTTCACTAGACCAGATGTTAATAACAGTGTAGTCCAATTATAATGTCGACCACTGAGACGTGGCGTATTTCGACAGTCGTCAGAACTACACTACGGGTTTTTTTATTAGTTTGAGTGACGGAACGTGCAGGTCGCTCGCCTGATGGTAAACGCCACGCCTACCCTTAAACAGAAGAAACACCACACAGAACTTTGAACTACAAAGCACTGCATGTCATTGGAGTGCGCCCGTTACCCCGATGTTAAATCTCATAATGCCCAGTAATTTCACTGGGTTCAATGTCCTTGAAACCGGAACACAATAGTGCTTACACACTGCTACTTGGTGGCAGAAATAGACAAAAAAAAGAACCAACCTTTGGGCCCTCTCGCATCCGACGGACCTACCACTTAGTAGAATGGGGTTAGAATGTAGCTTAAAAACATGACACGAACACTTGTGCCGTTTGATTATGATTGGTCGAGAGACCAGCCACGTTACACGATACAAAGTTGAGACATGTTGGAAGAAATCAAAGAAAGAAGACATGTTTGAAAGCTCCGTGGCGCAGCGGGCGAGTAGTCGGCTGCGAAGCGAGAGGCCGTGGGTTCGATTTCCACACCGAGACAAATGTTTGTGTGAACCACAAATATTGGTCTCGGGTCTGGGTGTTGTGGGACCGCAAGTCCCTCGTAGTTCCTGATACCCACGACACAGGTTTACCTAGTGTGGGATCAGGACTATGTGTGTGACTGTTGGGTGTATTAATTTTTTTTTTTTTTATCACCGATTGCAATGGGACCGCCCATTGTTTCACCCTTAGTGTATGATACTTTTTATATGCTATCTACTTTATTTGGTGTGCAATAAAGAATATTGTATGTATCTAACTATCTGCCCCCGGAACGCGACTTGAAACGAGCCACTATGATGGATTTTTACCATGCAACCAACAATATAGCTATTTACTAATTTTCTTACCGTATTTTCCCCAACAATATCACTTAATACTTCTACAAGCTTAACGACGTATTATTATGCAAAACTGTGCTAAACATGAACCCATTATAAAATTTACAGTTATTACGCTGAAACGTGATCAAGTATTTTTTGGTAAATTTTATAAAACACGGGTAACCTGTTTTTAAATCGGGTTATCGTTCAGGCGAGTCAGTAACAAGCGGGTGCAGTGACAAATTATGCCGCAGTGTAAGAGAACGACAATTTTATTACAGTTTCTTTAAAAGTGCCTAGTTTGCGCAGTTTTAATACGTACGCGTTCCGACAGACTGTCGCTGAGGTCTCGGATTCGACCCCAGGTCGGGTAAAAGTGATATTGGGTTGTTATTATAGAAACATTTTTGTAAAAGTAGCCAGTGTACACTATATCCAGTAACTTTATGCTAGCATAATCTAAGAGACTCAATGACTCTTGACGGTCTACATTATATTACAACTGCACTGTCCAGTGCTGTTACGTTGCCGTGCCAGGTAAAAAACTTACATATTAATGTATGCACATTACATACGCACTCAGGTCTGTACTCCCCGAAAGGGTAGGCAGAGGTTTAACTAGTACACTCACATTTCGCCGAGCTTATCTCCGTTCCATGATGTGACAGGGGGCGAGCCCATCGCCATACCGCGCACAATTCCAGACACCGGGCTGACTCAGCATTTCGTAATAGAAAAACCCAATATCACTTTTTCCGTCGTAACGCGTACGCATTGCGTACACCACCGAGACAGAAAAACATTATATTTTCGACAAAGCTCGATAATAATAATAATCAAGTAACCAAGATTATCCCAAGAGTTCTCCTGTGGCGGTACGCAGCGCGCACCGCACAATGCAAAGTCAACCGATCCAGTCCAAGAATTCAAATCCGTACAACACATCTGTTAATTATTTCTGATGATTACATATTCCATCCAATCCAATAACAAGGTAATTAAATCACGCCTTTACAGCTAACGGATTTGGCACACAGATGAACTATGACTTGAACTTTTTATCCCGGAAAATGACAGTCTAGAGCCTAAAGAAAAAGTTAGTTTAAAACAAAAAATACAGTCGCAATCACTATGCCGGCGGTCATTAAAATAACTGGAATATTGCTAAGTTGGCGAGTATGTTAAATTTTGAATTAATTACACCTAAACTATTCATTCCATCGCTTAAAAAGCGGAAAACATCTAAAACTGTTTGCCTAAATCTATTTAACAAGTTTTCCGAAGTCTCCAGTGAAGCGCACTCGATAATTCCCATAAAAATAACGAAAGCGCTGTAGCAGCTTTATTTCCTTTACACACGAAAACGTTTTACTTCAGAGCTTGAAAAATTAATATTTTAATACGGGCAAGCGTCCGTGGAATTTTGTTTTTAGGGAACACGCGACGTTTATTCGGCACTAACAATCACTTTTTCACAGAAAACCGGCGTAAAGTAGAAGCTTGCTGCTGAGTTTCGTGCGCTGAGTGAGATATCCGGAAGCCCAAACCCCCTCCCCTTCCCAATCCCTTAATTATCCATTTCCTTTGAGGTCGGCATCGCAACTATGATTAATTTGGTACTATGGGCGTACATGGGCGTTGGAGATCACTTACCCTCAGGTGACCCACTGGCTCGTTTGCCGGCCTATGTAATAAAAAATTAAAAAGAAAAACATAAACATCGTGTGTAACCTATGACTTCTTTAGCAAATCGCTTGCTAATACGATCTTAAATAAAAGAGTATTTAAATGTCCTACTCATACAAAATGTATAAACAATCCCAAACACCCGGCTTGACCGCCCGTACCTTAATAACATGGTGAATTATTAAGTCGCCTGACACATTTGGGCTCCCGAAATAGTTTATCTTCACGAAAAGTTCTCGTATTCAATGAATCGCGTTTGTTACAACTTATTACGTACACTGCGATTAAATAAAATATGATGAAAAATATGGAGACGAGTGACAAGTGAGATTGGCGTCTACTTTATTAATCCATATAAGTGCATTTTATTAATAAATAAATACACCCAACAGTCACACACATAGTCCTGACCCCACACTAGGTAAACCTGTATCGTGGGTATCAAGAACTACGAGGGACTTGCGGTCCCACAACACCCAGACCCGAGACAAATATTTGTGAATCAGACAAACATTTGTCGAGGTGTGGGAATCGAACCCACGGCTTCACGCTTCGCAACCGGCTACTCGCCCGCTGCGCCACGGAGGCTGTCGAAAATAAATACACCCAACAGTCACACACATAGTCCTGACCCCACAGCAATATACTAGTCTTGTGTATCAGGAACTAAGAGAGACTTTCGGTCTCACAACACCCAGACTAGAAACAAATATAAATATTTGTGGATCACATATTTATGGATCACACAATCATTTGTCTCGGTGCGGGGATCGAACCCGCGGCGTCTCGTTTCACAGCCGGCTACTCGCCCGCTACGCCACGGAGGTTGTCAATGCATCTTTGTTCCTAATATAGATGTCTAAAAGCGAAAATCTTGAGCTTCAACATAAATAAACATACAAACGCACTCACGCCTGTAATCCCCGAAAAGGTAGATAGAGGTGACCAGTACACCCACGTTTGCCGAACTTATTTTCGTCCCATGATGTGGGCGAGCATGTCGCCATACAGGGCACAAATTATTAAAGATATTTCAGCAATATTTTTTACGTTTTGCTATATGTGCGTGAAAAGTAAAAAGCAGTGATAGCTCAGTGGCGAGTGGTACGGACTGTCGAGACTAAGGTCGCAGGTTCGAAACCAGCCCCAAGAGCATACCTCTGACTTTTCATGTTATGTTATGTGTGTATTAATTTTAATTATCGCTTGCTGAAACGGTAAAGGTAACATTGTGAGGAAACCTTCATACCTGAGAAGTTCTTCATTAGAATTTCGAAGGTACGTGAAGTCTGCCAACCCGCATTTGGCCAGTGTGGTGGACTAATGCCCATCCCCTATCATTTAGTAGAGGAGGCCCGTGCCCAGCAGTCTTTTTCTTCTTGTAGTGCCTTTCCAACTAGTGAAGGTTGGCAGTCAGCTCATCATACTGTCTTTTGTCCTTTGCGAGACGAAATAGTTCAGCAGCGCTCGCTATCCCTGTCCACTCTCTGATGTTCCGCAGCCATGACTTTTTCTTTCGACCAACTTTTCTTTTACCCGCTACTTTTCCCATCAATATGAGTTGAAGGAGCTCGTATCTGTCATGTCTTAGTACATGTCCTAAATATGCAACTTTTCTTTTTTTGATGGTGTCCAAAAGTTTGCGATTTTGACCTACCCGTCGAAGGACTTCCTCATTTGTAATTTTCTGAGTCCAGGATATTGACATTACACGTCTATAAGTCCACATCTCGAATGCCTCTATACGTTTCCTGAGATGTTGTTTGATGGTCCAGGCCTCACATCCGTATAGAAGTATCGGCCAGATGTAACATTGAAGCAGCCGGATACGCAGTGGGATCTTAAGACTGCGATTGCAGAGGACCTTTTTCATCTTACCGAAAGCACTGTGAGCAACTTCGATGCGAGTTTTTATTTCAGAGTCGCTATCCCACTCTTCAGTAAGCCAGGTACCAAGGTATTTATACTTTTTAACCCTTTCGAGTCTTTGACCAGATACTGTTACATGTGGCCGGAGACCACATTCAACTGAAATTACCATTACTTTGGTTTTATGCACGTTCATTTTGAGACCGGCCCTTTCACTACATGCATTTACTCGACCGACGATTTTCTGTAGTTCCCTTTCCGAAGAAGCTATGAGAACTGTATCATCGGCGTATCTCAAGTTGTTGATGAGACGACCGTTAACCTTGACGCCGCAGTCCAGATTATCCAGAGCTTCTGCCATAATCGCTTCCGAGTATATATTAAAAAGCGTGGGTGATAAAATACAACCCTGTCGGACTCCTCTTCTAATCTCAAATTCGTTGGATTCTTCGCCATCAATTCTGACTGCAGCTCGTTGGTTCCAGTACAGGTTTTGTATTATGCGAATGTGTCCAGCAGTGGGACGTGTATAATACAGGGCTAGTGTAATATGTGCGTGATGTGTTTATATAGACATCATGTCGGAGTGTGTCTATTATAATATTGATGACGGCTGTCATACAAACCAAAACTATTTATTAACAAAACTTTATATAAAAGAAGTGCAAAAAGAACTGAAATATCTATTAATGAAATTGTCACCTTTAGATTATGTATTTTCTTTCTGGTTGGCATTAACCTGGCTGAATGCCAGAGGCCGCCTTCTCGTACCTTTGATTTGCCGGTAATTGGTATTATATGGGGTGACCCGCTGTCTGACCCCTACAACCCGCAATGGGAAACTAAGTTTAGCCATTGCCTCGTCCGTTAGCAGAATGTACCACGTGTAGGTGAGGCTGGACTTGGCCCTAAAATATTGGTGGCCTAGCTTTTATTATGTAATAGTCGGATATGCTTCTACTCTATAATATACCTTTTTAGATTATAGAGTGAAGATTTTTGACGATTTTAATTAAGTAGCACAAAATGACATGACAACCTCCGTGGCGCAGCGGGCGAGAAGCTGGGTGCGAAGCAAGAGGCCGTGAGTTCGATTCCCGCATTGAGACAAATGTTTGAGTGATCCACAAAAAAATGTTTCGGGTCTGGGTGTTGAGGGACCGCAAGTCTCTCGTAGTTCCTCACACCCACGATACAGGTTTACCTAGTGTGGGGTCAGGACTATGTGTGTATTTATTTATTTTATTTCATGTGTTTAAGTCGATATTTTCATGCCTACAATATGCACCGGCTGGTCCCAAACGCGATGTGAGTATTTAAAAAAAAACTTGCAGACATTAAACAAACTAATCTGTTGTCGGACCGCAAAGCCATCGAATTTCCTGATATCCACAAAACAGATTAATCTAGTGTGGGGTCAGGACTATGTGTATGACTATTGGCTTTATTTATTCATTTATATGACTATGGTTTTGTGTTAGAACAATCAGACTAATACCATACTAATAAAGGCTCTGTTAGTGGGTAAAATATTTAATTACATTATCTGTAAGTCTTACTATAAAACATGCTTATTATATGAGTCACTAGCTTTACCCGCAGCTCCCCGCCCGCGTAAATGTCTATCCGGAACGACCCCCGCTCATTTGTTTTTAGGAGTACTCCTACCCAGTGTCGAGTCGAAATATCTATATTTTTTTCTCCATACAAACTTAAATACCTTATTTTACCCCATTTAGAGGTGAATTTTCAATAATCGCTTCTTAGTGCTCAGTTACTAAACTAAACTATAAGAAGCTTTGTGCAAAATTTCATCGAATTAGGCTCTGCGTTGATAAATCAGTCATTATACGTATATAGATTAAAACCAAAAGCAGTGATAGCTCAGCGGGGAGTGGTATGGACTGTCGAGACGAAAGTCGCAGGTTCGAAACCAGCCCCAAGTGCATACACCTCTGACTTTTCGAAGATATGTGTTTATTAATTGTTAATTATCACTTGCTTTAACGGTGAAGGAAACATCGTGAGGAAACCTGCATACCTGAGAAGTTCTTCATAAGAATTTCGAAGGCATGTGAAGTCTACCAACCCGCATTAGGCCAGCGTGGTGGACTAAGGCCTAACCCCTCTCATTCAGTAGAGGAGGCCCGTGCCCAGCAGTGGGACGTATACTAGATTATTATTAGATTAATACCAAACGTTCATATCACAATTTCAAAGTACGATAGGAAGTTACAAAGCTCCCTTCCATAGTATCTTGTGGAGTACGGCGTGAGTGTCGCACAACTGACAAACGGAGGCTGACGTGGGGCGCGTGAGAGATAACGTCCGACGAATGCTCCACCTCCGGAATACACTTGGACGATAATCGGAGTTGAGGATACACGGCCCCTCAATTGAGGCGTTTTTTGGCAGTTTGGAGTTTTTTGTCCTGGCTCCCAAAAATGATTATGGTTAAAGGAAAATTATTATGCCCCTATCCCTGGATATGATATGCTCGCTGATCCACAAAAATGGCTCAAAAGTATTAGTCATTCGTTTATGTTCAGTACCAAACCATCAGCTGCCATATTATTTCGTGAAGTGCCATGAGTGTCGCATGGCTAGAAAACGGTGGCTAACGTGGCACGCTTGAGCAATAGCATCAGACGAATATTATATATTTGGACGTGTCGGAGTTAGGGATACCCGAGGGATCAATTGATGCGGTTTAGAAACAAATTGTTTAGACATTACTGGTAGAAGACTTTCTAGCCATACGAAGTGATAGTAAATTGAACATCCTTTAGATGTAATGGATGTTTATTTATCAAAAGGATGTCTATAGGTTACAGATGTTTATAACAACAATAGAGTTATACAATAGAGGATTCATGAGGACAATAGCATCAGCTTCTCTTCACCTTTCACCACTCGTGATTAATTATAATCATGTGACCCATCAACACGGACAATCGCGTCATCCAAAGTAAAAAAAAACATAAATGACATTAACTTTGTTACAAAACGCTGCAGCTCTGCTTGCAATATCCATCCGTGTGTTTTCTCAGGTACTTAGACATTCGTTTGGCATCCTTGCTTATTCGTATGGAAAGCTCTAGGAAATCATAATATCGTTGCGTAATGAAAGCCATTTGTTGGCTGCAAAAAATTGGCGAGATTATTGAAAATTGGAATTCGAACGGCTTTGATGTTCCGAGGGTAGATAGCGTTGGATATTACAAGGGATACTTTCACGTCATTTCAGATTTCGATAATAAAAATTTCATCTTTGCATAATCATAATCATTTTTAGGCAGCGAGTGGAGTGTTGAAGAAAATTGTGTGGATATTAGTATTTGGATTTGGAGCGTCGAAGTTTAATTCATGATTAATTTGTAACACTCCGCTAGAGCGACGTTAATATAGGTGGACATAAAAACTGTTGAAAGATTTCGATATAGTTTTCACTATTAGTTTAAGCAAAGCTCTTTTTTATTATTACATACCTCAGTAAATATATAGCCTATAGAAAAACTACATTTTGCACTAGAAAAAATGTATACAGGGATGAAGAGGCGAGTAAAATCTACAGAGTAGTAAAATATAATATAGATGTCATAATGTAAATGACACTGTTTTGGACATCGAACCATTCATTCAAATTTAATATTTGTATTCAATAGGGAAATTTAAAACTGATTTACAATGCCGTTAGAGTTACACTTTTTCAAAGAAATTCAAAATCAAATAAGTAATTAACCAATCATTGTAAAGTCTTATTTATTCTAAAATTCATATAAAGCTAGCCCTTAACCCGTATCATTTAAACATAGTGTTACAATGTAAGCAATTATATAGTCAGTATAACGAGCTGAGCCCCTCGCTGTGAGATTCACATTTAGATTTCAGCAGACGTGATAATATAAACCCTATGTAACAATAAAATAGTCAGAGAGTCAATTCTCCTATTTTAACTGACACTGCGAATGAATTTTAACCGAACTGAGATTAGATTTTGAATTAACTAAAAATATGGCATTCTGCTCCTTTAAAAATTCGATATTATCTTAGCTATATTGCATTTAAACTGTCAATTCGATCAACTTTCAATGTCTTTCTTTTGTTGAAATTATGGCTTCGCATTATTATGCATTTCGCCAATGACAAGTATTTTACCGAATTTTACGTATCAGCTGCCTTAAACTAAATTCTAGAAATTAAAATAAAATAAAGTCGAAATAAAATGTCCTAAGCGACAAAATCAATGTTACCAACTCACAATAAAATACCCACAATATGGCTAATTTCAGTGATTAAAAAATTACTTACTTGGAGGTTATGATTTTTTAATTAACTCGTTACGCGCTGGATTTGACTAATTCCATGTATTTTATTTATTTAATTAATTTATCTATTTCCATGTATTTTGCGCTCTATGGAGTTCTGACAATAATGAGTGAAAAATATGCATTGATTAAAATTTTAAATAGTGGCTGCCATTTTGTTGTCCTTTGTTTTGAGGCTGATTGATTTCAATACCTGTTGGGTATACCTTGGGGAATACCTTGATATTAAAATAGTAGATCTAATGTTATAATTGAAAAAGTGATCAGTACTTAGTTTTAAGGACTTTTTACCTCAAAACAATCAAAAATAATCGTTATTATACTTTATTAAAGGATCACTTTGTTGTCTGTCCATCTATCTGTTCGTCTGTCAAAACACTTAATGCGAAGCCATAATTTCAACAAAAGAAAGACATTGAAAGTTGATTGAATTGACAGTTTAAATGCAATATAGCTGAGACATTGATATATTACCTATAGATAGAGCCATGGCGTGACTGCACATGAGACAGCTAGATTTTTTGAAATGTTGCTACGTTACATATATTTCCCCATTTCATGTTTGGGAAAAAATATCACAACTGTCAAATTCCTATCTTTTAAGTTTAAACTCACATTAAAGTAACGCAAAACACAACTATGTCCAGCATTTAGGAAAAACGTTGGTAACTCAAAACTACTTCTTCATAATTAAAAATGTATTTTTTATAGCATAGGCCGGGCAACGAGAAAGTGGATCACCTGATGGTAAGTGGTCATCCATGAACGTCCATATAATACCAGAAGAATCATGGTCGCGTTGCCAACCTTAAAGAAAAGGGATAATTATGGGCTTGAGAAGGGAAGGCGATTTGGGCTTTCGGATATCTCACTCACTGTATGGAACGCAGCAGCAACTCGGTAATTAACATCGATTTTCTGAGAGACAGTGGTAACAATTCGGTCGAGCCGGCTCATTTATACTGTAGACAAAATAGATGAAAAAAAATGCTTGTAGCTTTTGAACCCGAACTATATGTATCACTCATATGGGTAACTGAGGTTGGTAAAAAGAAATCACTATCTATTTTAGTTAAGTATTAATTTACAAACAAAACAAAAATCTGTTGTAAAATTTAAAGACAGCCTCCGTGGCGCCATAGGCGAGTAGCCGGCTGCAAAGCGAGAGGGCGTGGGTTCTATTCCCGCACCGAGACAAATGTTTGTGTGATCCACAAAAGTTTGTTACTGATCTGTGTTATGGGACCACAAGTCCCTCGTAGTTCCTGATACCCACGATACAGGTTTATCTAGTGTGGGATCGGGATTATGTGTGTGACTGTTGGGTGTATTTATTTATTATTATTTATTAGTGCGGGTGAATATTTTTAGTGACAGTTTTCTATATGAGTATACTGTTTCAGAAAATCAGAATATTCAGTTTCATTATTTGATAGTAAATGGAACTCTTTTGAATACATTTTCATCTTACACTTTAGCTCTGCTACACCACTTTCTAACGGAGCTAGCTTTTTTTACTAATCTATGTTTTGATTCACGCACAACACGCAATTCTTGCTTTTTGACCTAATCATTTTTCTTTTCTTCTTATGGGTTGATGTCAATGCAGATGGACTAGGTTATTCTGTAATGGAAACATCTTCTGAAGTACCTGGAGGCACATTTAATTAAATAAATAACTTAACATTTGTAAGGTGACAATTAACATTTTTGCAGATAATGCCAAAAAGGTATGCCATCAGTCAGCAATTTTTTTTTAATGTCTAAACTGCAAGAAACGGAATACAAAGTCTATGATCAATCTCAAATCCACAGGAATCACAATATAAAAATCAGCTGTTTAGCAGCAATTTAATGGGGCGACCTGTAATATAGTTACAAAATTTACCCAGAATAGATTTCGCTCAGTAGTTTGCAGTTCTTGTAAAACGTTCAGACCTTCTGAGCTCACAACCTGTAATATAAAAAACTTTTTATGTGAACTCAACACTATGATAATACTAGTTTTATTGAGGATACTAAGGTAAACAACTGCCATACAAATATCTAACACCCAGACTTACACCCGAAACAGCTATTCAAATATACCATAGCTGCATGGCTGGGAATCAAACCAAATACCTTGACATTGCTCAGAGTGCAATCACAATACCAACAAAATCGGGGTAGCGGCCAATAACTTAAATAATATATACTCACATGTCTAAGTTTTGTTGGCACTGCTTCTGTATGTAACAATTTATTTTTCCTTAGGTAATCTTTCACTAAAATGTTCATAGCACATTTTGGTATATTTTGCAGGCTCCCAATTCAACCTACATTGAAATACCTGAAATAGTAGAATAAAACATTGTTTGAATAAATCTGGGTAAATAAAATTTACAACCTGGCAGCACCAAACCAATAAACGATTTTAATTTTTGAGTAAACATACTCTATTAATCTATATTCCTAATGGATTCGATGCTAAATCTTTCTTCAGATTTTACAAATTTTTACATCACATGACATTACAACAGGAAAATAGTAACATTTTCAACTACTTACGAGTGAAAGGTTATGCCGGCAATTTTTCGATAACTACGGTTTTACAGCCTAGCACACTACACCCCACCATTCTTTTTTTGTCAATCAATGTGTATATTTATTTTAAGCGTCTTCAATTCCTTTATTAGCACGCAAAACTTATTGAATAAAATTTTCTGTCAAACCAACCGACTGACAATATGACAAACAAATGAATCTGACTTATTGACAAACAAAATAACGACGGGGACAAAAAAGAAACCTTTTGTCTCTCTCTTTTACCAATGTTTGGTATCTCGCGATCTCGCTTTCACTTTAGGAAGTAGAAAAATGGCTCCATCTTTAGGTAATACATCAATGAGCTGAGATGATATCGAATTTTTAAAAGAGCAGTATGCCATATTTTTAGTTATTTCAAAATCTAATCTCAGTTCGGTTAAAATTCATTCGCAGTGTCAGTTAAACGGTATTCTGGTATGTTTTGTCAGAATGCCGTTTTGGTTCAGTGAACTTGTATTCTACTTTCGATATCATTGCGATCTATGTTCACATTTGATCTTGAATATTGGTTTAACAGAATACCATTTGCAACTTTCTTGTCGCTGAGATTAGATCGGAATGATATTTTGAACATTTAAAATTACGAGAATTGGCCTTCAGGTCTATAACCAACTTCAAATAGAAAGGGAAAACCAATTATTAGTTACAACCAAAGACTTTAATGTATACCACTACACAAGCTGCGCGGTACATAAAAACTGTACCACTAAGTTGCGGTTAATTACCCGTAACTCAATATTACCATCTCGCTTACTCTCAACTAGAACCCCTCACGCACTCGCTGTCTGTCAGCTGTCAAACACCCGCGTTATGTGACTCAATTTTACTTCCAAACAGCCCGTCTAGTAAATTAAAGCCAACTTCCAAACAGCCCGTCTAGTAAATTACAACACTATTTAAAATATGTTTATACAAGAGGTGAACTAACTAATTGATAACGTAAAAAAGATGATCTGCATGATTATATGCAACCGTCGAGAAGTTGTATGTTGTTAGTAGCTTGCTAAACTCAATTAACTTGATTCTTAAAGCTGAGAGAGTTTACTTCGAACTTGCCTTTTTAACTGTAGATGTTTGGCGTTGTCGTCGCGACATAATTAAGTTACTAAAATCGCATTAGTGCTGAACTTGTGTGTATGTAGAAGTTAATTCGATTACAGAGTTATGTAAAGAGTGTTTGTTATTTTCTTCGCCATTCATATATATAAATATTATATGATTATTTTTCCTATTCACCGACCAGTTATCGTGGAGGACGAAGACCATATATGTAACAAAATATAATCAAAGTTAGAGTCCAGTAAAGTTCATAATCATTTTTTAATATAAAGTCTATGGTGTCACTAGGGTACCAAAGTTAAGATGAAGTCTGTATAGACACAATCTTCTTCCACCTGCCCCAATCCCACTCGCAGTGGGGTCGGCGCAATATGCCTTTTTACATTTAAATTTCACTTTAATTTAGCTTGTAGTTTTTACGACCGGCCGTTTGTCTGACATCATCCTCTCTGGGGAGAAAACATCAAGACCCGAAACTTGATATTTGTGGATTACACAAACATTTGTCTCGCTACGGGAATCAAACTCTCGGCCTCTCGCTTCACAGCCTGCTACTCGCCTACTGTGCCACGGAGTTTGTATAGACATAATGATGGCTAAAAATAATGATGTCATTATCATTTATTATGGCAGAAATGCCATAAGGGCATTCCAACATTGAATTACAAATGCCTTTTACATAAAGCTGATTTTATATGTTTTTAAGACCAGCCATGGACCAAATCATGGGTAAATTATGAAAAAAAATTAACCTTTTGATGTGATAGGGGGCGAACCTATCGCCATACCGGCCACAATTCCAGACTCCGAGCTGATACTGAGCATTTCTTAATAGAAAAACCCAATATCAATGTTACCCGACCTGGGGGTCGAACCCGAGACCTCAGGGTCAGCCTCAGTCGTAATGCTTACGCATTACAAGGCACCACCAAAGCAGTCACTATTTTTTTTATTACTAATATAAACGAAGTGCAATGAAAAGTTTTACTGCAGGTTAAATAGAGATACTGCTATCCCATTGGCTTGCACCTGCTTAGTAGATCAAGCTATAAAACATTTAATAGGACACCGTAATTTATATGCTATTGTTTTTATTGTCAAGCAGAGTGCAAGAAATAAGAAAAAGAAAACCTGTACTTTGCATGCGTTTATTTTATTCCTATTGTGTTGTAAAGTTTAGGGGCATATGTATTTTTAACCGATGCACACGAAAAAAGGAGGTTTTAAATTTTATATATTTTTTTTTATTCGATAGGATTTACTCACAGGGAGACGGGATAAAACGGGGATAAAAGACTATCGCTACTTATGTACCGACTTTGATGATTAGAACACTAATATTATTAAAAAAAATAAGACTGATTCAAAAAATTCAAAAGTTATAAAATCAATTTAAACAATTTAGAGTCTTTAGAATCAATCATTGGACATTAATTCCCGATTGAAATCTTTCAAGATTGCTGGATGTAATAGAAATCTGACAATAGAATTACGAGTTAGATTCTACACAGTTATATGTGTAATTCTTGATGAAGTTTGAACGCTGAAAGATATATATGATGGATGATATAGACGAGTGGAGTGTTATTTATTCATATTACCCTATATTACATTTTTTTGTTTTTATTGAATTATACACACATGCCCTAATTATGAAAAGGCAATAATCAAAAACAACGTGAAATAATTCAATATTAAAATTTGTTATATAACGAAGGTAGAAATTAAATTGAAGCGATAAGTAATCCACCTAGACATAAAATGACATGTTTAAAAATAAACTCCGAACCTCGGTTTAAAATGTTTCGTCCCTAAAATATCCTTTTGACGCGCTCCATGAAATTTTACTGCCAAAATATTTACCCGTTATCCGTCAGGAGCGAAATTTGTTAATATAAAAACGTCTAAGTACACAGTAGATTACTGGAAGAAGATTTACGATCGAGCAGATAAGGGGTCTCCTAAGACGATTGAAAATGGCATGTCGGAGAGACTTAAGGCAAAGCAGTGAGCGATTCCTTGCCAAAATCCAGATCGTATCCGTTGTAGATATGCGAACTGCTTGGATTTATCGAGACGTCGAGTCGTCCGTACAGCAATAAAATCGAGTTTAGTTTAAAAAACAAAAAACACTGTTGGGACGGCAGAAGATTCTCTAGAATGTATATTATTATTGTCTCGGTAGTAAAACGATGTCGTAAAACAAATACAGAATGGTTTCGGGGAGTAGTAGTCAAGAAAAGTTTTCCTATTCCTATAATTTTCGAAGGATGACTTCAGTGCTGTGTATATAATAACAATAATATGTATTGGAACGAAAATTAATATTACGCTGCTACATCCGGAGGCCAGAAAGCCGATCTTGCATCTTTTTTGCACTGCTTATCAATTCATCACGCGCCGTAGTATTTGGATTATTGCTAATGAACCGAGAACAAGTTTCCTCGAGAAAAACTATATAGCTCATTGTCCGGAGTTTCCTGTAGAAGGTTAAGTAAACAAGGGATCAAGCTTTTTGCTCCGACACCCAACGCTGTAGATAATGTGCTTATTTTTTACGCTTATTTTTTTACTGTCAGTTGCAGTGCAGTCATTTGGTCGTTCCAGAATGTAAAAAAATGCTTTCGACTAGAGGTTGGAACTCGAACTAAGGAATCCATGAAAATAGTTCCTAAAATTAAGTTCCAAGTACAACCCTGCTGTCACCCGATCCTAGCCTGGCAGCCTGCAAAAACACAGTCAAATGTTGGAATTGAGCACTTCACTTTTTTGGGACGCGATTAAAATATTTTCGCAGTTAAAATATTGTGAACTGGCCGTGTTCGTCTGTCACTCGAAAATATTATTGTTCATTTTGATATACACTTTTAGTAGAAATTGTTTTTGAATAAAATAATGACGTGAACATCGTTTGTCTAGTAAAATATGGACAGATTTTATACTAAATGTAAATTAATTGGAAGGTGTAAATGATTGATACGATACACTGAATTATATTGTTATTGTTTGTGAATAAACAAGAGTAAAATAATTTCCTTTAATATGTTTATGTCTACTCATTTCGATTATATAATGTTTTCATCAGGGAAAAAGCTGCCTTTCCAAAACAAATAAGTTCTAGCCGCTTTTATCTAATAATAGTCGTTTCTCATCTTGCGTTACGTCTTTTTTATCGCACAGACCGACATATTGATAAGTGGTTTATCTGATGGCAATTGATCTCCACTGCCCATGAATACCAGAAGTGGATGCTTATGGATGCGTTGCGGACCTTTCAGGAAAGAGTCAGTTAAGAAATTGTGTAATGGAGGGGGATTCGGACCGATGGATATCTTACAGAAAGAAAATCAGAAAGCTTTCGTTGATTTTCTGTGACAGTAGTAACAAACCAATCGTGCCAGCTCATTCATGTTGTAGACAAACCTGTCTACAGCGTGGCTCTACCATTATTAACTCACATCAGTTAGCCGTAACAACTAAACTATATGCATAAAGTGAATCAAAAATCAATTATTAATTCCTTGCACCGTCAAAATGTCTATCACCTACCACATCCCACACAATCTAATCAATATTCATCGTCCATTAGCGTCACTAACAACTGGGGCAATTATAACAAAGCTGTGATACAACAATCTAATTTCAGTTTGACAGCGCTCGTAGCTAAGATGAGGTAGCAATAAACCTAAAGCTATTACACAGTGTTTCATTGTTGGTACAGATCACAATTACAACGGTGTCAGTCATGCCCGGCTCGGCCCGGTAATAGGCAAAGCTAATGTCGAACAAGCGTTGCCGAAATTACCTTCTGTTGTGTTGACAATGCTGTGTATTAGAGTCTCAAAGGTATTGTGGTTTTGTAATTGGGATAATGTATATGACTTAATCATTGATGTGTTTGTTATGTCTGATGATTTTATGATTTTCAAGGTTTTGTACTTTTATTTAAATTAAATAGCCGAGCAGTTTGTAATGTTGAGAACTTGGCAATGAACATTTCTTACTTAGCTACCGAGGATAGACTATGTGACGGGTTCGATCCCCACACCGATACAAATATTTGCGCGATCCATAAATGTTACGGGTCCGAATATTGTGGCACCTCTCTTGCTCCCTTGGAATTCCTGCTATCCATGACACAAAACTTGTGTCTTAGTGTGAGGTCAGGACTATATGAGCGACTGTTAGAATATATACGCACTCACGCCTGTTATCCCCGAAGGGGCAGGCAGAGGTGTAACTAGTACAGCCACATTTCGCCGAGCGTATCACCGTTCCTTTATTGTGTAGGGGGCGAGCCTATCGCCAAACCGGGCACAAATTCCAAACTCCGGGCTGATACTGAGCACTGTTAGAGTTTTTATGTAAAAAATAGGCATAATAATAAATACACCGAACACCCAACAGTCACACACATAGTCCTGACCCCACACGAGGTTAACCTGTATCGTGGGTATCAGGAACTACGAGGGAATTGCGGTCCCACTACACCCAGACTCGAGACAAATGTTTGTGAATCATACAAACATTTGTCTAGGTGCGGGAATCGAACCCACGACCTCACGCATCGACTACTCGCCCGCTGCGCCACAGAGGCTGTCAAATAATTTACCATTAAGGGATTTATAAATTTGTTGATTTAGAGTATAGACTATATTGATATTTTGAGGTTACTATAAATTACAACAAGATAATTGGAAAAATTAAGTTCTAAATAAACATTTTCTTACTTTTAGAATTATATAGCTCCACTTGTGATTATATTTTTATTGTAATATGTGATCCTATTAGAACTCTAGATGTAACATAATCACAATATTATTTTTGCCACAGGAGGCAACAAATTAATAGAAATACACATCCAAAGTATCTAATCCATTTCTAAATCAAGAGCACCACATAATATTATTTCGTGATATTGTGAAAAAGCTTGTACAAGTGAGGAGACTGTGGTCTTTTAGACTTAATCAATAATTAATTGGTATGACACAGCGCAATGTTTGTTCTGGTATTCATTGAAAAATTGCTGGAATCGTGTCTTGTTCGGTTTTTCAAATCGGTTGTAATCGTCAAAAAAAAGGATTCATTTTTTATCTTAGTACGGCAAATTGACTACTCTGGTGTTGTATAGTTTAGTCCAAATATTACGTCGAAAGACACGAGACATTGTGCAGAATTATGTCAGTCTGAAGTTACTGGACATAACTAATGTCAGTCTTCATTGGTTGACGCCGGAATGCGACTCACCTGAACAATATTAACTTC
The DNA here is from genome assembly GCA_905332985.1 of Mimas tiliae. Lineage (NCBI taxonomy): Eukaryota > Metazoa > Arthropoda > Insecta > Lepidoptera > Sphingidae > Mimas > Mimas tiliae. The sequence goes on along the minus strand of HG995248.1, from coordinate 4,925,875 downwards.
AAAGTCTTACATGGATGACCTAAATCAAAAATGGTAGCTTACTGGCATGTATTAAGCTACATTTTTATCCAGCAATTAACTGAAATAGATTAATAATGATGGTCATTTCACATATCCTTAATTGCACTTTTCAATTCTCCGCTCTACACTAATTTACAGAGTTTCTACTCAACTTAGCAGAAACTAGTTACTTATAAAGAAGTTCTTGAACAAGAATAATAATGTATGAGTGGAATGGAATTCAAATGTTAGTTCACAGTTCGTCTTCATTTTATTAATTTGTTTGGATATCATTTTGTTATATATTCATATTTGTTCAGGCCATATGAAATATTTTCTGACGTGATGTTTTTAATATTATTAGACTTTTATATACTCGTAGCTGAATGATGGCACGAATAATTTGCTTGTCTGTTGATATCCCTGCTAATATACAGAAGCAACACTACACACAGCTTTGAATAACAAACCACTGTATAGCACTGGACTGCACTCGACACTCCAGGTAAGAAGATATTAACCCCCGGTTTCTGAAAGGCTGATCAAATCGACATACAACTAACAGAACTTTGAGTTGACATCGCTGTCAAATCAATTCGAGTTGCTGAAACGTTATTCAATGAAAAAATGTATACTATTTGATGTCTCTTTAGTACCGTTTGACATACGATTTTTCATATTAATTTGAATGTTATGTTAGCTAACATGTGTGTCAATTCAAAGGTGTTGATCACGCTTCTAGCAACTCAATTTCGACTTGACATGAGATTTGACATTTGATTAGTTAATTTAACATTGATCAGCCTTTCGGAAACGGGCGTTAGTCTCACAATACCTTGTAATTTTACTGGCTTCAATGTCTTTCAAACTGAAATACAGCAATGCTTTATTAGATAAAGATAATTCAGATAAAAAACATTAATTTGGATTGCACTATACTTTAATCATCAATGAATATAAATAACTCTTCTTCCATCTGCCCTCATCCCACTCGAAGTGGAGTCGGCGCAACATGCTTTAACACATGTTATAGAAAGATTTGGGATGTAGTTTTTAAGACCAGCCGCGTGCCTAGCATAAATACCTCTAGGGAGAAAACACCTAGGCCCAAAACAAATATTTGTGGTTCACACAAATATTTTGTCTCGGTGCGGAAATCGAACCTGCGGCCTCTCGTTTCACAGCTGGCTACTGGCCCACTATGCCACGGATGTTGTCAACATAAGGCTGTTTAGAAGGTCTATCATTTTTATAATAATTATAACCGTGGAAGTTTTTACCACCAGCCGCCTGCCTGGCATCAAAACAACTAAGCCACATTTTATATTTCTGATTTTAGCGTACTTCAATAGTTTCCAATATTAATTCAACTATTCGAAAACGTGATATTTCGCAGGTACACGTTTTTTCAATAAAAACCGTCACTCCAGATATTTGTGTGAAACTGAAATGTTTCACAAACATTTTTCCAGCGGCACGTTTGCAAATTACCTTGGAACGTGAAATACCCGCCGAATTTTACTCATTTACCCAGCAGCCATAAGTCATAATCGCTTTTGACGTCGCCAACAAAATATTAGGGTGTGTACTGTGTGAGTTTAACCTGATAATTAAAACAATCCCTCAAGGGTTTGTGTTTAGTAGAGTTATTAGTTACAAAAATCTTATTCTTTAGTTTGCGTGTATTGAGGTTGGGAATTAAATAGTTGTTGTCCCTCTCATTGTTTCTTATAAATCAAAGTAAGCCAGAAACTCCTACAATAACTTGTAAGGTACTTGATCTGCTATTTCTTCCTGTGGTGTTCTGTGTTTGTAGTGTTTCTATCTTTTTTTAATATTGTATAGGCCGGCAGGACGAGCCGGCCCATTCATGCTGTAGACAAAATTGTCTACAGCGTGGCTCTATCACTCTGGGCTCCGATACTTCTTCTACAGTTAGCCCATAGACATAAAAAGGTAAAAATTGAAGCGGGTTGATATGTTATTCTTTATTTGGCATGGGGAGAATCTATCTTACGTATCCTTCCCATCACGTGGGTGGAGGGATGGTTATGAATGACTCACCAGCCTTCCGATCTTGTCCACATCCGAGTGACTGCTATCGGGACCAATTTTACTACGCCAGTATACCAACTAAAAACCCTGCGGTTGTCTTTTTCGATGCAAGGGGTGTGGTTTGGTGCGCGAGTCCAACTTGAATTTGGTTGGTTTTACAACAACCAGCATTTACCATTTAGATATTTGGTACACAACATTTCAACCTTAATTTTATTGATAAGGGCCGCCATACACCGCCGTCGTATAACTAAGTGTTATGTAAAATCAATAACATCACGTTAATTTATCATTTCTGCCAAATGTGATAGCGAGAGCAATGTAGTTTGCTGGTATTGATTTTAACAGATACAATAAAATACATTGCTGTTTATGTATTTCAATTTTGATCTTTATTTATTGAAAATGTTGTGAAGTTGTTAGAGTATTTTAGCTCCATTTATTTATCGCCGAATATTTTAATAATTTAAGTTTAGGAATTAGTTGCTAACTTTATCTTGTTAGATATATATAAGGCTTTTACTGTGCAGTATGGAAAAAATAAGTATGTACGAAAATATGTCGTGTCAATATGTATGTTGTATTTCGTTTGAAGGACATTAAGCCATTGAGAGTACTAGGAATTGTTTAAAGAGGTGTTGTGTCATATCCCATGTTGATGAGTGCTATGAAATGTTGCAGTTGCAGTACTTTTTAAGTTGGTGTTACTTCTGTTTATGGACACATGATGCTTACCATGACGGTCTGTCCGCCATGTCATTCACACGAATAAATGAAATTGTTGGAATAAAATGATTAAGTTTATTTATTTATAAAACTGATATAACAATTAATAAAACGGTTCAAATAAATTGGAATACTAAGCTAGGGTAACTTAATTTTCCAATTTGAAATATAGTTACAAAATGTGATCGATCCTCAATCCCATCCACGTAATTCTATTTTTTTATTAGCTTGAATTATGAAAGGTCGCTCACCTGATGGTAAGAGCCACGCCTGTCTATAACTAGAAGCAAAACCACCAAGAACTTTGAATTATAAAGCACTGTATGGCACTGGGCTGCGTTCATCATCCCGAGACATAAGTAGTTAAATCACATATTGCAAAGTAATTTCACTGGCTTCAACGTCCTTGAAACCGAAACACAACAGTGCTTGCTCATCTTGGCAGCTGAAATAGACAAAGCGGTGGTACGAACCCAGAAAGCCTCTCGCACACGATGGGCCTATCACCTAGTGAAGCACCATTTTAGAAGTTTCATAAAAAACGCAAATAGAAAATAATTATGGTATCGCTAATGAGTCCCTTTCATATCCACACCTTTACAATTTGCAGAACGTGAAGTATCGATCAGCATTGAAGAGGTTTCAGTCAATGCGGTTCGTTAGGTGTGTTAGCACTCTGAGCCGTGCGTGCCCCTTGTTTCTTCAACACCCTTTGCCAACATCTGTTGAGGTAATATTGGATCAAATAATATTTGATTAGAGAGCCAACACCTGCTAGTGTTTTGTTTGGTGTGGAAAAGTCAAGGTGTATCTTGTTCAGTGGGTGTAATTGTGAGAATTTCTTGATTAAATATTTATGGTTTTATTTTGTTTTTAGTATGCGGGGCATAAGGTTAGTTGGACGTTTAGTTAATGACAATTAGTGTTGTGTTAATTCTAAAGTTTAAAATTAAATTGTTATTATCACCTATTGATTGCTAAGCAATTACCGTCATTAGACATTTGCAGCGCCTGGGGTATCAAAATCGCTTTGCTCCCTATGAATAAAACATACCTAGAACTTTAAATCATTTACTCTTTTAAAAATTTTGTACTTGCCTGCTGACTGCCTCAGTGGCACAGTTGTAACGTGTACGACTGTTGTGCTGAGGTCTTGGGTTCGATCAAAAGTGATATTGGGTTTTTCTATTTCGAAATGCTCAGTATCAGCCCGGAGTCTGGAATGGTGTCTGGTATGGCGATAGGCTCACTCCCGTCATGGGACAGAAATAAGCTCGGCGAAATGTGGGTTAACTGGTTACACCTTCGGGGAAAAAAGGCGTGAGTGCGTATATATGTGTGTATGTATTTTTGTACTTTTTAATGCATAGTTTTTTTTTACTGTACAACGGTTTTCCAAAAATCGAACTGGCATCTGTGACATCCGTCTCTTTTGTGGCAACTTATTATATTCAAAAGGTTATGGTTGACAGACATACATACATACATACCCACTCACGCCTGTAATCCCCGAAGGGTAGGCAGAGGTTAAACCAGTACACCCACATTTTGCCGAGCGTATCTCCGTCCCATGATGTGATAGGGGGCGAACCTATCGCCATACCGGGCACAGATTCCAGACTTCGGGCTGATACTGAGCTTTTCATAATAGAAAAACCCAATATCACTTTTACCCGACCTGGGGATCGAGCTCGAGACCTCAGCGTCAGCCTCAGTCGTAACGCGTACGCATTACAACTGCGCCACCGAGGCAGTTATGGTTACTTTGGTAAAAAAAACACGTTGCAATTGGAATGTAGAAATCATCGAAACTCAAAATTTGATGAATGGAAAGACAGCTGCGTGTGCTGTTATAAATTGGTACAAACCGTTTTTTGGTTACACTGCAGTTAAATCGATGCGAAATGTCGTAAATTTTTATTGTACAAATTGCAGTTTGCTCAAACTTGATGGATTAGAATGGAATTGTATTCTGTGCTAGACTGGGCCTGCGAATATGTTGGCGTGGAAATTTCAGTAACTGTAGAGTCGGCAATAAAATGTTAATTTTGTTTAACACGTTACAAAAAAGTTAGGTATATCACTGGGTGGTAGGTCCCTCGTATGCGAGAGGCCATGTGTACTAACGCTTTGTCTATTTCTGCCGACAAGCAACAATGTGTAAGCACTGTGGTGTTCCGCTTTGAAGGAAATTTAAGCTAATGAAATTACAGAGTATTCCATAATTCGAAGTTCTGAATGGTTTTGCTTCTATTTATGAGCAGGCGTGACGCTTACTATCTGGCGAGCAACTTGCTCGTCTCATCATTAACACTAATGAAAAAAACAATTTTAATTGGAAAATCAAATTGAAATAAACCTAATTTATACGGATTTTATTGCGGTTTCCATGTGTAATATTTGGTTAAACATAAGAAATCATTATGAATTCATATGCTAAATAAGAGCTAGCTAAGTAGATAGTAGACGTGTATCAGAAAGCACTAGACAGATATAGAATGACACGTGGAAAGGGGGGGGGGGGTAGGGACACTTTACCCTGCAATGGGACAATCACGGCTCAAATGTCTGATACGACTAATTTAATTTTTATCGAGAAACTAATATTCTACAAATTTTTCAGATTATGAAGAAGACCAAACAACTCGGCGGAAATAAAAGAAAATCAGTCAAAACTGAAGACAAAAGTGCTGAGGCTACAGACAAACCTACGACGAAAGTTGATTCTTTAGATGATGATGAACAAGGGTTTGGTGGTTGGCTCAGGTATTCATTAGAAAGAAAGACAACATTTATTCAACATAATATATTGATATAAATGTTTCCATAGTCAGCCTTTTCTGAAACTATTTGATAAGAATCCTAAGATTTAGACTTGTTGACATTTAATTTGCAATTAATATTTGTGATTTCTTAGGTTTACGCGAATATTACACATTGAAATAAAACTAGAACATTAACATTAACTTTTCGAGACGACCTACACCTCAGTCTCTCCCGTGACCACGAAGGCTGAAAAGCTTTCGAAACGTCGGGACTAAAATAAAAATTAAACCGCGATAAAATCCGTATAAACTAGTTTTATTTCAATTAATATTTGTATTATAAAATTTCGACATTGCAAATTTTCGCTTTTAATCTATCTCTGAGATGTGTTTCAACAAAAAGGTTCTCCTTTATGGAGGGGGTGCGGATTTCCATCGGCTCCACCATGAAGTATCTAGGATTGGTGCTAGATAGCCGGTGGAATTTCCGTGCCCATTTTGAGAAGTTGTCGCCGAAACTGGTACGGGCAGCAGGTGCGCTTGGAAGCCTGCTGCCGAACCTGGAAGGTCCCGGCAACCCCTGCCGTAGTTTGTATGCGGGAGTCGTGCGATCCATGGCCCTTTACGGTTGTCCCGTTTGGGCCGGGTCCCTGAACGCCCGCTCTGTGACTCTACTGCGTAAACCGCAGCGCTTAGTGGCACAGCGGATCATCAGGGGCTACCGCACGGTCTCCCATGAGGCGGCCTGCCTGTTGGCGGGTACTCTCCCTTGGGAGTTGGACGCCCAGCACCTCTCGTCTGCGTTCTTTTGGCGAGAGGGGGCGTCCCAACGTACGCAGAGATTGGCTCCGAGGGAGATTGCGGCCCGATTTCGCAGAGCCGCCGTGGAGGAGTGACATGCCAGGCTGGAGAGCCTGTGTGAGGACTGTCGCGGCAGTGCGTCCTATCCTTGTTGAGTGGGTCAACAGGCGCCACGGTGCGCCTACATTCCGGCTGACACAGGTGCTTACGGGCCACGGCTGTTTCGGCTCGTACCTGTGTCGCATAGCCGGAAAAGAGGATTCCGCCGTGTGCCACCATTGTGGCAACTGCCACGAGGACACGGCACAACACACGTTGGAGGAGTGTCCAGCCTGGAGTGACGAGCGCAGCGCTCTCAGAGCAGTCGTCGGAGGAGACCTGTCGCTGCCGGCCGTGGTGTCTGCCATGGTCGGCAGCCGGAGGTCTTGGCGGGCGGTAGCCTTCTTTTGCGAGTGCGTCATCTCGCAGAAGGAGAGCGCCGAGCGGGATCGTGAGCAGAACGATCCCGCGCGCCGCCAAAGGAGACGTAGGAGGCGTCGGGTGGACGACTGACCGGCGTCTCCCGCCCTGTGGAATGGGGGCGTTTGGAGAATTCCACCACGGTATCCCCGGTCGTAGGCGCGCAGCCGGGGGCTGTCGTAGCGCCATTATGGTACTTTTGTACATGCGACCCCGGGATGGACGGCAGCACGGGTGGTCGGCCTCGTGTCTGCCGTTGACGCCGAGGGCGTCCTTCGGTGCGCGGGGGCTTCTGAGCCCCCCCGACAAGGAGACGGGCCGCTAGGCGGCACCGCGCAGGGGCGGTTCCGGTAGCAATCCTTAGATACGCTAAGGATATCCCGGGGCCGCTCCACATGCGCCGAAGAAGGCCACCGTGGGGTTTTAGTTGGTATGCCGGTGTAGGTTGTATATAGTGTTAGGGACTCGGCCCAGCAATCGCTCGGATTTAACATCTCTCCCGGGCGGCTTAACGCTGGGTCGTAAGACCAGTGAACCCAACATAACCGTTCCGCCTTCCCCCGGGGCGGGGCGGTAGCAATAATTCGCTTTCCCCGCGACAAAAAAAAAAAAAAAGGTATTCATTAGAAAGAAAGACAACATTTATTCAACATAATATATTGATATAAATGTTTCCATAGTCAGCCTTTTCTGAAACTATTTGATAAGACTCCTAAGATTTAGACTTGTTGACATTTAATTTGCCATTAATATTTGTATTATAAAATTTCGAATTTGTAAATTTTCGCTTTTAATCTATCTCTGAGATGTGTTTCAACAAAAAGCTTCTCCTTTATTTATTTTGCATTATTATTATTTTATGTTTCATTTAGGAGAGGTATTTCAAAACTCAGGTATCTATTTGATTTGATTAAACTATAAAAGTTTCTAATAAAACTAAACTAGGCTAGGCCTAAGTTTTAAGTGGAGTGAAACTTGTATTTGAAGTGTCTAGTTCAGCCATGCTGGTTAAAATGAAGGTAGGTAGGTATTATAAATACGTACTTAATTTACATTGATAGTTTCTGTTCTTAAATTACTCGCATCATTTATCTAGCGGCAGCGTACTTGGGCTGAGAAAGGCCTCAATGTTCAGGGTTCAAATTCTAGACATGGCTATAATTTTTGTTTGAGTTGTCGATTCGAAAAATGAAACGAGATACCCGGGTTTGGAATATGTGCCCGGCATGGCGATAGACACGCGTAAGGGACTTTGTTTGAATAAAATATGTATCAGAGTATTTAAATAGTTATCTCATTAGCAGTTTAAATTAATAGCTTGCTGATTTAAATGAATAGATTAGTGATATTAAGGACTCCAAATATCCGAGAGTAACTATTTACCAATTAGAATATCATAGTCAACGATTACATTGGAATAAGAATTGTATTTTGTGCTATCAGAATTTGATTTTCTATATCTTCGCATTCACACGACCCGAATTTTGCTTATTGAAGATATATTTTAAACTAAACTTGCAATTTTCAGGTCACCAGACGGTCTCGAAACTATGAAACTGTTCGTTATCGCCAACAGCATTGTTATGCTTACGACGCTCGTGTATCCTCACGTGCAGACTGCTTTCCAAATCGTAGGAGATATGATTTATGGCCCAGACACCTTTTATTGACTGTACAGTGTCGTAATTTATCAATTCTCAACAGTATTTTGGAATATCTGCTGTGTAACTGATTTAATATTATCATGCAACTTCGAATTTTCAACAGAATCTTACCAATTATTGTTATTGTTTTAACCTCCACTTAGATGTATATAAATTGATTTTGGAATTATACATGTATTGAATTTAAATCAATATAATTGTATTATGCACATTTGAGAAGAGCTAGCTAACTAGTTTAGCCACTGTCCAGAGGCAAAGTTGTTAGTCTAGACTACAGAGTTAAGAAAATATAATCAATTAAATAAGTAAATGAACACAATCATTTAGATAATAAAACATTTTAGAATTGAATATAATAGTGTTTGAAAAGTAGGTCACTCTATAGTCTTTACTCAGTTTTAAGGATTCTAAGAGAATCTTTGTGTTACTAATTACTAGTGCTTATTATATAACTTGTCGATTGAGGTATTCTTAGAAGATTAAAGTGTGTATTTTGCTGATAACTGAGAATTTAACGATGATAAAAATTAAATAATACATATTTAATTTTCTCTATATCTTAAATCATCATAATTCACTCTTAAAACGTGCCTTACTAATGCTAGCTGTAATATATAATCATAAATATGTTAAAATAATATAAATCTTCTTAAATGTAAAGTTTGAATAACTTCTAGCAATTTATAGGTCTTATTACTACGTGCTTAGTGAGGACATTGTTAGTGTTTTATTTTAAATACATACTCGTATTAATAAGTTTAAAAAAAGAGTTTGTGTATAATTAAGTTTCGCAAAATGATTGGTTTGTTATTTCGTTTAATCTTTTCATTGAGCGTGGTAGTGTGGTATTCTGTGAATGTATGGAAAATGATCGGCGACTATTTTAATAGGGAATTCCATAAACTAATATCAAATTATACAGATTTACATGATGAATTTTAAGGACGTATAAACGGCATGTATTTAAATATATTATTATGAATAAATGTTTGGTTTATTTCCCTGATTTTTATATATCTTTTTTACAGCAAAAACTGGCACACGATCATGTGGGTCATCTGATGGTATATCACTTCCACCATATTTCCATTATATTATAATATATACTATTATCTATGAGTAGATAATAGTATATAGTCCATAATTACATAAGAATCATGGACGTGTTGACGACTTTAAAACTAGGAATAACTAAGGGATGGAGTAGGAAAGGGCGGATTTGAGCCTCCTCTCTTGCTGTAGGAAATGCAACAGAGTGTTGCAAACGAATGTCAATTTCCTGTGAAACACTGGTAATAGCCCAGTCGAGCCGACCATTCATGCTGTAAACAAAATTGTGTACAGCGCATCTCTGCCATTTTAACTAAGTACATTTATCTGATTTATGTGTCTAAGTGTATTTATTTATGGTTTTGATATTGCAGTAACATGTAGACTTTATTTTTTTATTAGACCTCAAAGACAAAACGTGCTTGCTGATGGAAAGCACCCGCCCATAAACAGAAGCAAACCATACAGAACCTTGAATTACAGATCACTGCATGACATTGGACTACGCTCGTCATCCCGAGATATAAAATGTCTCATAATGCTTAGTAATTTCACTGCCTTCAATGTTTTCAAACCGAATCACAACAGTGCTTACACAGTGCTGCTTGGCGGCAGAAATAGACAAAGCGGTGATACCCGCCCTAGACAGCTTCTCGCATAAGAGGGACCTACCTAGTAAGATCTGCATGATATAGATATTTTTAAGTTTATTGGCAACTCTTTAAACATCTCATGTCTATGAAAGCCAAGCTTTAAATAGAAAAATCATTTTAAGAGCGTTCACAAAATATAATGACGTGTTAGAATTAAAACTAAAGACATCACGCCTTAAGAACACATTAAGCTGTCTTGTCTAATAGTTGCTTTGAGACAAGTTGCAATTCTGAAGCTATATGAATTTATTATCAGCTTCGACTTTAAGAACCAGTCTTAAGAAATTAAATACGACCTTATCTCTAGTTATTTCATAATGTACCACTTTTTGAAAAAGTAAATACACTAGAGGCAGTACAAAATGCCTTTGAAGAGTATTTTACCTGCTGTCCAGCTGATTTCTTCAAAAAGGGCCTCGATAAATTGCCATTGCGCTGGCAAAGTTGAGTTTATAGCATGGGTGGTTACTTTAATTAATATAAATAAAAAAAATGGCAATATAAAAATATTTTTGATAGACCTATGTATAATATAAATATACATAGATAGACCTATAATGAAATAATTCACTGATTGGAACAACTTTTTTATTCAATAAAGTAGTGTGTGTAGGTATTTTAACTTGTGTTTTTTTTATTAAAATAATACAAAAATTAAACCATTTTGTTAAAATACAATTAAAATTGAAAATGAGCCGGCATTTATAGTTTTAAATATTGGTATGAGTGACCCGTAGTGGGGACTTCTTACTTTCTCCTTCACACGTGTGCGTCATAATGGTCATTTTGCTCGGTCAAAGTTTGTGTCGTCTGTCACTTGACAAGTATGGCCCATTGGCCCATGTAATACAGGGCTAGATGTATTATATTGTAATATAATGGTGGTGGTATAGGAGACTGCCTCGGTGGCGCAGTTGTAATGCGTACGCGTTACGATTGAGGCTAGCGCTGAGGTCTCGCGGGTTCGATCCCCGGGTCGGGTATTAGGTTTTTCTATTATGAAATAATTAGTATCAGCCCGGAGTCTAAATTTGTGCCCGGTATGGCGATAGCTCGCCCTCTATCACATTGTGGGACGGAGATACGCTCGGCGAAATGTGGGTGTACTGGTTACACCCCTGCCTACACCTTCGGGGATTACACGCGTGAGTGCGCAGTGAGTGCGTATAATGGTTAATCATTGATACAACCGACTCAAAATTATTGTTTATTTTAATTTATAGTTTTTTTTAGGTGGTTTTATTTTATTAAAAGGTTTTTATTTTATTATTTTTGGGGTGTCAAGGTCGTCGAAATGACGAAGTATTTGTCTGTAGAATTATTTGTTAAAATTTAAATGAATCACCATCGAATACAGAAATAATCATTCAGTTACAGTCAGTATTATGCAAGAATGTTGTATAAAACGGTATTTCAAAGCGATGGAAAGTCTCTATGTTCATATACTTTAAAATTGACGAGTAAAATATTGAAAATTTTATAAGTAACAAATCTGACAAGATGCTGCCATTCTTCACTGAAGAAGCTGTCGTGAATGTTACATAATTGGTGTTTCACAAAACGCTTTACCGAAGCATGTTGCAATGCTTTACCAAATAACGAACGTGGAAGTGCCTCTGGGGTATTGGTTTTTTTTTCAAAAAAGTAGAAGTCTGTATGCGCAAGGTCTGTTGTGTACGGCGGATGTATATTAAATGAAAAATACTATGTAAGGCAATCTTATATCTTTTAATTCTCATTCTTTATTACATAATGGAAAAAAATATTCCGTTTGTGAAACATAATATGTGAAATTGTTGTAAGAATTGCAAATTTTATTATTAGCACACCGCATAAGATTATTGGTTGATAGCAATCAGCCTAAAGGTACGTTATGAGGTCGCAACTGAGAGAGGAGACCATGACATATGACGTGAGTCAGGCGATAGGGACTAGTCCGCTTTGTAAAAAAATGTATGAAAAATATCCTACCTACTATGCCTATTAGAATTTTTTTTTATAGGATAGGTCGGCAAACGAGCAAGTGGGTCACCTGATGGTAAGTGATTTCCACCGCCCATGTACGGCCACAACCAAAAGAATTATGGGCGCGTTGCCGACCTTAAAGGAAAGGGATAATTAAGGAATTAGGAAGGGGAGGGGGATTTGGGCCTCCGGCTATCTCACTCACCGTACGAAACGCAGCAGCAAGCTGATACTTTGCGTCGGTTTTCTGTGAGACAGTGGTAACGATCCGGACGAGCCGGCCCATTCATGATGTAGACAAAAGTGTCTACAGCGTGGCTCTACCACTCAAAAAAGGCACACGTATTGAGGTATGTTATATAATAATAATAATAAATACACCTAACAGTCACACACATAGTCCTGACCCCACACTAGGTAAACCTGTACCGTGGTTATCAGGAACTACGAGGGACTTGCGGTCCCACAATACCCGGACTCGAAACAAATATTTGTGGATCATACAAATATTTTATCTCGGTGCGCGAATCGAATCCGCGGCCTCTCGCTTCACAATCCACTGCGCCACAGAGGCTGTCAATCTTAAAGCTTACCTTAAGAATTTAAATTTAAAACATAAAGGGATTTTTCACTATCCGATTTAAATAACGACCAGCGTTCAATTGCCATGTCGGGATAAAAAATGGCCAACTGGAAGCTATAACTCAGTGGCGATTCACGTTATAATTACCTGTGGATTTACTGTTAATTGGAGTTTTAGTTACAGGCCCTAATTTAATTAAAAAAACTCTTTAATGGCGGCACTTAGCCATCCGCTTTCATTACCAGACTTTTTTTAAAGTTTTTGTTCTTTTAAGTTCAGTATTGAGGTAAGGTTTCTAGAACTTTTAGAAAATGTATCGTGAGTTTCAAGGAAACTTCTTAACGTGGTGAAGCTACGCTGTAGACAGTTGTGTCTACGGCATGAATGTGCCGGCTCGTCCGGGTCGTTACCACTGTCTCACAGAAAACCGAAGCCAAGTCTGATACTTGCTGCTGCGTTTTGTATGGTGAGTGAGATATCCGGAGGCCCAAATCCCCCTCCCCTTCCCAATCCCTTAATTATTCCTTTCCTTTAAGGTTGGCAACGCGCCCATGATTCTTTTGGTATTGTGGGCGTACATGGGCGGTGGAGATCGCTTACCATTAGGTGACCCACTTGCTCGTTTACTGCCTATGCAATACAAAAAAAAAAACAACAAGAAAGCAAGAAAGAGCAAAAAAATACCTCATAATAACAGCAGTAGCATAAGTATACCTATCATTGCTTGAGGAAAAATCAAAAGCGAGGTCAATTCTATCGGAAGATATTGACACGATCAATCAGCATTTGTTACGACCTTAGTTGCTTTTATGTTATGTTTATATACAATTTGAGGCAGAAACGTGTAAAAATCGCTGAAAAACATTTGGTTCATTGAAATAGTTTTGGTCTTAAATGGGCGTTTTTATTTACTTTTTTGTAAAACAAATCTAGGACATTTACATGTACCTAGCTAGTTTATGTACGGGATAGCACTGATATCTTAGAGAAAATTGACCTGAAGTGGAAACCTTTTGATGCATTTGCGGTATCGGGTTTGATTCTTGAACTGAGGAAAATCTTTTTTTGGAGAAATGCATTCGGTAAAAGTTGATACTTATTTTATTGTAGGTATAGAACGCAGTCCCTTAGGGGTGCTGTCGCAAGCGTGTGAAAATAATCTAGTAGTATATAAATGGAGTAGTAGACAGCATCCGTGGCGCAGCGAGCGAGTAGCTTGTAGTGAAACGAGATGCCGCGAGTTCGATTCCCGCACCGAGACAAATGTTTGTACATACATACATACGCACTCACGCCTGTAATCCCCGAAGGATGAGGAGGATTCGTAATACAAAAACCCAAGACTAACCCGAGACCTCAGTCGTAACGCGTACGCATTACAACTGCGCCACCAAAACAGTCAGTCAAATGTTTGTATGAACCATAAATATCGGGTCTGGGGGTTGAGAGAGCGAGTCTCTAGTAGATACTGATACCCACAACACAGGATTCGTATCTTACTGTGGGTCAGGACTTTGTGTGTGACTGTTGTTTATTTATAAATTCTGTGATAAAACACAAGTAATAATATCTCATTTAAAATAGAAGAGCAACATTTTCTGTTACCATATATGTAGCAAAAACTTCTGTCGCAAAGTAGGAAAAGATATATGAGTTTGCATGAAGTGAAAAATATTATACAGCAATGTCTAGTCTCCTAGGAATTTTATGACATTAGTGGTAAGCGAGTGCGCAATTTTAGATATTTATTCTCCTTATGGGAGTTCTAGTGTCGGAATAAAGGTCGTTACTAGGTCTTGTGTCTATTTACCTAAATTCCTTAATGTATGTTAAGGCCTTTCTTGTGTTATAAAAATAATACGAGCCACGTATATGTCCTGCTGGGTATGGCTCTCCTTTACTAATAATAGGGATTAGAACTAGTAGTCTAAGCTGGCACAATACGGGGTGATAAGCTTCACATACCTTCGTAATATTTCTGGAGAACTCCCTAGTTTGTGAGGAGTCAAAATGTTATCGTTAACTGCGAATGATAGTTAACAATTAATAAATATATAAATTTACAATCATTATGTTACACCAGACCCTTTTTTTAAAGTTGAGAAACCCTTTATGGGTACTACCCCACAGCATGGTCGGTCTCACAAATATCCAATCTTTCATATTTGTAATAGTAGTAGAATGTACGTATTCCGAAACGCCGTCTTTGTAATAACATAGCTACAGTAATACTTAGCCATATGAAACCACATTAAGGAAATATGGAATACACCGGAATGTTTCGCAAAGGTAAATAGATTTCATTTCAAAGATCCTATCCGAGTTTAGATCTTTGAATACATATCTTTACCTAATACAAGAAATTACTGTATCGAAATAAGCTTATGAATCTCAAACACGACAAATACTGTTCTATATTTTTAAACACAATGCTGTGGCTGCCTCGGTGGCGCAGTTGTAATGCTTATGCGGTACGATTACTGTGCTGAGGTCTCAGGTGTGATTCCCGGGTCGGGTATAGTGATATTGAGTTTTCTATCATGAAATGCTTAGTATCAACTCAGATTCTGGAAATGTGCCCGAAATGGCGATAGGCTCATCCCATATCACATCATGGGACTGAAATAAGCTCGGCGAAATGTGGGTATACTAGTGACACCTCTGCCTACCCCTTTGGGGAGTACAGACGTGAGTGCGTATGTATGTAATACATTGTTACAAGCTATTTATAACTATATAAAGAAATTAAAGGTACTGAACTTTAACTAATTCTATATGATCAAATGAACTTTGAGAAGCGAAGTTCGATCATTATTATGTGAGTTATTTCATTCGAAGATATATTGTTAACTTGGTAGTCCTTTAAACCTACAAGGCAGCTCGCACTATTTAAAGACTCTAATCGATTGCTTTGTCGATCGATTTCTTTTGATGTTTAATCTGTCATAGCGTTTCCCTAGCACTCCGCGTCACTATGCAGATCATTCTTTTTAGAGAGTAGAAAATTAAATAAATCTTATTTGTGTACCTTTATATTATAAGGGTGAGGGTGGGTTGGGTGTGTATATCTTCGAATGAAATAACTCACATAATAATGATCGAACTTCGCTTCTCGAAGTTCATTTGATCATATATTATATTTCGTTATTTCATTCGAAGATATATTGTTAACTTGGTAGATGTTTAGAGCATCAATAAGGTTTTGAACTATAAACAAAAAACCGTCTCATCAGAAAGAAGTTTATTTAATTTTTTTTAATTAAAGGTCATCTTACAAACAACTTATATAATTTAACTTAGTTTTAAGATTAAATATAATAATCAGTCTTTCTATTTTGAAGCTACTTGACACACTGATTCAGCAAATAGCCTACCTGTTTCCGATAAAGGGTCGGACACAGGACGGTTATAGAATTTGGCAAATGTCTCTGATGTACTTGACCAGCCAGCAGTTCTTCTTATTACGTCAATACTGACCCCAGCGGAGGCCGCTGCCGACGTAGCTGCGTGCCGCGTGCTATGCGCGCTGAACATACCCACATCCACGCCACTCTCCGCTAAAGTCTGTCTTATCCATCTACTAATAGATTGGGAAGAAGCTTTTTTATAAGGTTTTTTATACGTAATAAGGAGATTTGCACTATCACAAGGTCTTAGGCTATGGGTAACGTAAAGGTAATCAATCAAAGCTGTAGCTGGACAAATATTTGTGTTTTCTTTGAAATAAGGCAAATACAAAACAGGCTTTTAATTACATCAGTGATATGTATTTTTATTCCGTCAGTACATCTTTTGACGTTTTCGATCCTAATTAGAGATAAAGTTTGGACTCTATGTGCGGTGCACAATGCTAGGAGGACAGTCAACTTTTTAGTTAGTTTTTCTAAGCTTAGGGTTCTATTTGGGAACCATTGACATATGTGATCTAATACAACCTGGGGATCCCACGTAGTAGCGTATTTAGGACGACAGGGTTTTGTTTTATAAATTCCTTTTAACAGTCTCTTTATCCTTTCGTCCGAGCCTACATCGTTACCTAAAAGTAACGATAGTGCTGAACGATGTGTGTTAATAGTTCCGTAAGAACTTCCCTTATGGAACTCATTACTAAGAAATGTCATTAAAGGTATCACTGAAGTATCAAATACGTCTAGGCTATTCTGCTGGCAAAATGACCACCAAAGTTTAAATGTTACACTATATTGTTTCAATGTGTTGATTGCTACAGAGGAAATCATTAGATCTAATGCTATCGCAGGGACATTCCGGTGTCCAAATGCTAGCCGGAGAGCTTCGCGGCTCCCAGGGTAAGAGTCTTGTGTAATGGGTAAAATGATCAGAAACGAGATTGAAGAAGGTCTCTATTAGGTTTGAAAAATATTATTTCTGAGACTAACATGGTTTTGAGTAGGGGGAACCATGGTTGACCTGGCCAGTAAGGAAATACTAATATGCCTGTGGCTTTTTCTCTGATAATTTTATTTAATCATTTTAATATTAATGCGAACGGAGGGAAAGCATAAAAAAAATATTGACGCCAGTTTACTGTAAAAGCATCTATAGTTTCTGCATCAGGATCTTTCTTCCACGATATGTATCGCTGACATTTAGTATTCACACGGGAGGCGAACAAATCAATATCTGGTTGACCTAAGTTCCTTTTTATGCTGTCGAAGGCCCACTTGGAAAGCTCCCATTCTATATCAACGTTAACTTTTCTAGACTCTTGATCCGCTTCAACATTATCAAGAGTATTTATATATGATGCAAACAACCAGATATTCCGCCTCTCGCACCACTGCCAAATAGACTTGGCTACATAATTCAGGTGCGGGAACCGAATCCCACCCATTCGGTTTATGTAACATATCGCAGTAGAATTATCCACTCGTAATAAAATTGTACAATCTGAGAGGTCCCGAGCAAAACAATTAAGTCCCATAAATGCTGCTAACAGTTCCAAATGGTTTATATGAAAAGAATGTTCAATCTCTTTCCATCCCCCATTTACGCGTTTACCGTCACAAAAGGAACCCCAACCGGTTCTAGAAGCGTCGGTAAATATTTCTAGCCTAAATTCGTCCTGTGGTCTTAAAGAGTTTTTAGAGGATGATATTTTATTTGCCCACCATTGCAAATCAGGTAAAATGTACTTAGGGAGACAAATTTTTCTTGAATAACTACTGTTCTGTTGTAAAGCTAAGAATTTTGCTCTTTCGAGGCTTCTCGTGTATAGCCAGCCATATTTAATAGCTGGACATGCTGCAATAAGTATCCCAATAAGTTGTGAGAACTCCCTAATGGTACATGTAGGTAATAATAAAAAATTACTTAACAATTTAAAAATATTAGATCTCTTAATTTGAGGCAACCCTAATGACATATCAACCGTATTGAACATAAATCCCAGGAATTTACATGTTTGTTGAGGTTGTAAATTACTTTTGTTCCAATTACTAACGAAGCCCAGACGTTTCAGTAAATTTAAGGTTTCTTTAACATTCTTATAACACTCGTCGTAGGTATATCCAATGCACAAAATGTCATCCAGGTATATTACAGATTTATGACCCTGGGACCTTAGGTAATTCATAACCTCTTTCATTATTTTTGTAAAAACACGGGGAGCGACAGATAGTCCATATGGCATAGCGTTAAAATGATAAGTGTTACAATTATTATTTTCATTTTCCTGAAAATTAAAACACAAATATCTGCGGCTATTTATAGCGATTGGGATTAAAAAGTACGCTTCTTTAAGGTCAATAGTGGCCATAAAACCCTTTTCTGGTATTAGTTTGGCCGCAGTCCTATGGTCTTCCATCTTAAAGTGATTATTAGGTATAAACTTATTAAGAAGTTTTAAATTAAGTATAAATCTTTTATCTCCATTGGGTTTGGGAGCTAGAAAGATACTTGATATGAAATTATTATCGCTCTGATCACATATAGATATAGCACCTAAGTCTAGAAGTTTCTTAATGGCCGAAGACATATCGGCAACCTCAGTTTTCGTCCGCAGAATGTTTTGCGGAATGACTATTTGCCTAGCTACGTTACTGAACGGTATGGAATATCCATCCCGAATCCATTCAAGGATTAGAGAATTTTTGGTAACGTTTAGCCAGGAATCATAAAAATATTGTATTCGCCCTGCGTGTACCTTTAATGCTGCTGAGGTGCGCGTGGAGCTTTGTTCGATGTTTTCGTATGGTTTGCTGGGGTTGCTTTGCGATGGCTGGCTCCAGCGGGGTTGATCCTTCTGGACCCCCCTCGCCCCCCCCTGGTTGGTAGATAGCGAGGATGGCCCGTCCAGTTTACCTGGGATCGTGGGCGACTCGTCGATGGCTGTGGTGTAAATGACGATGAGGGTCTTGTGGTAGGTGCTGGTTTTTTAATTTGGAGTCCTTGTTTCTCTATTACTCTGGAAGCTTTAATTTTTTCTGAGAGCTTACTGCCGAACAACAATTCATCTCTATCTACATCTTGTACTACATTTAGGAAACATTTGTCTAGGCCGGGGGTTATAAACTTTTTCCTAGCCTCAGTTTCAATGTGATGGAGGTCGCATAGTATGCGGCAACTATCACTTAACAGCTTAATTGCCTCTAATCTTTTGTTGTCGCCATCAAGGAGCAGTACTAGTGCTCTGTTCACGGCTGTAATTCCAATGCCCAGCTGTTGTTGGACCGATTCAACGCGTTTGACTTGGATCGAGAAACTTCCGAAGAGGCAGCCAAAATCTCTGGATTGAGTTTAGGCGCCTGTAATAGGGAGCAATTTTCCGGGATCAAGAATTGTTTCATTACTTTATCCTTAGATTCTTTGGACAGGCCTTTTCTTAATATCGGCGTCCATAGACGTGCCAAATTGTCGTGAATTTTCTCACCTAGCTTTGGGGATTCCTCCATAGTTTCGCCTAAGGCACATAAAATATCAGGGTCCAATAATACATCACGATCTTCTTCGGGTTGAACTTGTTCTGAAGGCATTAGGACTATATCCCCCGGATTTTCGGGGGCTATTTCCTCCAAGGGAAAATTAGGCTCGATGGGGGGTAGCTCTGGATCTGAAGTCAGAAACAGTTGCATTATCAGTTTTTTTTTTTTTTTTTGTGGGTAGTTCGAAAATTGTGGCGAAGCATTAATTTAGTATGAATCACCTTTGTGTTAACCCACGGTTAACCTCCAGGTTTATTCGTGACTTGTGTGGACCCACGGTCCACCTCTAGTCAAATAAAGCGATTTTCAACAAATAATGTGTTTATTAATCATTGATTGCCGTCGTGTCAACCCACGGTTAACCTCCTGGCATAATGGCGCTTATAATCTACGCAGATGAGCGTATTATATTATCACTGCGAATCATTTTGACCACTTAGATAAGGAAAAACGAGTTACCTTCATCTTTTTCAGAGTCGGATGAATCTATAATAATTCGACGGCGTTTTTTATTTTCTTTCTCTTCCAGTCGTTGTAATTTGCGTTTATAACGACGTATTTTATCGTTTTTATCCCTTTTTGGCATACTGAAAGAGAAAACTTAAATGTGCGCGTGCGATCGCTGCCTCGCACGAAAAAAGAATGATCTGCATAGTGACGCGGAGTGCTAGGGAAACGCTATGACAGATTAAACATCAAAAGAAATCGATCGACAAAGCAATCGATTAGAGTCTTTAAATAGTGCGAGCTGCCTTGTAGGTTTAAAGGACTACCAAGTTAACAATATATCTTCGAATGAAATAACGAAATATAATTATTGTTGTAATTGTATCATCATAAAACTTAACAATTCTTTGTATTTCTGATGACAATTACAATATCTTCTAATATATAAAATTCTCGTGTCACAATGTTCGTTCCCATACTCCTCCGAAACGGCTGGACCGATTTGTACGAAATTTTGTATGCATATCGGGTAGGTCTGAGAATCGGCTACTATCTATTTTTCATCCCCCTAAATGTAAGGGTGGTCCCCTATATTTTTATTTTTATTTTTTAGACATTTTTTTTGTCATTTTTTTTTTTATAATACAGCATTAAAAAATACACACAACCCTAAATTTACACCCTTCTACCATCAACCCCTATTTTTTAATAGTCATTTTAGTATTTTTGTCAAGCGCGTTTCTCACCGGGGGCGCCCACTAGGCTACTTTAATCCTGGAAATAGGCATTCGTGCGGGCGGAGCCGCGGGCAACAGCTAGTCGGTATATAGAACTAGTCCGATGATAGTGATGATTGATAATATGATGAGTGGCTACAAGTCAGCCCATCGAGTTTGGGCTCACATTTTGTGCTAACGAAAACAAACTCCAAGCAGCCCAAGTGACGAATGTTTAATCAGTGTCGTTAAGGAGGTTATGGACTACCTGTGTGCCAAATTTAATCCAAAACCGTTCAGCCGTTAAGGCGTGACTAACAAATGTACAAATTCACAAAATCACAAACATTCGAACTTTAACATTTATAATAGTATTTTTTTTTATTGGTTTGAATGACGAGACGAGCAGGTCGTTCGCTTGATGGTAAGCGCCACGCCTGCACATAAACAGAAGCAACGCCACACAGAACTTTAAATAACAAAGCACTGTATGACACTGGACTGCGCTCGTCACCCCGAGACATGAGGTGTTAGGTCTCATAATGCCCAGTAATTTCAATGGCTTCAATGTCCTTCAAACCGGAACACAACAGTGCTTACATACTGTTGCTTGGCGGCAGAAATAGACAGAGCGGTGGTACTAACCCAGCCGGCCTCTCGCAAACGAGGGACCTACCACCTTGTAAAGGAAGGAAGTAGTAGGAAGTAGGATTATAATAGTCGTAGGATGCAGCATTAGTATAAATATATACGCTTTTTTCATACAAGTGAAATTAAAGCGGCACTATAAATTTTGAGCGCTTTATGCTAAACGGGTTAGTTGGCTTTAGAGTAAAACTTATATTCACAAATGTTTCACGTGTATAAAACAAAACATTACATTCGTATAAGCCCACGCCTGAATCCCCGATACGCCGTCCTGCAACTAGTGCACGAGCTTATTTGCCTCCCATGATATGATAGGCAGCGAGCATATCGTGATATCGGCCATGGAATAACGGGTTACTTGTTTTTTTTAAGTCGAAAACCATTCTGATATAGAATTTTGATTATCCGCAGTGAGGATCGAACCCAGGAATCAGTTTTATCCTAAGTACACTGACAATGAGCCAATAAAGCGATAAAAATATACAGCATGACATAATCATATTAATATTATAAATGTGAATGTAAGTTTGTTTGTTACACTTTCACGCGAAAACTACTTAACCGATCATCATGAAACTTTGTACACATATTCTTGGAGGTATAAGAAGTAACATAGGATATTTTTTATGAAAAAAAAAAAAAAATCTATTTGTTTATTACGCTTTCACGCCTAAATCACTGAACCGATTTTGATGAATTTTTATGTAGAGGTAGATGAAACCCTGGAGACGGTTATAGGCTACGTTTTATTTCGGAAAAGTCTATTCACGCGGGTGGAGCCGCTGGCAAAAGCTAGTACGTACATAAATAGCAAAGCTATTCACCCAAGTTATATACATAGTTTCAACACTTTAATCTCAGAAAAATGATTAAGCATCATATAGGTAACAGTTTAAACTCCAAATTTTCGGAATGCTATCATGCTCATTGTCCCTCGAATCGATACGCATAAGGTATTCTTACTGACTTCCATCTGGCGCTGCTCCAAATGTACTCGCATTCGTACCAACTTAGTGGCGCAGGTTTCACAACAATTTGTACCCGTTAAACACGGAAATGTGCGTTAATTATCTCTAAATTGGATTGTTATTCGAAATCCTTTTGTATTGATATAGTTTTTTATTTGTTCGCTTTTCGTTTTATAATATTACTAGCCTTTCCGCGCGGTTCCGCCCGCGTGATCGGCCTTTTCCGGGATAAAAAGTAGCCTATATTACTCAGTGATAATGTAGCTTTCTAACAGCAAAAGAATTTATGAAATCGGTCGAGTAGTTTTTAAGTTTATTCGTTACATACTCAAATACAAATCTTTCCTCTTTACAATATTAGTGTATTATTTGTATTATGAATAGCAATGTTTATGGGGAATTTTGAAATTTTCATACCTAATTTTGACCGAATTTAATCCGTTTGGAGGAAGAGAAACCCGGTTACCTAAGTACTTAAGCTTAGAAAAGTAATTAGATGGAGCAATCACCTGCGACAGACTAATTTATTAAACATTTGAAGACCAGTTTTAGTTTCCTTCTTTCTAGCTGCCGTTGTCTCGCCTTAATGCCAGGGTCTGCCTTTCCATTCCTGATTTGGCGGTGGATTTTGTATTATGTAATGCGACCTGTCTGACTCCCACTGCCAGCAAAGGGAACCAAGGATCATTTTCAGTCGTGAATCTTAAAGAGACATGCAGTGCTTTGTATTTCAAAGTTCTGTATAGTGTTGCTTCTGTTAGGTAGACGTAGACGCTTACCATTCAACAGTAACCTGCTCTTTGTTATTAAAGTTAATGGAAAAAGCAAAATCTTTCGTAAGACAATTTAAAGTCAACTGAAATTACATTTACAACGTTTAATACGAAGATCATTATTGTACTTACACTGCATAATCCAACGTTTGCGATACAATTCCCTGCGTTGGGAACTCATTAACGAAGTCAGAGATACCTACAGCCGAATTTCCATTTGCATCGGGCACTATACTCGATCCTATTGTGGACGGTACGCCAGCTCGCTGCATAATTACCGACCACACCACGCACTGTAACGCACCGATCTAAAGAATCGATGGAGTTCCAGCGGGAAATGTTAATTTGTTTTACATTGAGGTACAGTACTACGATTAATTACCATTAAATTATATTACCCATACCATGACGTTCAATATATTAAAAACGTTCGATATATCAATATATTAAATTACCCATACCATTACGTTCGGTACAATGCACGCCATTTTGCTACTATGAGTTATTGTCAAGTTATTTTTTATTGTGTTAAGTATAAGGTCTTATCTAAATTGTACTCTTGTGTGATGGTGTGGTGTGCAATAAATGATTTCTATTCTATTCTATTCTATTAAAGTATTGTTATTAGTCTGAATGACGAAACGAACAGGTATTTCGCCTGATGGTAAGCGCGACGGCTGCCTATAAACAGACAAGCAACAGTGTGTAAGCCACTGTTGTGTTCCGGTTTGAAGGACATTGAAGCGAGTGAAATTACTGGGCTTTATAAGACTTAACACCTTATGTCTCGGGGTGACAAGCACAGTCCAGTGTCATGCAGTGCTTTGTTATTTAAAGTTCTGTGTGGCGTTGCTTCTGTTTATGAGCAGGCGTGGCGCTTACCATCAGGCGAACGACCTGCTCGTCTCGTCATTCAAGACAATAAAAAAACACAATACAATACCACATAGAACTTTAAATTACAAAGTACCGCATGGCACTGGACTGCGTTCGTCATCCCAATACATAAGTTGTTTACTCCCATAATGCCTAGTAATTTCACTAGCTTCGATGTCCTTCCAACCGGAGTACTAACCCAGACAGCCTCTCGCATTCGAGGGACCTACCACCTTCAGTACTTACATGCTTTATAGTCCTATACTTATTTCTCCCACATAAACATGTTATGCAGTCTTTCTTTCTGTCTGAAGAAAAGGCATTTGGCCTGGAGGCAAAGTAACTCGCTGGTAGTGTTTAATCGGGCAGTTTGAAGGGAATCTGAATATATTTGATAATGAATTAATTTAATAAGAAAAATTAAGCGGTACATAACGTAGATACTTGATTGGAGTAGACTATGCAAATAAAGCAAGACCCTCGTACACCTACGTTATACACACTGCTAATCCAGATCATTGTAAGAGTAAATTAATTCCAATCTCAACAGAGGCAAGCTAAGTAACACAGTTATCCTATTCATGAGGCAAATACCACATGCCAAGGAAGCAAATACCAAGTTTGATTGTCTATTGTTATAGATGTATTGAAGACGGCACCCCATCCCCATTATTTAGCGCATACAGCTAAGTCTAATTTGCATCTTAAACACGAGTGCGGTTGCTGACGGCCTAGGCGTTACTGTTGTGTCCATTGTACAAGTATACACTGTGTACGATGTGATGCTAGACCCCTTGGGGACACAGGGTCTCCTAATGCAATATAGAATAACGTGTGCCTCTGTGCGCGTTGATGGAAAACAAATGATGTTGGCGTATTGCCAGAATACGCTTGGAGACCTTTAGTTATTGATTCTGTTTGCATGACGCTTTGTAAGTGCATTGGGATAGGTCTTTAGATTAATGCTTAAAATATGCGGAATCCAGGAATATTTACATGAATATCATCATTTTGTAAGCGCAGCGTAAATTTCTAATGTGTTATAGCAGCATACGGATTTTTACATTAGATTACAGTTCAGTTTTTTATTGTATTTTCAATAAATAGGTAGTATTCATATTACATATCAAAAACTAAATATTCAAATCTAAATTAATATTTTCAATCGTTGCCAAAAGTATCCATTTATTGTTGTACAGGTAAAACATTGCTGAAATTCATTTTCAAAAATGGTAACTTAATTTCAACTTTTGTACTAATAATATTTTTCTTAGTGCACAATGTAAATTAGTATTGTAAGTAGATTTACGTATTATCTGATATATAGTTGTTTCTTTTTGCCTTTCTTTTATAAATTATATACTCGTACATCCACATTGTCTCGTCTCTGCATCACCCGTAGGTTGACTGTTAGAGAATGCCCCTAGCATTATTTATTTTTTGTATATAAAGTTTAAATAAGTAAATAAATATATTTCCTTGGAGAATCATTAAAGATATTTCGTAGTAAAAACTGATTACCGATGATGGTTCCCATGTCGCTATTTTGCCATCATACCAACCGCAGGGAAATTTATCCATACCACCTGGAAATAATCTCATCCTAGCACGGTGCCTTTGTAGCGTTACGCACGAGCAAGCTCTGAAATGAACTCACTGCTTCGGTATTCCTCTAGCGTTATGACCTGTATTTCTACAACACTAGAAATATAATCTACGTCTGCGAGGCGTACGCCACTGTGAAATATTGCTTTATCTCTTGAATTAAATTCCACAGCGCGATGACTTTCTCAACTAACTCACTGATCGAACAGCAGTGAATTAGTTAAGAGTCAGCACGTGGGTGTCAGTGATCCCTTACCATCAGGCGAGGTATTTGTAAAAACCTAAGTACTATTTATCATGTAGATGATGTTGTTTATATATACATACATACATAGACTCACGCCTGTTTCCCATAGGGGTAGGCAGAGATGTTGTTGTTTGTTATGATGTTGTTTATGTGTAGAACAAATGTCCTATAAAAGAGGTTATTGCGTCTGCATTGTATCTATACTCTTTAAGCCTTTAGTTGATAGCCTTCGTGACGCATCGGGTGAGTATCCAGCTATAAGAAGAAAGGTCGCGTGTTTCATACCCGAGATAAATGTTTGTGTGATCCAAAATAAGACTCTCGTAGTTCTTGTTACCAATACAAGGTAACCTAATGTATGGTGGACTATGTGTTTGACTGTTGGGTGTAATTGTAATGTAAAAAATGTAAAAAAATAATAATTGTTAATTACCGCTTGATTTAATGGTGAAGGAAACATCGTGAGGAAACCTGCATACCTGAGAAGTTCTTCATAAAAGTTTCGAAGGTACCTATGTGAAGTGTACCATTCCGCATTAGGCCAGCGTGGTGGAATAATCCCTAACCCCTCTCATGCAGTCGAGGAGGCCCATACCCAGCAGTGGGACGTGTATAATATGGAGCTAGTGTTATTTACGGTACTAGTACATTTTATATATTACATTTATGAAAAATAAAACATTTAAAAATATAAAATTATCACCCTCTTATGGCGAGGCCTAAGACCCAATCCATCGGTGGTTAGGGCCCCAGTGCAAGGAACCTCCTGACAATGCGTGCCGTGTCCAATAATACTGCCTTCTGCATCTGACTTCTGACCCAACTATCAATTAGGAGTCTTTGAAGATATTGGTCGAGACTCTTTGGTATCAACCCATGGGCGGAAGCGACTATTATTATTATGAGGACCAAATGAAAATCTCCTAATAAATCTTTATGTCATTTCAATACTATATCCGCTCAAACGGAATACACATCGCGCTCCTTTAATTTACTTTGAAATTTTCAATTCCAGCGACTAAGGAAATATCGAACATAGTTTCGAATAAATTTTATTTGTAAAGTGATTTCGAGGAATAAATATTTTACCGTGTCAGATCATTGGTTCGTAATCAGTATGAAAATCTTTTTTACTGTTAGCGTATTCTGTTAATATTGGTATATTGAGGGTATCTGAGAAAGCAACGTTGGGTACACTGTAATAATAATGATGCGATATACTTGTGGAACGTTAGTTAAATGGTATAAAAGAGGTTGTCGCCAGAATTGAAGGTCTATTGCCCGCAGTCAGTCGGTCAGCCTCCAGTTCATTAAGATCAGTGGTCAGTCGATAGTCCAAGTATTCATTACGCGGAAGCTATACTGGTTTACTATTCGGTCCTAGTTGTCTTAAGTTATAATTAGAGAACGGTCTATAGAGAATCCTGACATAGGGTTGTGGTCTGTAAAGCAGTGATATTGTAAATGTAACCAATAAACTATGAGTTAAAGTGATTACTGTCGTTTGGTATCAACAAAAGAATACTCGTCTCACGTAACTTCTAGCATTACATATCGTGAATGTGCCGGCACGATTTGGTTGTTACCACAATTTCGTAGTAGACCGACGTAAAGTAGCGTCTTGTTGCTGCCTTTCGCACGGTGAGTGAGATATCCAGAGGCCCAAATTCCTACCATACCCATACCCTTCCTAATCTCTTATTTATTTATTTCCTTTAATGTCAGCAATGAATCCATGATTGTTCTGGTATTTTGACTGTTCTTGGGCGGTGGAGATCACTTACCATCAGATGACCCACTAGCTCATTTGCTGGGCAATTGAATGCCGTTTTAGAGTAGTCACTTAAAGCCATTGTAATGTACTATAAATCAATATAGTAACCTAAATAGGATGATGTAGAATTTAATAAGTAATAATAATAGATAAATACACCCAACAGTCACACACATAGTCCTGACCCCACAGTAGGTAAACCTGTATCGTGGGTATCAAGAACTACGAGGGACTTGCGGTCCCACAACACCCAGACCCG
Organism: Mimas tiliae; assembly: GCA_905332985.1. Lineage (NCBI taxonomy): Eukaryota > Metazoa > Arthropoda > Insecta > Lepidoptera > Sphingidae > Mimas > Mimas tiliae. The sequence goes on along the minus strand of HG995248.1, from coordinate 4,897,900 downwards.
AGACAAATATTTGTGGATCAGACAAACATTTGTCAAGGTGAGGGAATCGAACCCACGGCCTCACGCTTCGCAACCGGCTACTCGCCCGCTGCGCCACGGAGGCTGTCAAGTATTGTTTATATTGAGATATTCAAAGTTAAATTATGCCAAATTTGTAAGCGAAGAGTGTTAATTGTAGGAAAAACAGTGGATCCAATTACTGTAGGTATTTCCATTGCAAATTAAGTTTACTCTATAAGTACTTTATAAACTAACTCATAGCTTCTAGCAGTTTGTGCCCGATATGGCGATATTCTTGCCACCTATCACGTCATGGGACGGTAATAAGCTCGGTAATACCTGGGTGCACTTCGGGTATACCGATGTGAACATATGTTATAATTTAAAAAACAATTTACATAAAATTATTCTAATCGTACTAACATACCGTTTTCTAAAAACTTTTATCAAAAATAAAACCGACTCAAAAAAAATTAAAAAAATGACATTATATTGCAAAAGCACCGACTCAAAATTGTCTATTTTTACATTTAACTTTTTTGGTTTTTTGAGTCGGTTTTATTAGTGTTAAAAACTAAATGTTTTTATTTTACTATTTTTAGTGAAAGAATTATCACAATCGGTGCATAAATGACGAAATTTTAATCTTTCATCCCAGATTGCATCCTTTAATTATTAATAACTAACCGTCCCGCGCGGTTTCACCCGCAAAATATGATTGATAGTTAGAACCCCATTGCACCGCCACCTACCGGGTCTAATTGTGAATATAAACCATCCAGGAACCCACTTAAACACAAACATCAAAATCGGTTCATCCGTTCTCGAGTTTTGCGCTTAGCAACAAATTTAGCCATTCATTTTTATTAATATAGATTTGAAGTTCTGTGTGTTGGCTTACCATCAGGTGAGCAACCTGCTCGTCTCGTCATTGACTACAAAAATAGACGTAAAGGGAGCCGCGCGAACATAAATAGAACACTTTAAGTTACACTCAGTTGACACCACAACTCCCGACGTTAAAGCCGTATAGAAGGATAAACTGAAAATAAATATTTAAGGTTATACTACGGGTGAAACATAACGTTTATGAAATATTGAGCAAGCCCAAAAGGGATGCTAAACATTATGAATAAACCATCTATCTTTCATAAACAAACTGTGCCTTATAACCGGCTTTAATCTCAGCCTTTAAAGCTTGCCACTTACAAAGGCAGATTGGAAAAGTTCTTTCTTCTGAGAGTCCAATTAAACTTGTTAAAAGCAATTTCCTGTGGCTCAGTGTGTGCATGCGACTGGACGCAATATAATACAACTATGTACTTTTTAGGGTTCCGTAGGCAAATGGCAAAAACGGAACCCTTATAATATCGTCGTGACCGTATATGGATGAAATTTGGATGATACGAGAAGGTGTATTCTTTGAACCGCTTCACAAAGGTGTGTATAAAGAAAAGGTAGTTCTCCTGTACATGTAACTGAGGGATGATTTTTTTATTCGAATGCACATATACATTAGTGGTATCATTGGTTAGGTCATTAAAAATGATGTAGAGCTTGCTAAATAACTTTTTTATCATAGGTCATTAGCTTAAGAGATATGCGTGTCCAAAGTTGTGACAAATATGTCCCCCCATCTAACTTTTAAACTACGGGATGGAAAAATCTGAAAAAATCATGGCAACAGTTCGGAATGTTATTCCCTTAAACAAGAACGGTCAAGAAACACATTTGGAATAGAGTTAGAGCAGCTCAACGTATGCCAATGAGGAAAATTATAAAGTAATATAATGAAATTATAATGATTACTGCGCATGATCCTCATGAGGATGATGAATAAATTAATACTGTGACTTCACAGTCTACTTAGACTATGAAATAAGGTTAGATATAACAAACAAAACAGTCTGAGCAGACCAGTCCACACTAGCAGCCAAGCAAGCCTAGCACAAATATAATATAAAACTGCCAAAGGTAAAATTCGAAATCGGTGAACGACTGTAAATACAGAATAACCCATGTATTTACTACGACATTCAATATTGTGCCTTATATTTCTCTTTACGTCCCCTTTACTTCCTTAATAGTTAATTGAATCTTGCCCTAACTTACCGAATACTTCGCACGCATCGCAGGGCCCACTTATTAAAATTGTTCGTTACGTCAAACACGCAAAATACCGATCCATAAATATGAGCGAACGTTCTCCTCACGCGTTTGAGACGGAAACTCGGATTTCGTTTAGGTAATTGAGTAATTTTCCGGCAATTTGAGGATTTTGGACTTACTTAACTTCCATTTGGGAGAGCAATAATGAAGTATCATTTCTTTTTATAGTTTTTATTAGGTTATATCGGGGTATTTATAGGTATTTTCTGTTTTGAATTGACTGAATTGAATTTTAATTTGGTTATTTTGTAATAAAAAATGGTAATATTGCCTAATTGATAACAAGTAATGACTGCAATTTACATGCATTTTCAGGGCAAATTAAAAAAATATATAACATTTATAGTGATATCTATTATAAAAAATATATAAATATTGCCTCGGTGGCGCAGTTGTAATGCGTACGCGTTACGACTGAGGCTGACGCCGAGGTCTCGGGTTCGTTCCCCGGGTCGGGTAAAGGGGATATTGGGGTTTTCTATTAAGAAATACTCAGTATCAGCCCGGAGTCTGGAATTTGTGCCCGGTATGGCGATAGGCTCGCCCCCCATCACACCATGGGACGGGGATACGCTCGGCGAAATGTGGGTGGAGTGGTTGCACCTCTGCCTACCCCTCTGAAATTACAGGCGTGAGTGCGTATTATATTTATTATAATTATTCATCATCTCAGATCAGCTAGGCTTCCTCGAGTGAATGCTAACCATCCCGGTCTATAAATTAATATATATATAAAAATATATAAATTAATTATTCATAATAAAATATATTTATACCTTATAATAACTACTTACAATGCATACTCACAACCATTGTCGTAAGTGTCACTTGAAAAGAAATGTCTGCTCACCTGTAATATCCTAAAAAATTGGTAATTTGTAAATGGATATTAAACGGCTTAAATTTTGTGCATGCACTTTATTTCTAACAAGTAATTATTCAACAAAAAAAATATCTATTAAAGCGGAGACAGCCTAATAGGGAGTAGAACGGACTTCCAAGATGGATATAATTCCTTTAAACCCGGTCCTAACACAAACACCCCTATTTTTTCAACTTGTGCTCACAAATTATCAGTATCACTTGCGTTACATACCTATTTGCATACCCAATGTGTTTTTCAGAAATAATGATGAATATTATGTGGATTAAAGCTTAACTCTTTATTAGTAGAGGAATGTACCCAGCAGTGGGACGGTACATAATAGGGCTAGTAAGCAAAACTGCTTACTAAAAATGTGACTAGTGTCTAGGAGGCCAATTCTCGTAATTTTAATTGTTCAAAATATCACTACGATCTAGTCTCAGCGTCAAGAAAGTTGCAAATGGCATTCTCTTAAGCCAATAATCAACGTCAAATGTGAACATAGATCGTAATGAAATTGAATGTAGAATAAAAGTTGACTGAAGCCAAAACAGTATAATGCTACTGCTAATGCTAGGTGCATTTGACGTTGATTATTGGTTGTATTGTATGGCGTACGTATTGTATGGCGCATGGCAATAGGCACGCCCGGTATCACAACATGGCATGGAAACAAGTGGATACAATAGGTAATACTTTTGTCCATGTAATGCTCTAGGAGGTACAAGCGTGAGCTTATGCCAAGTTATGTTACTAATTACGCTAATTAAATATAAACAAATTATTAATAATGATCTCCCAGGTGTACTGGATCCCATCGGTTTATCAACGCTGTTCAAAGCGGATAAATTATACGAATTCCGCAGGTTAATAAGAGAAAAGACGCCAACCTTTTATATGTAAAGTTAGTTTAAAGTTAGTTATTACACCGAAAGTAAACTAGTATTTATTGAAAGTGTCTTTATTTAATACTTGCCTTTGCTGCTCCGCCCGCGTGAATTTGATGTTATGAGGAATATGACGTGGATAGAGTAGCAATAATTATTAAAAATAATACGTTTAAATTGGAAAAAGACTGTAATTAACTACAATAACACCTTAGATAATAAACACACGAAGCATATTTAAAAATAATAAATGAATACGTCGTATAGACACGCATCTATATTTTTTCTTTTTATCAATATGTTTCTTAAAAATAATAGTAAGACTAAAAACATTAAGTACCTTCTATTCGGGGGAGGACTGATGTCGCGAAGCTGCAAGGAAAAAATAGTGTTTAAAATAAGTTCTGTTTCATGTTTTCACCATTTTTACATTTCTACGAGAATTATTTCAACTATTATTAAAATTGTATCTGGTCAATAGTATCTGCATAGTCTACACAAGAAAAGCATATTTTAAAGAAAAGGGGGACTATGTCATGTGGCGTATTATAAGTTTATCTATCTGTACATGAATTCAGGTTCATGATTGTGCCTAATGAGTATAATTGATCAGTGGTGCTAACGACTATGCTTTGTGTATTGGCCGACTTACAATGAGTCTAACCCTAACTAATGAACTAACGGTACACTAATTAATCGTTTAAAACCTCTGGATTTGAGTTTTCACTATTAATTTCGGAAATGTTGGTTACAGTAGCGGCACCGTAAGATGCCACTTTGGACGTATACACGCTCATGAAGTACGCAAATATTGATAACTACGTGTGAAAGACAATATTGTACTTTAACGTTGTAGAAACTGCAATAGTGTGGTACTACTGGAGTTATAATGTATCGCAAATACAGTGTATATGTACTCGTAAGTGCTATAATAAGCTGTCACAACTGATATCATATACTGATGCTACTGTAAGGAACTAACAGCATACTAATGGATAATTTAAAACAGTTGCATTTGAGTTTTGGCTATTAATTTCTGAAATGTTGGATAGTTTTTGCTTTGTTGTTGTTGGATTCGTTTAAAAACAATACTCTTGCTTAATAATAGAATATGAAAGGCTTGTTTTAATTGACACCATGAGAACCAGAAAGGCTAAATGTAATAATATTGCCGACGTTTTACTGTTTCATTGTACTGTCTGTTTTTAATTATTATAATTAATTATGGCCCTTTTGGGGTTTGAATTGATTTACACTAGTATTCAAACGTTACGTAATAGTAAAATAAGCATGCTTATTTCGACTTCCAATTGACTCGTGGTAAAATAATTGTGTGAGATATCCGGAGGCCCAAAGATGAAATTTGGTACACAAGTAGGCCATGACTTAGATTAGGATATAGGCTACTTTTTCCCCGGAGTCGCGAGCAAAAGCTAGAAGCTTCTGAATTCTTATTGAGTATTCTCTGCTATTTGGATTTACTGAGGATGTCGTGATTCATCAAAAACCGTCTCTTAAAATAAATCAACAGTTGTTTTATTACAAACTAGCTTTTGTTCGCGGCTCCGCCCGCGTGAACGGCCTATTCCGGAAAAAAGATCCTATAGCCTTCCTCAATAAATGGGCTATCTAACACTGAAAGAATTTTTCAAATCGGACCAGTAGTTCCTGAGATTAGCGCGTTCAACCAAACAAACAAACTCTTCAGCTTTATAATATTAGTATAGATTTAATAGACACCGTTTGGACACAGAATTATTGCGTATAATGTATGTCATGTGTGCTGGCACATAACTTTGTAATGTCCGATTTATTGCTATCTCGGCGCCGAAACTGTGACCTAAGTTTCACTACACATTGTCATTTATCTATACTAGTGTCGGCGTATGTTTTCATACAACCTGGGTATGTATTCTAAGTGGTAGAGCCGCGTTGTATGTACGAGTAATATGTCTTTACCTATGAAATTGCCGTTCTGTACAAAAAAAGTTAAAGTATATATTTCATTCTTCTTTATTTTTCTCTCTCTTTCTTCTCTTTCTTTCTTCTTAATTACAGAATGGTTTCTTGTTACTTACTTGCTCATGCTATCGATGCATCTTTGCCAGCACAGCAGCAATTCATCGATGCCCTGCTTGAAGAAATCGGCTGGATGGGAGGCAACTCTTCAACAGCATTTTGTACTTCCTCTCGGTTATAGATTTAGTGCCCGCCAAAAAGCTTTCCAAACTATGGAAATTGTGTTCTTTGAGCCCTGATGGAGAATTTCGCACATTTGCTACCAGCTTTGGTCAATCGCTCGTCCCCGCTGCTACTGCACGACAACAAAACCTTATAGCGTGAATGGGCCGGCTCGACCGGGTTGTTACCTGTCTCATAGAAAATTTGCGCTAAGTGGCAGCTTTTTCGTGCAATTACGATGGAACTCTTCTATCTAGAATAAACTGTTAATTTACGCCTGAAAGGCTTCAAGATTGTATTTAACTGGAAATACAGACTCTGGTAAAGAGTTCCGCTCTTTGGACTCTGTGTTATAATGCTAATAACAGCATTTCTGTCCCGTCTCGAATGGCGAGTAAGACTGCCGGAGGCCCAAGAAACCCAACCTACATTTTATAGCAAAGACTGGTATACGTGGATAAGCATAGCAGTAAGCTTTTGAGTGGTAAGCGGTGTCTTTTTTCATCACACATGATTCTTCGGGTATTGTGGGCGTATATACCTGATGGTAAGTGATCTCCAATGTCATCTGATCCAGTGGATGCTGATCCACTTGTGCGTTTGCCGGCCTATGCTATAAAATAAAAAAACATAGAAACACCACACAGAACTTCTAATTACAAAGTACTGCACTTCATTCGTCATCGTCCTCCTGAGGGAGTGAAATAAATAAATAAATAAATACACCCAACAGTCACACACACACACACTAGGTAAACCTGTGTTGTGGGTATCAGGAACTACGAGGGACTTGCGGTCCCACAACACCCAGACCCGAAACAAATTTTTGTGGATCACACAAACATTTGGCTCAGTGCGGGAATCGAACCCACGGCCTCTCGCTTCGCAGCCGGCTACTCGCCCGCTGCGCCACGGAGGCTGTCAATTAAATAATGAGAGTCAATGAGAGTAGGTAATTGATTCCACCAGAACTTTTAAGAGAGTGGAGTCACAAGTAAAACCTTTACAGGTGGTATTAAAGACCTTATATCATTCACTTATCCCACAAATGTACAACAATGGGTACCGAATTCTACAAGCCCGTACACGTACAAAATGTCACCACATATTGCTGTAAAGATCGCGCTGTGTTTGACGTTGGAAAATATTATATTACGTGTCTGCTGGGGTGGTCTAAAATAAATTTATATGAGAAATAGGAACGTGAGTTTATATGGGATTGACAGAGGAGGCATTTGTAATCACTTTGTTAAGAAGTCTAACTGTCGCAGTCAGCGTTGTCTTTATCTTTACCTGCCATGAAATCATTTTTAAGAAGTCATACATACGCACTCACGCCTGTAATCCTCGAAGGGGTAGGCAGAGGTGTAAACCAGTACACCCCCATTTCGCCGAGCGTATCTCCGTCCCTTATGTGATAGGGGGCGAGCCTATCGCCATACCGGGCACAAATTCCAGACTCCGGGCTGATAATTTCGTAATAGAAAAACCCAATACCACTTTACCTACGACCCGGAGATCGAACTCGAGACCTCAGCGTTGACCTCAATCATAACGCGTACGCATTACAACTGCGCCACCGAGGCAGTCTTAGAAGTCAATTCAATACATACTCAGACTCCGTCTAATGCCTTATCCTCCGTTACTGAATACAGAAAATAACTTTATACGATCCTTTTTTCAAACATTATGATAGACAAATCTCAAACTAAACAAGTGTGGTCGAGCCCGAAGTATTGTTTTTTAAGTTTTTTAAACACACAAGTTTAAAAAAATATCTCGAGAAACATTTTTTATACGATACAAAGCCTTTAGACCTTTTTAAAAACTTAAAGTGTCCGGCAGTGCACTTGCCAAGTTCTACAGTCGTGTACCGAAATTTCAAAGTTAAGTTCTAACGAGCTGTTACAAAGTTGAGTAAAATGGAACATAATTACGTACATAACAAACAGTAACGAAACTTCATTGTTGCACGGATAGGTAAATTCACCTTTTGTCCCCTTGTTTATATTTACTGGATGTTGTAGCATGCGGCACTAGGTGTTTTGTGAAATGTCTGTACCGATAATACGCCGTGCTCGAGTGTATAATCTCGTAGCTATTGCGTTTTGTGACTAAAATCCGTGCATTTGGGACGATATGCCGAGATGTCAGTCCAGATTGTTCTTATACATTATACACTCGCTAGCAATTCAGAAAACGAAAGCCTATAAAGGCTAAACTACTGACTTTTACAAAAAATCTCATTAATAAATATCTACCATATAAAAAAACAGTATTCTATATGTTGGTGTTTGAACATGGCTAAACAGCGGAATGGATTTGGATTAAATTATCTGGATTAAGACATAAAATACTTTTGTATCCAGCTAGCACGATCCCATAGGATATTAGATAAAAAAATATTCAGACGAGTAGTGAGCAAGTACATAATAATTAAGTCGCTTTATAAAATTCAGGTCATTTCTCATACGCACTCACGCCTTTAATGCCCGAAGGGGTAGGCAGAGGTGTAACCAGTACACCCACATTTCACCGAGCGTATCTCCGTCCCATGATGTGATAGGGGGCGAGCCTATCGCCATACGCGGCACAAATTCCAGACTCCTGGCTGATACTGAGCTCTTCGTAATAGAAAAACCCAATATTACTTTTACCCGACCCGGGGATCGAACCCGAGACCTCAGCGTCGCCTCAGTCGTAACGCGTACGCATTACAACTGCGCCACCGAGACAGTCAATACATAATAATTAAGTCGTAGTAATAATTAAGTTTATAAAATTCCGGTAATTTCTCCTTCCATCTAATGTACAATACTACAACCACACGGTGAATAAAGTATTATGAGCGAATCAAACAAACCTCTGTGCTATATGTTAAGTAAACACGTGTAAAACTCTTTGATCCGGTAGGGTTTTCAGATGTGGTGAAATGTTTTTGAAGTTTGATAAATTATATTCCATTCTTATTATTTGTACGTAGTACATGAGTTATGGAATCTGTTCAAGTCTTGAAATTATTCAGATTAATGTTCTTTTAATTGTGACAGTGTTAATAATGATGAATTACTATATAAATATAATAATATTGATGATGATGGATTGACGATGACAGCCTTCGTGGCGTGGAGTAGGCTGTGAAGATAGAGGCCGCGGATTCGATTCCCGCACCAAGACTTAATGATTGTATGGTCCGTAAATATTTGTTTCGGGTCTGGGTGTTTTTTTCTTTTTTTTTATGAAAGTGGTGGCAACGGAGCAAGCGGGTCACCTGATGGTAAATGATCACCGCCGCCCATGGACACCGTCAATACCAAGGGATTTGCCGGTGCGTTGCCGGGCTCTCTCCAGAGGAGAGTCGAGACAAAATGTATATAGTTTATACTGGTTTAAACTCATAAATAATTTTCTACGGTCTTTTTATTTCATTTTGTAATTCTATTACAATTATTATTCTGTATGCTTGGCGTTTTCCCGGTTTAATGCCAGGGTCCGCCTTTCCATCATGATTTGACTGTATTTGCTATTATGTCGGGCGACCCGCCATCTGACTCCCATAACCCGCAATGGAAACCAAGTTTCGCCATTGCCTCGTCCGTTAATCAGCAGATTATACTACGTGAAGTTGACTTTGGGCCTAAGATGTTGGTGACTCACTTACACACCCAATTATGATATTATAAATACACCCAACAATAAATAAATACATATTATTATTATTAATGTTCAGTGCCTCGATGGCGCAGTTGTAACGTGTACGCGTTATTACTGCTGTGCTGAGATCTACGGTTCGATCCCCAGGTCAGATAAAATGATATTGGATTTTTCTAATACGAAATGCTCAGTATCAGCCCGGAGTCTGAAATTGTGCCCGGTAAGGCGATAGGCTCGCCCCTTATCACATCATGGGACGGAGATACGCTCGGCGAAATGCGGGTGTATGGGTTACACCTCTGCCTACCCCTTCGGGGATTACAGTATGTAATGTTGTTTATTATCCACAAGACCCTTTACGTCGAGGATATTTACGACGGAACAGATAATTTCATGTCTTCTGATTTCACATGACTCTAATAAAACATGATATTATGATCGCGTGGGAGTAATTAGGTTGTGCCAAATACTTCCTGTTTTATTTTCCATAACATAAGGTTTACCAAGTAAACAAGTATGCCACATTATGGTAAGTGATCACCACTATCAACAACCAAAAAGGGGCGGTTTTTTTACTAGCCTGAATGATCAAAAGAGCAAGTTGCTCGCTTAATGGTAAGCACATGTCCATGAATAGACACAACATCACACAAAACTTTAAACTACAAAGCACCGCATGGCACTGGGCTGCATTCGCCATCCCGAGTCATAAGTCGTTAAGTCTCATAATGCTCAGTAATTTCACTGGATGCAATGTTCTTCAACCCGAAATACAATAGTTCTTACAACGGTAGGCAGCGGCTTGTATGTGCTCTGGCATTGCTGAGGTCCATAGGCGCGGTAACCACTTACCATCAGTAGGGCCGCCTGTTCGTCTGTCTATCTAGGCAATAAAAAAAACTGTTGCTTAGCGGCAGGAATAGACAAAGTGGTGGTACCGACCCAGACGGCCTCTCGCATCCGAGAGGCCTCTTTTATCGTAATTAACTACTTTCTTTAATACTGATCTCGCTTCGGTCTAGTTGGTAGGTTTGTTCTGTAAAAAACTGGCTACAGCGTGGATCCACCACTTTTTTATGGCATAGGTCTGCAAACGGGCAAATTGGTCATCTGGTAGCAAGTGATATCCACCGCTCATATACACCAATGATATCTGGAGAATATAACATTAATAGAAGACCTGAAAGATAATGAGTACTTCAGGAATTGGTAACGGGTCCAGATATCCCACTTACAGTTCGAAACGCAACAGCTAGCTGTTACCTACTTCACGTCAGCTTGTTGTGAGACAGTGGTAACAACCCGGTTGAGTCGGCCATTCATGCTGTAAACGAAACTGTATATAGCATGGCTTTACGACTTGTGCACTCATAATATCTGAAGAATCATGGCTGCCAATTGGGAAGGGAAGGGAATTTGGGCCTCCAGATATCTCACTCATCCAAATCCATTCACTTCATCCATGCTGTAGACGAAACTGTCTACAGCGTGGCTCTACCGTCTATCGTCCTTCTGGACTATATTAACCGTCTGGTTTAGACGTAGTTATTTTGACTCCGAATAAAGATGTCGTTAGTGCTCGCCTAGGCTAAAGGGATATTGAGCTCGCAACTAGTAAACTGCTAACAGAACTTTTACCGTCCGCACAAATAGTCTTGGAAATTCAATTTTGTAACGTTATTAACTAAAAGTCTAGCATCAGAGCCAAGTTCGTCTAATCTCTGTCCACAAAGTGAATAAAGTTTATTCCATGTATTAGAAAAAAGCTGCGTCGGTGGCGCAGTGGTAATTTGAACGCGTTATGACTGCTGTGCTGAGATTTAGTTCGATCCCCGGGTCGGGTAAAAATGATATTGGGTTTTTCTATTATGAAATGCTCAGTATCAGCCCGGAGTCTGGAATTTGTGCCCGGTATGGCGATAGGCTCGCCGCCTACGGGCCTACGCCCCTCATATCACGGGACGGAGATAAGCTCGGCGAAATGTGGATGTAGTAGTTACACCTCTGCCTACCCCTTCCGGGATTACAGGCGTGAGTCCATACAAACTACTACTGCAAACACTTTTACTGTTATTCGTTAAGAATTATTTATTAAAATACTATCAGCAACTCCGATACTTCAGAAAAAAACTTTCAATGTATTTAATTGCGATGAAAATGTAAAAATTCCATCGGCGAGCTCGGTAAGCGTTAACTGTCATCGCCATAATCAAAACTCGCGGAAACTTTTTTATGGCACGCGTGGGGAGGTTGTTAAGGAAAACTTTTATCGAGTACAGACTGGGATTCTCAAAGGATTCGGTCAGACAAACACGGGATGCCTTGAGACGAAACTTGCCGTTTCGACGGTGCATTCTGGCCACGTATTTGTTTGCTCCGTTTGCGGGTCAACTAGTGGATTATTGGGATAAAAGTTATTTGTACTGGTAGCGCGAGGATTGTTTGAGTTTGCTGGTCGGGCGCTTAAATTAGACTTAACTAGTTTTGTGTTAATTGGCGCTTTGTTTGTAACTGTATCTATATTTTGGGTGTTAGTGGGTTTGTAGTATCAAGTAGTGCTTTAATGATCTAAGAAGTGTGTATACCTACATAGCCAAGATTATTGTTCTGTTGGTTTTTTATTCTATATATTTTCTGTTTTTTTTATGGTATATGTCGGAAACGAGCACGTGGGTCACCTGATGGTAAGTGATCTCCAGCGCCCATATACGCCCACAATACCAAAAGAATCATGGGTGCGTTGCCGACATTAAAGGAAAGGCATAATTAACGGATTGGGAAGGGGAGGGGGATTTGGGACTCCGGACATCTCTCTCACCGTACGAAACGCAGCAGTAAGCTGCTATTTTACGACGGTTTTCTGTGAGACAGTGGTGCCGACCCGGACGAGCCGGCCCATTCATGCTGTAGACAAAAGTGTCTATACAGCGTGGATCTACCACTCAAGCTACAGTATCTTGCTTTATATTGCCTTTATACCGATTAACCTACCTAATCATTCTATTATTTCTTGTGTAACTTTTACATTATGTAAAGTAGCTGGTCTCAAGTATTGGCTAAATAAAGTTTTTTTTAATCAAATACAATTTTTTACAATAACATCTCACATACAAATTTTATTCAAATCAAGTTTTCTTTTTTCTTGTTTAGTCACTTAAAATAATGTCTCCGATTTAGTCTCCGTGGCGCAGTGGGCGAGTAGTCAGCTGTAAAACGAGAGGCCGTGAGTTCGATTCTCGCACCGAAACCAAAATATTTTGTAATCCACAAATACCACAATATTTTCTTCCCAGAGGAGTTAACGTCAGTCAGGCGGCTACTCGTAAAAACTACAAGCTATATCATTCTGTAAAATGTATGTACTTTGGCTGAGAAACCGTGAGTTCCCGGGTTCATATCCCAGCTCGGGCAATCACAGTTTGTTTTTGAGTTTCAGCTGGTGGGATTAGAATTTATGCTCGGTATAGCGATAGGCTCGCTCCTATAACGCGATAACCGCCTTTTGCGAAAAAGTCATGTCGCGGCGGAGCGTGAAAGGGAAATCAAATCCCAGCTTGCTATCCGCCGCCGAAGGGTCACGCGCAAGAGGATGCGGTAGGCACTCACTGTAAGGTGTATAAGTGACCCTTACATATGACCACACCTTTCTGTAACACGTTGTATATGTAACAAAGTATAAATAATTTTTATACATAGTATCAAAAATACTTTAACTTTTAAAATTACTTTTTCTTCTTCCATGTTTAAAGCTAAAACGTGAATAAATCCAGGCGTGTGTTCAAATCAGGACGTTAAAGTTATTCAGTGAGGATATAATTTTTGTTCCGACTGATTGGAGTGAATTATTGTTACCAACATTCCGGGCTCGTGTGGATATCTGAGTACACCAAGATATTCGCTTCCTTTCCGACTTATTATTGCTATAATTGTGTCGTTATAAGTCAAATAGGTACTATTTTTATTTTAACATAAAGTCTTTACATACATACATACGCACTCACGACTGTAATCCCCGAAGGGGTAGGCAGAGGTGTAACTAGTACACCCACATTTCGCCGAGCGTATCTCCGTCCCTTATGTGATAGGGGACGAGCCTATCGCCATACCGGGCACAAATTCCAGACTCCGGGCTAATACTGAGCATTTCGTAATAGAAAAACCCAATACCACTTGTACCCGACCCGGGGATCGAACCCGAGACCTCACCGTCAGCCTCAATCGTAACGCGTACGCATTACAACTGCGCCACCGAGGCAGTCTAAACTTCTCTATTGTCTTTCTTAAACAAGGGTTTTAAGATTGATTTGGGTACAAGTATTAGACAGTATCGTTGTGGTTATTCATCAATCTATTCTCATATTCTATTTTTAGCAACGAATCGAGCTGAAGTCTAGACTTAGTAGCGATATTGAGTAAGTTCCCACCGAAAATATTGATTATAGCTCGTAAAGCGATCAACAACAAAATAGACATCCCTAGACAATTTTGGTTATATTTATTTGCCTACGTATCAATTGATGTATATAACCCAATAAATTGTATGTCGCGTCAGCGTATTGGACTAATATATCTGTAGAGTGCAATAAATTTTGATGAACTATCACTTTATGTCATATAAATTTTCAACATGAAAACTAGGGAACGATTTTACGCACACAATTTTCGTTGTTTCAATAATCTTTGTTTAAAATATGACGTCATTGGTTGGCACGTGTTTATTTTTATGAAAATGATATTTTTTATTACTCTTGTTTGACTATGGATTGCACAAAATTAAATTGCTGGGGCAACTAAATATTAAAAATTAATTGAAGTTAGATAACAAATACCAATTTTGACATGACGGGTACAATATTATCGCAAAAAAAAAAAAAATAACATTGCACCGACTCCACAGAAACCTATAGAAATTATTGTTGAAAAATAAAACTAGTGAATTCACCACTCTAGCATATCTACGTCAAATTGCTATAACCAAATATCAAATCATAAAACTGCTGCATTTTTACAGTCGTAGATACACAAATATCTCTCAGGACATCTTAATAAAAACAAAGTTTATCTCACTCAATGAGCCTTTCTTTGCATTAAATACGTTTATAATACAACGAAAATCTTAACTTTTGTTGTTAGCTTTAATAAAAGATGTCGAGTCTCTACATATTTCTTTTAAATTACCACTTATTCATCCGTCAAAAATGTAAAGGCAAAATTTGAGATGAAATATTATGTAAGTTTAATAAAGCTATGATAGGTACTCTAAGGTTGTAAGTATGAATTATCGGTCCTCTTGATACTTTAGTGATATTGATTTGATTTTTGCATAGGATGTAATCATGTTTATTCTACATTAGATCTTAAAAGATTTTTAGGTAGACATTGTCTATAGGATGAATGGGTCGGGTTGTTACCACTGTCTTACAGAAAACTGACGTAAAGTAGCGGTAAGCTGCTGCGTTACGGTGAGTGAGATCTCCGGAGGCCCAAATCCCCCCCTTCCCAATCCCTTTCCATTGAGGTCGGCAACGCGCCCATGATTCTTTTGGTATTGTGATGATGATTTTTATGGACATTTATTGCATATTACTTTTCGATTGATTTATATTTCATTCCCCTTTATATGATTAATACGAAAAAAGGGTGCAACATTATTTCAAATACGATTTATCAGCGCTATTATAATTGGGTGAGTTACGAGCAAAAAAAATCTGACTTCAACTTCTATCTCAGCAAACGAAAAAAAAATGTCGTTTAAAATTTGATTTGCTAGCAAATACGCTTCGTTGACATCCAATAGAGTTTGAAAGCTGAAAAAATAATCTTACAGACAGGGTTAATTGGAGAATGGAGTCGACAACTTTTCAAAACAGTCATTAAATTTTGTGTTCAGGCTTAATTAATAAAACGTCACCTACATTTATGTTCTTATTTCAAATTGATTGAGAAAAGTTTGAAATCACATCACTTAATTTAAAAATGTAAAAAATATTTTTTTTGGAAAACGAATTGATGAATCTAAATTGTAGGCATGTTATAATTTTAACTGGCTATAAATTAAGAAAGGGTGTTTAAGTCATTCAGCAAACAAAACCAGTGCAATCTGCATTGATTAAAAGATGAAATATAAGGCCGACTTGCACAACGATCCGAAATCGTGTTTAACCACTAATCCTGTTGAAGAAACGCTAAATCGTATGGATATTAGACAAAGGTAGTGGTTGTATCCGATTTAGGATCGTCGTGCAAGTCGGCCTAAGTCTCTGAATTTTAAATTACACAATTGTTTTGAATCAAGACTTCAAAATATTTTCATATTACATACATACGCACTCACGCCTGTAATACCCGAAGGGGTCGGCAGAGGTAAAACCAATACACCCACATTTCGAGAGAGATAACTATAGACAATAAATATCTCGCAAAAAAGTATCAACTTTCGCTAAAATTACGTCGTCATGTTAGGGTATGTAGTACGTTATCTGTAGTTTTAACATAACAAGTGGACTATTTTTAGCAAGTATGTTAACTTCGATAGCCATAGAGATAACCAGTTAAAACTGGTTTTTCATGATAAATAGATTCAACAAAATTATCTCGTGTTGCATACGCTAAGCCCAATGGAGTCGGTGCAGGTCGACTTATATTATTCGTTTAAGTGTTAAGATTTGAAGTTGGTTTTAAAGTTTTTATCTTTTTTTAATAAACGTTTTCATAGCGTAGGCCGGCAAACGAGCAAGTGGGTCACCTGATAGTAAGTGATCTCCACCGCCCATGTATGCCCACAATCCAAAAAGAATTATGGGCGCGTTGCCGACCTTAAAAGACTAGATATCTCACTCACCGTAGGAAGCTGCTACTTTAGGTATGTTGTCTGTGAGACAGTGGACCCGGACGAGCATTCATGCTGTAGACAAAAGTGTCTACAGTGGGGCTCTACCACTCACAAAATCATATGTCAGACATTTTTTAACATTGCGAACATAGGTAACTTATCGAAGTCTTAACCTAACCTAACCTTCGCACCCTAATGTATGCATAAACCTCAATTTTACCCTACAATTTCGTCGAAAAATCTGCAAATTTCGAAATAAATTTTCATCCAAAGGTAAAGTCCGGGCGTAACACTATATCTGATATCGAATACAAAAAGTCGACCCTAATTCTCATACCGCAGACCTATACGAGACCATAAAGCTAGTGATGAGCTCTGGTCCTTTATAACGGACGGCAAAAAACATTTCGATATAACGAGATTGAGCAAACGGACCGTGAAGGTTGATTCGACCATGATTTTTAGGGGCCTGATTGATAGCTTCCGTGATCAATATGTCATGGGAATATTCCTATATTTCAATATTGAGGAGAATATTAATATCTTTGTATTTCGGTATCATGATAAACGCGTTGATTAAATTGTTTTAGTCTCTGATAGCGACATCGAAATTTTAGTACACGTTTTACAAGGTGGTTGGTCCCTCGTATTTGCAGCACCGATTTGTCTATTTCTGCCGCCAAATAACTGTTGAGTTCTGGTTTGAATGAAATTGAAGCCAGTTAAATTACTGGGTATTAAAAAAAAGTTATGAAAAGTGCGAAATATCCAATATTGGTAATTTAATACAACCCAAGCTTAGTGAAAAGAACTGTTGGCGAAATGTAGTCGCCCAAGATATGCCTATTTTTAAACTGTAACCAAAAAGATAAGTTTCGTAATAGCAGAGGACGGCAAATGAGCAAGTTACATAAAGCCAAGTGATCTCCACCGACTATGAATATCTACTGTTGTTGAGCTTAAAAGAAATGGATGATTAATCGATTGAGAAGGGGAAAGAGATTTGGGCCTACAGATATCTCACTCACCGTACGAAACGCAACAGCAAGCTGCTACTTCACGTTAGTTTCCTGTAAGTCGATGATAACAAGGGCCCACCCCTTACATTACACAAACTATCATCTGGCCAAATTTCATGATCCTAAATTAGTAGTCTTCGAGATATCGCAATTAAACTGTCAGTCAGTCAAAAGTGTTACCCTCATATTAGTAATAGCTGGTAATACCACCATTATTGGTGTTAGTGAAGGTAGTCGGGGGAATAACTATGTAAAGCGGGTAGACAATAAGAGAGATCTGGTGGAGCTGATTTGCTAAGGTATATAAGAGGGTGCATTATTATTTGAGAGGACTTAGTCGTGCTTAGAACTGTTTCGTGGAAACGCTGCCTGAGTTCAGTTAGAATTATGATTAATTATACCAAGTGTAATAAATTGTGAACAGTAATCTAATTTGTGGAAAGACTATTAATTATTATTGAACATCCTGACGAAGTTATTTATCTTTATTTAACAACAAGTGATAGTGAGTGTACATAAGTGGTTGAGGGTGATCGCTTAAATCTTTAAAGAAGATTTTCTAATTTGATGTCGAGAGTAACATTTAGGTTAATTCATTTGTAACAATATATACGGAGCTCTATACATGGTCAACACGCTCTTATTAACGTGCTTTTTTAACCCTGTCGTAAATTTTAATTACATGATCCACACCTATGTCCACACATAAATTATCATCAACTCTAAACTGGTGGTGTATTTACAGTTATCAGTTGTGAAGGGTTACTGCCAGTGGCTAATGGGGGTTAATGACTATGCCAAGAGACCCCGGTCCTTTAATAAACGGGGATTGAATTAATTTGTTTGTGGCCTACGAGTTCTGTAGAGTTTTGTTTGAGTGATCTACAAACAGTTGTTTCGGGTTTGGGTGTTTTCTCCCCGGAACGGTTGAACTCGGCAGTCTGCCGGTCGTAATAAATACAATTTTTCTGTAACATGTGTTAAAAGCATGTTGCACCGACCCCACAGCGAGTGAGATAAAGGCAGATGGAGAAGAGAAGTTTTGAACCTTACCACTTGGCGTGGGTTTGTTTTAATCGAACTACATATATACGTAAGCTCACGCTTGTATCCCCAAAGACAGAGGTGCAATTAAAGTGCTGCACCCACATCAAGCCGAGATTATTTCCGTTCCATGATGTGATAGGGGCGAGACTATTGCCATGACAAATTCCAATCCCGGGCAATTTATTTGATTTTTCGAATTTAAAACTCAACACATTGTGATTACTCGACCTGGAAATGAAACCCAGTATCTCACGGTTCTCAGTCTTAGTAAGCTGCCACTAGACCAATGAAGCGACTTGACTATTACAATCTACCGATTAAATCCAACTGTTATTGTAAAATCGGTAAGAAGCAAATAGTAGTACGTGATGTCAGTATGTTAAAATTAATAATACACAACATGATTTATGAGTGGTAGAGCCACGCTGTAGACATTTTTGTCTACAGCATGAATGGGCCGGCTCGTCCGGGTCGTTACCACTGTCTCACGGAAAACCGACGTAAAGTAGCAGCTTTCTGCTGCGTTTCGTACGGTGAGTGAGATATCCGGAGGCCCAAATGCATTTACATTCCCTTAATTATCCCTTTCCTAAAAATACATTCGATCATCGTACTTGGAATCGAACCCAGAAACCTTAACCATTTTAAAACACAACTACGTCACCATACTAATAACGCGACAGTCCTCATATCGTGAATTAAACTAAAAACGATACCAACACAACTTTAAAACTCTGTCTTTATAAGTAACTATATGCAATATTCACACACTCTACTCTCAAGTGTGAAAAATAAGGCAGTCGGTGATCGCTTCGGGCAGCGGCAATGCATGTGAGCAGAGGCGCATCTATCTTCTGGATAGATTACTAGGACCAGCAGGCAGCCGCATCCGAAAGTAGTGCGATAATAAATTAATGTCTTTAGTACAAGCTTTTGCTGTATTTTGCTGTGTATTTACGAGATTTTATGAAAAGGTACTTTATTCTCTAAATACCATCGACAGTAAGGTATGATTTAGACACCATTGACAGGGGAGTCTATGGTGCAGCGATAGCTCAGTGGGGAATGGTATGGACTGTCGAGACATAAGTCGCAGGTTCGAAACCAATCCTAAGAGCACACACCTCTGGATTTTCTAAGTTATGTGTGTATTAATTGTTAATTATCACTTGCGTTAACGGTGAAGGAAACATCGTGGGGAAACCTGCATACCTGAGAAGTTCTTCATAATAATTTCGAAGGTATGTGAAATCTGCCAACCCGCATTAGGCCAGCGTGGTGGACTAAGGCCTGACCCTTCTCATTCAGTAGAGGAGGCCCGTGCCCAGCAGTGGGACATATATAATGCAGGGTTAGTAAAAAAAAACAGGGAGTTGTTTATGAACACCTCACTTCAACCATTAACGCTGTTTACATCATCATTCTTAAGATATAAAGTTTACATAACAATTGAGAGAGGCAGGTAGATTTGAAGGAGTCAATCTTCTGCTTCGAAATAGAGAAATATTTGTGCTCACATTCAATAAGGTTGAATGTGAGCACAAGCTCGCGAATTCAATTCGAGTTTTTGTAAATTGCAGCTGGATCCTTCAATTAAATATGGATAAAAAATATTTTGCGCTAATAGTTACAAAGAATATACGGAATAATATCTAACAATGAAAACTATAAATGTTGCTTCTAAAGTTTTTTTTTTTGCCTAGCTTGGCAAAGTGACTACGCTACACTTGATGGTAAGTGCAGCGCAATCCAAGAATACTGTCTACCAACGACAGACGATGTATCTATCGTAGGTCGGCAAAATTATGCCGGCCTGCCTAATTGCTTCTTCACACTCCGTTTAAAGTACCCCATATTATAGGAAGGAGGGAACACGTGTGCCGGCAAACTATTCCACAGCTTGATGGTCCGGCAGAAGTAAGATTTTGCGAACTTTTTAGTTCTAGCCGAGATGGAGGAGACCAGGAAGCTGTGGTTCAGTAAGCCAGCATGCGTGGTTCTGTTAAGGAAAGGTGAGGATGGGATAAGGTCAAACAACTGTTCAGAGCATTCACTGTGACTCATTTTAAATGTCAAAAACTAAAATTTTTGTCACATTAATAATTTGAACGCTGAATTAAAAATGGATTGATATTATATTCTTTATCGCATACCATTGTTAAACAGTTTGAATCAGCCGCCGAGGGAGTAACACTCGTAGGTGTAATTGAGTACAGAGCTGGGATTAATTGAAGCAGAAATGTATCACGAGTGCAGGCAATCTTACGCAGGCGCGATGCGTACTCGACATCGCAGTGGCGAACCTACTGACGCTACGGGCACCCGTATCTACCCCAACCACTTACCAAATACCCGAACAAAAAAGTATTCAACTTTCGTATCATAATACTGGCCGGCCAGTTTTGTTTTCCTAAAGTGTAACAAAAGAAATTGTGACGCGACAAAACTTTTTAAATATTTACGCGCCAGTGTTCTTTTTTAAGTGTTAGTGACAGATTAAACTTTATCATGTTGGCAACATTGTTAAAGTTCTAAATTTGATTGTGTCGTTTATTATTTAATCGAATTTGTTGTTTGAATTCTTCACGGGTTTCTTTCAAGATTTTGGCGAAAAAACTCCGTTGTATAGGTAAGGTAGTGAACGTTATTAAATATAAATTTAGTAGTAATTTCCAAAGGTCTTTACAGTCGTCAACTCTATTAAACTGTGAACGGAGCGTTTGTTGAGTTTATTTCAAATTAAATTGTACGACCGGAGTTTTATTGCTTTTCCAATAATGATATCAAATCGTAAAGACTCTCCAAACTAATAACAGAGGTTATCTGTGTTTTGAAATAGGTTAACTGATGTTTTATTACTATGTTATTAATTCATCATGTTATGGATGAAGCTTGGAATACTAGTTAATTAGAACTGTAATTACTCGGATTTTTTATCCGATCCTAGAAATTTCGTGCAGATTTTTTTTCATTCTAATCGAAACAATGGTTGGAATCAAATATTCATACAGAAAATACAAATAATAAATAAGTTTAACGTCAAACGTGGTGTTTTGATTTATTTATATCCTAATTATGTGTTACATACAATTTATTTATTATTTCTTATTGTTTAATTTTCCATCCCAATCTTTTATGTTAATTTTATTTAGGTGTACGAATATTGGATTAATTTGTTATGGTGTTTTTTTCAAATGTGTTTTTAGGTTTGTGACTAATTTGGATATATTATTATTATTGTTAATAGACCTTATTTAAAATTTATATATGCATGGTTTAGCTTTTATGGTCTATAGTCGAGATATTTCTTGATACGTGTGACTCAATATTCACAACTCAAAAATATATTATATTATCGTGTGTAACGATTTCGAAATTTCACTTTGAATAAAAAAATAAATCCATCGGTAATTTATATCCTATAGAAATCGAACGAAGGCTCATAAATCTATAACAGTTGTCTCGCTTTGATCTCTCTCCACAAACGGCCTTAAATAATTAATAGAAAAGTACATTATTGTCTTATGTACTTACCTATGTATCGCCTCCTTGGTTTAGTGGCAGCGTACCTAGGGTAGAAAAGTAAATACTTGAATTGAAATCCGAGGTTGGACAATCACAATTTGATTTGAGTTTTCCAATTCCAAAAATGAGATGCCCGGTATGGCGACAGGCGTGTCTCTTAATTCGTATGTGATAGGCTGTCTGTGTTGATACCACTGCTTTGTTTGTTTCTGTCACTAAGCAGAAATGTATAACCACAATTTTGTTTGTTTGAAGGACATTGAAACCAGTGAAATTACTAGTGATTATGAGACTTAGCGACTTATGTCTCGGGCTGATGAACGCAGTGCTATGCAGTGTGCTTTGTAATTCAAAATTCTTTGTGGTGTTGTTTCTGTTTATGGGCAGGCGTGGCGCTTACCATCAGGCAACCGACCTGCTCGTTTCGTCATCCAGGCTAGGAAAAATACGAAACGAAAATAAGATTTGAACTATTTATTTTTTGTATATACATACTCGTACATATAGCACAACAAAACAAAATGAAAAAACATACATTCACATAAGCATGAATTTACTACAATATATGCGGTAGAAAGGGTCCAGCTAAGTGAACACTGTTGAGACACAGCACTGATTTCACCTGGAATACATCAGCGAACCGCATGCATGTACTAATTGCACTTTTGTCTAGCCCTTCGGAAATACATCGGACGTAAGCTTATGTTATGTTAATATACATGTGCTCAAGTCGTCGAAATAAGATGACAAGAAGCGTAACTCAAGCAAAAAAATTACCCTATCAAAACTCTGTGCAAGGGGCAGGGCTATATAAAAGTCTGTACATAACAATCTAAAGTTGACACTTGATACGTCTGATTTTTTGCGCGGTGCAGAATGTCGTATCTCGATCTAGAAATGTAATATTTTTACATTAACTTTTATGAAATAAAGTTGATTTTGAACGTTCATTAATATTTGTTGCGTGTATGAGTGTTACGTGTGATTTTAAGTTTGCATGTGTAAGTAAGTGGAGCCGCATTTTATTGCAGACTCATATATAAGAGTTATCGCTAATATATCGATGCCTCAAGTACAGTACACTACACTTGTTAAACAGATGTAACAATTCAGACCTTAATACTCAATAGTTGTAGTGAATATAGGTATTGTTATGCAAATAAACTAACAAGGTCAGTTCTGAATGGTTTTAAAGATAATGCAGGTCAACACGAATTTTGTCTTCGATAAGAGAGTATGAAATTTCGATAGATTTATTGATAAGTTGGGTAAAAAAAAAATGGCCTGAAAATTTCATTTTTTTTCATGATATATGAATATTATGTATCATATTTGAAAAATATGATATACTCAAGAAAAAGGCTTTTTAAGGAATATGGGTATTTTTTCTTTGTTTAAAGCTTAAGGAATAGAAAAATCATAAAATAAATTTTAGAACAAAGACAATTTTTTTTGTAGAGTAGTGAATCTTTGTTACAGTTTGTAGGAAAAATTGTAGTAACAAAATATCTTCCTCTTCATACCATAGTATTAATATCTAAATGGTAGAGCCACCCTGTAGACAATTATGTCTACAGCATGAATGGGCCGGCTCGTCCGGGTCGTTACCACTGTCTCATAGAAAACCGGCGTAAAGTAGCAGCTTGCTACTGCGTTTCGTACGGTGAGTGAGATATCCGGAGGCCCAAATACCCCTCCCCTTCCCAATCCCTTACTCATCCCTTTCCTTTAAAGTCGGCAACGCGCCTAAGGTCATTTTAGTATTGTGGGCGTACATGGGCGGTGGAGATCACTTACCATCAGGTGACCCACTTGCTCGTTTGCCGGCCTATACTAACAGCAACCATAGATTTGTTGAGTGGTGGTGCCACGCTGTAGACAGTTTTGTCTACAGCACGAATGGGCCGACTCGAAACACTGTCTTACAGAAAACCGACATAAAGCAGCGGCTTGCTGCTGCGTTTCGTACAGTGAGAGATATATCCAGAGGCCGAAATCCCCTCCTTTTCCTAATCCCTTAATTATCCCTTTCCTTTAAGGTCGGCAGCGTGCCCATGATTCTTCTGATATAGTACATGGATGGTGGAGATCACTTACCACTTGCTCGTTAGCCGGCGTATTATATAAAAAAGATGCTAAGAGTGGTACGGACTGTCGACACTAAAGTCGCATGTCCGGAACCAGCTCCAAGAACATGCACCACTGATTTCAGTTGAGCATTATAAGACTTAATATCTTATGTCCCGGGGTGACGAGTGCATTAATTTTAATACATTGTATAAAGGTGATGTTACTTACATACCACTCATTCGCGATTTAAAGTTCTGATAGGGTTAATTTTAATAGGCTTTACTATTAATTAAACATTATATAAGTTACTTACAAACCACTCATTCGCGATTTAAAGTTCTGATAGTTATTTTTAATTGGCTTTAGTGGGAAGTAAACATTATATATTTGGCAGTATAAATATTTCTAGCTGTTGCCAGCGGCTTAACATGCGTGAACCCCGTTTTTCCCCGAAATGTAAATGACTAAAAATACTAGCTTAGTGGGCTCCTACATTACACAAACACCCCACTTTATTCGTCTGTTAAAAATAGTTACCTATTGCTAGTATTTACTTTTTTTAATATCCTTACTAGCGATATATTACGTCTTCGACCTCTCTACCTTTTTGTCAGTAAAGGGTGAAAAGGTAGGAAATTTTGAGGTCATTGTGTAAGTAAGACAAATCGGCTCTAGACGCAAATGTAGTGAGTAATTTTTTACGCCCCGTCTTGCAATTTGTAAGTGTTTTGTTGGAGACAAGCTAGTTTTTTACTAACAAAATTGTTCTATTCTTTTTAGTAGTGGAAAATATGTGTTTATTTTTGTTAAATAAATAAATTTAGATAATAATTAAATTCATTGTTGTTATGTGTACAACAAGGTGGCACGTCCCTCGTATGCGAGAGGTCGTCTGGGTTGGTACAACCGCTTTGTCTATTTCTGCCGCCAAGCAGCAGTGTGTAAGCACTGTTGTGTGCTTGCACATTGCTTCTGCGTCAATGTCACATAAAACTACTTATTTACAAGCTTACACATGGAGCCACGTGTGTAAGTGGTAGAGCCACGTTGTAGACCGTTGTGTCTACAGTAAGGACCGGCTCGACCGGGCTATTACCACTGCGTCACAAAAACCTGACGTGAAACAGCAGCTTGCTGTTGCGTCTCGTATGGTGAGTGAGATATCCGAAGGCACAACTCCCTTTTCCCTTGCCATTGCAATGCCCTTAATTATCTCTTTTCCTTAAGGTCGGCAACGAATCCATGATTCCTCAGGTATGCATGTTTACGGTCAGTGAAGCTAACTTACCATCCGGTGATTTTGCGGTAAGCAGCGGCCTAGCTGTGCTCTAGCATTGCTGAGGTCCATGGGCGGCGGTAACCACTTACCATCAGGTGGGCCGCCCGCTCGTCTGATTATCCAGGGTAATAAAAGATAAAAACAGGTGACTCACTTGCTCGTTTGCCGGCCTCTACTACAAAACAATTTAAACACATGCAAAACTAAACCATCAATCAATATTATCAGTTTCGGATTTGTGATATTTGAATATAAAACCAATTAGTCCGTCAATATAATAATGTAGTTTCGATTAATTTGTCTACGTATTTATGTTTGTTTATGGAAATGTTTGTTAGCAACTGGAATTAATTAAATAGTGATTAATAGATTCATGATTACAGTCACATCAGGCAGACAAGAAACAATAATTACGTCTAGTGATTAAATAATCATTTATCGACTAGCTGTGGCTGGCATGTACTGTAATGCATCTTTTCTTTCTACGTAAATACACATATACAACGCAAAAAAATATTTATTTACAAAAACCTTTGCATATGCAAATTAAATCAAAGTAAAATGCACCCACACAACAGTCACGCACATAGTCCTGACCCCAAACAAGGTTAACCTGTATCGTGGGTATCAGTCCCTCATAGACTTGCATGACACTCAGACTCGAAACAAATATTGTGCATCACACAAACATTCGTCTCGATGCAAGAATCGAACCCACGGCCTCTCGCAGCCGCTACCCACTGCACTACGGAAGCTATCGGAAGTGTCATCGCAACTGGTGTCGACTAATGGTATAGGAATCCATAGAAAAACAAAAAAAGAAACATTCATTGTGATAGATGTGTCAGTCGAAGTGTTGTTGAAAACAAAAGATTCCGGGTTCTATTCTCTCGTCGGTACAAATGTTTAAGTGATTCTCAAATAAATAAATTTGAAATTAGGAATTCCGACCAGATTTCTTTGTTCTTCGTTTCTAGAAAACACAATGTAACTAAATATTTCATTTTGTTTTGCAATCTATCCTACCCAAATACTATAAATGTGAAAGTGAGTTTGTTTATTTATTTGTTACGCTTTCGCGCCTAAATGGCTGAACCGATTTTGATGAATGTTGTTACAAAGATATATGGGACCCTGGAGACGGTTATAGGCTAGTTTTTATCTCGGAAAAGGTTGGTGACGCGGAAGGAGCTGCGAGCAAAATATACATAAATATAGTACATAATAATCAATATAAACTCTACATTTACATTGAAATTACTCTCAGCTAACAAAATACTTTGTTGTCGAATGTATATTCAGAATCTCATACGTGTGCTAAAAAAAAACTAAACGCACGTCACTAATCACTGGCCGAACTCTATAGTTTCATCAAACCGTTTCGTTTCACGCAATATAGCCGACTGAATCCTCCGTTAACGAACTATAGAGACGGGACAGTCGATTTTTTTCAACGTCAAACATTTTTTACAGAATGGTACCGAATGCCGTCATAGTTGCAGTTTCAATGATTTTGCTGATCTTTGTTTTTTTGTTTAGAGATTTCTATATGTTCGTACATGATGGCGTTTTTCTATTACGTGACTATAAAAATAAATACCTCTTCTCTAATTACTTTTTAAATCGGTATGTCTGGTCGGACAGTATGAACACTCCATAATTATTAAGACAGGTTTTGCACGAGACTGGAAAGAAAAAAAATCACTTAAATTATCTTTTTTTTACTAGCCCTGCATTATTTATGTCCCACTGCTACTGCTGTCCTTAGCTGTTCAATAGCCGCATTGATAAGCGATGTAAAAATTTGATTCCGATCATTCTACCTGTACATATATGATATAACAAAGAATGGGGAAATAAGAATGTGTCGGTCACGTAAATTTTCCGAAGAAGTAATCCCACCTCGACCTCATTCTTGCTTATAATGTCGTCTGAATTTCGACTTGGAATGTGGAATTATATTATTGTTTTCGTGCATATAAATATTTATTTGGAAAATGTGTTACCTTTATCTGACAGCTGGGTATTGTTTTGTTATGTTCTTGTGAAGTGACAAAGAAGAAATGCCAAAGTACTGCGATAAAAGTTAGCGCTTTGGCAGTTTGTTGTTTTATATAGCAGGGGCAGGCAAACGAGCAATTGGGGATGCTAAATGATGCCCATTGCCCACCGTCCATTAACACCTACAATACAAGTGGTTCTACACTCACATTCTTACGCGGCATTAGCATGTAATGTAATAGTTAAGATTCGAGCATTATATCGGTGAATAGAGAAAAGTGAGCATTCAAGTGCAGACACCTGTGGTACAATTTGAATTATATGTTGTAATATGGCATTATAATAATAATAATAATAAATACACTCAATAGACACACCCATAGTTCTGACCCCACAATAAGATACGAGTGGGTATCAGGAACTTTGAGAGACTTTCAGTCTCACAACACCCAGACTCGAAACAAATATTTGTGGAACACACAAACATTTTATTCAACAAAAGAAATAATACACTAGCAAAGAAGAAACATGGTACAAAACAATAACTGTTTTGAATATCTTAAATATAATATTTTTTTATTATAATAAAATACGCCTTAATCTTAAATAAACTCAATTTGAGGACTAAATGTCACAATTGAATTTTGATGCCAAAAAACTCCACAAAACAATAAAACTTTATTATCTGTAGTAGCCTTTTAGAGCAATTAATGAGTTTTTATTGCCAACACACGATATAATCTAATATTATATTAAAAAATAAATAAGTTTTCTATGAAACAAAATAAACTAGAGGTAAAAGTACAAACACTCAATAACGTTAAGATTCTTACCGAACAATGATTTAAAAGTACTTCGTTAAAAACTTTTTATAGCAAGACAAAAGTGAATTTCAAAAGATTATTACTATATTAAAGAGCGAAAACTAAATTAACTAAGGTATTATAAAGTCATATTTCGATCGTATTTTAAATGAATTTCGCCTTTAAAACGAAATTCCTTAAAGATAATATCTTAGGCTGAATACTTATTTATATTTTTAATAAGATCCTCATTAAGTACTAGACAATGTTATTGATTACAAAGATGCTACAGACGAAGTAGAATACTTTTGTGGTACTTATAATAATATAAATAATAATAAGCCTTTATTCAGACAAGTGCTACATATTTTTTTTTTTTTTTTTTTTCTACTCTGTCTGTGTGCCTCTTTTGACAAAGGCCTCCTCCATCTGTAACCATTTTTTCCTATCCCTAGCAGTTCTTGACCATGCACCACCTGCTATAGCCTTGATCTCATCGATCCATCTCATGGGTGGTCTTCCTCGTTTCCTTTGCCTATTCCTTGTGAACCAATGCATTAATAGTTTTGACCATTTTTCTTTGCCTCTGATTGTATGGCCTGTCCATTTCCATTTTAATTGCCTGATGGTTACTGTAATGTCTTTTGTTTGGGTGTGTTTCTTTATAGTTGTAGTTCTTACTCTATCTGACAACCTTTTTCCCATCATACTCCTTTCCATGGCGTTTTGGCACATTACAAGTTTCCTGTTGTTGGCTTTAGTGAGTGCCCAAGTTTGGCAACCATAAGTGAGTACAGGTAATATGCAAGTATCAAACAGTCTCCGTTTAATGGTCATACTCGTTTCTCTATTTTTCATAATCTCTTTCAAACTCCAGAATTGTTTCCATGCGTTCCTTATACGTCTGTCGATTTCTTTTGAATTCGAGTCTGCTGGCGAGATTACTTGACCCAGATAAACATATTCATTTACGTAGGCTATTATATTGTTGTCGATGTTAATAGGTTCTTCCTTCCCATTTGTCATAATTTTGGTTT
Source organism: Mimas tiliae (assembly GCA_905332985.1). Lineage (NCBI taxonomy): Eukaryota > Metazoa > Arthropoda > Insecta > Lepidoptera > Sphingidae > Mimas > Mimas tiliae. The sequence goes on along the minus strand of HG995248.1, from coordinate 4,868,531 downwards.
TTTGCATATTCATGGCTAATCCCACTTTACGACTTTCTGACTGTGGTACTTATAGTGTATATATAAATGAAGATATATTTTAATCAATTAAAAGAAATTGGGACCTGCATACCCCGAAACTTGATTTCATGCTCGGCAATTTAATCAAGCAGATAAAAAAATGCTATCTAACCAAAATGCACAAATGACACATTTTTTATTTACTTAAATAATGAGACGAGCCTGTCGCTCGCCTGATGATAAACGCCCGTCGCCACGCCTGCCCATAAACAGAATCAACACCCCACAAGCTATTAAATTACAAAGCACTGCATGACGCTAGAAGGCGCTCATCACCCCAATACATAAGATGCTAAGTAATCTCAGTGGCTTCGATGTCCTTCAAACCGAAACACAACAGTGCTGCTTAGTGGCAGAATAAACAAAGTGATGGACCTATCATCTAGTAAATATCTACATTTCTCGTATCATCGGATAAGCGTTAGTGTTGATCTAGCTACTATATTCCTGACTAGCTGTCCCTCACAGTTTCACAGCAAGCATGTTACTGCCCTGCTCCCATAAATGCGTGGTATAAATATAAACCTTCCGGAATAAATTCTCTAAATGATAGCGTAAACGGCATCTAAATTGCATTTTTAGGAGAAAAAGTAGACAGACAGACGCATATACCGACTTTGTTGTATACTATACTAGCTTTCGCTCGCGGCTCCGCCCGCGTGAATTTTTTTCGCGTGAAACTTTTTCGAAATAAAACGTAGCATATAACCGTCTTTAGGGTCCCATCTATCTCTACATCAAAATTCATCAAAATCGGTTCGGTGATTTAGGCGTGATAGCGTAACAAACAAATAGATTTTTTTTCATACAAAGTATCCTATGTTACTTCTTATACCTCCAGGATTATGTGTACAAAGTTTCATGATGATCGGTTAAGTAGTTTTTGCGTGAAAGCGTAACAAACAAACTTACATTCACATTTATAATCTTATATATAAAATATCTCACCGGGGGCGCCCACTAGGCTACTTTAATCCTGGAAATAGGCATTCACGCGGGCGGAGCCGCGGGCAACAGCTAGTATTAGTATGATATTGATATATTCCTTACATGAAATCACAGGTTGGTGTGCACAAGACCTTTCCTAAATATCTATTATAAATGTTACACATTGCGATGTAGGAGTTACGACTTAAGCGCTGACCTTATTTCTCTGCTGAGCGACTTAAGCGCTCATCCTGCTTGGGCTTTAGTAAAGCGCCCGTCAGTAACGCAAATTACTCAGTTCGAAAAGAGCCACAGAAGTGGTTTCTGTACTGTGATTTTATAAAGTATGTTTAAATGAATTTAGTTATCACTGAATATTTTAATCTAATAATCTTACATATAAAATTCTCGTGTCACAATGTTAGTTACCATAGTCCTCCGAAACGGCTGGACCGATTTGTATGAAATTTTGTGTTCATATCGGGTAGGTCTGAGAATCGGCCAACATCTATTTTTCATACCCCTAAATGATAAGGGCGACCCACCCCTATTTATTTTTTTGTAAACTTTTATTTTTCTTTTTTATAATGTGATATTAAAAAATACATACAACCCTAATTTTTCACCCTTCTACTTTCAACCCCTATTTTTTAAATGGTGATATTAGTATTTTTGTCAAGCGCGTTTCTCACACCGATCGCGAGGAAGGGACTCGCTTGATGCGATCACCCCCCACGCCGCGCCCACCGCTATCGCCCACTAGGCTACTTTAATCCTGGAAATAGGCATTCACGCGGGCGGAGCTGCGGGCAACAGCTAGTATTCTATAAAAAAACTCTAATGCCCGTATTATAGAACAACACTCAAGTGAGCTCTTAGCAAAGTGTCGATTTCAGTACACGTGATTGGTCTAACAAGATATTATAAGTAGTAGTAAGTATGGTCCACAGCATGAATGGGCCTGCTGAACTAGTTGGTACTACTAGCTCATAGAAAACGGACGTGGAATAAAAACGTTGCTTGCTATTCCGTTTCGTAACTCATAGATCACAGATTTCCTCGAATCTTTATTGTTTTCTGGCTGGCGTTACCCCGGCCCAATGCCAGGGTTCGCCCTCCTCCATCGTGATTTGATTGGGGATTTGGCATAATGTGGGGTGACCTGCCGTCTGACTCCCACAAGCAGCAACGGGAACCAAGTTTCGCCACTGCCTCGTCTGTTAATCAGCAGAGTGTACCACGTGCCGGTGATGTTAGCTTTGGACCTAAGATGTTGGGACCCACTTATACTTACTAGTACTATATAACTATTCAACTATAAAAATTTACAAAGCCGATATCTTCTTATTTCAGTAATTTTCATATTTCTATTTGAATTTTGTTCTTGTACATTTGTGGATAATAAATGGTTAATAATATTCTATAGTTAGCAAAAATGGTAGCCATCTACTGTAAAATGGTTTTTAGGTGAAGGCTGGATTTCCTGAAATCCTCGGTAGGTTATAAAATTAATAAAAAGCGTAACATATTTAATACATTTATAAATAAGGGCAATGAGAAATGAGCCTGTATCACTTGTTGAAATTTTAATAAAAAACATTCTTATTAAGAGGTTAAATGTAGCCCGCATACAAATTCTGCAAGCTCCATCATGTTAGAGAACGACCTAGTTAAAATTAGGTTCTTTGCCTTAAATAAAATGTTCTATGAACGCTACAATTGAAGTAGTTACTTAACTTTTAGAAATCGCGTAGTCAAGCAGACACTAAAACTTTGCAGGCTGAAATGTTTTACCTAATCTATGTCGTGACCATGAAATTCTATCAAAGCAATTTAATTTATTAAAAACTAGCTTTTCCCCGCGGCTCCGCCCGTCTGAATAGACTTTTCCGAAGTAAAAAGTAGCCTATAACCGTCTCCAAGGTCCCATCTATCTCTACTTCAAAATTCATCAAAATCGGTTCAGTGATTTAGGCGTGAAAGCGTAACAAACAAAATGATTTTTTTCATATAAAGTATCCTAAGTTACAAGTATATTGTATTGTGTATACAATATACTTGTAACATAGGATACTTTATGTATTACAAGTATGTTACTTCTTATACCTCCAGGAATATGTGTACAAAGTTTCATGATGATCAGTTAAGTAGTTTTCGCGTGAAAGCGTAACAAACAAACTTACATTCACATTAATAATATTAGTATTTATTAAGTATGATAGTATATAGTATGATTTGTTCATAAGATGACTAATCAAAATATAACCTAGCTTATAAAAGTAGGTAAGCTTTATTTGGTGGTAGATAGTATCCTAGTAAGCGACAGGGCGTCTGAGTTGGTAGCTTTGCTTTGTCTATTTCACCTGCCAAACGGCAGTGTGTAAGCACTGTTGTGTTTCGGTCTAAAGAACATTGAGTCCAGTAAAATTACTGGACATTATGCGACGGGTGACGCGCGCAATCCAATATCATGTAGAGCTTGTAATTTAAGGATCTGTATGGTTTTGTGTCTGATTATGGGCAGGCGTGGTGCTTACCATCAGAGCAAATCGCTCGCTCGTATCGTCACATAAGCGAATAAAAAAACTTATATAACTTAAGTAAAGTCAGAATCAGTCACAGAAATCGTGTGGCTGCAAGTTGTGATAAAATTTAAGCCACATATTTAAGAATGAATTTCTCAAACACACACTCACACACACACTTCTTTCTTATGTAGCAGTAATAAATAAACCCACATATAATATAATTACGTACCTAATGAAAATATTTTTGAATTTTTTAGGTAATATGCATTACGTGACTTCTAAAATAAAAGCATGTATACTCCGCTCAGTATGATAAGGAGAACCTTTAAAGGTGCCCGCATAATTTTGACATAATGGTATAATTATACACGTGTGTGATTTGCTACTTGAGCATAATGTATGGACATATATTAAATAAAATATTTTTATACAAAAATTTTGTAATGCAGCTACTGGTATTTTTATGTTAAACATGAACATAATCTATGTTGCTTTTGGTGTATGTTCTTTTATAGCGAGTGAGTCACCTAATGGTATGTGATCTCCACGACCATAAACGCGTTACCGATCTTAAAGGAAAGGTATGATTAAGGGAATGCATGGAAAGCGGATTTGAGCCTCCAGATATCTCACTCACCATACGAAATACGAGAGCAAGCTGCTACTCGTTGGTTTTCTGTGAGACAGTGGTAACGACCCGGGCGAGCCGGTCCATTCATGCTGTAGGCATGCTTTGTCATTTTTGAGTGGAAAAGTGGCAGCTTGCTGCTGCGTTTCGTACAGTGAGTGAGATATTCGGAGGCCAAAATTCCCCTCCCCTTCCCCTTCCCAATCCTTAATTATCCCTTTCCTATAAAGGCAGCAAAGCCCAATAACTCTTTTGGTATTGTGGGCGTACATCGGCGATGGAGATCACTTACCATTAGGTGACCTACATGCTCATTTGCCGGCCTATAATATAAAAAAGACAATTTGTTTACTTACAACTTATAAATGTTACGTACGAGTTTTAATATAGCATACTATATTAATAAGCAAAAAATACTCTGTTTTACTTAAGTTTAAACTAACACGTAGCTTTGTAAATCTTTCGCCGACGGCCGTTCTCAAAGTGGCTTAGCTTTCTTTGGCTTTAAGAGACTGCTAGATTTTATAGTCGACGCCTACACGAAGCAATAGAGTAAGGAGCTTAAGTACGTCCTTAAACCGCTTTAATAGAAAAGATTTTACGAGAATTGTAAATGAATTCTAAAGATGATTGCTCCCATAAATTTTAATAGAGTGAACCTTCAAAGAAAAATACTGTAAGATCAGATCGAGGGGTAGAGTTGTATACAATATTAAGGGGCCGGCACGGCAAGATGACTCACAGAAAACCAACGTGAAGTAGTAGAATTGCGTGCACTAGTTATACCTCGGCCTACCCCTCTGGGGATATAGGCGTGAGCTTATGTGATGTTATGGTATATCCTGCAACAAACCATTATAAAATTAAATTTGTATATTTCGCGGCATGAACTGCACATACTGCGGATAATTCATTTATATGAAAGTTCGTTACATTATGTGAAATTATAATTCTTCTCTCATTTATTTGTGGCGACATGACGTGACAATATAAATAATGAAGTCTAAAAAGACTCATGGGAATATGGTAAAAATATTTGACAGACTCGGTGGCGCAGTGGGCGAGTAGCCGGTTGCGAAACGTGAGGCCGTGGGTTCGATTTCCGCACTAGACAAATGTTGTCTCTGGTCTGGGTGTTGTGGGGCCGCAAGTCCTCCGTGGTTCCTGATACCAACGATACGACTTTCTCCTCTTACAATGAAAATTTCTAAAAATCATGATGACGCACGTAACTTAGAAAAGTAAGAGGTGTATGCTCTCGGGTCTGGTTTGAAACCTGCGAGTCCTGCGATTTTCCTCTCTTTTTATAGTTATAAGGCCTTTAATGCCATGCATTTTAGATAGACAGTAGACAAGATGGTTTTAACATGTAGGTAGCTACGACTTTGTGTAGTTGTATCGCGAAGCAGCAGTGTGTAAGTACTGTTGTGTTTCGTTTTCAAGGACGCGGACGTAAAAACCAGTAAAAATATTGGGCGATATGAGATTTTACAGCACGATAACCGCATTACAATACCGTGCATTACTTTGTATTTCAAAGTTCAGAGTGGTATTGCTACTTTTTATGAGCAGAATATAATATTTGCATCATACATTAAAACACTAAAGGATATCCTCTATCCCAAACCTGATGGCCCGGACTCATCACCACCAGCACCGAGTCTCCTTGCCTCAAACACAACTTCATTCAATTAGCAATTTCTTTATTGGTAACTTAATCTGTTTTCATGCAATTCTAAATATTTGTAACGTCTCTTCTACAATACTTTTCTATGTACACATATTTTTTTGGACTACAATCTAGCTCATAACTGTATAATTCTATCTCATATCTTTGCAATAATTATAATCTGTACTGTGTATTATAAAATAAAATAAGCAGACCTGGCGCTTACGACACTGACGTCGACACTTCGCTGACGAGCGATCTGCTCGTCTAGTCATTTGACAGTATAAGAATACTTTTCTGATACATAATACCAAATCTATCATGAAATCATGATGGGAAGGTGGACCCTGTCATTACGCCGTGATAACGCCAGGCAGAAACAGTATTTTTAGTAAAAGAAATCAACAATCACTAACGTAAGCAAAAACCAACTTTATACTTTGTGTAATATACGTACGTACGCACTCACGCCTGTAATCCCTGAACGGGTAGGCAGAGGTGTAACCAGTACACCCACATTTTGCCAAGCGTATCTCCGTCCCATGAGGTGATTGGGAGCGAGCCTATCGTCATACCGGGCATAAATTCCAGACTCCGGGCTAATACTGAGCATTTCGTAATAGAAAATCCTAATATCAACGTTTACCCAACCCGGGGATCGAACCCGAGACCTCAGCGTCGGCCTCAGTCGTAACACGTACGCATTACAACTACGCCAGCGAGGCAGTCTGTATAATATCTTAACATTAAAACTTTTATATTAAATTACATATGATTAAGATCTTTTAACGCATTTAGAACACACTTTCTGACTCAACGTCCGTAGAATCTAAAATGAATCTAGACCTTTCGAGTACTAAGAAACACTCTGTATACAGAAATAAATCAAACTTCAACAAACTTATCAAAATGATTTATCAATTGGTCAAACAATATATCATATAGTGAACGTATAAAGTTGACTACCAACTGTTTATAGTCCCTTGATACCATGTATAACTTCCCTTAATCAAAACTTGTCCTTTGTCTTATTATATAGGAAACCGCAACACCCTTTATAACACTTGGAACTTTGAAACATGTGCAAATGTTAATTAATATTCATTGTTTCAAATTATGTCAGTCAATTTGTAGAATTAATATTTTTTACAGTAAGTCAACGTCAGCTGATGATGCTCGTGGTACATTCTGCTGATTAACGGACGAGGTAATGGCGAAACTTGGTTCCCGTTGCGGGTTGTGGAGGTCAGATGGCGGGTCGCTCCAAATTCACCGTCAAATCTTGATGAAGGCGAATTCTGGTAATAGGGCAGGATAGCGCCAGGCAGAAAGAATATTTTTTATAAATCATAAGCAAACTATATCCGCGATAGCCCAGCGGGGTACAGACTGTCGAGGCAAAAGTAGCAAGATTGAAACCAGATGCAGAGCATGCACCGATAATAAATACACACGTAATTTAGAAATATCACAACATTTTTAAATATCTAATTTACAAAAAAACTGTAAAATTTTTAAATATTACGTTTACCAAAAATACATAAAAAAATATGAAAAACATCACCCTTCAATGGCGAGGCCTAGGGCCCAAGCCACCGATGGTGACTCTAGAGTGAGAAACTTCCTCACAATGTATACCGTGTCCAATAACACCGCTTTGTGCACCTGACTCTTAATCTAACGACCAGTTGGGAGCCTCTGGCGATGTTGGTCGAGGCTCTTCGGTAATATTAAACAAACTATTAAAGTAGGTCACTTTATATTAAGTAATCCCATGTAGACTCACAATTACAGAAGATTCGTGGGTGTGTTATCTCAAAGTAAAGGAATGCGGATTGGAAAAGGGAAGGCCTTCGGGCTACCGAAAATCTCACACAGCGTACAAAATGGTATAGCAAGCTGCCACTTAATTTTGGTTTTTTGTGACATAAGTAGATGTAGTATTAGTAAAGTCGTCTGTAGAACATTAAAATCATTTTTGTAAAAGGTATTTTAGAAAAACACAATAAATAAACACAGAAAATAGATTTACAAGATTGATGCAAATTCTTTAACTAACCTTTGTATTTTAGATAGCATTAAAATATAATTTATATATGGGTAAATGATCGCCTTTATATATATATATATATATATATATATATATATATATATATATAATATTAAAAAAACATATTCTTCTAACATATAATTTTATTTGCCTTATTGGTGTAGTGTCGGAGAGCCGTGGGGTAATGGGTTCAATTTCTAGGCCAGGCAATCACAATTTGTGTTTTGTGTTTCGATTCGAAAAAATACACATGAATAGTCCGGGATTAAAATGTATGCCTGATATGGCGATAGGCTCACCTCATATCACACTATGCTAGTTGCACCTCTGCCTACCCTAACGGGGAAAAAGGCGTGAGCATATATACAAATTTATTTAGGTGAAAACTTATAGGTGTAAACTATTCAGTGTTGGAAATGTTATTTCTCAAAATATTTACATTTCATTTACTTACATGGATTGTTGGGATAAATCTTTTTAAAAATACCGGTTTAAAATATATACTTTTTCTGTGAACGTTACCCATTCAAAAGCTGTCGCTAACTTTGTCGCCTTTAAAGCTCCATTGAAATCTCACACGACAGTTAGCTGACGTTTTAAAGGCCTGTACAGTTCGACAACTATCACGGATTTTAGTTGGAAAGTTGAATTTTTTCGCTGTATTTTCCGAGAATTTTAGGGGCACACTGAAATTTGTGGCGTACGCAACCTTTCTTGCTGGCTAGTGACGGTTTTATTTTATATTCCATTTCTAGCTTTTATTCTTATTTCAACTTATTGACTTGGCACATTATATTTTACTTGTAATTCAATTTTGTATGAAACGAACATTTAATACTACATAAGCTCACGGCTACAACCCTGAAGAGGTAGGTAGAGATATAACTAACACACTAGAGCTTAGTTCCATCCCATGGTGTGAAAGGGGCGAGCCTACAGCCATATCAGGCACAAATCCTTATCTCTTGTCCATGCTCGAGCTAGGATTTGAACCCAGTACGGGACAGTTTTCCAACCTAAGTAGGTTGCCATTGGAAGAAGATGAGGATGGTGACGTAAGATCGAAGATGTTCGAATGCTAAAAATGCTGCTAAGCAGTGTTCGAATATTATAAAAGTTCCAAATTTGCGGTCTATTTCGAAAGAAATTCCGATGAATTCTACTTGTAGCACGTACGTAGATCGATTCTGGGGACTCGTAAATAAAATTCGAACCCTTGTGGTAAGCATTTAGCATCTGTCAGTCTGCTTGGGTCTCCATAAATATTGTATACCTAATCTAGTTATTACATTTCACTCTGGCAAAAAGGTTTTTAGACAGGCTGTTTATCTGTGAGATTGTAGCGCCTAAAAGAACAGACATATTTGTGTGGTTTCTAGAGTTTTAGCGGGAATTCTGACAATGTGGTACCCGCACCGAGCAACTGTTTGTATGATCCACAAAAATTGTTTCGGGTCCGGGTGTTCTGGGACCGCAAGTCCCTCGTAGTTCCTGATACCCACGATACAGATTTATCTAGTGAGAGGTCAAGACTATGTGTGTGACTGTTGGGTGTATTTAAAAAAAATAACATCGGGGGTTTATTTTTATATACATACGTACTCATACCTGTAATCCCCGAAGGGTAGGCAGAGGTGTAACCAGTACACCAACATTTCGCCGTGCTTATCTCGGTCTCATGATGTGATAGAGGGTGAGCTTCGCCAAACCGGGCACAATTCCAGACTCCGGGCTGATGCATTTCGTAATAGAAAAACCCAATATCACATTTACCCTACCCGGGGAATCGAACCCACAACCTCAGTACAGTATACCTAAATATACTGCTTTTATTTTTGTACTTATTTATCATAAAAGCTGTTTTAATTGCCTACCAGATAAATAAAAGTTTTTATTCTTTTTATTCGCGATCATTTACTATCAAGTAATACCAACCAATAATTTGCGTGTCGGAGATCTGCTATAAAAATAACAATATGTATCTCACGATATAGTACTAATAACGAATCAGTTACAGATACTCCGTTTCTATGCCTACATATTTCTTTTATTCGTTCAATACTTTCATTTCCTGCGTGCTCATCAATCATTTCGTACAGAAAGCTTTTTATCTTACAATCAGATATTAATGTTTTTATTTCATCCCCGGCTATTCTAAATCGCTCTCACATTCGGCATGTATATATTTTGTTTATATTTCTGTATAGCAGTGATAGCTTGGTGGAGACTTGTATGGACTGTCAAGACGAAAGTCACAGGTTCAAAGCCAGCCCCAGGATACACCTCTGACTTTTCTAAGTTACGTGTGTAATAATTGTTAATTATCACTTTCTTTAATGGCGAAGGAAACATCGTGAGGAAACCTGCATACCTGAGAAGTTCTCCAAAAGACTTTCAAAGGTATGTGAAGTCTGCCAACCCGCATTAGGCAGGCGTGGTGGACTAAGGCCTAACCCCTCTCATTCAGTAGAGGTGGCCCGTGCCCAGCAGTGGGACGTAGGTATATAATACTAGGCTAGTATTATTATTTCTGTATCCGTATGTGGTTTATGTACTGTTTTTTTATTAGCTCGAGTGACGAAGCGAGCAGGTTGTTCGCCTGTTGGGAAGCGCCACGCCTGTCCATAAACAGAAGCAACACGATACAGAACTTTGAACTACAAAGCACTGCATGGCAGGGGACTGCGCTCGTCATCCCCAGACATAAGAAGTTAATCTCATAATGCCCAGTAATTTCACTGGCTTAAATTTCCTTCAAACCGGAACACAACAATGCTTACATACTGATGCTTAAATATACATGCATGCAGAAATAAACAAATGTGGTACCTTGTACTTTATATAATATGCTAGAAATCTGCATTGATTTTTATGTTGTGGTTTTGATATACTTATAGAGCAAAACATAACTCCTTTTGAAAAGTACTTGTGTGATTGTACTACTGTACCTAATTGTTAATATTAAATAATATTAACAATTAGGTACAGTAAATCTGCAGACTTTAGACATATGCAAGCAGTTTTTTGTTCAGCTCTCTAATATTACTAAAACGCAATAGCGAAACAACTAAAGAAGGTAAAATCTTATATTTTTAAATATATATAACAATATGACCACACATCCACATTGACCTATTTCCTTTCATACAAAAAAACTTAAGGCATAAAACTGAAAATAGGTCCGTTTCAAACATTACCCTTTCACAAAGTAATTCAGTAATGTTAATATACACCGGGCAAGAAATGACTAGCTCACATCGAGTGGACATCAATGTTAGCTTTGTTCAAATCTTGGCATCTCTGTAAAGGCGGCTCGCATTCGGGAACTGTTCCAGAACTCTTAAATATGTATACCCTACTTCAAGATAAGCAGATCTGTGCTGTGTGCAGCCGTACCGAGGTACTGTTATGCCATTTAATTTCGCATTTATCCAGTGCTTTGTTTATGTACTTTATATTGCATGTTATTAAATAACATAAGGTTTAACAAAACTAATTTATTTTATTCATTACACACACACAATTACAGACAATTTTCTAATTGACGTCGGGGATTTTTAACGGTTAGGTTCAGGTTAGAAAAAGCCTAACTACCCCAAGCGCCTCTCTCATACATGGTAGTACCTACATACCTACAATGGTTTCAAGCTGGTGCTTGAAAACAAAAACCGCATTAAAATCATTCCATACATAGATTAGCAGTCCCACACATACACACAAATCAACAAACAGACAAATGGATCAAACTTATAATACCCTTTTTGTAGGGGGTTAAAAAGATTACTATGAAAACTGATTTCCCCTAAACATCCGACTACGGGAACAAATGTAGTACCTTCACAAAATTATTTTAATGGAGCCATCAACTTGACCCTTACGGAACGACTTTCCGTCACACGTTCGTTAAAATAGGGTCGAAAATAATAAATATTAGTCGCTTTACTAAACATTGATAAATGGTACACACTACTTAAGAGTCTAATCCCGCATTGGGTCCTGAAACAACGTGTGACCTTCCCGCCATACTACAAAGTTAAGGGCGTCAGCTTGTTTTACCCTACTCAGTGGTTGTGGGTCTAACACACGAAACTGTTCTCTTTTAGTTGGTTTTTGATAAGTTAGGAATGTAGTTTTTATTGAATTATACAAACCCTTTTCATGCGACTGTGTGTACTCGGAAAAACTTTTGGTTTCATATGAAACAGGTACAACAAACTGAGAAATTATATCGAAAATTCTACATCCTTATTTATACTAAGATTTAGGATTGCCAAACTCAAATTTTTCTTTTTAACCGACGAAGAAATGGAGGTGGTTTTCAAATCGGCGCGTATGTATATATTTATGTATATATGAAATAATAAATAATGACGCACTCTTCAGAGGGTGAATTTTTGATGATTGTTTCACCAAAAATAGTAAAATAAAAAGTTTTAATATAAGTAAAAGTGTCTCAAAAAGAAAGAAAAAACCATGTTGAGTCGGTGCTACCTATAAATTACCATATTTTTTATAGTTCCGACACAAAATGTATTATTTCTTCGTATTTATGCACATCTTCATATTACTTAAAACTAGATTTTATGTAAAGCTTTGAAAAATATATGTGTACTTAATATTGTTATCACGTATAATATTTAGAACTCTACCCGCCTCAGTTTTATGTATTTTCCGAGAGCTAGAAACTAACGACTAACTAACGGTTCTGTTCCGGCAGTTACAGTTGTGGGTGAGAAGAGTTTATTTTGCATTTTTTATTAATTAGCATAACATGTGATAGCTCAGCGAGGAGTGGTACCGACTGTCGAGACGTAAGTCGCAGGTTCGAAACCAGCCCCAAGAGCAAACACCTCTATTTTTCTAAGTAACGTGTGTATTCATTATTAATTATCGCTTGCATTAACGGTGAAGGCAACATCGTGATGAAACCTGCATACCTGAGAAATGTGTGAAGTCTGCAAACCCACACTAGGCCAGCGTGGTGGACTAAGACCTAGTCCCTCTCATTCAGTAGAGTGCCCAGCAGTAGGACGTGTATAATACAGAGCTGATATTATACATGAGCAAGTAAAACGTGTCACGTGGCCATCATTCATCACGACTTTCTTGGTCGTATACCTCACAACGTATCTATATAATTGGGTAGTTGACTAGATTTTTTATTATTGAAATCAAGAAGTTACGTTACTCAAAATCGATTGCAGAACGAATTTTATAAATCGGAACAAAGATAAAGTTAGAAGCCATTCAAATCCTGTAGAAAAGTTATTGTCAAATGACAGACGACGCAAACTTTGACGTCACTGTGTAAAATGTTAATTATGGTGCACGCATGCAAGCGAGATAGTAAGATATCCCTACTACGCACCCACTTGAGGATGAGGAATCATACCAACAATTAAAGTCATAACTGCGGGCACATTTCTGAATCAATTTTCATTGTGTTTTAATAAAAGGGTTTCTTTTGCGTATCATTTTCTGTTGCATATAAAATAATGTATAAAATTCAATATAGGAAACTAACCTATTGCATACAAAAAGGACGTGTCGCTGTCATCACGCATCGCGGTCTCTGCGGGTTTAGAATCTGGCGTAAAAACACGGCAGAAAATATGATAAAACTGACATACTAAGCGGAATCTAGACTTTTATGATTTTCACTCAAATTCTTATGTAAGTTAATATGTATTCTTTATCATTCCAACTGTAACCATTTGGCATTCACATTTATGACGGCACTGGTTTTAACGAGTCTGGAAGGCGACGAAATAAGGTTGTATGGATATTCTAACATTTCACTGAAATGTTTAGACATATAAACAAATTACTACGCCTTATCTTTTCTATGAACGAATTTCCAGGAATATAGCTGGAATAAAAAAGTTTTTTTTCGTAACGTAAAGGTGAATTCATATTACAGTGTCGTCGTATAATCGTGATGGATTAGAATGTCATGGACGCCTTATTGAAGTCGTATTCGATCCCCGTGTAAAAGTGATATTGGGTTTTTCTATCACGAAAAGCAGCCAGAAGTCTGAAATTGTGCACAGTATGGCAATGGGCTCGCCTCCTGTCACATCATGGGAATAAGCTTGGCGAAATGTACTGGTTACATCTCTGCCTACTACTTTGGGGATTACAGGCGTGAGTGAGTGCATATGTATGTATGTATCTTTTGTATGAAAGTGAGCCTACTCTTTGGTCCTGATGCACTATGATGACACTTCACTGTAGTACGAATCTAGATTTAGATAAACGGTTGGAGATTTAAAATGAAGATCACACTCGTTTTATTGGTAGAACCACGCTTTAGATAGTTTTGTCTACAACACGAATGGGCTGGCTCAACCAGGTTGTTACCAATGTCACACAGAAAACCTGCATGAAGTAACAGCTTGTTGTTGCGTTTCATACGGTGATTGAGAAAATAACTTAGGCACAATTATGATTACCCAAAATGATGAAGTGATAGAATATAAATATATTATGGATATCTAACTGCCTTCTTCTATACTGCCACTAGACCAATAAAGCCCGGAGCCTCAAATCCCTTTCCTCTTCCGAATCCCTTAATCATTCCTTTCCTTTAAGGTCGCCAACGCGTCCATGATGCTTCATTCATTGCGATTGCATATGCGAAAACATTCGGGTATTGTGGATGTTCGAGGGCGGTGGAGTTCAGTCCATCAGTTAAATATGAAATATTGGATATGTATGAAATTTTACATACAGGTAGATCATGACCTGGATTAGGACATAGGATACTTTTTATCCCGGAAAAAGACATTCAAATCAAATAACAACTGCGAAATTAAACGACTTGAAGTTCGTTCGGCTTGAAGTAAAATGTTTAAAAGAGTTTTTCAAATTATCAAAACAATGTTTACTCAATTTTATGTTCTCTCAAAGCCGGGCCTGCATTCTTTTTATTTTTTATCCTCGTACAGTGTACATCGCCGATTCAGTTGAGGTACGTAATTTTTTATAAATTATAGTGCAGTTCGCAGGCATCGGAAATTCTCATGAAAACATTTTGTACCAAATAAAAAATTGGCACAATGCCTTACAGCATAAGCTATTTAATCTTGAAAAACGATTTATGAAGGCACGGATTGAAAATTATTGGTTGTGCGCATCGAATGAAATTTCATGTTTATTTGTATTCGGTGGAGTTTACTGTTTTCTGTGATAATATCTAGATAAATTGTTAAATTTGTCTAGGTGGTAGGTCACTCTTTTTAGTTTTAGTTTTGGTAAAAAGCTTTTATCTTACTATTTTAGTGAAAGAATTATCAAAATCGGTGCTTATATGATGAAGTTTGAATCTTTTATCGCTGACTTCACCCACTTAAGGGTGAAATTTCTACTTGAAATTAAAATGGGTTTGGTACATCTTTTAGCTATATCTCGAATGAAAAATGAATCATCCAAATCAGTCGACATTTAGGGAAGCCATGCGTATTTTACATACTAAAAAAGTATCTAATTGAGAACCTCCTCCTTTCTTTCGTTGGTTGAAAACCTAATAATCTTTATTTAAGAACCACGAAACGATTTATGATTAAGACATTTAAATGAGATATCATACATCATAGAGATAGAAGAGAGAGAAACTTGATATGAATATATCTAATTCAAACAAAGCGATAAAGAAATCGAAACTGAGCAAACGAAAAGTTAAACGCTTGTTTGTTATGTAAAACTTTCAGGGATTATTCAATCTCCCAGCGTTGTGTTCTTGGAACAGTGTTGATTGATTACCCTTGGCCTTCACATAGAGGCAACGGATTGCAAGTCATTCTATATAAAACGTTCTCGAAATATTGTTTTTGTGGAAATAAATATAAGCATCCAGTTCAGTACGCTTTTGTATTTTAAAATTATTGCTACACACAAATAGTAATCATACTAATATTATAAAGAGGAAAGATTTGATTGTTTGTTTTTTTGTTTGTTTGCATTGATTAGGCTCCGAAACTACTGAACCGATTTGAAAAGTTCTTTCAATGTTGGGAAGCTACACTATCCCCGGGTGACATAGGCTACATTATATTTTCAAAAAAATTAGGGTTCCTTACTAAAACTCCAATAATGTAATCCAAGGTGTAAAAAAATTACCTAAAATATTCTTTACATCGCGTGCGCTGCGAAAACTATTGATGATAGAATAGAATAATGCCCGGTATGACGATAGGCTCGCCCCCTATCACATAATAGGACGGAGATACACTCGGCGAATTCTATTTTATTCATTGTAGAAAAAAATCTTTATTTTTTTATTTTTACCAGATATTTATCAAATTGAATGTACTAGTCCTAATATAACTAAATTGATTGACCTGGTTTGACATTATTGATTAGGAACCGTACAGTTCGAGAGAGAGATTAGTACACTTGTTTCTGCTTCTTCATGAAAGATCGCTCATATCCCGAACATTAGAACGAAACGAAAGTAGAAACATTAGAATTCGCTCTTTTAGTTCTTTTAGGTATATTGGTACTACTGAATAATATACTTTTCGTTAGTTATTAATACATATATGCTTGTTCAGGCACAATCGCAAAAACAAATATCGCTCGGTAATATCGCGGATACACATCCCTCCCACACTCCCACACGGGAGTAGCTAATAATTCTTGGTCTGAAAGAGAAATTATGTAGTTAATAATTGAACTTTTTACTTTTAGATCTTTTGTACTATTCAATTTGATTCATATTAGTTCTTAATACATGTACTACACAAGTCTAAAGATCACGATCAACGGCACAGCACGATTTGTGGTCTTGATATGCAACACATCATATTGACAAGGACCCGCCCTAGTACAATTTTTTGATAGTCATGTCATCCATATTTACTAAAATTTAAGACTAAAATATAATGTAGATACAACAACGCCCCTAGCGGATTGAATTAGCTTTATACATATTTCACGTGATAAATGACGTGACAGCTAACGAAAAATATCGCACTAGACATTTGTACGTTGTTGACAAGAGTGACAATTCTGCAACTAAATGCTAGTTGGGACTTGTAATCTTCACTGTTACAGTGTTGTGTGATGCGTCACCTGGAGGCCAAAATATCATTCGGATCTAGTCTCAGCGTCAAGAAAGTTGCAAATGGCATTCTCTTAAACCAATAATAAATGATTGTGTTTTAATAAAAGGGTTTCTTTTGCGTATCATTTTCTGTTGCTTATAAAATAATGTATAAAATTCAATATAGGAAACTACCCTATTATCGCTCGGTTTAAGTGTTTAGAAAATATCGTGAGAAAACTTGCATTTTCTGAGATTTCTCCATAAGAATTTCGAAGGCCGACCAACCTGCATTAGGCCAGTATGGTGGACTAAGGCCTAATCCATTCTACTAGTAGAAGAGATCCGCGCCCAGCATTGGGCCATATCTAATACAGGGCTGGTATAAGATAAAAAAATGTGGCACTCGGAGTCGTCACCACATTTTATCGTGAGGTGTCTCGTGGAAAAACGTCCTAAAAACGAATAGTTTTTAGATTGGCCTGTACACACTACACTATCAGTATAATTATTCTTACAAGTACGTTAAAACTGGACCCATTAAAGTAAAACAATATAATCATTCATAGCTACAAAACTAGAGATTTATTTCCTTCGATATATTTCTAAGACATGAATGAATATTGACGTGAATAAGAATATCGTTTTTAGCAAGTACATTAGCGAAATGAATGGAGGTTAAGTGGATAAATATTAGTCGCCGACAGCATTCATTCCAAATAATGTCTTGTCACGCACGTGTAGTTACTTCGTAATCGGATGAACAAGTGTTACCCAATTTGTTTTATTATATCTGTGTTTTATAACTTGTGTTTTTTGAGTGGTAGAGCCACGCTCTAGACAATTTTGTCTACAGCATGAATGGGCCGGCTCGTCCGGGTCATTACCACTGTCTCACAGAAAACCGGCGTAAATTAGCAGCTTGCTGCTGCGTTTCGTACGGTGAGTGAGATATCCGGAGGCCCAAATTCTCCTCCCTTTCCCAATCCCTTACTTATCCCTTTCCTTTAAGGTCGACAACGCGCCCATAATTATTTTAGTATTGTGGGCGTACATGGGCGGTGGACATCACTTACCATCAGATGACCCACTTGCTCGCTTGTTCAAAAAAACTTGTTCATTTATTATTATTAATATTGTATCTAATCAACTATACTTAAATTAGTTAGTGGACCACCAACATCTTAGACCTAAAGTCAAACTCACCTGCACGTGCCATACTCTGCTGATTAATGGAGTATGCAATGGCGAAACTAGAGTACCCGTTGCGGGTTGCGGGTTGTGGGCGTTAGATGGCGCGGCGGTTCGCCCCACTCAATACCAAATCCACCGTCAAATCTATTGTATGAGAGACTTTTTAAAATGAAGGTAGCCATTGTAACATTAACTTTTCGAGACGACCTACACCTCAGTCTCTCCCGTGACCACGAAGGCTGAAAAGCCTTCGAAACGTCGGGACTAAAATAAAAATTAAACCGCGATAAAATCCGTATAAACTAGTTTTATTTCAATGTGTAATATTCGCGTAAACCTAAGAAATCACAATAAATCATTATTATAATTGATAATCCGTCGTTTGTATTAATAAAATAACTTGTCTCACGTAACTTCTAACACTCCAGGTAAGAAAACATGAATTAAATGTAACGCAGCATTTAAATGTTACTCAATTCTGCCCTAGACTCTAACAGCGACTGTTATTACGAGTAGTAAGTCATTAACAATATTGAAATGCATTCAAAAACCTTACAGCTTATTCACCTCTTCAAAACAAGCCTTATGTTCAAGACAAAGCTCTTTTACTATTCAGGATTTCACTTGAAAAGAAGAAGTCCTGCGCATTACAAACTCAGGTACGAGTTATTGCAGTACAGAGCATAAATCGTGTATTCGCCAGTTTTCTCAAGCCCGCTCCCTTATCAATCTTTCATTCGTTTCGTGAGTTTGCTCTCTCTAAATCTTGACATTAGTACGTGTTTAATCGGATGTTCTAAAGTCAAATACATTATTTATATAGCAGTAACCCCACGTGAGTAATGGCATTACTTTTATCTTTTCTGTGAAGTGTGGAATGATCGTGTAGTGTTGCAATCTGATGTATACATTTCATATTGTTTTTAGGACGCGCTTCTTATGTTTTAATTACCACTAATTTTACTTGTAGTCGAAATGCTCTAAGAATCTGAAAGAGACTGTATACAGTTTTATTTGTTGGCATTACTTTTTTTGTACATATTTTACACATAAATACGCCAAAAGGATTTTTGTTCGTATGAACGAACGAGCTGTATAGAAACGTGATCTAAATGTATGTTTGTTTTGTGTTTTGCATATTTACACTAGCAGCTAGATAGCAGTGATAGCTCAGTGGAGAGTGGTATGGACTGTTGAGACGAAAGTCGCAGGTTCGAAACCAGCCCCAAGTGCATACACCTCTGACTTTTCTAAGTTATGTGTGTATTAATTGTTAATTATCACTTGCTTTAACGGCGAAGGAAACATCGTGAGGAAACCTGCATACCTGAGAATTTCTTCATAAGAATTTCGAAGGTATGTGAAGTCTACCAAGCCGCATTAGGCCAGCGTGGTGGACTAAGGCCTAACCCCTCTCATTCAGTAGAGGAGGCCCGTGCCCAGCAGTGGGACGTATATAATACAGGGCTAGTATTATTATTATTATTTTATTATATATTTACACTAATATTATAAAGAGGAATGATTTTTATTTGTAAAGAATAAAGTTAAAAACTACTGGACCTATTTCAAAAATTCTTTTGCCGTTAGAAAGCTACATTATCACTGAGTAACATAGGCTACTTTTTACCCCCGAAAAGGCCGTTCACGCGGGCGGAGCCGCGAGCAAACGCTAGTTAACTATGTTTTACTTACCTTAATGGCAGCATAAAACATATGTTTTTTTAGTGCACATTTAAGACATAGTACGTTTCGACTATAAGTTGAATTCCCCTCATTTTATATTGAATACTAAAAACAATAAGTAAAATATTCTAAGTCCACGTATTAATAAAGACTTCAATTTCAAAATAATATCAATCAACGTAAATCGTTGTCGAAATGAAAGCAGGATTTACAAAGCTTTACCAAATTAAATTAGCTTTCCACGTTTTAATAAAAGTAATTTATTACAACAACTAAATTAGATAAACAGTGAGCATCTGCGTTTGCACTTAAAGAGAATCTTGGGTCAAAGAGACCGCAAGTATGATGTATAGCGCTGGAAGCAATCTGTCTTGTTTACACTAGCTGCTGGCGACGACAAATTGTTTCATTTCCCTCCTGCCTCTCACGTAATGGCTCTATTGTTTAATGAACGGTGTGTCCTATGTTACGCTTCTGTTTCATATTATATTTTCATATATTTCCTTATATGAATACGGGTGTTATTCCACGACTTCGTTCGTTGTTGTTTTATTGTGTACTTTATTTATTTAAGACGCAAAACAGAGTACAACCAATTATTACAACTTTATAACTATACAAACATTAAAAACAGGTTGTATACCCAAAACATGCTGTACTATCAGTTTCTATACGCTGTAGCTCTCTTATAATTATTAGAGCATAAAGTTTTACAATATTTAATTGGAATTAGAGCAGCTCATTCAAGCAATTACAAAAATGATATCTACGCGTTGGATTAACCTGCATAACCTCCATAAGCATAACGAATATATTTCACAAAGATTTAAAACAAATATTTCACATATTCTTTGTTTCAGGAAAAATGCGACCGCGCCGGTTGCAAGCGAGAGTGATGAGCCATCAGCGACCTGTCTAAAGCGATGGCGCGCGCCGCCACCTGCTTGTTTACACTCCATTTATTTTCTTGCATTATAGGTGAGTGATTTTGCATAATGTATTACCTCTTTAGTGTTGTTTAGTCTATCCATACAGGGTAAAAGGTTTTGAGACAATCTATGGCATTCAGAGTAAGTCAATGCAGTTCCATAGAGTGTACTGTAGTGTTATAAAGTAAGCAACTAATAGCGATTACTGTTAATATGTCTTAGCTTTCTCATTTCTGATTTTGCACTGCCGTGGTTCTATTATAAATCTAGTTTATTTATTTTAGCCTCTTCCACTCAATTATTTAATCAGGTAATTATTTTTTAAAACTACTTATAAA
This sequence comes from Mimas tiliae, assembly GCA_905332985.1. Taxonomy (NCBI): domain Eukaryota; kingdom Metazoa; phylum Arthropoda; class Insecta; order Lepidoptera; family Sphingidae; genus Mimas; species Mimas tiliae. Next base: position 4,847,479 of record HG995248.1, on the reverse strand, counting down.
AGTCAGATTTCTTCTCATTGTTTTAGTGGTAGCGTACATACTTAGTCTTAGTCCTCGGTTGGAATTTTATGTGGCACAATCATAATAGACGAGGATTTTCACAAAACGATGCATCATTAATAATAAAGTAGTTTTTATTTATTTGCTTTCTATAAGAGATTTAAATAAATATGCTGACTAATTAGGTAACAGTTACCATTGTCTATGGAAACAAAAGTTATATTCTATTTTAACATATAAAACTAAAACACAAAGCTATGATTTTTTAAATCTTTGATACATCTACCTCACCCAATGTAAATTTTACTGTAACGGAGGCTCATTACGGGTCCACACGGTCATAGAAAATAAGGCCCCTTATGTTCTTTATCATCATCGTTACGTCAAATATCAGGGCGGTGAAGATCACTTACTATCAGGTGCCCCTATTGTTTGTTTGCCGGACTATGCTATAAAAAAACTTTAAAAAAAATCTGAGCATCAAATAATAAAATATATATATCTTCACTCAATTATTATTACACAATTCAGCACTGGATTTGAAGTAATATTCATTCAAAAGTTTGTACTCCGAAGAACATGAGAGAAAAATATATTTTTCCAATTTAATTCAATATTTGAATAAAAAGCCGTCATAAAAATTCCCGTAAACAGTATTACTTCGCAAATGATAAGGCGCTTTCATTGATAAGGACGTAGAAGGAAAATTCTTGCCGCATTTTGAGCGCAACGATTTTTATAATACTCACTGCTTTTAGGGAAGAACAGCGTTCTATTTTTCTTAGTTAATAATACCTAGTAGCATTTAACATATAAATACCATAACCTTAATAACCTTAAGAGAAAATAAGGTAAAGGTATAATCATTTGGACTTATATTTTAAGAGAGGTCTATTGGTCTAGTGGCAACGATCTAAGGCTGAGAACCATTAGGTCCTATCTTCAATTCCCAGGTCGGCTGATCATAATTTGTGTTGGATTTTCGTTTCGAAATATCACAAATGAATTGCCTAGGATTGGAATTTAGGCCCCGTATGTCTCACCCCCCATCACATCATGGGACAGAAATAACCTCGTCGAAACGTGGGTGCACTAAAGTGCACCTTGAGCTAACGCGTGAGCTTGTGTATTTATGTGTATTAAAGGAAGAGGAGTTATAAGAAGAGTTACAATTCGCACAAGTTATTTCCTAATGTTAATCTCGCTAAAGGTGCATCTATACTTCCGTAAAATTTCGTCGACTTCTGGGGCGCGTGACTGACAAATATGCGTTATAAATTCGAATAACTTTCCGTGATATGTTGGCAAACTAAGGTTAGCTATGTTGATGAGATGACTGTTGCATACTTTTATTACTTACTCTTCCCTACCGTGGATGGATGTAAAATAAATACGGTAGGCATTGGCTGGCAGTGACTGCTTACCATCAGGCGGTCTGTATTTTAGGCAATATAACTGTAATGCATACGCGTTACGACTGAGGCTGACGTTGAGTTCTCGGGTTCGATCCCCGGGTCGGGTAAAAGTGACATTGGGTTTTTCTATTACGAAAAGCTCCGTATCAACTTGGAGTCTGGAATTTGTGCCCGGTATGGCGATAGGCTCGCCACCTATCACATCATGGCACGGAGATACGCTCGGAGAAATGTGGGTGTACTGCCTACCCCTTCGGGGATTACAGGCATGAGTGCGTACGTATGTATGAGTTTCCATAAAAAACTACAATAGTCCCAATGTTTGCCAAAAAAAGGTTATAAAAACTGACATCGTTATTCTCGTGACCTCCACGCATTGCAGGTGTCTCGCAGAGCTGACACTCAGATATGGCTTTGTGTAAATATTTCATGTACGTAATAAAAGAAGACAGATTCAAGGATAGATTTTTTCTGTTTTAATAGCACTGGCCAAGTCTCTTAGGGTTTTAGATAAACCCGTCAAAATGTTAATTCCTTGGAAATCTAGATTCTAGAATGTTCTAATTTGCGTCATAAATAACAATTATATCGATAGATCATAAGTCATCATAAGTCGGCAGGTAGATAATGCTTCTGGTATTTTCACCTATACACAATAATAAATACACCTAAAAGTCACACACATAGTCCGGACCCCACACTAGGTTCAACCTGTATCATGGGTATCAAGAACTACAAAGGGCTTGTGATCCCACAAAACCCAGACCCGAAACAATTTTTTGTGGATTACACAAACATTTGTCTCGTTTTGGGGATCGAACCCGCGGCCTCTCGTTTCACAACCGGCTACTCGCCCACTGCGCCAAAGGTCAAATTTATGGAATTCGGTACAAATAGTTGCGGATTACATATAATATGCGGGACTCGTTATCCTTTTTTAAGTATCGCTTCATTGGTCTAGTAACAGCGTGCTAAAGCTAAGAACCGAGAGATCTTGGGCTCAATTTTCAGGTCGAGCAATCGCAATTTGTTTAAGTTTTCAATTTGAAAAATCCTACATGAATTGCCCGGGATAGGAGTTTGTGCTATGGCGATAGACTCGCCTCCTATCACATGATGGGACGGCAATAAGCTTGACTGAACGTGGGTGCAGCACTTATTGCCCCTTTGCACTTGTGTATGTATGTTTTTTAAGTATGTACACCGATTATGTTGCAAAAGCATTTGTTCGATAGTTTAGCTACGAAGTGGTCCCATATACATTTGGCTAAGATATGATGATGGCATAGGCAGAAATAAAAATCCCCAATATCGTCCGGACTATATTATTATATTGGAAATTTTATGCCTCCATGCCTATACTACTACAAATTTATTAATAAAATAAGTAAGTACCTATAAATAAAAATTAAACCGACTTCAAAAAATAACACTGAAAGTCATAAATAACAATTTCTAGAGGTCATTTTGGACTCGGTGCAACGGTTCAGTTGATCGGCATACAGCAGCACCGGCATACTTGAGAATCCATAAGAATTTCTAAGGTCTTCTAATTTCAGTCTCCCAACCCGCATTAGGCTAGCGTGGTGGACTAAGGCCTAACTCCTCTCATAGAGTAGAGGAGGCCCGTGCCCAGCAATGGGACGTGTATAACACAGGGCTAGTATCGTATTATTGTAATTAGCACTAGATAGTTTTTAATTGCAAAACGTACAAAATACAATACACGACCTAAGAGTTATGTGCTTCGGCAAACTTTATGCATTTCGGAAATACGAACGCGTGATGATGAATTAATAAGGTAAACACAGCTATTAACGACCCATCGAAAATCGGCAGGTATTACCAACTCTATAAATAAATTTGCATTTTATACGTTTCTACAAATATTAGATAAAATATGCGTGTTTATTCACACACCACATGTTGACCATATTATTGGTTCTATACAGATAATTTAATTTACAAAAAAAACACTAATCTCAGGAGCTACTAGTCAGATTTCAAAAAACAGCTTTTGCGTTAGGATCTATATAATATGTATGTACAATAAATATAAAAGTTTACATACCTTTGTTTGTTATTACCTAAACGGCTGAACGGTTTTAGATCAAAATTCGGCACACAGTTACACCAAGACCTGGATTAACATATATGTATGGATATTATTGGACACGGACATAAAAAAAAAAAAAGTATTAATTGATGTTCAGCTTACATATTAATATTTTGTTTAGGTTATAGAACGATTTTATTAGACACTTTGTACCTAACTAAATTTATTATAAATTAATTCAGACTATAACTACTTACTATAAATATAAGAAATTATAAATCATTTTAATATTAAGTTACAATAGCTACATAATTTTTATCAGAAAAACTGTAAAATCAATTATCAAATATGCTTGTTTTTGTTTTTATTAAGGAAATAAAAAGGCTTTATTATTATTATTATTATTATTATTGGACACGGCTCCGCTCGCATGAATATCTTTTTTTTGGATGAATAGATAAATAGGTTATGTCGTTACTACTTGACGACATCACGGAAAGCTTGATTACTGAGTACTAATTACAAACATATCTATATAAACATAACATAAACGTTTATTCAATATATAATATTATGTATATAAAATATACATATCAAAATAAAAAAGTATGTGTGAAAGCATCCACTAGTCTTAATAATTGACGTCAATTTAATTTCTTCCTTAAGAGGTCGTTAATACCTGTGTTTACCAGACCTGTTCAATATTTTTTTTTTTCTCTTGAGTTAACGATCATGTTATGACCGGTTGTTGATTGCATATTTGTACTAATATGTAAAAAACTACTATTTCCGAAGCGCATAAAGTTGATCGACAGCTAACAAAGTGACACAAATTATGTGCTTCAGCTATATTGACGTGAAAACAAATTATTGATATAGCGTCACTGAAAAATGTGTTTGTCAAAACATTGTTACAGAAAATTATTCACAGGCCGTGCGTAAAATGTGATTTCACTCTCAAAATAATGTGTGAAGGTGATATCTGACAACATAATTTATGAATTTGATTTAATACTTCGTCATATTTCACATTTAGTTGATCAATGTGAGTTCTTTGAGTGTATTTTTATGTACTAATGGCGCGTGAAGTGTATTTTGGGGTCGGATTTTTGTTACATCTGACTTATATCATAATATGATGGACGAGGACATTGTTTTTTTTCTTTTTCTATCCATGAAATTCTGTCTTAAAATAATATAAATAAATACACCCAACAGTCACACACATTACTACATTACGTTACGCATTAATAATTTAATTATCTTTCTTATATTTTACTACCGCTACCCAGACGACCTACCGCCTTGTATACCCTACCACCATGTATGTTATGTATACATAAGTTGATATAATTTCCGGTAATAGTTTTCTTTTATTTTTGTACCGATTTTGACATAAGCACTATTTTAATTGCCTACATGATTAATAAACGATTTCATTCTATCATTTCATTCATTCAATCAATCTGAAACTTTAAAATACTCACATTAAAACCAAATCTTCATGGAGTATGGACTCACAGCTTCAATACTTTACGTTGAACTCGTCGACAGTATAAAGTGACTCTGTAATCATTTATTTAACACTCAATCTTAATCTGACAATCAAAATTTTGTCAACGAGGACGTTCAATTTTACACTCGATTTCTTTTCGTACTTCTTGAGGTCGTAATGCGATTTAGTAATAATTTGATCAATATAGTAATTTATTTAATGTCAGTATGAATGTCAGTTTAAAATCACGAAATGGGACGGCGAACTGTTATGAAAGCTATGATTTTTTAGTACTGGTACATGATATTTTATAGGGGTCGTATAAATTACCCCAGAAGCTTATTTTACACTTACTTTAAAATGCATGATTGCCGAAGACGAAGGAAGAAATGAATCGGTAGTTTAGATTTGGAAGTAATTATAAAACAAATTACGAATCCGATTCTCTATTGTATACTCAGTTAGAGTTAGCGCACAAAGTAGTCTCAGTTTGATTCCAGCAGACGACAAACATTTGTGTAATTTGCAAACATTTGTCTCGAAGCGCTAAATTACTACACATACCTCATTACTAGCTTTGCTCGCGGCTCCGCCCGCGTGAATAGACTTTTCCGAAATAAAACGTAGCCTATAACCTCTCTAGGGTCCTCGTCTCCAGGGTCCTATCTAACTCTACATCAGAATTCATGAAAATCGGTTCAGTTATTTAGGCGTGAAAGCGTATCAAACAAATAGATAATTACTTTTTTCATAAAAAGTATCCTATGTTACTTATACATTATACCTCCAAGAATATGTGTACAAAGTTTCATGATGATCGGTTGAGTAGTTTTCGCGTGTAACCGTAAAAAACAAACTTACATTCACATTTATAATATTAGTAAGATGTATGTGCTTAATAGTTGCTGCAATATTTAATTCAATTATAATGTTTACATCATGAAGTTTCCGTCATACCAGCGCATTCATTAGCTATTTGTTATTCAAATTCACTACCAGGTTTTGATGGATTATGTTAGTTTTGATTGCATTTTCCGCTTTGAGTCAAACCAGAGTGTTTCCTCAAAAGTTTCATTTCATTTTGATAGTGCTAATAATAATATATTAAACTATATCTGTATTCTGTATCTCTCTATCTCTAAAAAAAGTAACTGGCGCCGCTGCCGCTGACAAAAGCTTGTCACGCTATCTCCTTCGAAACCGCTGGGGGTATGGGGTCGAGACCGATACCAATCGATGTAGAATAATGTGGGGAAGAAAGTAAGATATGTCTTATATTCGTCGGACTTTAAGTTTTTTTTTATTTTATGTTTTGTGGAAATATATGGGCAAAAACCCTAGTATGTTAAAACAAAGCTGTTTTTTTTTTTTTTTATTAGATTGAATGACAAGACGAGCAGGTCGCTCGCCTGATGGTAAGCGCCACGCCTGCCCATAAACAGAAGCAACGCCACACAGAACTTTAAATAAAGCACTGCATGACACTGGACTGCGCTCGTCACCCCGAGACATAAGGTGTTAAGTCTCATAATGCCCAGTAATTACACTGGCTTCAATGTCCTTCACACCGGAACACAACAGTGCTTACACATTGTTGCTTGGCGGCAGAAATAGACAAAGCGGTGGTACCAACCCAGCCGGTCTTTCGCAAACGAGACTGATTCATCATCGCCACTACTACTACAAAAACTTGTAGTTTGAGTGGGGTGTCATTTTATATTGTAGGCATTTTAAAGAATTTCTCGTAATCCTGCCTCTAAGAGGAGAAGGGGGTTACAAAGTTTTAAGGCAAATAATTACTTTGTCAAATTTACTTCACGAGGATGAAATCGCGGCCAAAAGCTTGTTTAGTATAAAGATGTTTGTTGAACTAACAATTACTAAAGGCTCTACTAAACTAACTAAAGACTCAATCTCACAATGTCCTATTATAATACTGAATAAGCTTGAAATACCTTGCTTGGTAATTCCAAAATAAATCAATAGATATTTTGAAAAAGTTATATCCAAACCACACGAAAAGCAATATCTCAACGCTATCGCGGCATAAAATTATGGATATTGTTTTATTTATGGCCCAAGATTAAAATTTGGTGGTCCAGCGTTTCCAAAAAAGGGGCAAATTCCAAACAGCAACCCTGCCGTATGCCGATTCCTTTGCTAAATTAATCAACTTATCGTTTGTTTATTGTAGCGGGTCCGCTGTCTGAATATTCACAAACTTGTGATTTACGATTACGTTTTCGCAACAAAAGCGAAGCGGTTCAAGTTAATTTCGGAGTTCTTTGGCTGTATTTCGCGTGTTTTGTTTCTTTGTCGAGTGAAAATTGGGGCTTATGACTAAAGTTTTAGAGGCGCCGTATAAGTATGCCAGTATCGATGTAAGGCTCCATTTATCATAAGAGTATTTTTCACTAATAAAAATTTGCTGATCATCTCATATTTTTTATGGTCTTGAATAACGAGACGAGGAGGTTGCTCGCCTGATGGTAAGCGCACGCCTGTCCATAAACAAACCTAACACCATTTAGAAATTTGAATTACAAAATATTGTAGGGCACTGCACTGTTTTCGTCACCCTGAGACATAAGATGTTAAGTCTCATAAAACCCACTAATTTTAACGGCTTTAATGTCCTTCAAGCCAGAACACAACAGTACTTAGCTATTTAGACAGAAAGAAATAAAGCGATGGCACACTACACCGATGGTCCCTCGCTTACGAAGGACTTACTTCCGAGTAAAATATTAAATAAAACAAAAATAATATATTGGTATAGTAGCGGGCTTAGGACATGCAACATGACATATCTCCCGCGCGAGATAGATACGTATCGACGACAAATATCTCGAGTAAAAGTGTGAACATTCGATAGATCACGTCTTTATGTTAGGTTTGTAGACAAAATAGCACAGCAAGGTTGAAAGTACTATTTTTACTACTTTATATCTACTTTTGACAGAATGAGTCGAGTATTCTATGCAACCATGTTAGTTTCGATAGTTAGCGATAACCAGATAAAGCTGATTTATCATGACAAAACGAGCAAAAAAATATTTTATATAGCATAGGCCGGCAAACGAGCAAGTGGGTCACCTGATGGTAAGTGGTGTCCACCGCCCATGTACGCCCACGATACCAAAAGAATTATGGGCGCGTTGCCAACCTTAAGGGAAAGGCATATTTACGGGAATGGGAAGGGGAAGGGATTTGGGCCTCCGAATATCTCACTCACCGTATGAAACGCAGCAGCAAGCTGCTACTTTACGTCGATATTCTGTAAGACAGTGGTAACGACCCGGACGAGCCGGCCCATTCATGCTGTCTCATCTCGTGTTGCAGTGCTAAGCCCCTAGGTCGTTTTACATGACCAGTAAAGTTGTCACCCAAATTGAGTGATAAATCGGACAAGTTATGAAGTAGGCTACGTCGTCTACAAAGTTACAACATTTTGTAAATTAGTCCAGACCTACGTCATACTTTAAGAATACTTTGACTTCGAGTTGTTCAGGTGTTTAAAGGATCTTTATTTAGAAATATGTATCCTTTGCTTTAGCTGAAAATCTGGGCAAAGTTTGAGAATTTGTCTTTAATTTGGTATTTGAAACGTATTATTATCCAAATTTGCCGCATCAGTTTGGTAGTTTTTTTAACTTGACACGGCAACGTGACGGCACTGGACGTGATGTTAAGTACATTACAGTTCAAATATAGTATCGAGCATCAAGAGATATTGCGTTCCTTGACGATTGACAGAATTATGCCGGCCTGAAGTTATTGGATATAAGCTGGCTGACCCCGGATCGTGACTCGGCTGAACGAGCCACTATGTCAGATTTGTACCAAGTGTACGGTGGTCGCTATCCAGTCGGATACAAAAATTATCAGGTACGCTCCAACCACCACGGTGTGGGATATTGAATGTTAACCATGATATCGTGTTTTCGATTCTAGTAAGTAATGTTAAATCGAATACCTGGAACTAGATTTGGCTAATTATTATAATAGGAGAAGTAAACAAGCCAGTGGGTCACCTGATGGTAAGTGCTCGTAGTAACAGCTGCCCAAGAAAACTTTTTCTTGGGCAGCTGTTACATTTACATACACTTGTATGTAAATGTTCGCTTATTTTAAATGGGCCGGCTTGACTACTGCCATTGTTTAAAGAAAACTGATGCGAAGCAGCAGTTTCCTATTACGTTTCCTACGGTGAGTTAGATTCCCCGAGACGCTAATTAGAAGAAAGACGAAACATTTTATTGACACGAGTATCTCCTCCTTATTCCACCTGCCCTCATCCCACTCGCAGTGGGGTCGGCGCAACATTTTTTATCACATGTTCTGCTACGTTTAATGGATACGCTGGGGAAGGCTTACAATCGGGCGTGCGACCTACTTTATCCGTCTTTCAAGCGAATAGTTGAAATTACAACCAACTATATTATAGGAGCCTATAATGCCAAATCTGCAGAGTTCCAACTCAATATTCTTTAAGATGTTTGTCTACACCCAGAATAAATATTTTCGATTGTGCCAATATTTGTTCAAACACTGAAATTGGGTTCTTTGGAACTGGGTAATGGAACTTTCGTAAAAGCCTATTCTATATAATACTTTTGCTTGGTAATATCAAATAGTAATGGCTGGCTATTAAGGTCATTGTGAGAAGTTATCATGTCAGCATTGGCAATTAGGCACAAAGTTTGCATCTTTATTTTTTTTAGAGCAGAAGCGAGCAAAACGTCAAACGAGCAAGTGGGTTACTTGTTGGTAAGTGATCTCCTCCTCCCATGTACCCCCAGAATATCAGAAGAGCACACGTGTGTCATAATATTCTCTCAGAATATCTCAGAACTCCAACTCTTTAGCTACGTAACATCGTTCTTCTACATCTACTTGGATTTTATTAAGCTCACACATTAATCACTAGTTGCTAAAAGTGGATAGTTGAACAAGGGGAAAACAAACAAAAAGCCTTAGATTATGTTGTATCAAAAAACGAACACTGTATCTAAAGTATCACCTCTTTCAAGCTAACAAAAAACAAAATATGCAAACGTACAACAAATATAGTCAAATTCTCAAGCGATGTATATTTAAAGCTCAACAGTTGGATAATACAAATTATATATTAAAATCTGAAAATAAATGTAAGGCAACGTGGAATATTATAAAAGAAACCACTAGTAATAAATCTCAATTATCAGAAATACATGAAATAAATTACAATAATACTATTTATACAGACCCACACATAATTACTAGTATTTTCAATAACTACTATATTAATACAGTTCATAAGAACAATAACTTAATAAATAATAATATTAATAATAAAATAAAAATACCTCTACATGAAAAGACAATGTTTCTTACACCTACTGACGTATCACAAGTACTTAAAACTATTATTGTATTAAAAAATAAAAAGTCAACAGGATACGGTTCAATCACAACCAATGTTTTAAAAAAATGTGCAATTTATATAGTTAAACCTTTAGCCCATCTAATTAACTTAAGCATTGAACAAGGTGTTTTCCCAAATAAATTAAAATATACAGTTGTAAAACCACTTTTTTTTGTGTCACTCTTTTTGGATATGAGTAAAGCTTTCGATTTTGTCTCGCATGACATATTAGTACACAAATTATACAATAACGGACTAAGAGGAAAAATATTAGATTGGCTTAAGAGTTATTTAAATGATCGCAGACAATGTGTAGAATTAACTAGACTTACAAATAAACATAAGACAACATATAGATCAGATTATGAACGAATCCATTATGGTGTACCACAAGGCAGTGTACTTGGACCACTTCTGTTCCTACTATATATTAATGATCTTCCAAACGCAACTAGACATGACTGCATTTTGTTTGCTGACGATACAACAGTAATAATAAAATCAAAAGATAATAGTCAAATAGAAGAAATGTTAATACGACACTTAAAAATATTACAACATGGCTTAGAAATAATAATTTAAATATAAACATTGACAAGACCAAAATTATACATTTCAAAAATTACAATAGTAAAACACTTGACATAAATATCCAATTCGAAAATAAAAAAATTGCACAAACAGATGTGACTCTATTTTTGGGATTACATATTGATAAATATCTTAATTGGAAACCACACATAGAACGCCTGTGCAATAATTTAAACAGATTTACATTTGCATTACATAGATTAAGAAACATAGTCTCTAATGGCCGTTCCCAATATTAATCTTCAATTTCACAATAGATAGCTATCGTCAAACATCCGTATTGTTCTATCTACTGCTTGGAATCGTCCCTATTTTTTAGATATGCACGTCGGCTACTATGATAGCAATAGATCTGTTATCAGTTTATCTGGGCCCTCTTGTGCGTTATGTTCATACAAGCTGAGAAAGAGGAACTATTGTTTAATTTATGTTAGAAAATATGAAGATATGATTTAGATTAGAAATATAAGTTTTAATTTAACATTTATCTATAATTCTTATTTTTTACCACTGTAAATGAAATAATAATAACGAGAAATACTTATTATGTTGCAAAACACAATGTAATAACGAAACGTTTTACTGTCAATACATTACGGCTCTGAATACAAGTCCTTTGAACAAAAATCCCAAGCGAATTTGGGGGATTTTACTGAAGTGGGGAATTATTTTGTTCGCATTAACAAATATTTATATGTCTCTTGCACTTAATTTAATTATTAAAACGGTGCATTATTTTTATTTCTGGGAATTTTTGAATTTTTTTATATTTTCTTTTAGATTTTTACATAATTTATTTAGTTTTTTGTATTGCAGTGCAAGTGCCATGTAAGCCTTGTATACTCATGGCTATTTCTTCAAAATGCGTTATTTATTTCGTTTTTTTACAGCCGAGGATATCTGTTTATCGGTCAAAATCTACCGATAAAGAAAAAACTAAATAACTTTATCGACAGATAGCACATAAAAAATATTGGGACGCTGGAAATGTCATTTTCATAGTGTTGTATATCTGTAGTCAGCTATCAGTCCTCTCATCAGTAGACAGCAATGAAGAATAGGATTACCTATCATTAGTAAGTTTATTGGGACGGTAAAACGGAAAATAGATAAAATTTTCTATCGCCGGTATAGCAACACTAAAGACAGACAGAATATAGGGAACGGCCATAAGGAAGCTGCTGTGATGTCATATCACGGATATGTCGTTTCATCACTGAGATATGGTCTTTCTTTGTGGGGTAACTCGGTTGATATCCAAAAAGCATTTGTAGACCAAAAAATGTGTAAGAGCCCTTTGTAATGCCAATATTATGGATAGTTGTAAACCATTGTTTAAAGGATTAAAAATATTGCCCCTTCCTTGTCTGTATATCTATGAGATATCAGTTTTTGTAAAGAAACATTCTTACTTATTTCCTACAATGGAGTGACGTCATGTGTCTTATTTGTGATACACGATCGGCGGAGTTGTTTAGGAGAAAAAATTGTAAACAATTGGAAATCGGTGAACTTTTGTTTTTTAAAACCTCATAATCAGTGCTCAAAACAATATCGTGCGTTTTTTGTCAAGTGGATTTGAATGATAACTTGTTTCTTATGAATTTATAAAATCTTATGAACTACGATTTTATAACCAACCTGACAATTCACAAATTGCTTGAGACGAGATGCTAAGGTGCGCGCGAGTACGTCGTGGGGCCACTTCCGCCGACATGGATATGTCCGGCCAACCTATGCGCCTCTATGTCAACGAGCGCCTTACGAGAAATAATAGGCAATAATTCGGTTGGCGCGTGAAACTGGCAACCGTTTGGGATGGCGATTCATCTGGACCAGGCGAGGTCGTATTTTCGCCCGAAATAAACCGGGTGAAAGCGTTTGCGTTATACGGCGCGAAGCGGACATACTGCGTGTCTTTGGATCCGGACCACAAACTGATAACTGAAAGCTTTAGGCCCTCGACAAACGACTGCTCCACATTGTTTTTTATTTTGTTGTGTCATGGTATTGTTCCATCTCTGATCTATCCTTATTCATTTTTTTATTATTTAACTATTTTTTGCATAGTAACAGATAAGGCAGTGCTTTGGTATTGTGACTGTATGCCATGTCTACAACCCAGGTACTATAATATAATTTATCACACATTTTTCTACAACATTTATTTTTTATTATTAATAACAGACTACTTACAAAGAACTTACATCTCTCAATTAAATACATGGTTTAAAGATATTAATAAGGTTAGTTTTTTTTCCATTTATGAAATTCAGGCCGACAAGTTATAGTTTCAAGTTCATTTTATTATGTACAAATTATATATTGGCCACTTGTATACATATATTTGTTAGGGTGTGTGGAAGTATAATGCTGTGTACTGTTTTCATTTCATGTTTATTGAGTCTATGCTTCTAATTGTTTTATAAAATCCTCCTAACATGCAAAAGGGTATATCTCTGCAATCTCTTGCAAAGAACATGTTATAATAAATCTATACTCTTATGTTGTGGGTCTAATTTAACGTATACTAATGGTACATAGTACATTTTTAAAGTTAGGTTTTCTAAATGCAGGGTCTCTAGGTACAAACCATGACGTATTTCTACTGGCTATGGACCACCACCGGGTAGACTTAATGGCTATCAATGAGACTTCGCTTCGAGTGGGAGAGGATGGAAAGGCTCCAAATGTCCCTGGTTATAAATTGAAGCATGTGCCTCGTCCTGTTAATATCTGTGAGGGACGTGGTGGGGGAGTAGCTTTTTACATAAAGTCTGGGGTTAGAGCGCACATAACAACTCATCCTTCTCACCAAGACGTTGAGCAACTCTGGCTGAATTTGAGCATCAACGGCAAGAAATTGCTAATCGGCACAGCTTATCGACCATCTTGGTTTAATTTAACCACTTTTTTAGAGGCTGTAACAGACAGTGTCGGAGCGTTGGCACCATATGACCATGTAATTTTATTGGGTGATTTCAATGTAAACATGTAAGATCAGAATAACACGAAAATAAAAAATCTAGTTGAATTCTTGCATTACTCTAATTTAACCCAGGTTGACAGCTCTCCTACACACTTTACCAGGGACGGTGGGACATTGATTGATATAATCTGCACTAATGCCGGGGTCCGGGAAGTCGTAGTTGACCATATTCCCGAACAAGGTCATCATTCTTTTATTACTTGAACTATTTTGGTTAAAAAGGAGAAGCTTAAAACTAAATTGATCATGTATCGTCCAATGAAAGATATTCTAGTGGATCTCTTTAATGCTGATATCGAGGATATTCCTTGGGATGTAATAATAAACTCATCAGATGTTAATGCAATGACTAACAATTTCACCCCCTTTATTACACGCTCCCTTTAAAAGTAGAACCTTCAAGGATCGCCCTACACCGTGGATAACCGTCAACATTCGCTTAATGTGTAGGCTTCGTGATTCCGCCAGAAAGCGATATCATCAAATAAAATCAGAGAGTAGCAAGGTTTATTACTTGGATCTTAAACATCAAGCAAGTACAGCTCTGCAGACTAAGAAAAAAGTATTCTTTGAAAAATATATTAATCAAAATATAAATGATCCAAAACTATTATGGAAGAATCTCAAAGCACAAGTACTTCCATCTTCTAAGGATGGTACTCTTCCATATTATCTCAATACTCCCGATGAGATCAACAACGCCTTTCTTGATATTCCTGGGCAATGGAAACTTGATTTACCGCAGCTGTCATATTTTGAGGGTAATAGATACAGTCAGTGTATTTTTGAATTGAAAACTGTGAATCAGGATGCTATCCTTAAGATTATTAACAGTTTATGTACAAATGCACAAGGTGTTGATGGGATTTCATTGGAAATGATCCGTTCAACACTTCCATTTTCCCTTCGAGCCATAACGAGTATTATCAATACTTCAATAGAAACTCACGCCTTCCCGGATTTGTGGCGATGTGCAGTTGTTAGACCTATTCCCAAGATTAACTCGCCGGTTAGTGTCAGGGATCTGCGACCTGTCAGTATCCTCCCTTGCCTATCTAAGATATTGGAAAGAGTAGTTTACCTTCAACTGGTAGATTATTTGGAGAAGAATAATATTCTTCCTGATCTATAATCTGGATTTAGGAAAGGCAGAGGAACAGCTACAGCACTTTCAGATGTAGTGGGTAATATCCTGGAAGCACGTGACCATGGGGAGGGATCAATACTGGTGCTTTTGGATTTCTCTAGGGCTTTTGACTCCATTAATACTAGTCTATTATTGTCTAAACTAGCATATTACGGTTTCAAAGCTGACACAATTAAATGATTTTATAGCTACTTGACAAATAGAACTCAGTGTGTTGAAATCCGTAGAGAAGTTGGTTCTACCGCATCATCTTCCCTAAAAAACGTTACAAGAGGCGTCCCACAGGGGTCAATTCTGGGTCCACTGCTGTTCATTTTGTATAGTGCAGATATTGTAAATACTTTTCAGAACTGCAGATATCACATGTATGCTGACGATATACAGATGTACATGTCCTTTAGACCTATGGACGCTTTACTGGCAGTACAGAAAATGAATGAGGACTTTCAAAGGGTGGCTGCTTGGTCAGAAAGTAATTCTTTTTTTTTAAATCCTCTTAAATCTAAGTTTATGATATTGGGAAGTAGGCATCAAATAAACGCTATTTCATCACTCAATTTTGATATCACTATTACCGGCAGATGCATTGATAGAGTTGAAACAGTGACCAATTTGGGACTAACAATGGATCCTGAGCTACGTTTTGAAGTACATGTCTCTAACGCTATGCGCAACTGTTTTTATCGGCTAAAGATCCTAAAACGCCTCATAGACACCTTGGTACTATCTAAAGTCAATTACTGTGACACTGTATATGGTCCATGTATATTGGCTAGAACAGTTCAACTAATTCAACGTATACAGAATGCCTGTGCAAGATTTTGTGTCAATATACCAAGGAAACATCATGTAACACCCTACTTAAATGGTAATAATTTATTAAAAATGATTTCAAGGAGGATGATACACCTCGCTAGTATGCTGTTCGGTATAATATGTACAGAGAAACCAAATTACTTATTTGATAAATTATGTTGGAGGCAAAGCCAAACCCCACATCCAATTCGTGAGTCCACCATTCCCTTGTCTGTGCAGAAGCATAGGACCACTGCTTTCAGAGGGAGTTTCAAGTACGCAGCGACACGCTGCTGGAATGATCTGCCTCCACCAATTCGGAACATGAAGTCAAAATATAGTTTCATTACCAATCTCAAAAAATACTATTTAGAATTGCAGAAAACTCGGTAAAACTTGTAATTTGTTACCTTTGGTTTCACGGCATAAACTGGACACATCTAAATTTAATTATTTTATTTTATTTTAAATATAATCACATGTTTTTTTTTTAACATGATTTGTCACTGTATTGTCTTTTAATTACATATATCAACATTGTAAGCAACTCGCGGCAGCTAGTGTATTATCGTTATATTTGTTATAAGTTCTTTTTCCATGACGGCACTGTACTGAGGCGGGCACCGAAAATCAGCGCTGTTGTCGTTGCTTCTAGGCAACGATGCGGCATTAAGCTGAGTGTCAGCCAGTTTCCACACATTAATTTAGAAATATTATTGTCGATTCTTGTATTTGTGTCCTTTGTTGTAAGTGTGGAAATAAATGCATTTTCTTTCTTTCTTCTTCTTCTTCTTTCTTCTATATGGGGTGTAAGAGTGCAAGAATGAAAAATAGACTGTACGTACCATTACAAAGGCGCAATATTTTTATACAAAATGCTCATTGTATGGGCATAAAAATATATAATCATTTACCAGTCGAACTAAAAGAATCTGAATTAAATGTATTTAAAAATAAATTAACTCGAATACTACTAAATAAGTTATATTATAATCTAAATGATTTTTTTAATGATAGAGATATTGACATAGAACAACTTTGACATAAAACATTTTTAATAGGCGTTAAACAAACCATGAATATTTTGAATTGTAATTAGTTAAATTTATGACATTTTTAATTTATAAGTAATATTAATATTTGCACGTCAAGAATGACAGAGTGTGCGATTCTACTTATCTGAAATTATAACATCTCCATGTAACCATATTCTTGCAAATAAAAGTATCATTCATTCATTCATTTATTCATTCATTCAAAGAAATGGTTGTCAAAAACCTTTTTACTTTTCTAAACTTAAGTCACTATAAAGTTAAGTTCATTGTAAAACAATAATTCACGTATTATTGAAAACATCTATAATAATTGCTCTTACATAACATCTTTTTGAAATTATGATTAGGATGAAATTCATATTTGGCAGCAGAATCATTCAGTCGCTCATATACCTAAGTAGTAGGTCCCTTGTATGAGAGAGGCCTTCTGGATTGCCTCCAGTGGTTTGTTATTTCTGCCGCAAAGTAGCAGTATGTAAGTAAATGTATTTCGGTATGAAGGACATTGAAATCCGTGAAATTACTGGGCATTATGAGACATTACATCTTATGTCCCGGGGTGCCGAGCGCAGTCCAATGCCATTCAGAGCTTTGTATTCAAAGTTTGTGTGGTATTGCCTGGGTAGGCATGACGCTCACCAATAGGCGAGCTACCTGCTCGTTTCGTCATTCAGGCTATTCAAAAAGCACTATATTTGTATATTGACAGCCTCCGTGGTGCAGCGGCCGAGTAGCTTGAAGCAAGAGGCCGTGGGATTTATTTCGTTTCTGGGTGTTGTGGAACCACAAACCCCTCGTAGTTTCTGATACCCACGATACAGGTTAACCTAGTGCGAGGTTAGGATTATGGGTGTGACTATTGGGTGTATTTATTTATTGATAGTGTAAAAATTTAACGAGTATTCCTATTGCAGTGTGCCGTCAAGACAGCAGTAACAGCAAGCCCCCGCGTGACCAAAGCACAGTATCAGAATCGTCACGGAGATTTCGCACTGAATTTCTAGAAGATTGGCCACAGGCGCCGGGAGCGCCGTACTTTGATCCCAGCACGCCCGATAATGTCACCGGATTAGTCGGCCATCCGGTCACACTGTTCTGCAAAGTGAAGAATCTTCAAAATAGAACCGTGAGTATTAATAAAGAACTTAAGAACTGACTTCAAAAAAATTACTGAAATTATATAGGTCTTATTGGAGTCGGTGCAATTTCAGTTGGCCGATAGCGACACCGGCACACGGTTTTAAAGTTTTTTGTTTAACTTATTTTATTTTTCAATTTTTTGTGGTATCTACAGCTATGTCATGTAATTCCAATACAGTAACATAATCGCGAAGAATGTGCTGTAATCCGTTGAGGAGTTTCATTTTTGTTCCGTACTACGTTATCAGAAAAAAAATATATGGTATTACATCGCATTTAAACTCTATCGATTGTTTTTTTTTTCAATTTCAATCTTAGATCGTATGGAAACATGGACGTCTCGAGAACATATTATTATCTTTACCAATATAACGTCCTTATCATAATAATATGCAATACGACATATCTCGCATATAGACATAAGTATCGGTGACAAATATCTCGAATAAAAGTGTCAACATTCGATAAAATTGTGTCGTCATGTTAGGGTTCGTAGACAAAATACCATAGAGTTTAAAAGTACCATTTTATCTACTTTATCTCTACTTTTGACATAAAGAGTCGAGCATTCTATGAAACCATGTTAGTGTCGATGGACCTATAGATAGATATAACCAGATAAACTGATTTTTCACGACAAAACGGGTCGATGAAATTATCTTGTGTTGCATATATTAAGTCCTGGATACAATTTAAAATGTAAATCGGAAATATGCTTTAACGACAAACAAATAGCATTTCTATTCAGTGTATTGGCACAAGTGGAGAGTTCAGTCGATTCCACATTCCCAAATTTTAGGATTCACACAGTTTCAATATCGTAGGCTTACACTTTATCTGTTTAGATAAACAGGTTCAATTTTGTAACAGGTGTTCTCTGTTGGCAATATAATCTTATATGGAAATACTAATATTTTCCTACGACACCTTATTAAAAAAATATAGATACAATTTAGTTTTAGGTTATTCAGATAGTTTTTAAAATATAAAAATTATATTGCTTGACTTTTTTATTTAATCACGCATATGCCATTATGGTCTTACTACGGAGGATGATCAAGACCGGACGAAGTGGTTGGGTGATGCGTCTAAATAGGAAAGCGGAACCTTTTTTTTTTTTTTTTTCGAGGAGAAAATTCCTTTTACGGATACCTTCTCAACCTCGAGGGTGGAGAGATGGTTCGGAGGAGACCTCTCACTGCCGGCAGTCGGAGGTCCTGGCGTGCGGTGGCCCACTTCTGCGAGGCTGTAATCTTGCAGAAGGAGAGTGCCGAGAGGGATCGGGAACGAGCTGATCCCTCCCGCCGCCAGAGGAGACGTAGGAGACGCCGGGTGACGACTGACCGGCGTCTCCCGCCCTGTGGATTGGGGGCGTTTGGAGAATTCCACCACGGTATCCTCTGCCTGTCGTAAGAGGCGACTAATAGGGGCCATCGGGGGTCACGGGCGCGCAGCGGGGGGCTGTTGTAGCGCCATTGATATTCTTGTACGTGCGACCCCGGGATGGACGGCAGCACGGGTGGTCGGCCTCGTCGCTGTCGTTGACGCCGAGAGCGTCCTTCGGTGGCGGGGGCTTCTGAGCCCCCCATGTTTGGAGACTGGCCGCAAGGCGATACCGCGCAGGAACAGTTCCGGCTGAAGCCGGGGCGCTTCTCGCCTCGGGAACCCGGGGCAGTTCCTAATGCGCCGAAGATGGCCACCGCGGGGTTTTTAGTTGGTATGCCGGTGTAGGGTGTATATAGTGTTAGGGACTCGGCCCAGCGGTCGCCTGGATGTTTACCATCTCTCCCGGGCGGCTTAACGTTGGGTCGTAAGGCCGGTGAACCCAACATAACCGTTCCGTTTCCCCCCGGGGCGGGGCGGTAGCAATAAGTCGCTTTTCCCCGCGACAACAAAAAAAAAAAAAAAAGGGTGGAGAGATGGTTATGCCGGACTCACCATCCTTCCGACCAAGTTGTCTTATCGAAAGGTCGGTATAACGCCAGAAACAGATCAAGTACGATAATTTCAGTTATGCGCTTCGGTAATCTTCGTTTATCTTGGAAAACAAGAAGGGCTATGATGCACCATAATAGTTCAGTTTTAACATCATATAATGAACGTTTTTTTAATGAAAGTGTGTGACGAGGTACGAGAAGAAAAGAGTGAAAGAAAGATATATTAAATTGTTTGCAAATTCGTACATAATCGTAAATCGTAATAACCACCCAATTGCAAGTGGGACTCGCGCACCGGAGGTTACACACCACTCCATATTTTTTATTACTACTTTTACATACATACATACGCACTCACGCCTGTAATCCCCGAAGGGGTAGGCAGAGGTGTAACCAGTACACCCACATTTCGCCGAGCGTATCTCCGTCCCTTATGTTTTTTTTTTATTAGATTGAATGACGAGAGGAGCAGGTCGCTCGCCTGATGGTAAGCGCCACGCCTGCTCATAAACAGAAGCAACGCCACACAGAACTTTAAATAAAGCACTGCATGACACTGGACTGCGCTCGTCACCCCGAGACATAAGGTGTTAAGTCACAATGCCCAGTAATTACACTGGCTTCAATGTCCTTCACACCGGAACACAACAGTGCTTACACACTGTTCCTTGGCGGCAGAAATAGACAAAGCGGTGGTACCAACCCAGTCGGTCTCTCGCAAACGAGGGACCTACCACCTTGTAAATACCACATAACAACTATATACATACAATATAACTTGTAATACACCGTGTTATGTGATAGGGGGCGAGCCTTTCTGCTCTACGCCACCGAGGCAGTAATTCCACAGTTATTGTTGAAAAAGTGTTTTTCAATCTACACATAATTTGTCAACCAACGACAAATAGAAAACCAAATAGTTGTCTACAAAGGGTCACGTATTTACACCATTTGCGAGATAGTCAAGAGTAGGGAACTTTTTACACGTTCAGTTTTCCGGATATATTTCCCACGGGAGTTGCGAGTTTACCTTCAATGACCGCCACGGTCTGCCGGTCAGGAATTCAGCTAACGAGTGCCAGTCTAATAGATGGATGAACCGTATTTATCATGACTTTTGTATCTATTTGGCAGTTTGGACCGTTATTTTTTTTGTATGTTCCATCTTCTACGTTCATTCACACTTCTTTGTGGATTTATTCACTTTTGTTTTTGAATATTGTTTTTGTCCCGGTATGGCGACTCAAACTCGCTTCCTATCACATCATGGGATGGAAATAAGCTCTGCAAAATGTTGGTGTACTGGTTGCACCTCTGCCTACCCCTTCGGGGATTACAGGCATGAGAGCGTGTGTGTTTTTGAAGTTCGTTTTATTTCTCTCATTTTCAGATGACTTGGTAGTAATGCCATTATGTGGTTGTATTTTTAAGTTATGATTGTCATTGGTCTAGTAGTAGCCTACTTACTGTGAATTTGGTGAAGTCGTAGGCATCGAAATAAGATGGCAAGAAACGTAACCAAGCAATAAAATGACCCTACCAAAACTCTGCGCAAGGGGGCGGGTCTATAAAAGTCTGTGCATAATAATCACTAGTTGACACTTGATACGTCTAATATTTTGCGCGGTGCAGAACGTCGTATCTTGATCTAGAAATCTAATATTTAGACATTAACTTTTATGAAATAAAGTTGATTTTGACCGTTCTTTAATTTTTGTGCTTTTACCTTTGCATGTATAAGTAAGTGGAGCCGTATTTTTTGACAGATTCATAGGAGAGTTATCGTTCTAGTTATATTTTTTCGACGGTCGTAGGTTCAGAACCTGGGTCGGTCAATCGCAATTTGTGTATGAATTTTCTTTACTATTTTGAAACACAAATGTTTTCATTTTCGCGTGCGTAATATACGTATAATAAAAATATTATATTTATATATAAGTACATATATTTAGTGCTATACAGTATTTATAATATGTATTTGAACGAGCACCGAAGTTTAATAAATCGTTCTAAATGCGCATTAGCTTGTTATTATTTTAATCTAAAAAAATCTGCTCTGCCTAAACCAAAGCTTGTTCTAATCGGACTAAAAAAATGTTTAGATATAAATATTTCTCAATATTCTAAGCCAGCTTACGCTCAGCTTTTACTAAACTGATTTAATAGAACAAAGTGAAATAGTTTTAAGAATACTTTGCAATCCCTTTTTATAGCTTCGATTTAAGTATTCCAAACTTATTTATGTTTTTAAATCTGCTATTCCAACCATAAAATCACAAGAAATTTCATATGATGCAAAATTTTATACATTAGTAAACATAATTAAGCTTCTTCAACTATTGTAGTTTATCGTCCAAAATATCATTACAGCGAGCGTGCAACGTGATATAATGAGGCAATTTGCATGATTTTAGTTATTTCGCTTAATCGTTTGTAAGTGAATACGTGTGAGGGAGATAGACCGATGCTTTCCGTTTCGCAGTCAGACCCTTTTCAAATAAGTTGGACGTCCCAATCCCATAGATGGTTGACAATGATATCGTCATGATTAAGTGGGGACCTTGTCACTCGGATACTATGAAATTTTAGTGAATATGAAGATTTTCTTTATCGATGAAAGTGCTGACACAATGTTTGTACTGTAGCCTCTCTTGAATAGTGAAGAGGGCATTTGGATCGAAGAATATTTTGCTAAAATCCTTATTCTAATATTATAAATGTCAAATTTACGATGTGTCATGGAGATTTTCATGAGATTTGGCACACAGCTACACCATAACCTGGATTTGGACATAGGCTTTTATTATGAAATTAACAAAACCGACTCGAAGAACTAAAAAAGTAAAAATAAGAATAACCAATTTCGAGTTCTTTATTTATTTTTATTAGCTTCGATGACAAAACGAGCAAGACACAAAGATCTTTGAGTTACAAATCACTGCATGGCACTGGACTGCGCTCGTCACCAAGCATATTATTGTCATTTAATGGCTAGTAATATCGGTAACAAGTACCGACTCAAAATAAGATATACTTAGTTTTTAATTTTCAGGGGTTTTAGAGTCGGTTTTGATTTTGTTAAAAGTTTTTACTCTATTAGTTTTCGCGAAATAATCATTAAAGCGGAACACAAATGACGAAGTTTAATCTTTCGTCGTGGTGGAATATCTTCTATAAATTTAAAAACAACTGCCTCGGTGGAGCAGTTGTAATGCGTTACGACTGAGGCTAACGTAGAGGTCTCAGGTTCGATCCCCGGGTCGGGTAAAAGTGATATTGGTTTTTCTATTACAAAATGCTCAGTATCACCCGGTGTCTGGAATTGTGCCCGGTATGGCGATAGGCTCGCTCCCTATCACATCATGGAACGGAGATACGCTCGGCGATATGTGGGTGTACTGGTCACCTCTGCCTACCCTTTCGGGATTACAGGTTTGAGTGCGTATTTATTTTAATTTGAAAACAACTATAAGCTACACTTACAAATGAAAACAGAATCAACAAAAATGGGACCACGCCGCGTAAAGTTATACGTAGTTATATATACAAAACAAAAAAATATATACATATAATTTAATAATATAATATAATAATACACCCAACAGTCACACACATAGTCCTGAC
The DNA here is from genome assembly GCA_905332985.1 of Mimas tiliae. Taxonomy (NCBI): domain Eukaryota; kingdom Metazoa; phylum Arthropoda; class Insecta; order Lepidoptera; family Sphingidae; genus Mimas; species Mimas tiliae. Next base: position 4,823,828 of record HG995248.1, on the reverse strand, counting down.
CCCACACTAGGTAAACCTGTATCGTGGGTATCAGGAACTACGAGGGACTTGCGGTCCCACAACACCCAGACCCGAGACCAATATTTGTGGTTCACACCAAACATTTGTCTCGGTGTGGGAATCGAACCCACGGCCTCTCGCTTCGCAGCCGACTAATCGCCCGCTGCGCCACGGAGCTGTCTACATATTGAATTGAGAACCCCTCCGTTTATTTTAAATCCATACACGGAGGTGGAGCCGCAAGAAAAATCTAGTCTTTCTAAAGATCTAGCCAATCAAGTAAAAGTGACGTTTGTATAGTTATAAATCTCGTTAGATTGATTGAGATGCGTCTATTTTAGGATATTTCGTGACTAAAATGTAATAGTATAAATTCTATAGATCTGCAGTGGATTATAATTAACTATACTTGTAGTTCTAATGTGGTAGGGATCCATAAGCCAGATTAATACAGATCAGAAGGCCAATTCTCGTATTTAACTGACACTGCGAATGAATTTTATTTGAACTGAGATTAGATTTTTATTTGACTAAAAAATGGTATTCTGCTCCTTTTTAAGTTCAGTCCGGTGTCAAATAATCTCATCTCGATGTCATCGCAATCTCAATTCAGTCTCAATTTTGATGTTTATCTATGGATATGTGTCATTTAAAAACGTTAGCAGAATACTTATATTCTAGCTTATATTCTTAGCGTAATACTTTTATTATACTTTCGATCTCATTACGATCTATGTTCAAATTTGACTGTTGATTATTGGTTTAAGAGAAAACCATTTGTAACTTTCCTGTACGCTGAGACTATATCGGAATGAAATTTTGAATACTTAATATTACGATAATTGCCCTCCAGATAAACAAACGAAATTTACTTCGCAAAAAGCCATCTGTAACCCTATTACCGCAATATATTTATTTTGTTAATTGACAACGCTACTAGTTACATTGTTATGGTTTACGTTACAAATGTCTTGATCGTAAATTTCGGTTAGTGTATCCAATTACAAATGGACCATTAAATTAATGGCCATGTCTATAAGATCTCGGGTGTCTTTTGTCTCCAACACTGAGAGAATATAGGAACATATTCGTAGTTGGGTAGAATGATATAGACAGAGCTAGTTTAGTAACAATCATGTTTATTTGTTTATGACTTACTAGCTTTTGTTCGCGGCTCCGTCCGCGTAAACGGCGTTTACCGGGATAAATAGCCTATGTCCTAATCCGGGTCATGGTCTACATGTGTGCCAAAGTTCATCCGAAACTGTTCAGCGGTTAAGGCGTGATTAACGAACAAACATCCAAATTCACAAACTCAGCAATATCTAACACCCAAAGCAAACTTCACCTGCACGTGGCCGCCCATTACCAATTACCGTCTAATCTTTGATATAGAAATAACGCCAGAGAGAAAATAATTAATCTCTAGATGTCTCCTACTACTTCATGTGCCTCCATATTGGGTAGCCCGTAGTAAATCTAATCTACATTGACATGCTTGGTTTTAATTCATATTAAATTAATTGTGGCGTATATTTATATTTAAGATGGTTGGTCCGTGTTCCAAGCATTATTTCGATTGCTAAATTGAGACTCCTCTTCATTCACCTGTCCTTATCCCACTTGCAGTGGGGTCGGCGCAATATGCTTTTTAACAAATGTTACAGAAAGATTTGTCTTGTAGTTTTTGCCGCCTGCCTGACGTCAGCTCCACTGGGGAGAAAACACTCAGACCCGAAACATATAGTTATGGACCACACAAACATTTTGTCTAGGTTCTCGTTTCACAACCAGCTACTCGCACATTGTGTCACGGAGGCTGTCAAACTGACACTCAATATCGATATGAATACACAAAATCGATTTATTATAGTGGTTTTGCCATTTCATAACCTTTGCGGTAATTTTAAAATATTTCATCTTTCCTCCACTAGCCGCGTAAAAAGGGCGCAATCTATTCCCGCACCGAGACAAATGTTTGTGTGATCCACGAATATTTGTTTCGGGTCTGGGTGTTGTGAGACCGTAATTCCCTCGTAGTTTCTGATACCCACAATACAAGGTAACCTAGTGTGAGGTCGGGACTATGTGTGTTACTATTGGATGTATTTATTTATTTTGTTTCCTGAAGTTATAAGATAATTACCAGGTGTCATGGGTGCGCCACCGCGACATCCACCTGCTGACGGTGGGGCGGTACACGTACACGTCAGACCAGCGGTTCGAGGCGCAGCACAAGCCGCGCTCCGAGGAGTGGGCGCTACGCATCCGCAGTCCGCAGCGTCGCGACTCGGGGCAGTACGAGTGCCAGATCTCCACAACGCCGCCTATCGGACACGCTGTCTATCTCAACATTGTAGGTTAGTATGCCTCATTTTTGTAGATTTATACGAGTAGATTATTAAACTAGGTTTATAGTATAATTTTTATACTAATGTGCAGTCGCGAAGTAGGAACAATTTTGTTGATAGTAAAAAGGTACATTTATATAATAATAAATGTCATGTATACTATATAGTATACACTATAACTAACTAACTACATCAGCGCCACCTACCGGGTCCAATTGTGAATACATACGCATACAAACAAATTCATTCAAATGGGTCCAGCCGTTTAGGAGGAGTTCAGTCACATACACACGTACAGTAGAATTATTTAAACAAATATATAAATTTATTAAATATGTGAATTCAATACCTACATAAAATTAACTCTTTTATAAAGCGCATTCTCTTGATTCCAACAGGGGTTTACTCCATTGCATATTATGATTTTAAAATAAAAAAATATTCGCCAAGACATACCAACGCCTTTAACGTAATCTAAAAAAAAACGAAGAAAAAAGATATTACAATAATAGCTCAATTAAAAAAAACAGGGTTTTAATCTTATAATGTTAACGAGAAAAATGAAGATGTAATTTAATTAAATGTCAAACAGTACAAATAATTATATGAGCCATAACAAATTCAATTAGAAAAATAAATACAAATGTAGGCCGTAGTCAGTTAAAAATAATATGATCTTCTACATTATAAATTTTATGTGGGGTCGATCGTGAGCCACGGTTGTATATTTAGCGTTTCTTGTGGGTAATAAAACGTTTATTGAAAAAGGTTCCACGGTATACATCCGTATCTATAACATATTTAAGTGGTGCCTGCCTCGGTAGCGCAGTTGTAATGCGTACGCGTTACGACTGCTGCTGACGCTGAGGTCTCTGGTTGAATCCCCGGGTCGGGTAACAGTGATATTGAGTTTTTTTTACGAAATACTCAGTATCAGCTCGGAGTCTGGAATTATGCTCGGTATGGCGATAGGCTCGCCCCCCATTCACATCATGGGACCGAGATACGATCGGCGAAGGCGAAATATGGGTGTACTAGTTACACGTCAGCCTACGCCTTCGGGGATTACAGGTGTGATTACGTATGTATGAATTTGAGTGGTACTTCTGTAGACAATTTTGTCTACAGCATGAATGGGCCAGCTCGATGGGGTCGTAACCACTGTCATACAGAAAACCAACGTAAAGTAGCAGCTTGCTGCTTCGTTTCGTACGGTAAGTGAGATATCCGGAGGACCAAATCCATCTCCCCTTTCCAATCCCTTAATTATCCCTTTCCTTTAAGGTAAACACGCCCGTGATTCTTCTAGTATTGTGAGCGTTCATGGGCGGTGGAGATCACTTACCATCAGGTCTCCACTTGCTCGTTTGCCGGCCTATGCTAGAAAAAAAAATTACATTACTTTGTGTAATCAGACCAATTATTTTAACTTCTATAACATTCATTGGTTAAGCAAATTCAATTTGAATGACTAACCATTTGTAAAATACATTTATAAAATGCATTCATTAATATTCCCTCAAAAATATTACATTTAAATGGATTATTAGATTTCTAGTGAAAACAGCGTTTAAAATATTGCCATTTTAATGACTGTTTGCGAATGTTTTGCAAAGTCAAATTCAGCATAAACTTTACAAGGTAAATTATAGTCAAAAACTTATCTAAAACGTCATTTAGAATCCAAACCGTATGCACTAAATGTCTGATAATAAAAAGATAATTTGTTCTTTAAAAATATTACAAGAAATTTATCAGAGGTTTTTATAAAATATTTTATATGTTGTATATGGTGTATTGTTTAATTGTTTTCTACCTTAACGTTTTTGTACGCATGATCTATCCCCTTTTTATGGAATGAGTGGAATGACTTCAAGGTCATTATCCACCACGATAATAATGGATATCATTATCCATTATTATTATCCATTAGCTTCTTTCTTTCTACCTGGCGTTATCTCGGCTAGTGCCAGGGTCCACCTTCTCACAAAGATGCCTCCATTTTGCCCGATCTTAAGCATTTGGCTAGCTAGCTTATTATTATAATTGGTACAGCCCTGTATTATACACGTCCCACTGCTGGGCACGGGCCTCTTCAACTTAATGAGAGAGGATAGGCCTTAGGCCACGCAGGCCTATTGCGGGTTGGCAGACTCATGTGGACCTTCGAAATTTTTATGGAGAAATTCTCAGGTATGCAGGTTTCCTCGCGACCTTTCCTTTATCGTTAAAGCAAACTATAATTAACAAATAATACAAACGTAACTTAGAAAAGCAGGAGTGTATGCTTTTGAGGCTGTTTACGAACCTGCGACTTTCGTCTCGACAGTCCTTACCACTCTCCACTGAGCTATCGTTGCATTTTTAAAGGACTAGTGAAATATCCATTTAAAATTATTAAATATTTTATTTAACGTAGCATAAACACACGCCTGTATCCTCGAAGGGGTAGACAGAGATGCAATTAGAGCTGCACCCACGGTTCGCTGAGCTTATTTTTGTCCAAAGGTATCTATTCGGGATCGAACCTATGGTCATATCAGCCACACACTAATATCGAGTAAGTTATGCTTGATTTTCCAAATATTAAACTCAAATAAAAAAAATTATTGAACAAACTAAGTTTTGAAACCAGGGCGACACGGTTTCTATACCTAAGTAGGCTGCCACCAAATCAATTGTGCGAGCAAATCTTTCTTTAGCGATACTATATGAACATTGAATAACTCAACCTTTAACAACAAATACTCGAAACAATTTTATCAAGAATCACTTTGTAGAATACAAATACCTATTTAAATATTTAAGCAAACCCAACCGGCAATCGACGAAAAATAGAATTTTCTCGAAATATCGCGGCCGCAAACAGCCCATACAAGTGAAACAGCCATTTGGGCAATGTCCAAAGCACCTGAAAGAAATTCGGTACAAATAACTTATTTCAATGTTCGGCCATGTCAAAGAAAAGACCGCGTTGGCGGAATTGAAAGGAAAGTTTCGCAGTTCGGAAGGCAAAGTTAAATAGAGCACTTCAACCCTGTGAGATTGTTCACCATGTTTACAATTCGCACTGTGACGGTTAACACGCACCTACTTGCCGTGTTTGTTTGTTCACACTCAATTTCAAAGTTCTAATTTGGCATTGAATACTTGTGTTTTCTTCTACGCGTTTGTTCGTGAGTGTTTCTGTCAGAATTTCTTACATGCGTTTATAAATTTATTCTTTTATCATGTTATTTTCTTTACTATTGTGGTTCTTCATATTCTTTGCAATTAATTAATCTTTCGAGATTCATTTATCAGATTCATTAAGCTCACGCATGATTTTGATGAAATTCGTATTTAGCAGATAGTCACTTATATATGTATCTAGGTGCTATGTCTCTCGTATGCAAGAGGCCGTTTGGGTTGATGCCATCGCTGTATCTATTTCTTCCTCCAAGCATCAGTGTGTAAGCACTGTAGTGTTTCCGTTTGAAGGACATTGAATCCAGTGAAATTACTGGGCATTATGAGATTTACCATCTTATTTTGGGATGACGAACGCTGTCCTTTGTATGTCCATAGTTATGTGTGGTGTTGCTTCTGTTTACGTGGCATGGCGTTTTCCACAAGACGAGCGACCTGCTCATTTCGTGAGTCAACTAATAAAAAAATATGAATATATAAAATATGAATATGTTATATAACTGTAAATTCCATTTCTGAATCGTTAGCCAATATTATATTTGTGTTTCAAATTCTGAAACTATTCTATAGGTTTTTAACATCTTAATTGAAACATTCTTAGAATGTAACGATAAGCCCATTAAACTGTGAATTATTTGCAACCTTTGATAAATGACCTAAGACCTAACCCGCAGCCTATCCAAATACTAAAGGCGCAAACAGAACACTTAATTAAAATTCAACAAGACCTAAAGAGGCCATCGTCTATTCAGATTTAATCTGATCAATAAATCAAATATAGCTATGGAAGAGGAGCAAGAACAAGTGTATTGAACGGAAATAGTTCACAACTTTACCGACATCGAGTTCTGTTACAAAGGCGTGAAATAAATATAGGTAGGAATATTCCCTTTCAAGGTTCTCGCCTCAGAGGATTGTAACGAAACCTTTTAAGGAACAGCTGTCTCGCAATTTCTTTTAGGGAACGTTCAACTTTGTCTGTTTGAACTAATGAACAAAAAGTTTGGGAAAAGTGGGTGTCTTTTGTCAAAATGTACTGAACGAAGGTCACAGTTCGCGTATTGAATCGGATCATTGAGTAGGCCATCGTTACAATCGACTTCTTTATTAGTGCCGTAGGAAAAATGTCTTTATTCCATTTTTTATGATATTGCTGTTCTAAAATTACAAGACAGAAATGACGGTGTAACTTTAGTCTTGTTAATTCTACTAGTATGCGATTTGTATTATTATCGATTGCAATTTTATTAGTTATAATATTTTTTGATATACTCTAGTTCTGAAGTATACATTGTTATTGCGGAAAAAATTACGTATTCATACACCTTAAAATTGTTATATGCTTTATTGATTTCTTATGTTAACGCGTATATTACAAATCGAAATAAAACTAATTTATACGGATTTTATCGCAGTTTAATGTTTTATTTTGAGTCTCTCTCGTGACCACGAAGGCTGAAAAGCTTCGAAACGTCGGGACTAAAATAAAAATTAAACCGCGATAAAATCCATATAAACTAGTTTTATTTCAACGTTATACGCTTTATGAAACATCTTTGTTTCAGAAATTCAGACTGAAATACAAAACTTAGATATAAAGAAATAATCGTCTGAATGAATAAAGTTAAGTGAGTAAATATAAATCAGACAGCTTAGGTTTAAATTGATTAATTTAATTGATAAAGTAGACATGAATTATGTTTTCAACAGTTTTCTGCATACATGGAGTAGGCGTAGGTACAAATTATTAATTATAATTGACTAGCGTTTACTTGTGGCTCTGCCCGCGTGAATGCCTTTTCCATGATAAAATGTGCTAACCCAATTGATGGTCTATCTGTGTACCAAATTTCACCCAAAACCGTTCACCTGTTAAGGTGTGATTGACTAACATACATCCAAATTCACAAAGTCACAAATATCCAAACTTTCATTTATAATAAATAAATACACACAACAGTCACACACATAGTCCTGACCTCACACTAGGTAAACCTGTATCGTGGGTATCAGGAACTCTACAAGGGACTTGCGGTCCCACAACAGCCAGACCCGAGAAAAATATTTGTGAATCAGACAAACATTTGTCTGGGTGCGGGAATAGAACCCACGACCTCACGCTTCGCAACCGGCTACCCGCCCGCTGCGCCACAGAGGCTGTCAATTAATTGAAGGCTGATAGTATTAGGAAGTAGAATAATGCTCTATGATGCTTTAAAAGATAAACCTACCCGCTATAGAACCATACATGGACATTTTTATGTTACTCGAATTGAAAATCTGACAAAATATTACCCAAGGAACTCTCAATACATAGCCCACTCCTACAACTTTTTTTTTTATGGTATAGGCCGGCAAACGAGCATCTGGGTCACTTGATGGTAAGCGATCTCCACCGCCCATGTACGCCCATAATACAAAAGAATTATGGGCGCGTTGCCGACCTTAAAGGAAAGGGATAATAAGGGATTGGGAAGGGGAGGGGGATTTGGGCCTCCGGATATCTCATTCACCGTACGAAACGCAGCAGCAAGCTGCTACTTTACGCCGGTTTTCTGTGAGACAGTGGTAACGACCCGGACGTGCCGGCCCATTCATGCTGTAGACAAAATTGTCTCTTAAGACGATTACCCTAGATAAAGTCTTATAAGAAATATTCTTTCAGAACCAGAGACCGAAATACTTGGCGGACCAGACCTGTTCATATATGCGGGCTCGACAATAAACCTCACGTGCATTGTTCGACACACGCCTGAGCCACCGAACACTATTAACTGGACTCATAGAGGGAAGGTAAGACATCTAATATTAATTGTGAGGAGAATTTTGTATGGCAGGCAAGGAAATTGTATTATACCGCTTCGGCTGCTTGGAGGCGGAAATTTAATTATCATTAGGGCTGGGGAAGAGTTCCACAATGAAATATGTTTTAACGAAAATATAAGTAATGGTCTTTTTTGGTATCGAATATATTACAACGTATATACTCAGTTGAAATACAAATAAATGAGTATATAATAACACCCAATAGCTAGACACATAGTCCTGACCTCTTTAAGTAACGACATTAATTGAGGCGAATAAATTCAAGGGCGACTTGGACGCTGAGAATTTTTTCGTATTTTTTTAAAATGGGTAACATAATTATCAATTATTATAATTCTAGGCGAGACTTTACCATCTAGTTTTTCACTTCAATAAATTAACACTTCAGATTTTGGTCGAAAATTAATAAGATATTTAAAATCTATAACTATATGGTATTTGTGTGTATAATACTGCTGTTGTCGCAGCAGTTATTTGTTATATAATCATGGAATCGTGTGCAATCCATAAACGCGCTGAGCGTTATTAATCGTGACGTCATAGAAATAAATTCTGCTCTGATAACAGTCTCTCAGAGCAATGACAAGAATTGTCATTTGCATAGCAATAACAATGGGAATAGACACGTTCATTATACTTACTAATATTATAAATGAGAATGTAAGTTTGTTTGTTACGCTTTCACGCGAACTCTACTTAACTGATCATCATGAAACTTTGTACACATATTCTTGGAGGTATAAGAAGTAACATAGGATACTTTTTATGAAATAAAAAAAATTTGGTTACGCTTTCACGCCTAAATCACTGAACCGATTTTGATGTAGAGATAGATGGGACCCTGGAGACGGTTATAGGCTACGTTTTATTTCGGAAAAGTCTATTCACGCGGGCGGAGCCGCGAGCAAAAGCTAGTCAATAATAATATAAAGCAAAGTCGCTATCTGCATCAGTCTGTTTGCCCGCTTATTTCTCTTAAACTATGCAACGGATGTAGATGCCGTTTTCACTATCATTTAGAAAATGTATTCCGGAAGTTTTATGTGTATATCACGCTATGACCCGGAAGTGACGTGAGTAAAACCGCGTGGTAAAGCGAGTATATTATAAGAGTTATTGTTATGATAACTTCATGGTTTGTATTGCCTTAGCTTACCTAGATACACGACAGTGTGCCCGCCAAGTTTCAGGAATAATATTTTATTTACTGCAAAATAAAGAGTTAAAGACAGAATGGTACTAGGTGGTGGGCCCCTCGTATGCGAGTGGCCGTCTGGGTAGCTACCACCGCTTTGTTTATTCGGTTATCAAGCAGCAGTGTGTAAACACTGTTGTGTTCCAGATTGAAGGACATTGATGCTAGTGAAATGAATGCAATATGAGACTTAACATCTTACGTCTCAAGGGGACTAGTAACGATCATTGCCATACAGTACTTCATAATTCGAAGTTCTGATAGTGTTGCTTCTGTTTACGGGCAGGCGTGACGCTTACCATCAGGCGAGCGACCTGCCGTCACCTAAAGCTAATAAAAAAGGTTGTTTTTTTTGTATAAGCTCTATTGACACAGATAGATTTTGTCGCACGTATAGAGCGAGAACATGACAGGAACTGTCATTTACAAGGCTACAGCATGGAATTTGACACCGATATTCGTATGATGCGAGAAGCTTTTACGTGTAAATTGAGCTTAATTTTATTATTACTGGTAGTATATGTTTCTGGATAAGTGTCTGGGTAAATAATCGAAATGTCTTGAACATTTTATTATTATGTAACAAAAAGGTGTAAACGTTCAACAACAACTCTCAATTTGTTAACCGTCGAACTGAGCAGAACATTTATCACAACGTTTGCAGTTCTACTAAGTACCATCTTATAGGTACTGCGAATAAAGTTGTACGGTTCGGAATTCGAGGGTCTACTAAATTCACAAACCTACAAACATTCAAACTTTCACATTTATAATAGTAGTAGGATTATAGAATTTTAGAATGGTATAAGGAGGAACAGTGATAGTTTAGCGCGGAGTGGTATGTAGTATGGAATGTTAAGACGAAAGCTGCAGGTTCAAAACCGCTCGCTTTAGCGGTGAAGGAATCATCGTGAGGAATCCTGCATACTGCAAAGATATCTGCGAACCCTAGCAGCATAACCCTAATAACCCTCTCATTAATAGACGAAGCCTGTGCCCAGCAGTGGGATAGTATAATACTGGCCTGATACTGTTATTAACTGCGAAAAAAAAATCCAACTAGAAAAACTTTCAAAATGGACATTTGAATTTGAATTTGCGACTGAAGTCAAATAATACTCCTAGGTTTGTAGGTTAAAAGGTAGTCAAAAACGTTCCGGACGTACAGAAGCTGATATTCTAATTCGTCCAATCCGGGCAATGTCGAGTCGACATTTTCATCGTATCTCACAGAGCAGGCGAGTTCATTGGGCCAATTACCAGTTTTAAGTGAAAGACATTTTTACTACGGATGAAGTGGAAAATTTTCAGCTGATTTGTCAACTGGCTTTTTTGGCTCTAGTTTAATTTTCAACTGTAAAACGTCTCGAATTACTTACGACTGTCGCTTCTTATATTAAGCTACTTCAATTTATTACTTACGTAGATTACTGTCGCGGCTTCGTCTCCGTGAAAGCTTTTTTCTAGGATAAAAAGTAGCTTACGTAGCTAATATAGTATCTAGAATTGCTTAAGATAATAGTGAAATCTGCATCGAAATCAGTTCAGTCGTGTAATATGATACTAGCTTTTGCTTGCTGCTCCGCCCCTATGAACGGCCTTTTCCGGAATAAAAATTAGCCTATGTCCTAATTCAGGTCATGGTCTACCTGTGTGCCAAATTTCATCCAAAACTGGTCACTTGTTAAGGCGTGATTGAGTTACTAAACATCCAAACTTTCACATTTATAATAGTAGAAGAATAAAAAGACTCTACTGTTACGAGTACTATATTATATTATACCTATAAACGACGAAGTCACTTCCGCAACTAATATATTATGCAATATAACTTCCATAAAAATAGTATCAAAAACATATTTTATCCTTCCATCCCTCGAATAAAGGAAGCTGTGACTCTGCTCTCAATATATATTCATACGTCCTGAAGTTGGCTCAAGTTAGATGTAAAGCAGCATTATGCCAGTGAAATGGAAATCCTTAGATAGATGTGTGTTCTGTTGCTGACCGCAAACAGAACGGCCGACGTTGTCTCCGCATTGTAGTCGAGAATCCGTGACCACTTTACGGTCACTAGAACATGTGAGTAATCGGTATAAATTAAATAGAATAGTCACGTCGCGTATGAATAGCATATGAACTTCAAAATTGTCAAATAAATACTTAGTTATCGATGGGGCCATAATCTAAAAATAGAATAAAATGGAGACTGTGATTTGTAAAGTGATTACATACTAATTATAATGGACAGCCTCCGTGGCGCAGTGGGCGAGTAGTCGGGTGCGGAGCGAGAGGCCATGGGTTCGATTCGGGTCTGGGTGTTGTGGGACCGCAAGTCCCTCGTAGTTTCTGATACCCACGATACAGGTTAACCTAGTGTGGGATCAGGACTATGTGTGTGACTGTTGGATGTATTTATTTATTAATAATACCCAAATCAAGTGCTAAATGATAGCATGAAGTGACATGTTCTTAAAACCGGGTAATGCTATGTAACTCCAAGTTTCTAAGTATGTTTTGTTTGTAACAGACGATTAACTTCGACTCGACGCGCGGCGGGATATCGTTGGTGACTGAGAAGGGCATTCACAGTAGCAGTAGGCTGCTAGTGCAGTCAGCAAGAACCTCGGATGCTGGTGGTTACCAATGTGCCCCTGATAATGCGCAAACGGCAACCGCACGGGTCCATGTACTCACAGGTACGGTTTCATCACACTTTTTTTAATAGCATAGATCGGCAACCGAGCAAGTTGGTCAACTGATGGTAAGTGATCTCCACCACAAATGTATGCCCATAATACCAAAAGTATAAGGGCATGTTGTTAACCTTAAAGGAAAGGGATAATTAAGGGATTGAGAAGAGTAGAGGTATTTGGGCATCTGGATCACCACCACATCACTCACCGTACGAAACATAGGAAGCTGCTACATCTGTTTTCTGTGATATAGGATCAGAACCCGATCGAGCCTGCCCTTTCTTTCTGTAGACAAAACTGCATATAGCGTGGCTGTACCACAAAAAAAAGTTACAAAGTTCCACTCAGTCACAGTAACAATAGCCACAAAACATAAATATTATTTGTTCTTTTCTAAAACGAGAACTCATTTAATCATTTTTAATTCTCCTTTCCTGGCGCAATCAGAACAATAAATAGCACAATGGACGAAACAGATAGCGTAATTTGCAGTAGCATGTAGTGCTCGTATCGAGCAAGTAATGAATACATTAGTAACACACCACGCCACGCCACGTACACTAAGGATCCGTGACATGGCGACCTCGCTTACAATTACTTTGATTTGTGACTCAATGTTCGACAAGCTGTGTCCAGATATACAAATAGTTTTGTTCGTAGAAGTTAGTAGTAGTTCTGGTATTATGGGCTTTCTTGAGCGATGGAGATAATTTACTATCAAGTGACCCAATTACATGTTTGTCGGCGTATACTAGTAAAAAGTTATAGGTAAGATTACATGTAGCGTACCCGTGCCGTGGGTTCGATTCGTGCATCAATTTTTTTTTGTGTGATCCACAAATACACGTCACGTCATTATGAAAACTTTATTGAATATTCTTAATAATAATAATAATAAATAAAATAATAATACTAGCCCTGTATTATATACGTCCCACTGCTGGGCACGGGCCTCCTCTACTGTATGAGAGGGGTTAGGCCATAGTCCACCACGCTAGCCTAATGCGGGTTGGCAGACTTCACATACCTTCGAAATTCTTATGAATAACTTCTCATGTATGTAGGTTTCCTCACGATGTTTCCTTCACCGCTAAAGCAAGTGATAATTAACAATTAATACACACATAACTTAGAAAAGTCAAAGGTGTATGCACTTGGGGCTGGTTTCGAACCTGCGACTTTCGTCTCGACAATCCATACCACTCCCCGTTGAGCTATCACTATCAATATTCTTAATACAAAATATATATTTTTATAAAATTATAGAAAAGGTAAACTTTACTCAAAAAAACCTGAGCTTGATTTGAAAAGTATAATATTCAGATGATATGATTTATGGTGACATTTAATTTCAATTTGAATAAACATATTTTATTTTAAAAAAAATAACACAAATTATGGAGTAGCTAATAAAAAATGTCAAGAGTTAGAAACTTTCGTACGAGTACAGTTGACGAGTAAAGCTCCTGAGCTTTACCCTCAGATATTGATAATGTTCTTGGAAAATTTATTCACCTTAATTTAAAATGTAAAGAAAAAACTAAAAATATTCAAAATATTTTTTGTCGCCTGCTTAATTAATAATATACACGCCTAGACAGCACATGTTACTTACTGTATTAAATCTCCACGTCTCTCTAAAATATAAAATGTCGCAGCAAAATCATAATATATTCACCAAGGTCCCAGATAATCTAGAAAATAGGCTAGAAACAAGTTACCCTACTCAATTCAACTAACACTTGAATTGTTTTAAAAACAGTTCTTTATCCAACCACTTTGGAAACAAAGGCTATGAGGTTTTAATGAATAAGTAATTGGTTTTCGAACGGGAATTCCATTGCGCTGAGATTTACAGTTCTTTAACCTTAGTGCTAATAACAGTTTGTTATAGTTTAGCTAGTCTGAAGTAGTCTCAACCTAGCCTCCGTGGCGCAGTGGGCGAATAGCCGGCTACGAAGCGAGAGGCCGTGGGTTCGATTCCCGCACCGAGACCAATGTTTGTGTTGTCCACAAAGAATTGTTTCGGGTCTGGGTGTTATGGGACCGCAAGTACATCGTAGATCCTGACACCCAGGATACAAAGGTCAGGACTATGTGAGTGACTGTTGGGTGTATTTATTATTTTCTATTACATTTATGGGTATATTTTGCCCACCAGTATGCGTCTCGGGCGCAATTTTCAGAATCTTTAATGTCACAGCGTATTATTTGTACATTGAATAACAATGTTATAGTTCTAGTTTAAACATAGTATAAACAAAATTTGGTAAAGTACTTTCACGCGGGCGGAGCCGCGAGAAAAGCAAGTAATTATTAACTCAGCATATTCAAGATTACCTTAACCCTTTACTTAACTCGCTGAACGTCTAATGAAAATCTATACATCGCGTGGAATTCGAGATTCAATAACTAAGAGTTATTGTTCATTGATATTATTATTACGAGCCATTTGTGGCTGATTGGTTGATACTGAAACCCATTTACTATTCATTACTAACTACATTAAACGTATTAGTTTTCCATAATTCTATTAACATAGAGAAAAGGTTTATTGGGGGTGACTATAGTTTTTTTTGTGTTTGTTCTATTGGTCTTTTATATAACCTTACTACTTAGAATAACTACATATTATAGAAACTAAGTACAGGCACGAAATTAAAACCTTTTAATTAAAGCCATATGTCTCCAAACAACGATCGCGCTTATGCTTTATTATGTTTATGATCATTGATCCTCACTTATAAATCAATGTATGAAACACATTTTCCCCATCTATAAATTACCAAATTTTTAGGGAAACACGGCATTTCTTATGCGTTTGTGTGCATGACGGTGCACGTAAACACATAACTTTCGCGAATTTTCTGCTTACGATTGTGAGTATGTGATCTTTGGACATCCACCTTCTGTAAGTAGTTACTCTAAGGCTTACTTGCTTTCTGTGGTAAAAAGTAGACTATAATCGTCTCCAGCGTTTCGTCTATCTTTATACCATCCTCACAAGGCAAATTCGGAGTTTGAACCGGTATGCGCGTCATGTAAGCGTTTTAAAAAACCTCACGATCATCGGTGTGGGTCTCAAGAGTGTCCCTCTTATAAACATAAATTGGAACTACTTATTCTCTCGACACATTATTAATTAAATCTAATATGGATATATATAATAATAATCTTACTCTCGGTCAGTTGAATCTCCACAATGATAGAGTAGCGACGTCGGAATTAGAAATATTAACTCGCGATTACAAGCTCGATATAGTACTTGTCCAAGAGCAATACCAACACGCGCGATTACGTAATAGGATAGTACAGCTAGATAACAGTTCGCGAGCAGGTGTTTATGTATCGGACTCAAGTTTTACCATCATATCAGTGCGTAATCTTATGACGTCACACTGTGCTGTCGCAGAGGTTTCAACACCAGGTTGTAAGGTTTACGTCGTGAGCTGTTATTTTCAATATTCTGACCCTGTGGGTCCACACATCCACCATCTTCGTCACGTTTTACGGTCGCTTGTAGGTCGAAAAGTTATTATAGGTGCCGACGTTAATGCGTCAACTATCCTTTGGTATGGCAAATATCGTTCCACTGATACTGAAAGACGCTGCGCCGTCGAAGATTTCATCGCAGAGATGAATCTAGTCATTCACAATACCCCCGATGCACCACCTACGTATAGCAGCCCTACGGGCGAGTCTTCTATTGACGTCACACTTTCTAGTGGAGACGTTCGCCTCGATAGGTGGCGCGTTCTTCCAGACGCGTCGTGTAGTGATCATCGCCTGATTGTGTACGAGTTCGTATCTGGTCTGACACAAGGTCCTCTTTTTACCAACTTTAACTTTAGATACAAGTCTAAAAGAGCTAATTGGGAATTATTTGGCTTTTTGTTTGCTCTTCATGCCGGGGACTTTACTCGCAATGACCTCTCTCCCGAAACGTGCGCCGCAATTATGTCGGATACGTTTACTTACTGTGCGGACGTTACTATTGGTCGGGGCTCCATCACTAGTACCCGTAGATGTGACTGGTGGAATAACTATCTAGTTCACCTGCGTCGGACGTTTCGCAGGGCGCGTAGGACGTTTAACCGACTTAAAAAACGTCGTGTAACAGGAGAAGTATTTACAGCTGCTTTTAACGCACTCAAAGTTGCCAGACCCCATTATAGGGCCTCGGTACAAAAATCAAAAGGAAATTTATTACGCAAAATTGTAAAACGGTTAGATAAGGAGGGCCCGTGGTCTCCCCTATACCATGAGTTTAAAGTAAATAGGTCAATCAATTTGGCCTATGTACAAAACATAAAAATCAACAACACCTATACAACTGGTATTGAGGAGACAACGGAAGCTCTGCTAAACTCGTTAATACCCGACGATACAGTGGCAAGTGATAGCGATTATCATAAACAAACACGGATGTGGGCTGCAGTACCACCGAATAGTCCTTCTTCAGACCTACCATCTTTGGACCAGTTTATGGATATCGTTAGATCTTTGCCACTAAACAAAGCCTCCGGTGAGGATAAAATATCAAATAAAATGATTAAAGAAGCGTGCAAAACAGCGGCTAATTCTATATTAATAGTCTTTAATCGATGTATCGCTGAAGGCATTTTCCCCCGAATTTGGCGTTGCGGTTTTATTCGAATAATACCTAAAAGTGGCGATAAGGCCCCCGACGATCCAAAATCTTATCGACCAATAACTATTTGATTAAGTTCGTTGCGGGACAAAGACAATTTAGCATTTCCAGAGACTCGCCGAGCTTCACTGCTCGGTGTCAACAAAAATGCGTGCCACTGTCGATCCTGGTGCACAGGAGTTACAGTGGCGGGTGTGTGGGCGGGATAGTCTCGTATCTTTATACCAAAATTCATCAAAATCGGTTCACCGATTTAGGCGTCTAAGCGTAACAACCAATCAAACTCACTTTTGCATTTATAATATTAGTTAGGATGTGACATAAATGGCTATATTTTTACGATGACTTTCCCCCGAATTCATAAACGTTACTATGACACCTCATAGTGAGTGCGAACGCATAGTAACAATTTCACTAAACTTCATTGGTTAGTTTTTGGCGCTAAATCAAAACAGACCAATCCTGTACACAGAATTGGACACTTGGCAAAGAGCTTACTTAAATGTTGTTTGTGAATACGGGCCTTGAAAGCCTGAATTTTTTACACCTCAAAGAGACTATAGATCAAAGTATCTGATATTAATTTAAACTTGATAATTCTACTTAAGCAGCGATAGCTCAGCGGGGAAAGACTGTCAAGACAAAAGTAGCAGGTTCGAAACCAATAGCATGTAACTTGCCTCTTCTAAGTTACTTGTGTATTAATTGATTGTTAATCATGCTTGCTTCAACGGTGCAGGGAATATTGTGAGGAAACGTGCATACCTGAGCAGTTCCTCACATAATTTCGAAGGTACGTGAAGTCCGTCAACCCGAATTAGGTCAGCGTGGTGGACTAAGGCCTAACCCTCATTCAGTAGAGGAGGCCCGTGCCCAGCAGTTACAAGGTGGTAAGTTTCTCGTATTCGAGAGGCCACCTGGATTGGTACCACTGCTTGGTTTATTTCTGTCACCAAGCAGCAGTGTGCAAGCACTGTTGTGTTCCGGTAATGGACATTGAAGACAGTGGAATTTCTGGGCATTATGAGACTTAACAACTTACGTCTCGGGGGGACGAGCGCAGTCCAGTACAATGCAGGGCTTTGTATTTCAAATGTCTGTGTGCTGTTGCTTCTGCTTATGGGCAGGCGTGGCGCTTACCATCAGGCGAGCGACGTACGCGTCTCATCATTGAAGCTAATAAAAAAAAGTTATATCAGACTACTATTAGTGGAGTTATTATTATTCTACCCGTTCCAGAGAAAAAGGGTCTACAGGCGACCAACAAAGTGATCCTATAAAGGTTTTAGTTTTCCTTTTAAGCAACTGTAAAACTATAAATAAATTGAGAAACTCCTTTTTAAAGTCGGTTGAAAAGTGTGTATACAGGTAAAACCTGAACCAAAACTACCCAAATCCTCGTCCCATATTTTATGAATAACATATTGTAGAAAGTAACATCAGTCACTCCTGAATTATGTAAAATTATGGAAGCGAGTCTGTCGGGTCAACTATAGACGTTATTTGAATGTCGATGAATAAAATGTCTTGTGCGGTCCGAGTAAAGAATATTCAGTATTCAAGGTTTATACATACATACTACGTACTTATAAGCAGAGGGGTAATCAGTACACCCACATTACTCTAAACTCTAAGCTTATTTCCGTCCCATGTGTTAGGGGGCGATCCTAACACCATACCGGGCACAATTCCAGACTCCGGGCCGATACTAAGCATTTTGACATAGAAAACCCAATATCACTTTACCCGACCAGGGATCGAATACGAGACCTCAGCACAGCAGTGGTACTGCGTACATATTACAACTGCGCCACCGAGGTCCAGTCCGTAGCAGAATGTACCACGTGCATATGAGGTTTTACAATATGGTAGGTCCTTCGTATTCGAGAGGGCCGTCTGGGTTGGTACCACCGCTTTGTCTATTTCTGTCGCCAAGCAACATTGTGTAAGCACTGTTGTGATCCGGTTTGAAGGGCATTGAAGCCAGTGAAATTACTGGGCATTATGATACTTAACATATTATGTCTCGGGATGACGACGGCAGTTCAGTGACGTAGTGATTTCTAATTCAAAGTTCTGCATGGCGTTGCTTCTGTTTATGGACAGCCGTGGCGCTTACCAACAGGCGAGCGACCTGCTCGTCTCGTCATTCAAACTATAAGATGTTGGTGGCCCAATTACACTCATCCGAAGATAATGGTTTCAATATATACTACTCGACCTACTGCGCGGTACATAGAACTTGCACCACTAAGTTACGATCAATTGACCATAACTCAATACTTTTACTTCTAAATATCTCCTCTAGTAGTATACACTGAAGTCTTTGTCCATAAATTGATGTTAAGTCACTTAATTATAATCATATATAATCATTATAATAATAATAATATAATATATATAATCATAATACTATAATCACATAATACCCAGTTTGTTCACTGGCTTTAAATACTAAACAGCAATTACAACGTAGAAATAATATACGTGGATTTACTTTAATACAGGCGGATATATGACTCAATGACATGCCTATTATAATATAATCTTTACCATTAAAATTAATTAGCGTCTATATTTAAAATGAAAACTACATTAAAATGTTACAAATATTTTACACATTTCGTGTCTGCTCGTCGTAAAATAATTGATTCGGCTTTTTTCACACCGTTATTGTAAATTATGTTTATAATAATTAAGCTTTTCATCGTAGCTATTTCTGAATGTACAATAAACTATTATAATATTATTTTATTATACTATTTTCATTACTTGGCTAATCGTAAAAATTCTAATTGTTCAAGAGTAAGTGGGCCAACAACATCTAAGGGCCAAAGCCAACATCTGCACGTGGTATACTCTGCTGATTAACAAACAAGGCAATGGCGAAACTTTGTTTCCATTGCGGGTTTTAGGGGTAAGACGGCGTGTCACTCCAGATAATACCAAATCTACCATCAAATCATGATGGGAAGGCGGTCCCTGGTATTAAGACGGAATAACGCCTTGCAGAAAGAAAAAAAACTTTTTTTATCCTACTACGCTAAACCTGATGGTAAGTGTAGCGCAATCCAAGAATAGAGTCGACCAACGACTGACAGCGCATCTATCGTAGGTCGATAGAATTATACGGGCTACCTAATTGCTTCTTCACACTCCGTTAAAGTAATTTTATGAATAACTATGAAATATTTTAGGCAGAACTTGTGGGTTAGTGTATAATATTAGTACAAGGTTAAGTTTTCTACGATATTAAGAAGGTAAGTGATCGTGGTGCTCGAGTAATAAGTTCGTTCAAAAAGGTTTTGTTTATAATATAAATATGCACAAGTATGATTAATTACTGTAAAGTAATAGTAAAATATAAAATTAAGTTAGTAATGGTTAATTGTCAATATTTCAGAAATAGGTTACAATTAATTTACATTAAAATGTATTTGTTAACCGTAATATTTTGTTACATTCCAATAGCATTCCCCACGAAGATTTCAACACAAATTTCCGAAATCTCTCACACAAATAATCTACACAAAACGTTTACTCCAAATACCGAATAGAAAAAGATTCTTGCAAAGATACGATTCAGCGAAATTGTAACAATTTTTTTCTTTACAGGTGAAAGCCCGGCAGCCATGCAAGGAAGCGCGCAATGGGCGGACAGTTTCCGACTACCCACACTAGTGTGCTTCGCCAGTGTCGTATATCTACCAATGTTAATTGTATAATGTATATATTATATGAATTGAAAAACTAAAGTTATATAAGCGAGTGAAACGGAACGTTGAAGTGTTGCCATTTGTGAAATAATTTGAACATTAGTGTTATATACAAAGAGGTGTTACAATTAATTATAATGAAGATTTTAAATACATTATAAGTTGTTCAAGCAGCATCTCTTCTGTCATAATACCAGATGCCAGGATATTTAGCGCAGATCTGATAGAAAACTATGCTAAAGGTAATAAAATTTCAAACCTGTAATTTCAAGTATTGAAAGCAACAAAAAATTGCGTAATGATACTGTTTTTTTAAAACTCTAAATGAAGTTGTATTACCTCGGTGACGCAGTTGTAATACGTACATGATACGACTGAGGCTGACGCTGAGGTCTCGGGTTCGATCCCCGGGTCGGGTAAATGTAATATTATGTTTTTCCATTACGAAATGATCAGTATCAGCCTGGAGTCTGGAATTTTGCCCGGTATGGCTATTGGCTCATGGATATCACATCATGGGACGGAGATACGATCGACGAAATGTGTATACTGGTTATACCTCTGCCTACCCCTTTAGGGATTATAGGCGTGAATGCGTATGAAAGTTTTATTATTATGAAAATGAAAAATTGCGACATCGTTGTTTATGTATTTCTTAATCTACTGTGAGTTTTTCGGTATTAGGTACCTATCACATTATCTGTACTTACGAAAATATTTACGCAGATACGTACAGCGATCTTAGCAAATTGTATTACAAACGTATTAACTTCTTACATATCTCTCGTATCCAGATGGCGTGACTGTTATCGAAAAATCTCATAATAGGTCAGAGCTCTCTAAGGCGAGTTGCCCTTAACTGGCTTTTGGAAAATTATCACCTTGAGTTTTGGTCGGAGCCAATCTAAGATTTGAACCAATACCATCACCGTGGTAGTTTCAATTCTTTTTTTATTCCACTAAGAGTTTCACAATATAAAATTTACTTTTTATAAAATATCATTAGTTATTGTTTAAGATGTGAGACATCGAACTATTTGGACTTACAGTCACGTGAACACCAATTATGTTAGAACATAAATTGTTTGTGTTAAAATTAATTGTAATTAGTTGTTACTTGAATCATATTATTATTTGAAATAGTGAAACTACTGTGATTTGGTTGTTTTTTTTTATTGCCTAGATAGGTAGACGAGCAGACGGCCCACCTGATGGTAAGTGGTTACCGCCGCCTATGGACCTCAGCAATGCTAGAGCACAGCCAAGCCACTGCCTACCGTTGAAGGAAAACCTATTATACCATTGATTTACTTTCCACAGTCTACTATGGAGTCCTTATCATAAATTTCATCCTTTAATCTATGATTTATCGAGAAATGCTTCTTTCAAAGCCAATAATGGCCATTCCCTATGTTCTTTTAAAGATATATTTGCTTACTATCAATAGTATTTTGACAGATCTTCCATACAAAATATTTTACTGTCAGTAAGCAAATCTATCGATAGACAGAATATTGAGAACGGCTGTAAGGCAACGGATGTTATCCAGGCCTTTTGATTTTATCATTTTGTATTTTTTTTGTTATAGTTTATTTTGTTAATTCAGAAATACTGTTGTCAAAGTATAAAATATGATAAGAATAAAAATTCAACATTGTCCACATGTCTAAAATCAACCTGAAGGACGATCTGTGCCAACGTCGCATAGAATATATCCTTTATATCAGGGTAATGTTAATCATAAAGTACATTAGAAAGATTTTGAACGGTTTATTAAAGTTTATTCAAATTCTAACATAATGATAAAATCAATGAGAATAATTGTAGAACATTGTGAATCATAGATATAGGGTTGTTTCTAAGACTTAACATTGATTTAAATAAAATACGATTTTGTAAAACATTTGTTTTTATTTTATCCTTATCACGAAAATTTCTAAAACGTAGGCAAAAATATTAGTCTATATCTGTATCAATAATAAAACCACTTCCTTTTCTATATAATAGAATATTCTTCTCCATGTAATACGAAACTATTCCCTTTTTTTGGCAAACGAGAAAGTGACGATAAGTGATTCCCACTGCCCATGAACCTTCACAATACCTGAAGAATCATGATATACCAACTTCAAATACGGGTACAATTAAGGGATTAAAATGAAGAGGGGGAATCTGGACCTGCAGATATCTCACTCACTAAACGAAACGCAACAAGAAGCTGCTAAAAGTAATTTCTAATGGTGGTCTGAGAGACAATGGTAATCCTCCAGTTAAAGCAACCAATTTATACTGTGGACAAAACTATATACACTTGAAAACCCTTGCCTTCTGTATTGAGGATGCCAATCCAACAACTTTTTGTTTTAAGGATTTCAAGGAGTTCTACTACTTCGTAAAATCAAGGTACCTATAACTTATATTCTTTAACAGATCACTATTATCGATCATACCTTTCGAATCGGCAAGTATACAAACAGTCACGTTGGATAATTATTTCAGTTGGAATAAAAACAAAGACATAGGGAAGATAAATGTGAGGTAAGACCTTGTTATCTTGGAATAAAGCCTCCTTACGTCAAAGAAAATACGTTTGAACTTACCTAACGTAATGTCAACTTATACACAAATCCCTAGTTAATACATGAGCATGGGGAAAAGACCAGAGGATATTTAAATATGCTAGGGCTATATAAGGCTTTGTTATCGACTGGGTGATAGCTCAGCGGGGAGTGGTATGGACTGTCCAGACGAAAGTAGCAGGTTCGAAACCAGCCCCAAGTGCATACACCTTTGACTTTTCTAAGTTATGTGTATATTAATTGTTAATTATCATTTGCTTTAACGGTGAAGGAAAAACATCGCGAGGAAACCTGCATACCTGAGAAGTTCTTCATAAGAATTTCGAAGGTATGTGAAGTCTGCCAACCCGCATTAGTCCAGCGTGCTAAGGCCTAACCCCTCTCATTCAGTAGAGGAGGCCCGTGCCCAGCAGTGGGACGTATATAATACAGGGCTGGTATTATTATTATCGACTGGGTGTGTGGCATCAAGTGGGTTCTTTGGCTTGTAATCGCTACCGTCCATAAACTATAATATCAGATAATCCGGTGCGTACTACCAGGATGAAATGGTATGAAATGGTACCTGAATTAGGTCCTAAGTCAGTTTTATCTGTGTGCCAAAGGAGGATGGTCAAAATATCCCCAGCAACCAATAACGACCACACTTATATCACTGGAAAGCTATTTTCATCACAACATTAGATTAACATAGTATAGTATAGTAGTAGATACTAAGCCAACTGTTATGAAATTTTATACGCATAGATAGATTTGATTAAAGTTTACCGTCTAAATTTAGACACTGATAGAATCTCCAAACTTCTATACATTATACATTAAAGCTCTCATAAAATACTCTTAAGAAATACATTCACAAGCTGTTCTTTCATTCGAACCTTGTTCGGTAGTTATTTAAACCTTTTCATTTGGGGCTATGTGCTTGACTATGCCTCACAAAAGTCTTAGAGTTTGCGCCTGCCGGCTCCCGGCGAATGAATAGGAGTAATCAGGACTAAGTCCAATGGAAAACGGGTCTTACCGTTATCCTTTTTGTTGTTGTATTGGCTTAGTTAATAGCTGTTTGGATACAAGTAGTCGTTTAAAATACTTTGATAAATGTGTGCTTTCATTTCGTTGGAGTCTATCATATCAAGTACTTTAATTCTTTCATACTTTGTTATTTTTCCTGATTACAATTTTGATAAGTAGTATTTACATTAATTGATGCAGTTGTAAACTATGATACAATTCATAATATAGGAATGTGAGTATAGGGATAAAAAAGTATTTATTCGGCTATTTTTGATTCCGACACGTAAAACTAAAAATTGTATCTTCTATATATGAATACGTGAAGACAAAACTTTGGACCTCTTTTGAAGAATATTGTGCGCATGGAGGATATTTAGATTTGGCGAAGTTAGAGTTTATACAGAGGAGAAGTGCAGAAAGCTATTTAAATATGACAAATAGATACATGAAATACTTATATGAAATACAATAAAATTCATTGACAATGTCTGAAAATCAAATCTCGCAGCCTTTCTCGCAGCTGACGGTATAGAACAAAATGTATATGATTATAGAGGTCGAATTTCGACCACTATGGGACGTCTAGTTGTAAGACCTATGATTACTCCACTCTCAGTATACTTAGGACATGAACTGGTAAAATAATTTCTTCAGTACACAAAAGAAATAATGAAGTATTTTTAGAAGTGAATAGCAAAAAGGCTCAGCATTCTGCAAAGTTTACTAATCTTATCGACTTGATAAAGTTAATAAAGTAACAAAAGCACTTTTTATGCGGCTAGCAAAAGATTTGACTAATCATTTATTCATGATTATTATAAATGTTAATAAATGTTATTCGCTAAAAAAACTTCGAAATGAAAGTCGTATTAAAGTAATGCAAAGCTATTTCAATTTTAATCGCTATCAAGACTTGAATGGACATAAAAAATAAAATGTTTAAAATGGGACAGCCGTTAACGATTCACCGGATTCCATTAGGATTTCTTATTCTGATTTCGTCGAATCAGTCTGTTAAGATTTTAAAATATGACGAAGTGGAGTGGAGACACGAAGACTTTTGTGATGCAAATCGCCAGTAGTTGAATCCTTTGGGGATTGTAGAAAATGTACAGACGATTTTAGATCTTTAAGATTTCCAAGATATAATAATATGTACATATTTTAAGCTGCCTTTCATTCATTTCGCGATTTTGTTGCCAATTAGCCGGCATCCAAGTTATTTGCATTAAAAACTGGGTATTTCATATCTCTTAATGGAGGAACAGTACAAAATACGGGCTTATAATTATAATGTAAGGTATGGAGCTCTTTAATAGTCTCACCATCGAAGATGTTAAAACATGACGATAATAGAAAAGATATTCATAATGAAGGAAACTTCTATCTTACAGTGTAATTATAGTTCTCCGTCATAGATAAATAAATAATTATTACATATTATTACTGCCAGGACACCCTCCGTGGCGCAGTGGATGGGTAGCCGGCTGTGAAGCGAGCCGCGGGTTCGATATCCGCGCACTGAGACAACTGTGACCAACAAATATTTGACGTCAAGCAGGCGACTGGTCGTTAAAAAGAACAAGCCAAATCGTTCTGTAACATGTGTTATAGCATTTTGCGCCGACCCCACTGCGAGTGGGAAAAGGGCAGGTGGAAGAATAAGACATATTATTACTGCCTCGGTGGCGCATAACATATATAGAAACAGAGTACAGGCATGAGTGCGTATGTATACTAAGTGGTAGAGCCACGCTGTAGACACTTTTGTCTTGAATGGGCCGGCTCGTCCCACTGTCTCACAGAAAACCGACTTTTAAGCAGCTTGCTGCTGTGTTTCATGTGGTAAGTAAGATATCCGGAGGCCTAAATCTCTCTCCCCTTCCCAACCCCTTCACCCCTTTCATTTAAGGTCGCCAACGCGCCCATGATTCTTTTGGTATTGTGGGCGTACATGGGCGCTGGAGATCACTTACCATCAGGTGGTTTCCGAAATGACATAAAAAAACCTGGCTTTTATTTGTACCATGTAACAAACGTGTTTCTTGATTTAGCATACTTGAATATGTTTTGAAGTTTACTGTTTCTGAACTACGTGGTATAAATACTGCACAAACTCCGCTACATAGTTAACAATGGTATGAAATCAAGCTCCAACTGAATAGACAAAAGGAACTAGAGACAAAGTAAAGAAAAGCGTCGCGCAGCGCAGTCGTTTTTCTTCCTCGCTGACACATCAATCTTTTTAGTAGTGCTATCATTGTTTCTGTGAGTGTTGTTAGTAACTGTAGAAACTGCAGACGAAGTAGATACTACAAAAATATATATTTTGGTACAGGCGATTAAAGCCATGTTTTGTGATTGCCTCGGTGGCGGTATTGTAATGCGTACCTACGCGTTACGATTGAGACTAAGGCTAAGGTCTCGGGTTCGATCCCGGGGTCGGGTAAAGTGGTATTGGGTTTTTCTATGATGAAATGCCCAGTATCAGCCCGGAGTCAGGAATTGTGCCCGGTATGGTGATAATCTCGCTCCTTATCACATCATGGGACGGAGATACGCTCGGCTAAATGTGGGTGTATTGGTTACACCTCTGCCTACCCCTTCGGGGATTACAGACGTGAGTGCGTATAATTATCAACGTAAACGATATAGGTAAATGTAATTTTGTTATCCAATAAATGTAACAAACAAATTCACATTTTGTTGTTCTGTTTATTTTAACTAAACCGCTTTGTACGTTTGTGTTTGGTTTTGTGTAAATGAATCGAAATAGCATCAGGGAATCATGAAATGTATCGTTGCTTTAATGGTGAAGTAAACGTTGTGAGGAAACCTGCGTGCCTGGTAATTCTCCATAAGAGTTTCGAAGATATGTGAAGTCTGCGAACCCGCACTAGGTGAGCGTGGTGGACTAAGGTCTTACCTCTCCCATTTGTAGAGAAGGCTCGTGCCCAGCAATAAGACAGTTTACAAGGTTGATATTATTGTATGTAAAATTCAGTGTTGTGACAAGAACTAATGCTCTCATAATTTCTAATTTACTTTATCTCCTTCCGAGGAAATCTAGTAAAGCACGATTTTTTAGTATATCCTAAGCAACAGATGAAAGCTGAAAACTAATATGTAGAAGTTAATAAACATACCATCCTAAATCTCCTTCTCTTAAATTTCCTGGGAACAACGAAAAGTGACAAAATCAAATTTGGAATTATTGCTAAACATAAGTTTCAACAAACATAAGTCTGACTGCCTCGGTGGCGCAGTTTTAATGCGTACGCGTTACGTTTGAGTCCAAAGCGGGGGTCTCGGGTTCGATACCCGGGTCGTAAGTGGTATTGGGTTTTTTTTATTACGAAATGAATTGTGCCCGGTATGGCGATAGGATCGCCCCCTATCACATCATGGGACGGAAATAAACTTTGCGAAATATGGGTGTACTAGTTCTACCTCTACCTACCCCTTCGGGGATTACAGGAGTGAGAGCGTATGTATGTAATAAATATTTATTTACACACAATGGTGCAGTGGGCAAGTAGCCGACAGTGAAACGAAGGGCCGCATTTTCGATTCCCGCACCGAAATGTTGGGGTGATCCACAAATATTCGGGTCTGGCTGTTTTCTTCCCGGAGGAGTTGCGTCAGGCAGGCGGTCACTCATAAAAACTATAAGCCAAATCTTTCTATTAACATGTGTAAAAAACACGTCGCGTCGACCCCAATACAAGAAGGCAGGTAGAAGAAGAAGATAGCCATACTTCTATTAGTACCTCGGTTTATATAAGTTATAAATTGTAATCCCTTAATAAGTTACAACGTAATGTTTGATCACTGAGGAAATTATAAATTCCGCGCGCCCAATTACTGGCCCGGGGGCTTTAATCGAAGATTTATGAGTTGGAAAAGACATTTAGCACCCCATCCGTACCCTTTCCTTTTCGAAAGGAAGAGGCAGTTTGTCGTATCTACGACCTATTATTTTATAAAAAGCTGTTCACACCTATCTTAATTGAGAGTAAACCCTAGCTTAGTCTCTTTGTTGTTCTTAATTCTTTTTATGACTTCATTAAATCTCTTTGTTAATATATTTTAAATAAAACTACTGACTTAATTCAAAGAATCATGTCTCGGAATCAAGTGGTAATCAAATCTCTAAATCTAGATTTAATATCATGCATAAAAATAATAGCTAAGGCCTAACACCTCTCAGAAGAGGAGGCCCGTTCCCAGGAGTGGAACAGTATAATACAGGGTTGATATTCAATATTAATATATCATTCATAAGAGAGCATCTCACTTCATTAGTACTATTTGGTAGGCAGCGGCTTGGCTGTGCTCTGGCATTGCTGAGGTCCATAGGCGGCGGTCACCGCTTACCATCAGGTGGGCCGTCTGCTCGGCAATATAAAGAAAACCTACATCCCTTCTTTAGATCTTCAAAATAATTTTTGGATTGTAATATTACAAGTCTAAACATACCGATCTCACGATACCGGAACAGATATAAAATTGTGTGTACTTAATGATTATAAGTTTATTAAATTTTTACAATCTATATCTCTACATAGATATAACGATGGCAAAAGAGAGAGAGAGAGAGAGAGCGAGAGAGAGAAATACTTTACATAATCATACTAATATTATAAATGTTTGTTTGTTAAGCTTTCACGCGAAAACTACTCAACCGATCATCATGAAACTTTGTACACATATTCTTGGAGGTATAAGAAGTAACATACTTTTAATGAAAAAAATATATCTATTTGTTTGTTACGCTTTCACGCCTAAATCACTGAACCGATTTTGATTATTTTGATGTAGAGATAGATGGGACCCTGGTGACGGTTATGTTTTATTTCGGAAAAGTCTATTCACGCGGGCGGAGCCGCGAGCAAAAGCTAGTATAGAATAATAGAAGTAATTCAATACTATTTAAAGCATTTAGCGTCAAAACTTATCAGTCAAATAATTTTACAAATGTTAACAAGATTTAAATATCCATTCAAATATTAAGTTTTACCTAAATTTCCTTAGATTTATATGAACAAAACAGAACCGCAAGTATTCATAACGTCCATGTGTTAAATTACTTAAGGGCTAAAAGCCGACATTGAGATCAAATCATTAAATTTAATCTATATTCTAAAGCATTTGAGATGGCCAACATGGTGTTTATACGTGGATTATCCTAGATTAAAACGAAGTGGTGCTAATTCTGTCGAAACCATCTTTCAGTATTGGTTATGGTTTGCTTTCACCACTCACTTTAAATATATACAAAATTGTCCCCTGATGATTGGTTTTAGAGGCAAAACTGCTGAGGTTTAAAAACTCTTTATCAAAAAATAATATCGACTCAGAAAAGATTAAAAAGCAAAAAATAAAATTAAACAACTTTAATTCGGTGCTATTGCAGCTTAATGGTTAATAATTGATATCACCGACTCATAATTTAGTTTTTTTTTTGTAAATTATTATTTTTGTGAATTTTATTTTTTGTCAAAAAGTTTTTGTTTTACTATTGTTAGTGAAATAATCAAATTGGGGTATACATGTTAAGTTTAAGACTTTCATCACTCCAGAAATTCCTAGTCCTAAGACTAAAAGTGGTTTCTTATTAAATGGGACCACTCTGGGAGTAAACCCTATCGAATACAAAAATAATCATCCAAATCGGGCCACATTTAGTGGAGCTATACGTGAAGTTATATAATTAATATATTATAATATACAGACAACTTCAGAACCTCCGTTGTTTGTTTAGTTGGTTAAAAAACTCTGCTTTTTATTTGATGTTGGAAAGAACGTTAGTTTACAAAAATACATAGTCGCCACTGGGCTGGGAATCATCGACTCGGCTACCAATTTCGTAAACATGTATAGGAACTAATACTTTACAATTGCTGGTAATATTGGTGACGTTGCTAAATATGAAATGGGAAATATGTATGAATTATGTTTATAATAATAATACTAAAAAATAATTGTATTCCCTTGAAGTGTACTTGCAAGGTTGAATAAATATAAATTTAACGTGGTTTAACAAACGATTTGGTTCTTATAAAACTATAAATCTCGTGAAGTATGTACTTAAAAGTTCAAAGTGACCGCAAAATTGAAATTCTAAGTTAAGCCTAACCACTTGAAAGTTATTTTAATACATAAGAATACAGTCGTTTAGAATTCTGACAATATTTTAAAAAAGTTATTTCTCTTTGATGGTATACAACCTTGAGACACTATTAAGTAAGCTAAGCGTATGTCTGTGATATTTCTACGCAAGCCAATTAGTTTCTTTAGGTACCCGAATTATAAGTCTAATTAATGTCCTCATTATTTTAACTGCCTGTAATATTATTCACTAATTTGAATTTTCTTGAATAAGCGCTTACTTCACAATGTCCATGTAAACGCTACTTATTAAAAAAATTGGAAGACACCATAATACAATGCAATCGTTTATGATACCTGAATTTAAATCCGTTCAGCCGTTTGAACGTGATCTGCGTTCAAATTAACGGACAGACAAACATAAGGGAAACTACTGATTTATTATATGTATAGATAACGAGGAAAGAAGAGAAAAAGACAAATTTCTTAAGTAATATCAAAATAATTACAAATTTCACTTTACGTTAATTGTTTCCATTAAGTATTGTGTATATTTTTTGTTAGTCCTCTTAATGAATCTTATTCACAAAGAAAACAGTTGCCGTATAAAATGATTTACTTCGTCGTACTGCTATTAAAGAAAGTTTAAGTTAGAGAAGTTAATACTTCGAACAAATATCTGTAGTAATAAATATTAAATTATTTTCGTAAAAAGATTTTTTTATTAGTCTGAATAACGAAACGAGCAAGTCGCTCGCCTGATGATAAACGCCTCGACTGCTCATAAACAGAAGCAACACCACACATAACTTTTAATTTCAAAGCACTGCACTGCGGTCATCATCAGATACATATTTGTTCAGTCAGTCAGTCTAGTAATTTCACTAGCTTTAATGTCCTTCAAATCGAAACACAACAATGCTCGGTGGCAAAAATAGACAAAGAGGCCGTCCCCGTATGTGAATACGGGGGACCTAACATTGATTACATTTTTGCCGAAAAAGAATTATGCGAGCTTGAAGTTACTGGAAAAAGACACTGGGTGACCCCAGAATGCTACTCGCTTGACCGAGCTAGTCTGATAGATAAAGATATCAGGTACATTCTCACTAAAAATACTTTTGTAGGAATATTTTGTACAAAAACTGAAGAAGCAGTTGGCGTAAATGAATTCTAAATTCATAATTTATCTAAAAATATGATTATAGTTGCAGAATTTTACGATTCCATAGTCCTAACATTTGTCAAGTCATGATTCTCGTTTATATCTCAGCATTCCCAGACTTAGTTAACTTTATTTAGATAGCAAATATAAGTCTAGACTTTGCCATTATTTGTAGAGATGCTTCAAAATACATTCAAATGTTCACCACATTCTATTTTTTTTACTAGCCCTGTATTATACATATCCCACTGCTGGGCACGGGCCTCCTCTACTGAAAGAGAGGGGTTAGGCCTTAGTCCACCACGCTGGCCTAATTGCGGGTTGGCAGACTTCACATACCTTTGAAATTCTTATGGAAAACTTCTCAGGTATGCAGGTTTTCTCACGATGTTTCCTTCACCGTTAACGCAAGTGATAATTAACAATTAATACACACATAACTTAGAAAAGTCAGAGGTGTGTGCTCTTGGGACTGGTTTTGAACCTGCGACTTTCGTCTCGACATTCCGTACCACTCCCCACTGAGCTATCGCTGCTTCTACATTCCTTTTACAATCATTAAAACGTATCAAATTTATACTTTATTAGCAATAAATCACCAACCCAATCTTGATCTCAAAACAGATTAAACCATACTAGTATTGATAGCAGTTCTGCCGTGCAAACTCGGATTTCAATCCTCTATCCTCATTAAGTATGCAATGCAATATGCCCTGGGGCCTTTTAAAGTTATACTGTAACTTAGAACTGTTGGGTTACATGTATGGGAAACAGTTGGGATCAAGCAAGATTATTAGTTGATATTATATTTAAGCAGCTCAGCGGGGAGTGGTATGGACTGTCGAGACGAAAGTCGCAGGTTCGAAACCAGCCCCAAGTGCATACACCTCTGACTTTTCTAAATGATGTGTATATTAATTGTTAATTATCACTTGCTTTAACGGTGAAGGAAAAACATCGTGAGGAAACCTGCATACCTGAGAAGTTCTTTATAAGAATTTCGAAGGTATGTGAAGTCTGCCAACCCACATTAGGCTAGTGTGGTATACTAAGGCCTAACCCCTCTCATTCAGTAGAGGAGGCCCGTGCCCAGCAGTGGGACGTATATA
The DNA here is from genome assembly GCA_905332985.1 of Mimas tiliae. Lineage (NCBI taxonomy): Eukaryota > Metazoa > Arthropoda > Insecta > Lepidoptera > Sphingidae > Mimas > Mimas tiliae. The sequence continues at coordinate 4,791,226 of HG995248.1, read as the reverse complement.
ATACAGGGCTGGTATTATTATATTATTATATATTATTATTATTAATCTAGTTTTAATATGGATTAATAGAACGTGGCTATACTAACAATAACTTTTTAACAAAAATAAAACCAACCCAAATATACACTGCAAAGCCAAAAATAGACACAGTACCTATTACAGTTTTGTAAGTCAATGAATGAAATAATCAAAGCTGGTTTTCTTTGGCTTTTGATAAGTTATTATTTTACAACTTTCAGTTGAAGTCATCATAATTGGTACATAAATGCCAAAGTAGTAAAGTGTGGAAATTTCTCTGGAAATTTAAATTGGACACTGTGAAAAATATGCAAAAAAAACAGTCGAAATGAGAAACGCCACCATTAAAAATAGTTCTAAAGTTCTTTCACAACAATTTATTGATTGCGAGTGTGATGTACTATTTGGAAAATAATAACATCCTAAGTTACGAAAGCTAGGGTATACAAAGACTTAGCACATAACAGAAATTCAATAGACTAATTATCTCAAAATGGTTCGAAGAAATCGTCTATAAATAGCAACATTCAACAATCTGAAAACACAATAAAATAAATGTTGACACTGTTCCGGAGGTAAAAACCGTGATTCCGTCGGTTAATTTAGACGTTGCGCCTAAAAGCTAAAGGGGGCGTCGTATATCTGATCTCGGGGGAGAGGCTTGCCAAATACCATCCTTTGCGGCAGCCACACGTAGGCTCGGAATTACGGTTTCACCAAATTGGGAAATGTTAATTACTTGTTCTTTTTTTGGTTGGTTACTTTAATGGATTTCTTTATTTGCTTATTTAATTAAGATCTAGGGATTTTGTGAAGTAATTTGTGGAGAATTGGTCACTTGTGGTTAAATTGAATTTTGAGCAGATTGGTGGTGTTTAAAAACGTTCGATATAATGTTCGTTACTCGAGATTAGGTATGCAGAACTATGATGGAATGTTTGATAAGGGATAGCTGTGTTATAATTATTTCATAAATGTAGTTTATCTAAATTAGCAAATGCGGCCAAACAAACTAACTTAGCTTGACCCAAATACTTTCACACTTTCGGGCCTACATCTTTCCTAAAGTTCGCAGTTTATTAATCGACGTAATTATTATCATTCTTGCTGGTTTATTACATAGTTTTCTTTGTATTAAGTTTATCTTTATCGCCAGCCTTGTTCCGTAAATTTAAGCAAATATTAATCCACCTTCCAAATAATTCCAACAAGAGACGATGTTTTTATTTATTTGCATAAATGACAACACGAGCAGGTCACTCGGCTGATGTTAAGCGTCACGCCTGCCCATAAACAGAAGCAACGTCACACAGAATTCTGGATTACAGAACACTGCATGGCACTGAACTGCGCTCGTCATGCCGAGACATAAGATGTTAAGTCTCATAATGCCCAGTAATTTCACTGGCTTCAATGGCCTTCAAACCGAAACACAACAGTGTTTAAACACCGCTGCTTGGCGGCAGAAATACGGCCTCTCGTATACGAGGGACCTACCACCTTGTAAAATGTTCGGATGGACCTGAACATGATGCCTGCCGTGTTATTTTTATCTGCATTATGTCAAAATCCCTGGCTTTACAGTGTATTAACTGGGCATTTGAGACTTAACACCTTATGTCTCGGGGGACGAGCGCAGTCCAGTGTCATGCAGTGCTTTGATATTTAAAATTCTGTATGGCATTGCTTCTGTTTATGAGCAGTCGTGGCGCTCACCATCAGGCAAGCGACCTGCCCGTCTCGTCAATCAAGCTAATAAAAAAAAAAATTAACATGTTCAGCTACATATTGAGTAACAATTTGATATAAAATTATTGATTAGTTTACATGACTGCCTCGGCGACGCAGTTATAATGCGTATTGTACGACTGCTGTGCTGAGGTCTCGGGTTCGATCCTCGGGTCGGGCAAAAAGTTAGGGACAGGCCCCTATCACATCATGGAACGGAAATAAGCTCGGCAAAATGTGGGTGTACTGGTTACACCTCTGCCTACTCCTTCAGGGATTACAGGCGTGAGTGCGTATGTACTAGTTGACATGTAATAATAATTTAGTTTACATCTGTAGGTACGAGTACATTCTTTAAGTAAAAAATAAAAACACTGAAAAGTCAAAAATAAACTCTCTTTAGAGTCGGTACTTGTGTCACTACCGGTCAAACAAAAACATTTTCCAACAAAATCAGTCCACAATTGGCGGAGAAATCGATGTACATATATAAAAAAAGCAAAAAAGAACACCGAATTTATAACCTCCTGGGTTTTTGAAGTCGGTTAATAATTAAAATAATTTCCATTATAACCACGAAGAAATATACGAGGGTAAAAGATCCTCTTAAGAATGCTATACATCTAAGGTAGGAGGCGGAGCTCACTGGCGAGTCTATGGGAAAATTAATGGGATCATGACCACTCCCTTTGAATAATCGGCCACTTTGAATTTTTCATGCAAAAAGCTGTCTAAATAAAATACCCTTGAGATAAGAAAGACGATAATGAAATAGAATTGGGTATTGCCTTAATTTTACTAATATTATAAATGTGAAGGTTAGAATGTTGTTGTTCCATGCTTTATCGGCTGAACGGATTTGGATGAAATTTGGCACTCAGGTAAACTTGGATTAGGACATATGTAACTTTTCATCCCAGAAGAAGATATTCACGCGAGTGGGCAGCGAGCAAAAGCTAGTTTTTAGTAAATGAAAGTATGAGTTTTCTGTATCTAATTTAAATAAACAAATAACATTTATCAGATTCTTCACACCAGGGTCGTATCTATGGTTGGTATCACCGCTTTGTTCCTGCCAAACAGCAGTATGCAAGGATTGTTGTGTTTCTGTTGGAGGGCAGTGAAATTACTGGGCATTACGATACTCAACGTCTTTATATGTGTTGGGGTGACGAGCGCAATCTATTGCCATGCAGTGCTTTGTAATACAAAGTTCTGTATGGTTTTGTTTCTGTTTAGGGCAGGTTATGTTTTCGGGCAGGCTTTGTGCTTACCATCAGGCGAGCGACCTGCTTGTTTCGTCATACAAGCTAAAAAAAAGATTAGGTTGAAACCATGTTTTTTGCATCAAATAATTTACTGCCATACTAATAAGATACGCCAATTAATTTTAATTGACAATTAGTTATTTCTTAGAATTCGATGATCTATGCTTGTTACAGAGTACAAATAACTTCTTAATATCTAAATAAATCTAATTCTAATAATTGTCGAATTCATGTCTAAGTACAGTTAAAGTTAATTGACAACTCCGATTGTGCCCTTAAGATCTTAAGCTACTTACTCAAAAATATGAAAAGAAAAACGAAATTGTGGAATCGAGAAATATTCAGATTCTTATTGATGGCTCGATTTAAATAAAAGACATACGCACCTACGCCTGTAATCCCGAAGGGGTAGGCAGAGGTGTAACCAGTACACCCACATTTCGCCGAGCGCATCTCCGTCCCACAAAGTGATAGGGGGCGAGCTTTTCGCCATACCGGGCACAAATTCCAGACTCCGGGCTGATACTGAGCATTTCGTAATAGAAAAACTCAATACCACTTTACCCGACCCGGGGATCGAACCCGAGACCTCAGCGCTAGCCTCAATCGTAACGCGTACGCATTACAACTGCGCCACCGAGGCAGCCACTTGTAATACTTAAGTAATTAACCATTATCAAACTCTATCATAGTTTAACTTCTTTTATCTGATGATTATTGAAATTTTATTGCCGTTAAACACGCGTGAAAGCCGCAAATGAGAGGGAATTCAGCCCATGCAATAAGCAAATTAGAGCTTACCAACCCAACGATTTACATGATAATAAACCGGTGGATTTATAACACAGTAACTATGTATTCACAGTATTATTGGTGAAACGGGAATTAAAGCTATAGGCAATATTTGGGAGAAGCTAACTGCTAACAATTTGATGTAGTAATGTGATGCAAGTATCACATCCGCATTTTTACTAAATAATAGACATTTTATAAATCATCATTCAAAATTCAAAAATTACATCATTTCTTTCCTGAACGATAGTAGATAAAATGTATTTTTGGAATATGCTGCTAGTGCAAGTCAACTAAAGTTGCACTTGTATTGCCCTTTCTTGTTGTGAAAAGATTAACTATTACTGTATACCCCGGAATGCGACGGGGTGATTATGTTGGACTCTTTCTTCTTGTGTTGACTCTACATGACGAGATATATTTATATTTCAAAATATAAAATACACACTCACATCTGTAATCCTTGAAGGGGTAGGTAGGGGTGTATTCAGTAAACCCACTTTTCGCCGAGGTATCTCCGTTCCATGATGTGATAGGGGGCGAGCCTATCGCCATACCAGACACAATTCCAGACTCCGGGCTGATACTGAGCAATTCGTAATAGAAAAACCCAATATCACTTTTAACCGACTCGGGGATCGAAACCGAGACCTCAGCATCAGCCTCAGTCGTAACGCGTATGCATTACAACTGCGCCACCGAGGCAGTCAATTCCAATATTTGGTCACATATAAATTGGATCAAGACCTAATGGCAGAGTACGAGGGACAACAGAAAACGCACTTAAATTCAGCATTTGAAGTCGGTTTTGGAAGTTTTTAACTTATTATAATATCGTCAGGTGGTGTGATAGATAGAGGCAAGCTTATCTATTGGTACAAATTCCGACACTGGGCAACTAACATGTGATTTTTATATTTAAAACTAACACAAATCGTGATTGTGATTCGTCTGGTATTGTAGGCGTACATGGGCGGTGAAGATTGTCCACTTATTCCACTTGTTAGTTTTGCTATAAAAATTTAGTCTTCTCTAAACCTCGTCTACGTTTAAGGTTACACATTATTCTGAAATAACGCGAACTTTATCGTATTAAATAGTTTACCTATGCCGAATACGCAGTACGACTGCTATGCTGCGGTCTCGGGTTTGATCCCGAAGGCGGGTAAAGTAATATTAGATTTTTCTATCATCAAATGCTTAGTATCATCCCGGAGCCTGGAATTGGCGAAAAGCTCGCCCCCTTCATCTTGGGACGGAAATAAGCTCGGCGAAATGTGGGTGTACTAGTTACACCTTTCTGAGTGGTAGAGCCAAGGTGTAGACAGTTTTGTTTGCAGCATGAATGGACCGGCTCGTCCGGTCCACTGTCTAACAGAAAACCGGCGTAAAGTAGCAGATCGCTGCCGCGTTTCGTACGGTGAATGAGATATCCGGTGGCCCAAATCCCCCTCCCTTTCCCAATCCCTTACTTATCCCTTTCCTTTAAGGTCGGCAACGCGCCCATGATTATTTTAGTATTTTGGGCGTACATGGGCGGTAATCACTTACCATCAGGTGACCCACGTACTGGTTTACTATAAAAAAAAAACACTTCTGCTTACCCTTTCGAGGAGTACAGGGGTGACTGCGTATGTATATGTATGTATAAAATGCTAAAAAACTACACAAATTCAATTAAACCTTGGCAACACGAGTAATTTAGCGGAAACAGCCTCCCTCAACTGCGTGTTTTCACCTAAACGATCGACGATCCACCGCCAGCAACCATTCTACGAGCTGCTAATTTACTAGATTATTATCCGCCTAAATAATGTGTGTTTAGGGACTCATTTTCCGGTGTCTAGCTGTGACCAGGCGAGCGTTACATCGACCAGCATTTTCGCTAATGTTTTATGCGTATTGTAAATTGAAGTCTGTGTTTATAGTTTGAATGACGAAATGAGCAGATCGCTCGCCTGATGGTAAGCGCTTGTCCATAAACAGAAACAACACTACACAGAACTTTCAAATACAATGCACTGCATGGCACTGGACTACGCTCGTCACCTGAGACATCGAAGTCTCATAATGCCCAGTAATTTCAAAGGCTTCAACGTCCTTGGAACCAAAACACAATAGTGCTTTCACACTACTGTTTGGTGGCAGAAATAGACAATGCGGTGGTACCAACCCAGACGGCCTCTTGAATACAAGAGACCTACCACCTACTATAGTTTTCGATTCGAAAAATCATACATTAATTGCCAGAGATTGGAAGTTGTGCCCGATATGGCGATAGGTTCGCTCCCTATCACATCATGGGGTGGAAATAAGTTCGACGAAACGTAGCCACGTTTGCCAGTGCCTAATGCACCCGCACTAGTTGTATCTTTGTCTACCTCTTTGGGGATAAAGTCGTTAGCGTATGAAAACCACACACAAATAATTGCACCATTACTGCAATGAATATAGAGATTACGGGATTCTTTGGGCCTCTATCATTCTCTCACCGTACGAAACAAAACTGCCAATTTATATTAGTTTCATTTGTGACCACGGTTTTACTCCAGACGAGCCAATCCATTCATACTCGAGACAAAATTAGCTAGAACGTGACTCTACTGCTTAACATTTATGTTAAAACATACATACGCACTGACGCCTGTAATCCCCAAATCTGTCCTATTATGTGATAGGAGGCGAGCCTATCGCCATACTGGGCATGATTTCAGACTGCGGGATGATACTGAGGATTTCGTAGTAGAAAAACACAAATTACCCGTCCACTGTTCATCAGAAGCATGTAACATTTAGCGAAAAATAAAAAGCGTAATAGGAATGCAGTGAAATGCACACGGTGCCAAAATGAGGGCGTGAGCGGGAAATGAAATTCTAAATCGCTATATGACGTTATTTCTGTGTAATAGTAAAATATTTATTTCAATATTACACGACATTTTAGTGCTTCGAAATCATAAAGATATTTTTGCCTTTCGATGACTGTGACAACTGTAAACCATGTTATTTGAATAGACTATTTCATGGTAGCGTTACTAAGGCCTGTTTTAAGGTGCGCGACCGAGACAAAATATCACGTCACACGACGCAAGCGTCATTCCTGCTTTGTATGCAATCCTAAATAAAATAAATACACCCAACAGTCACACACATAGTCCTGACCCCACACTAGGTTAACCTGTATCGTGAGTATCAGGAACTACGAGGGACTTGCGGTCCCACAACACCCAGACCCGAAACAAATATTTTTGGATCACACAAACATTTGTCTCGATGTGGGAATCGAACCCACGGCCTCTCTTCGCAGTCGGCTACTCGTAAGTATATTTTGCCGTATAAGATGTATCTAGGTATGTTCCGAAACAGGGCACCGCGAAGCGCGACCTTTTCCATACAATTTCATACAAAGCGACTTGTCGCTATCACCTGACTCGCGACACACATTGCGGTCTCCCTGTCTCAGGACCGTACCTCAAAGAGTGCTAATTCTTCTGGTATTGATGGTGATGGTGGATCACTTACCATCAGGTACCCTCTTGCCAGGTTGCCCCCCGTTTTATAATAAAACGCATATAGCCAATAGCGTCTTCAATAAGACGTTGACAGACAACGACATTTCACATTACTAGCATCTGACGAGTGATGCGACAAACTGTCTCAGTCTTTAAGTGAGTTTCAGAAAAGATTTTTGCACATTTAATACTGAGAGTCGCAAATCCTTGATGGTATGAAAATAGTCTAACAGAAAATCATATCCATAATCTTTTAGTACATATTTATATGTGAAATTATTGCAAAATTATTCAGATCTGAATCTTATTATTGGAAACGAAATAACAGTTTCAACATAAGAGGATATCATGAATATGAAAGTCAAATTAAATATAGATTTAAGGATACAATATAATATAACATTTTAATAAAACTCAACGGCCAGTACTCGCCAAAGAGCGCGTGTATTATATATGAGATCCTTAATATCGTGCATATTCTGAAAATGACAGGCATATTTAAATGCATATATATGCATTATGCATATAGCATGCATTATGCATATATATCCGGTATTTTAAAAAGAGTTTATACTCCTTATTTTCTCCCTGCTGGCGTTATTCCGGATTAAAGCCGGAGTCCGCCCTCTCATAGGATAGATTTGATGATATTTGGTATTATATGGGACGACCTGCTGTCTAACCCCCACAATACGCAACGGGAACCAAGTCTTTTTTTCACACTCGATAGAAGTTTCATACAAATAATAATTAAAAAAGTATTTTTCTTAACGTAATGTAAAGCCAAAAACAGTTGATGCTCAAAATCAGCTGTGCAGCGTGGTATAGGCGCGATGTGCCTACTGAGTATTGAAGCGTGGTAATGCGTGCGGTTCATTGACCTCGACTTTAGTATTAGTACGCTTTACATTGCGGGCTTACATTTCGAAAATGGCAAGTAACCAGCAAAATAATAGTGTTTTCAGTTTATGATATGGTAGGTACTGTTTTATTTCCATCTGCTTCTAAAGCAGTCCCCTTACACCCAGTATACCAAAGCCTTTAAGGTCGAATTGAGGTACGCGACTGAGACAAGGAGACAGTTTAAAAAGACACGTTCAAAACGCATACAAAACAGATATGTCGCTTCCGTCACGCATCATGGTCTCTTATTTAAGCATTTTATCTAACATACATAGTAAAATATATTATTAGGTAAGCGCTTAATGCTTAAGCATCAATGTTGATGTGTAAAGAAAAGGCGACGCTAAATATTTACTACTGATAGATCATACATACATCGGGTAAACACAATAATTAGTAATTGAGTTTTTGATCCGAAATATTGCACTGTAGTTACCTGTAATTGGAATCAGTGTCCGGTATGGTGATAAGTTCGCTTCTTGTCATGTCATGGATTATTAGTATTGGCTTAGTATTGGTTGTTCCCCTGCCTACACCACATCGGAGATACAGCGTGAATTAACGTATACGAACCTTCATTATTTACTTTAAATACGTATACGTATGCACTCATGCCTGTAATCCCCGAAGGGGTAGGCAGAGGTGTTAACAGTACACCCACTTTTCGCCGAGCGTATCTCCGTCCCACGATGTGATAGGGAGCGAGCCTACCGCTATACCAGGCACAAATTCCAGACTCCGGGCTGATACTGGCCATTTCGTAATAGAAAAACCCAATACTTTCCCCGACCCGGAGATCGAACCCGAGACCTCAGCGTTAGACTCAATCGTAACGCGTACGTATTCAAACTGCGCCACCGAGGCAGTCATTTTACTTTAAATGCATTAATAAAACATTTTATAACCACACTAATTTAGACAAATTGTCGTAGAATTACATTCATAACTGCTTACCATATCGAACAAAATAAACCAATCAAACTCCTCGTGATATTGTCGAATGGAAAAAACATTATGCAAAATTGAGGCAGTTAAGCAATGTTTCATCGGGTTTATTATGCATAGCTCGCGTCCTATCAGAATTTTGTATTATTTACGACACAAAATACGTACAATGGGTGGTCGCGAACAAAAAACGCGAGTAATCATCGCATAAATGAAGATTGCACGGACCTCGCGGCTGTGATATTCATACAAATATCAGTGGGCTTACAAGCAAACGATTAGTCGTAGCGTATTTTAGATTGGCGAAAATATTTGTGGATTTTTTCCGCTTGAATTTGAGTTGTGATTTGACAATTTTCATGCATTGTATGATAGTATGCTATCGACCAATCACAGTTACTCAGTAGAATGTGATAATGAAAAGCTAGTTGTGGCAAATATTGGAACAAATTGAAAATTTATAGAGTAATCTGTTTGAATTCGAAAACCTATAATCCTACTTCCTACCATATATGCTATAAATGTGAGTTTGGATATTTGTTTGTTTGCGAATTTGGAAGTTTGTTAGTCAATCACGTCTTAACAGCTGAACGGTTTTGGATGAAATTTGGCATGCAAGTAGAATATTATACTGGATTAGGACATAGGGTACTTTTTATCCTAGAAAAGGGCCATTTACGTGTGCGACCCTGCGAGAAAAACCTGCGCCTACTCCGTGTATGCAGAAAACTGTTGAAAGAATAATAAGTGTATTTTTTTTATTGCATAGCTCGGCAAACGGGCAAGTGGGTCACTGATGGTAAGTGATCTCCACCGCCCATGTACGCCCACAATACCAAAAAAAATATGGGCGTGTTGCTAACCTTAAAGGAAAGGGATAATTATGAGATTGGGAAGAGGAGGGGGATTTGGACCTCCAGATATCTCACTCACCGTATGAGATGCAGCAGCAAGTTGCTAATTTACGTTGGTTTTCTGTGAGACAGTGGTAACAACCCGGACCATACATGCTGTAGACAAAACTGTCTACAGCGTGTCTCTACCACTCGTAACTACTACTACTACTACTACTTCAACAATTGAAATAACCAGTTTAAACTTAAGTTCTCAATCCGCCCATGTACGCCCTCAATACCAGAAGACTCATGTGTGCGTTGCTGAATTTAAAGGAAAGGGATGATTAAGGGACTGAAGATACTGCTTGTCTCGTCATTGAGTTATATAAAAATACCGACCAACGTGCCAACTTTAGTTTTATTTTTTATTAGCTTGAATGACGAGACGAGCAGGTCGCTCGCCTGACCACGCCTGCTCATAAACAGAAGCAACGCCACGCAGAACTTTAAATAACAAAGCACTGCATGACACTGGACTGCGCTCGTCACCCCGAGACATAAGATGTTAAGTCTCAAAATGCCCAGTAATTTCACTGGCTTCAATGTCCTTCAAATCGGAACACAGCAGTGCTTACACAATGTTGCTTGGGGCAGAAATAGACAAAGCGGTGGTACCAACCCAGACGGCCTTTCGCATACGAGGGGTCTACCTTGTAAAGTTGTCGCAATGTAAATTTTCTACATATACATCGTATTGAGAACCTCTTTTATGCGTCATTTAATTACAATTTCATACACAAACGGACACTCTACAATTAGCTGTTCTTACAAACGAAACCAACTGGTGCTTCAAGCATTCCATATCTCCTTAACTATTTTCAGTTATCAGGTAAAATTGCAAGTAATAATAATTGATTTGTTTATATCGTGCCGCACGCAATACCGTGCGTGGGCCAGGTCTGTCTTCTTATTACTGATCCACATTTACGAGTAAACTTGGATAGTACTGTTTTAATATGGATTTTATGATGTTTTTCAACCGAAAATAAAGGATTGTTTTGATGTAGAGGAAAATAAGTGCAAGTTAGCCCCGTGCTCCTTAATTCCTTCTTCACAACATATTACTTAACATACTTTTCCTGGGTGGTAGTTCTCTTATATGCAAGAGGCCGTCTGGAGAGGCAACAACGCTTTGTCCATTTCAGCCGCCAATCAATATTGTGATTTGAAGGATATTGAAGCCAGTGCAATAGGGTAGTTTCCTATATTGAATTTTATACATTATTTTATAAGCAACAGAAAATGATACGCAAAAGAAACGATTTTATTAAAACACAATCAAAATTGGTTCAGAAATGTGCCCGCAGTTATGATTTTAAATGTTGGTATGAGGAAAAGTGGGTGCGTAGTAGGGATATCTCACTATCTCGCTTGCACGCGTGCACTATAATGAACATTTTACACAGTGACGTCAAAGGTTGCATCGTCTGTCATTTGACAATTACCCCTTCTACAGGATTTGAATGGCTTCTATCTTATTTATTTTTGGTCCGATTTATAAAATTCTTTCTACAATAGATTTTGAGTAACATAACTTATTGATTTAAATAATAAAAAAAATCTAGTCAACTACCCTATTACTGGGAATTTTAAGACTTGATATGTTATTTCTCAGGAAGTCGAGCGCAGTTCAGTGCCATGCAGTGCTTTGCGATTCAAAGTTCTGTGAGGTGTTGTGTCTGTTAATGGGTAGGCGTGGCGCCTATCATCAGCCGATAGACCTGCAAGTCTCGTCATCCAAGCTAATAAAAAAATCTACGTTTTTATCTAAATCAAGACATTTATTGATTCAAAATTTGTAAAGTATTGACACTGTCGCGGACGATCAGGACTAACCCCCCGGTTTGTAAGACCAGGATCCGATCTCCGCTAGCGGGGCTGGATGGCGATAGACCGAGTTTGACCTCGGCCGCCGGTTTCACACCCAGCTCAATAGGCTCTTCGCGTCACCTATGCCGGGACTGCCGACAACTCTTGAAGCTCTTGTATCCTGAGAGCGTTTCTTGTATGTAGAGTGTATGTGCTGACTGTACGTCTGTAAAGTATATAATGTACGATGTGAGAGTAATGAATGTGTGAGCGCACCGGTGTGTGTGCGAACTAGGCACCGTTGTGTGTAATGTATGAAAGTATATAATGTGTGAATATATATAATGTATGTATGTATGTATGTATGAGTGAGTACTTGTATGTGTAAAGTGTGGATGGTGTGCAGTATGTGTGCGAGAATAGTACGGGGGGAAGAGGGGGTCGACCCAGAGAAACCACAATCTCACAACAAAGTCGTATGCCAACCGCACCTAAACCCCGCGAACCTATGCACTATTCCGCCGTGATGTCTTGAGATGTCTATCTTGAAGCAGGTTGTCTTCCTCTTCTTACTTGACTTCTTCTTTTCATCAGTTTTCTTTCTTCAGTTTTTTTCTTAATACTTGCAGACACACTTGCAGACACACTTGCAGACCTTAAGTGGTCCGAAGTTATACCGCCGGGAGAGCCCCGGAAAAATGACCCAAATTTAGCCCCATAACGGCCCATTTTGTACTATGACGATTGGCATAAACGACACTTTTAATACAGAAACACACAACATTACAATTATATACCATATCTTTTCACATAGCTCATAACTAGCTCTACACATTAATATAAAACACTACACTACCAATTCGTAAATGAACAAAACACATAATACGTAACCAATAAAAAACATTCAAAGTTCACAAACTGTACAACAATAATTTACTCTGCGCATAAGGCGCTTATATATTTCGTTATGTACTCTATTTTACAAACAAGCGCGACGCGGGCGCATTTACGTAATACTCATAACAAGTCACTCGCGCACATAGGAGCTTCGCTAGAGTTCATTAACCGCGGAGTCGGAGGTCGCGTCGCCAACATCCTCCCCCTCGTGCGCAGCACCATCCTCCTGTCCTGGCGACGCCGCTGGCACTAGCAGCACCACCTTGGAGGACGGCCGCCGCAGCACTCCGTTGGTCGTCTGCACTTCGACGACTCTTGTTCTTCCGTCAGGTCCTGGATGCACGCCGACTATCTGGCCTCTCGGCCAGACGCAGCGTGGCAGCGTGGCGTCCACTATGAGGACAGTGTCCCCGCACCGGAGGTCTCGTGCGCTCGCCCGCCCGTCGATCCTTCTCGGGAGCAGGGTGGGGAGATACTCTCTCACCCACCGGCTCCAGAAGTGATCGGCGAGCCTCTGCGCCGACCGCCAGCTCTTTCTGCCGGCCAGATCGGCATCGGAAAATGCTCCGATGCGCCTCGCTCCGCATGACCTGCCTAATAAAAAGTGGTTAGGGGTTAAAGCTTCCTCCTCCGGGTTCTCGTCCGCTCCCACGAGCGGTCGCGAGTTCACAATGTGTTCCGCCTCCGTGATTAGAGTATGCAGAACCTCTTCTTGGGGAAATTTTTCCCTCAATGTCACCGCCAGGGCCGTTTTGATGGAGCGGACTAGCCGTTCCCACGCCCCGCCTTGGTTCGGTGCTCCTGGTGCGGTGAATTTCCACCGCACGCCTATCTTGTCGGCCTCTGTCGTTAGCTCGGCCGTCTTTAAGGTCTCCGCCGCTTCCTTGAGCTCCTTGTTGGCCCCGACGAAGTTTGTCCCGTTGTCGCTAAATAGAGACTTGGGCATACCTCTTCGTGCCGCCATCCTTCGGAGCGCTAATATCATGGAGTCCGTAGATAGTGAAGCGGCGAGTTCGACATGGACAGCCCTCGTGGTCATACACGTGAACAGGGCTCCCCAACGCTTCTCATGCCGCCGTCCCACGGTCACGGTCATCGGGCCGAAATAATCGACCGCAGAGTGAGTGAACGGCGGCTCTCCGTGTCGTAACCTTTCTATCGGCAAGTCCCCGGTCGGTACTTGTTGTGGCGCACTACGATACACTTTACACCACTGACACTGACGCACAATGTTTTTTACTGTTGTTCGCAAGCCCAATATCCAGTACCTCTGTCGCAGCTCGTTTATGACGGTCGCGTGGTTCCCGTGATTGAACTGTTCATGATAATATTGAATGAGCAGTCTCGTTATGCGATGTTTGCCATCCAATATCACGGGTCGCTTGTAATCCCCGTCGACTGCGGTAGCCGCGTTGATTCGTCCGTCCATACATAATAATCCGTCGTGTTGAACGACGGCGAGCTTGCGTAGTTTACTGTCCTTAGACAGAGGTTTCCGTTGCTGGATGGAGCTGATATCGCGCCCAAAATCGTCCGTCTGACTATTCTTTAATAATAGTCTCTCGGCTTCGACCATCCGAACTGAATCGATTGGAATGAAGCACTTCTCCCGATGAGTTGACCGGACGATTTTTCCCTTACCGCCGACCTTCTTACGATCCCGCCGCCAGGTGGGATCTTGGGACTCTGCCTTCCTTCCAACATGAATCGCATACTTATCTTTGATCCGGCACAGGTCAATGAACTGTAGCACTCTCGCGGTCGTCCTCACTAGGCGCATCCAGCTGGAGAATCGGTCGGGCGCAGGTATCGCGGACTTATTGGCCGCGACCACCGCTGCGGTGATGTGCGCCTCCTTCTCCTCGCCAGTGAGCTCCGCCTTGGTTGACCTTGTACGCGGCCATGAACACTCGCTTTTCTGTAAAAAATCAGGACCATTAAACCATCGATGTGCCTTATTGAAATCTTTAGGCACACCTCGCGTCGCGTCGTCCGCCGGGTTTTGTTTAGTAGGCACCCAGCGCCATTGTTGCGGTTTCGACGTGTCCTCGATCTCGGCGAGTCTGTGGGCCACGAAGGGTTTGAACGTCCTGGGGTCGGACTTGATCCAGGCAAGTACTGTGCTCGAATCCGTCCAGTATGTGACATCCTTGACCTTCATGTCAAGTTCCTCTCTTACCGCCTGAGCCATGCGCGTACCTAATAGAGCCGCTTGTAGCTCTAATCTGGGTATTGAGACCGGTTTCAACGGCGTCACTCGGGCTTTTCCTGCCAAAAGGGTGACGGTGTATTCCTCATTATCATGCCGCTGTCTCCAATACACTGCGCATGCGTACGCGGTTTCGCTGGCGTCCGTGAACACATGTAACTCCCCCTCGTGGCCGTCGCGCGCGATGCATCTGGGGAGTCTCAAATCGCGCAAAAATTCCAAATTCTCGAGATAGGCCTTCCACGCGGCCTCTTCCTTGGGTTGGACCCTGTCGTCCCAACCGATGCCGCTTCTCCAGATGTCCTGTATCAGCCGTTTACCTTGGATCAACACGGGACAGGCTAACCCCAAAGGGTCAAATGTTGACATAACGGCACTAGTGACTTCCCGTTTTGTCGGTGTCGCCTCTTGATCGGCGACCTCTTGGCTGATATTTCTCATACATGTCCGGAAGCCCATCTCGTCTGTACTCGTAAACCAACGCAGTCCTAGCGTTTTCTCTTCTTTAGAGCCTAGCTCTACTTCATCGCACGCGGTCGCTTCGTGACCGAGCGCGCGTAAAACATTGGGGTCATTGGACGCCCAACCCCGCAAGTGCAGTCCGGCCGCGCGGTGTATCGTGTCCACTTCGCTCGCTATCTTGATCGCTTCTTTCTCTGTATGGAAGCTGTGTAGATAGTCATCCATATAGTGATTGCGCTCCACCGCGCGCGCTGCCTCGGGGAATTCCTCTTTAAACTCGGCCGCGTTCCTATTTTTTACAAATATCGCGGCACTCGGTGAACAAGCGGCGCCGAAAATCAGTGACGTCATCCTGTATTCTTGAGGCGGTCCCGTCCGCCTATCTTGTCGCCACAAGAAACGCAAACTATCGCGATCTTCTTCTCTTATCTTGATTTGAAGGAACATTTCTTTAATGTCTGCCACTACGGCGATCGGCCGCTGTCGGAACCTTAACAGCACTCCAAAGAGCGATTGTAACAGATCCGGTCCCGGTAATAGTGCGTCGTTCAAACTCTTTCCTTCAAATTTCGCGGCGGCGTCGAAAACTAACCTCCGTTTTTTCTTGGTCGGGTGCGTAACGGTGAAGTGTGGCAAATACCATTTTCTCGTGGACGTCGATTCTCGGTTCGCTTCTTCCGCATATCCACTATCCAGTAAGTTTTGGATCTGCTGGCTGTATTCTTGCTTCAATTCCGCATCTCTGTCGAGTTTTTTCTCAATGGCCTTTAGCCTGCTCTCTGCGGACTTGAAGTTTCTCGGCATTTGTTCGTCGCCTTTTCTCCACAGTAGTCCCACCTCGAAACGTCCGTTAGGCAACCGCCGGCTAGACTTTTCCAATATCTCTAATGCTTTTCCATCAGCATCTGTCGTAGGCCGTCGTGGTTGCACACCGAGAGACTCGATGGCGAAATGCTCCCTGATCAGGCGTTCCATGTCTGTGTCTTGAGCGGAGACGTGAGCACACGTGACAAAATTCACTATCGGCTTCGCACTTCCCCCATCGAAACCGTGTAACACCCACCCTAATAACGTGTAAGACGCCACAGGTTGGTTCTTGGTTCCCTTGCGCGTGCTCTTCGACACTATCAGTTCCCAATTATCTTGGCCTATCAGGAGCTTGGGCGATTCTTCCTCGTAATACAATTGTTCTGCCAGCTTGCGGAGGTGAGCGCACTCTTGTAGTCGCTCCTTGTTGATTCTCTGAGGCGTGAGGCGTATATCGTCAATAGTCCTCGCGCCCTTCAATGTTCGCTTCTTGGCCTGGTGGACACCTCTGATGAGGAGATCGACCTTCATTGAATCCTTTTTAGTGACCTGCCTACCGCCGACAGTCTCCAGGGTGAGTCCTTCTTCGGGTCCCCGTAAACCTATCTCTGCCGCTACTGCAGAGTCTAGCAGTGTCACCGTCGATCCTTCGTCCAGTAGTGCCAAAATCTTCAATGACCCCTTGGGTCCATATATCTCCACCGGCGCCATCTTTAAATAGGCTCGTGTGCTCTGTGCCGTGTTCACTGGGAAACGCACATTGTTGGCCACCTCTTTGTTCTCCTCTTGTTTTTCATATTTCTCTTCGTGGAGCAACACATGGTGCCGACCTTTGCACTTCTTGCACGGTGGCTTCATACAATTTTCTTTTCTGTGCCGACCCTGCAGACACTTATAGCATAGTCGGCTCTTTTTTGCAGCTTCCCACCGGTCCCTTACCGTAGCCTGAAGGAAGTCCCTACAGTCCAACATCCGGTGGTCACCTCTGCACTGTGAACACGATACCTTGACCTGCTTCTGTTCCTCTTCTATCGCGGTGTGCGTACCCTGCTTCACGGAAGCTTGCCTTTTCGAGGCCTCTTGTACCGCATAGGGTCCGAACAGGTCGGCTTCCCTATTGAGGAATTTCATGACCATCATCAGGTCAGGCCCTTCTGGTTCTCTATTTGACGCATAGTCACACCATCGAGCTCGCGTGACCGCTGACATCTTTTCTACGATGTGTCTCAACATCTCAGGCGATTGTAGGTACTGCGGCATCTTCAAGCCTCTTATCGCCGCGACAGAGTTGTTTACTTGACTAGCAAACAAACATACATCTCGCGGATTGTCTGTCACTCGCGGCAGACTCCTTATTCTGTCCAATTCTGTCAGGACCAATGCTTCCGGCCTCCCGAAGCGACGCCTCAATGCCTCCATGACCTCTTCCGGACTACAATCCGAGAATAGCGCACTCTTCACCGCCTCTCTTGCCGTCCCCTTGATGGCCTTTCTGAGCCGTGCCATATTCTGCACGGCGGTAAAGAGAGAAGCGGTGTCGCTGTATACCGTCTTGAAAGCCAACCACTCGCTACTGCTTCCATCAAACTGTGGCAAGTCGTGCAGGAACGCTGGTATTGCCGCGGGTCTGGATGTAGCGCCGATGGCCTTTATAATGGCGTCCGCCAACTTCTGGGAGTCACTTCCCGATGCGTCCTTGGGTGGGTTCTGAGGAGCCGGTGCAGGTATCTCTTCCGGCTGCTCCTCTGGCAATTTCATCGTTGCCTGCACCCATCTGGATACATCATCTTCATTATCAATAGGTTCCTCAATGACGGAATCTTCTTCCTCCTCGAGCCTGAGTAACTCGAGTTGTGCTCTCGCATGTGCCGCTGCTGCCTGCGCCGCCTTCATTTCCTGGAGCGCGACCTCTGCTCTTGCTTCCATTTCCTTCCTCTTATTGACCGACCGTGCCATGCTCTTCGCCTTGACTGACGCAGCCCGGGCAACTTCCAGCTGTCCAGGTGCTCGTGGAGCATCGGTTACCGTTGTCGTGGTGCCGTGCGACCAGGTCGTGGTGACCGTCGACATCGCAGACTCGGAGGTGGTGACCGTCGCAGTGGTCACCGGCGTAGGAGTGGATTCTTGCAGCGCGGTACTCTTCTGGCTTCTTGTCGTCGGCATCTTGATGACGCGTCGAGGATCCGGCTCTCGAAGGACCAGCTGTCGCGGACGATCAGGACTAACCCCCCGGTTTGTAAGACCAGGATCCGATCTCCGCTAGCGGGGCTGGATGGCGATAGACCGAGTTTGACCTCGGCCGCCGGTTTCACACCCAGCTCAATAGGCTCTTCGCGTCACCTATGCCGGGACTGCCGACAACTCTTGAAGCTCTTGTATCCTGAGAGCGTTTCTTGTATGTAGAGTGTATGTGCTGACTGTACGTCTGTAAAGTATATAATGTACGATGTGAGAGTAATGAATGTGTGAGCGCACCGGTGTGTGTGCGAACTAGGCACCGTTGTGTGTAATGTATGAAAGTATATAATGTGTGAATATATATAATGTATGTATGTATGTATGTATGAGTGAGTACTTGTATGTGTAAAGTGTGGATGGTGTGCAGTATGTGTGCGAGAATAGTACGGGGGGAAGAGGGGGTCGACCCAGAGAAACCACAATCTCACAACAAAGTCGTATGCCAACCGCACCTAAACCCCGCGAACCTATGCACTATTCCGCCGTGATGTCTTGAGATGTCTATCTTGAAGCAGGTTGTCTTCCTCTTCTTACTTGACTTCTTCTTTTCATCAGTTTTCTTTCTTCAGTTTTTTTCTTAATACTTGCAGACACACTTGCAGACACACTTGCAGACCTTAAGTGGTCCGAAGTTATACCGCCGGGAGAGCCCCGGAAAAATGACCCAAATTTAGCCCCATAACGGCCCATTTTGTACTATGACGATTGGCATAAACGACACTTTTAATACAGAAACACACAACATTACAATTATATACCATATCTTTTCACATAGCTCATAACTAGCTCTACACATTAATATAAAACACTACACTACCAATTCGTAAATGAACAAAACACATAATACGTAACCAATAAAAAACATTCAAAGTTCACAAACTGTACAACAATAATTTACTCTGCGCATAAGGCGCTTATATATTTCGTTATGTACTCTATTTTACAAACAAGCGCGACGCGGGCGCATTTACGTAATACTCATAACAAGTCACTCGCGCACATAGGAGCTTCGCTAGAGTTCATTAACCGCGGAGTCGGAGGTCGCGTCGCCAACAGACACCATTGTAATAAGATCCACTATGTATTTAGGTTTATAAATAGTACTTCATTTCAGTCGCAGGTGTGTACAAGGCTTTAACTATTCGAATACGTACGTAAACGAAACAACGCGTTTGATGAATAAGCTTCAGTAGCAACTAGACAGATGCGATATAAACCTTTTGATTTGAAATGCAACTACTTTTATATGCATAGCTTGTTTAATATATCTTTTTTTTTTGTTGTTGGTTTAATTTGACTATATTAATATAGTTTGAGTGGTAGAGCTACGCTGTAGACAGTTTTGTATCACAGAAAACCGGCGTAATGTAGCAGCTTGCTGCTGCGTTTCGTGCGGTGAGTGAGATATCCGAAGGTCCAAACCCCCATCGCCTTCCCAATCCCTTAATTATCCCTTTCCTTTAAGGTCGGCAACGTGGCCATGATTCTTTTGGTATTGTGGGCGTACATGGGCGGTGAAGATCACTTCCCAACAGGTGACCCACTTACTCGTTTGCCCGCCTATGGAATAAAAAAAATAAAAATAAAACCTGTATCCACAGTATGTAACAAAAACCCTGTTGGCCCTTTTTGGGTTGTAAAGATAGACATATAAACAGCTTAATAAAAATAAAAAAAAAACAGGAGCGAGATATTATCCTTACACAGGTAGCTTGTAAAAATGGACATATTTCAAAAATGTTTCTTACATCTGAATTTCTGTGTGCGTTGACGAAGGCGGAGCGGGGGCGCGCGCGTAGCGCGGCACGTTTGATGCACGTACACGCCGCAACATGCTATCTCGCTCTTGCTCCAAGCCATTGTTCTTGCAGAAGTATTCAATCGAAATACGGTTAACAAATACTAAATTGATTAAAGTTTAAATACTTACTAAATTTATTATTTTTACCAAAATATTTTTATAGTCCAATTTTAGTCTGCAAAATTTTTCTTTACGTGTGAATATCGACTCTGATATCATAGTTAAAATGCCCAACAGGATTTTTGTTACATTTGTTGATACTAATGTATCAAATAAGCATTGCGTGATAGAAAAACTAATATCCCTTCACCCCACCCAGGGATCGAAGTTGAGCTTATTTAATAACATTCAAATATGTTTAAATTTAACTTTAATTAGTTTATTGTCTGTATGCCTTTTCATGGATTGTTTATTATATTTGTCAAGTCAAGGTTATCAAATAAAACAGCCATTAAAAGTCTAATAATAGGCACAGGTGAAGGTCTTCGAAGGCGATTTGAAATATTCTCGCTACGTTCGTTCCTAACGTAATATTCTCTCAAAATGTTGGTATGAAATTCTAAAAACATATTTCTCTTTTATTTATTTCGTGCCAGAAATAATATTGAAATATTTTTTCAGTTGCTTCGTGCTAATAAATCAAGTCATGGATGATAAATATAAGGTTGACACTGAATGCACAATTATAATTCCAGACAGTGTTTCTAACTCGCATCCTTTAGTCATTGTAAGTGATTGATATTCGACAGACAGCGAACATTAAAACAATTATAAAAAAAAAAACTACTTTAACAATTAGCACCAGTAATAAAAAATAACATTAATTTTATTTTACAACTTTTAGTACAATAACAATAAAAACAAAAAACACACTTTTATAAAAACTCCAACTAAAAAAAAACGAAATATTGATAATAGTTAAAATATTTTATTGTAAAAAAGCGTGGGGTGCATGGTGTCAATAGTTAGAAATATTTTATTGACATATGAGTAGAAGGACAACCCTAGTCGTAACACTTACGAGTATAGTCAGTATAAGAATAGCTCGAGGCGGCTGTAACCTCTTAGTATCATTCTAGGCTAGATATTTTTACTTTCTTCTATGTAAAAGAAAAGTCAAGAAAAATGTTAATAAATCGGATTAAAAACGTTTATTATAGCAACTCCTGCTTAATGGATCGTGTTTTTTTGTAAATCCATAGCATCCATCTCACACGCTTACCATTAATACAGGGTGGTAGGCCCCTCGTATGCGAGAGGCCGGCTGGCTACTTTGTCTATTTCTGCCGCCAAACAACAGTTTGTTCCGGTTTGAAGGGCATTGAAGCCGTGAAATTACTGGGTACTATGAGACTTAACACCTTATGTCTCGGGGTGACGAGCGCAGTCCAGTGTCATGCAGTGCTTTGTTATTTAAAGTTGTGTAGCGTTCTGTTTGTTGAGCGGGCGTGGCACTTATTAGGCGAGCGACCTGCTCGTCTCGTCATTCAAGAATTTAAATGCAGCTTTGCGATAAAAGAACAAACCGGTATGAAATATAATTTATCTATTACTAACTGATCTAACGTTAAATATTTGTATTCGAACTATTATATATAATTACTTACGTAGACCGGGTTACTGGGAATCGCTTCCGAATCCGAAACGGTAATGAAACCCCACCTTTACATAAACAGCTAACCCTATTCTTTTGCTGTTGACTTACCATATAAACGTAACGTAAGCCCAAAATGTAAATCGTACTAATGATTAACACGGGGTCAATGACCTACGCGTCAATACTCGGTAGTCACATCGCGCTGCACAGTTGACCGCCCATGTACGCCCACAAAACAAAAAGAATTATGGGTGCGTTGTCGACCTTAAAGGAAAGGGATAATTATTGGATTGGGAAGGCGAGGGGCTTTGGGTCTCCGGATATCTCACTCACCGTACAAAACGCAGCAGCAAGCACTTTACGCCGGTTTTCTTTGAGGCAGTGGTAGCAACTCTGACGAGCCAGCACATTCGAATATAAGATTCGGACAGGAAGAAAGAAAGATAAGAATAAGCACACACCTGTTTCCCTGAAGTTGCAACTAAGACAGACATGATTCGTCGAGCTTATTTCCGTCCCATTATGTGATACGTGGTGACCCTATCATCATACTCGAAATATACATACATTTAAATATGTATTAGGATAACATTATGTACTAACATAAATGGTCAAACAATGCTTGCAAACATAACACAGATAAACTAATATTTGTAACTGAAACAATTACTGTAGTATAACATTATTTAACCCTTTACTTCGCAATGTTGCACCGGTGCAACTATTAAAACAAAAAAATATTTTGAAGACAACGTAACATTTTATTTTTATTTGACTAAATGGTTTTATTGGACATACTACTGCCATATATGGAAAAAAAAAAATGAATCGACTCTTACACACCATTACATAGTTGTGACCAAAATGGTGTCGCATCAACACCGTGTACGAGGACGTCCGGTAAGTTTTACTGAATAATAACAGTTTTTGCATATATTTTATTATTGATTGCTAATGAAATTGTGTTCTTTAAGAATGTTGTAAATTGTGACAAGTTATAATTATGTTGTATTCATATTCGACTACGAAATATTTACACATCTTCATAGACGTTGCGTATTCGCAACATTGCGATGCTTTCAATCATTTAGTGTATATTTTATATGTTGTACGGGTGATACGTTGCGCTTTTACTAGCTTCGATGGAATTGATTTTATGGCATGACTTTTCGAGCTTTTTTAAATTTATTGGGCTATGTTCAAATTGAAGCGGTAGTTTTCTTGGCTATTTAAAATAAATGCTTTTTACCGCGATTTTGGCTATGAAGTGTTGCTTATCTTCTTCCGCAAACTCGAATACACAGACAGCAAAATTAACTTTCATATTATAATATTAGGTAGTATGTTAGTTCAATTATCTGTTATTTATTTACTAAATGTTATCTAAAGAAATGTGTTTGATATTTGGTGAATGTTTTTTTTTGTTTACTTACTAACAAGGACGCTTAAAATCGGAAGGAGCAAAGAACATTTTGGCTTTAGTTACACCGGAAGCTGCCTCTGAAGACGAAGTTATCATTCAAAACATCACTCAACACTCATCAACAATACAAAACTATGAAGCTTCTGACTTTAGTTCGGAGCCAAGGTCCCGTCGTTCTTCTTTAGAAAACTTGAACTCTATCCTTGATACTTTTTTCTCTTTTCCCAGATAAAGAAACAGTTCCACTCACTCCAGTTATAAAGAATATAAGATAAAGAAAAAGAAGATATAGTGTAGAAGAAATGATGGTACCCTGTAAAGGCACCAGAATTTTACAACAATACCTTTAAAATATTTGTCAAGGCTGGAGTTTCGGAGTCGATATATGATTGTTTACCATATGGCGGAGACGATTTACCTCTTTTACAGATTGAACCACTTTTAAGACTAAGCGATGGCATATGGCTGTATTGTAACAGGTCATTGATATATGTGCTAATAACGCCTAGTTGTTATATAGAAGAGACCTTTGGACAAACTCTAAACAATGCATAACAATAAAGAATTTAGAAGCCAGATATATGTAAAACTGTTACAAATAAATCGTGTACATGGTCCTTTCATCTGATCTTCCACTAGTACAAAAAATCCTTACACCTATACCTAGATCTACTTTCGCTTTATCCCGGTTTTGATACAACGCGATGGGTGCAAATAAGTATTGTAAAACTGGGTATACAAATGTTAATTGTTCAAAATGTGAACAAAGATTGTTTGGTTGCCAAAAGAAACTATTTCTTTAATTTTTATAATGTTGAATAACAACTTTTTTCATATTTTGCGTTTACTTTCTTTTAAATGTCTTATTTTCTATCACGCCCAACGTTGCAAATATGCTACATTATTTTCAGCATGTACTTATCTCTGTGTTTCACAATGTGGCATATTTGCAACATATATTATTTACGTATATATGTATAGCAGATTTTTCTAATTATTTTTTTTTGGTTATTTATAAGCCCTAAATATGACATAAATTCAAAATAATATACAAATTTCGTAACAAAAAAAATTAAGCGTTAAAGGGTTAACAACGACGACGTTGAGATAAATATTAATTTACGAACTTGGAATACAAAAGGTTGTAATTGAATTGACATAAAACATACGAATGAAAAGTGCAATAAACAAAAAATTCAATCTGACTAATATTTGAACAAACTGAAACAACATCCATATTTTCATCTGGTAAAAGCTAATCACGTTTTTGGCAAATACTCAAACGTACCAACCAGCCTAGGAACCGCTCCGTGAATTTATTTACCGAATTAAATTCGTTTACATTTCATTACTTTGAATGAATTTACGACGAAATGTTGCCGGTTATCATAATTCCGTTTGTAATTGCAATATTGTATGAATTAACCGGAACTCCACACGCGGGTTTAAATTAAAACATATATTTGTTTTAATAAAATGTTTGGAATCAGAAATGATTCTTGGGGAATTATTAAATAGGTTGAGGAGTATTCTGTTCTTCTGTAAATATGATAATAAAGGACCCCATATTGTAGGAAGGAGGGAACACAAATTCCGGAACACTGTTCCACGGTTTAATGGTTCGGCAGAAATAAGATTTTGCAAGCATTATTAGGTGGTAGGTCCCTTGCCTGCGAGAGGCCGTCTGGGTTGTTACCACCGATTTGTCTATTTCTACCACCAAGCAGTAGGGTGCCAGCACTGTTGTGTTCGGTTTGAAGGATATTAAAGCCAGTGAAATTATTGGGCATTACGAGACTTATCATATTATGTCTCGTGGTGTCGAGCGCAGTCGGGTACCATGCAGTGCTTTGTAACTCCAAGTTCTGTGTGAATGATCGAGAACGAGCTTTTGAGCTTTCGAGCTTTTGCTCTAATACTTTCTATGATAAGAACTACCAAGAAGGCGATAACCAACTTACAAACTTGAGCACAGGCTATATTCACCAGCCCATAGAATTGTTTCAGTTTTCTAAGACTTTGACTCGAGTATTCTTACTTGTTATTTTTTTAATACCTGAATTGTACAAGAAAGCTTTCCAGTAACTCCAATGTTTTAGCAGTTAACTAAAGGATTTGCTTGTAGATAAAGCCGGTGAACGCTTTTTAATCGACAGTAGCTGCTCCTTGCAGGCTTTGCTGAGATAAGATAAACTAAAGGCGTTTCGACTGAAGACAACATCGAAAGAAACTGTTCAAAGGTGGAAACATTTTAATAGTCGATTTTATTTATTTTTAAGGCCGGATCAGACGAAATCTGGATAAGTGAATGAGTGGCAGAGCAACGCTGTAGACACTTTTGTCTACAGCATCAATGGGCCGGCTCATCCGGGTCGTTACCACTGTCCCAGACAACCGACGTAAAGTAGCAGCTTGGTGCTGCGTCTCGTATGGTGAGTGAGATATTCGGAGGCCCAAATCCCCCTCCTCTTTCCAATCTTTAATTATCCCTTTCCCTTAAGGTCGGCAACGGGCCCATAATTATTTTGGTATTGTGGGCCTACATGGGCGGTGGAGATCACTTACCATCAGGTGACCCAGTTGCTCGTTTGCTGACCTATATTATAAAAAAAGGTCTATCGTCCCCGATTTCACACTTACGGGTGGAATTTCTTCGTGAAATTAAAGTAGGGATAACCTGCAATCATAATCTTTTATATAAAAAAGGAATCATCTAAATCGGTTCACATTTTCCGCATGAGTGGTTAAACATACTTCAAGAATAACAAATATACGTGTCGGACTGAGAACTGTTTTTTTCGTCGGTTAAAAATAGTCCCCTACTACGATTATACCTTACAATGAAGCCTTTCAAATTTATACCGAATTATATTTTTATAGCAGTTTGAGAAAGTTTGATAACGGTAATAAAAACGAAGTTTAATTGTCGTCATTACAAAGTGTTAACGATCAAATTAATAATAATGATTGATTAGTCGTAAAATAATGGCCTCCGTTACGCAGGGGGCGAGTAGCCTGCTGTGAAGCGAGAGGCCGCGGTTTCGATTCCCGCACCGAGACAAATGTTTGTGTGATCTACAAATATATGTTGTGTACGTGTTTTCTCCCCAGATGGATTGACGTCAGGCAGATGAGCGGTAAAAACAACACGCAAATTTTTTCTGTACCATGTCTTAAAAACCATATTGCGCAACCCCACTGCGCGTGGGTTATGGTGGGTAGAAGAGGAGGGGGTGCGAAGTCAGGAAACCTCCACGTGTTGCACCCTGGGCAACGGCGGTCAAGTTGACCGACGGCCGATATCCTGACAACGGCTGGTTGGCAGTCGTCGCCTGTTGCGGCGGCCGTCGTCTAGTTTGTAGGGCTCGTGTTCGAGCTACCTCCGGGTTCTGTCTCGGGGGTGACGACGGGCTCGGTGTGTGCTCACCCCGCCACCGAGCGGGCAGTGGGGGGGCGGGACCTTCTCTTCCATTGTTACCGTCGTACATCGTAATCTGGTCATGGAGGTCTGTGGTTATGTCTCGCGCTCGTGATCGGACTGAGGGTCCTGGCTTAGCCGCCCGGACCGCGAGGGAGAAAACCTCTATAAAAAGTTACCCCGAATCCCAAGCGTCGGCGCACCGCGAGGGGATGCATGGCCGATGGTAAGATCGGTCGCTAGTGCGATCCCCCGCCGGAGTCCAGCCGAAACTCCGAGCGGGTTACGTCTAGGCTTACCCAGGTACAGGGGGCACTGCCTGGGTGGACCATTTATTTCCCCAATACTTGTGGGAATTTTATGGATAACACTAAACTTAACCAAAAAATTCTATTGACGAAGTTGCCTGGTCCGTTGCCCGACTCTGGGTCTGGGCAGGCGGAGAGTGAAGGGCACAAGCCGAAGACAAAAATGTTGTATTGGAAGCCGTGGGTGCGACACCCACAGAGGTGTTAGCTGCGGAGTGGCCCGTGACGAACTCGGCTCCTATTTGCGATCCCGGGCACAGTCACGCATCTTCGCGAGCAAAAAAGAGTCGCATGTGACATGGATTCTGTCCGCTCCCGGTCCATGCACTCCAGTGAGTCGGAGTGTGGTGCTGACGCCAAAAGCACACGTGCAACATCTCGAGGTCCGAGACGCCCACCCGGGACAGGAAAAAATGTCGGTATACGGAAGGCGCAACAGGAGCTCAGTGCTCAAAGGCGCGAAGTCGCCCGCCAAAAGGCGGAGGAAGAGGCGGTGGAAAAGTTTCGCTCCTTCCTAAAATCGCCGCCTCCTCCAAAGGACATTCCAATGGAGGACACTTCTACACTTATGGTGGATAGAGTCATTGTCCTCGACGACCTGACAGAATGCGGGCGTATAATTAAAACGGTGTCTGCAAAGTCCGGAAATTTGAAGGGAACCTACCAGAAATCACTCAACCTGCTATTTGAAACGATCAAGAAATTTGTGGCTCAGCCTGAATCTACTGTGATGGCTTGCTTACAGGAGGAGGCCAATAAGTGGAAGGAGATATGCACTCGCCACGAGGTGGATAAAAACAAACAAGCGGAGGAAATTGTTTCCCTTCGCCGCCGCCTCGATCAATTGGAGGCGGACAAGAGTGCACATCAAATGATGGAAGCGGTGAAGCAAATTGAGGTGAGGTTAACGGCGAGATTCGAGTCGGGGCTCATAGGGCCTTCCCTGAGGCCGCCGTTGGCTCATGACATCAGGGTCAATCAAGAAGAGCCATCTGAACTTCAGCCCTCTACCTCATTATTGTCACATCCTGTGGGAGATAAGGGCAAGGGGAAAGGGAAGGGGAAAGGCAAGAGAAGTGCTTTATCAGCTCCTGTCGTTACTGCCCCACCTGCTGTCGGACCTGTAGCTGGGCCATCTGCGGCGCCCACGCCGGTCATCGCTGGGCCATCTGCGGCGCCCACGCCAGTCATCGCTGGGCCATCGCAGCCACAGTTGGGGAAGAGAAATAGTAAAGGTAAAGAGTCCGCCCTGTCCACATCTGCAGATGTGGCGGATAATACTGTGCGGCCCTAAGCCCACCAAGGGCAATAAAAAGAAGTCAGTTCAGGATTTGCCCCAAGAGCCTTGCCCGCTGCCGCCGGCCCATATGGCCATGGAGGAGTCGTGGACCGTTGTGGCGTCCAAAAAAAAGAAAACCAAGGCTATGCCTAATGCGGCACCAGCTGCTAGCCACTCCAGCTCCGCGGCAGTCATTATTTCTTTGTCGCCGGCGGCAGTAGCAAAAGGTTTGAGCTATGCCCAGGTTTTGACGGACGCACAGAAGAAGGTGGATCTCTCGGGCCTAAATATAAACAGGCTCAAACCCAAATTTGCGGCCACGGGTGCCCCAATGTATTAGGTACCCGAGGCCAATAGCGAAGAAAGGGCCGACGCTCTAGCCGCAAGGCTGAGGGCGTGCTTTACGGGGCCGGAGGACGTCCGTGTCTCTCGGCCCATAAAGTGTGTAGAGCTTAGGTTGTCGGCGCTAGATTACACACCCCCGAAATATTAGCAACGGCCCTATCTAAGGCTGGCGAGTGTGCCCTAGAGGCAGTTAAAGTTGGGGAAATTCGCGCCGACCGTTCGGGTCTGGGGACTGTTTGGGTGAAAATGCCCACTAAGGCGGCCCAAAAAGTGAAAGGGGCAGGCCGAATTTTAATCGGCTGGGGCGCGGCCAGAGTTTCTGTGCTCGAACCGCGACCGTTGCGGTGCTTCCGCTGCCTGGAAACTGGTCACGTGGCAGTGCGCAGTTGGCAGTGCGCCAATGTAGTATAGACCGCAGTGGCTTGTGTTACCGCTGCGGTCAGCCGGGTCATAAAGCTCGGGGATGTGAAGCCGCGCCAAATTGTATCATATGCGCTGTGGCCGGCAAGCCTGCCGGGCACCAGGTTGGGGGGAAGGCCTGTCCTGCCTTCTCCCGCCCGCTTCGACGAAGACCAGCTGCCACTGAGGCTACAGTCCAGTCGCAGTCTGAGAGCCTACCGCAGGCCGAGATGGAAGTGGAGGAGATCGCCCAAGGAGGAGCAGGACCGCCAGAGGAGACGTAGGAGGCGCCGGGGTGACGACTGACCGGCGTCTCCCACCCTGTGGATTGGGGGCGTTTGGAAAATTCCGCCACGGTATCCCCTGCCTGTCGTAAGAGGCGACTAATAGGGGCCATCGGGGGTCGCGGGCGCGCAGCGCGGGGCTGTCGTAGCACCCTTTGTATCTAAGATTCTTGTACGTGCGACCCCGGGATGGACGGCATCACAGGTGGTTGGCCTCGTTGCTGCCGTTGACGCCGAGAGCGTCCTTCGGTAGCGGGGGCTTCTGAGCCCCCCATATTTGGATACGGGCCGCCAGGCGGCATCGTGCCGGGACGGTTCCGGCTGAAGCCGGGGCGCTTCTCGCCTCGGGATCCCGGGGCCGTTCCTAATGCGCCGAAGATGACCACCGCGGGGTTTTTAGTTGGTATGCCGGTATAGGGTGTATATAGTGACTCGGCCCAGCGGTCGCCTGGATGTTTACCATCCCTCCCGGGCGGCTTATCGTTGGGTCGAAAGGGCGGTGAACCCAACATAACCGTTCCGCTTCCCCCCGGGGCGGGGCGGTAGCAATAAGTCGCTTTTCCCCGCGACAACAAAAAAAAGGTAGAAGAGGAGGAGTCGTAAAATAATGGACTGTATTAAAAACTATGATACATTTTCTTTCTATCTGGCATTATATCGGCTTAACGCTAAGGTCCGCCTTACATACTCGTACCATAGATTTGACGGTAGGTATTTGATATTATATGGAGCGACCCGCCGTCTGACCCCAATAACAATTATTATTATTAATATTTATTAATTATATTAATTATAAATATAAATATATTAATTAATATATTATTTCCAACTCCTCACTAATTTTATATATCATTCATTTCGTTACGGGATAAAGACAGATTTGTTACAGGAGTTACAGTGGCGGGTGTATTGGCGAGATAGTCTCGTGACAAACCCCATCAGGCTACAAGAAATATCAAGTCAAGGCAAATGTAATAAGTAGATACTTACTTTTAATTAAAACATTGAATTGACAATAAATATTTTTTAATGTTCGCTGCTACAATATACGCTACAGAATGAGGCAATAAATTACCAAAAAGACGTTATTAAGATTTTTCAGCTTTATTCATAGCATCGAAATTTATCGCGACAAGTACATAAGTAATTTCATTTCATTTTACATTGGAGACCTTTTAAAGAATGCTTTAAGAAACTTCGGTAAAAATAAAGGCAAGTTATTGTTCCTTTGAAAATTATTATATGAGATTAACATGCGATGAGTAGCTTAGCGAACGAGTTTTTTTAAATTAATGAATGACAAGACGAGCAGAGGCCCTAGTCTGTTAATTTAAGTGAGTTGTTATTATGACAACCATACCACTATAAGGTCCGTGTTCACAAACAACATTTAAGTAAGCTCTTTGCCAATTGTCCAATTCCGTGTGCATGATTGGTCTTGATGGTAAATGATCTCCAACGCCCATGTACGCCCACAATACCAAAATAATTATGGGCGCATTGCCGACCTTAAAGGAAAGGGATAATTAAGGGAATGGGAAGGGGAGAGGATTTGGGACTCCGGATATCTCGCTCACCATACGAAATGCAGCAGCCAGCTGCTACTTTACGTCGATTTTCTGTGAGACAGTGTTAACGACCCGGACGAGCCAGCCGATTCGACACACAAGTGTCTACAGCGTGGCTCTACCACTCAAGCTCTCTTGACAGAATGGTGTTGGAATTGTGGTATAAATGTGATTACCAAATACTATAATTTCATTATTTCATAATTTAATCGGTACGCCATCAGAAAACTATAATGACGCTACAATAATTGTGCTATTGAATTAGTAGATTACTAAAACTGACAAAACTAATAATTAGGTAAGAGGCCACTGATCGACCATTGATCGACAATTGTAATAGCAGACTCGAGCCCCTTGGTCGCTCACATAATGGTGAGTGCCGGGGGTGCCGAACACCACCCAGAATTTTGGATTACAAAATACTGACTTGCACTGCACTGCGCTCGTCATCCAGAGACATTAAATATGAGGTTTTAAAAACTCCAATAATTTCACTAGCATTAATATCCTTTAAACCCAAACACAACTTACACATTGTAGCTTGCCGGTAAAAATAGACAAGGCAGTGGTACCTACTCCGACAGTGTCTCGATTATACGAAACCTACCCAGCAGCGGTGTTGGTAATAAATCGGAAATAAATAAATACACCTAACAGTCACACAAATAGTCCTGACCCCTTAAGGTTAACCTGTATCGTGGGCATCAGGAACTACGAGGCACATACAGTCCCACAACACCCAGACCAGAAACCAATATTTGTGGATCACACACATTTATCTCGGTGCGGGAATCGAACCCATGGTTTCTCGTTTCACAGCCGGCTACTCGGCCACTGCGTCACAAAGGCTGTCGAAGGGTTAAATTTAGTAGAATATTACACAAACATTATGTCCCTTTAAGAAAACAATTTCGCAGATGCACAAAGCTGCACGTTTTAATTCGTTTTACTGCACTTTTACTTTACTTAAAGTAGTTGATGTTTGTTCCACTTGAAGTTTTTCACTTGGCTAATATTCTTAAAAGTTTCGTCGTGCTGACGAAACGTAAAAACAAAATCAATGCACCCTTTTTATAGTTAACACTACTAAGTTTGTTCAAGAAGTTTTTGTTAAATTTGTTTTGTTGAAGAAACAGCGTCTGTGGCGCAGTGTGCGAGTATCTGGCTGTGAAGCGAGAGGCCGCGGGTTCGATTCCTGCAACGAGATATATGTTTGTGTGTGTGATAAATATTTGCTTTGGGTTTGGGTGTTTCCTCCCCAGAGGGGTTGACGTTAGGCAGGCGGCTGGTCGTGAAAACTACAAGTCAAATCTGTCTATAACATGTGTTAAAAATCATGTTGCGCCGACCCCACTGCGAGTTGGATACGGGCAGGTGGAAAAATAATAATAAAAAAGATTTAATTATGGCAAAGATGGCCAATGGGAAATCTCACAAACTAGTAAGCACGGCACGAGATTTTTCGGAGTCGCTGTTCAGGCAATAATATTTTTTTTTGTAGGGTCCTTGCCGGCCATGAAGTGGGCCACCTTATTATAAGTAATCTCTACCATCCATGAACATCTACAACACCTGAATAAATTATGGATGCGTTGCAGACCTTAAATGAAAAGGGGTAATTAAGGGATTGGTAATTGGGAGATTTGGGCCTCCGGATATCTCACTCACCGTACGAAATGCAGCAGTAAACCTCTACTTTACGTCGATTTTCTGTGAGACAGTGATAGCGACCTGGTTGAGCTAGCCCATTCACGTCAGACAGCTTTGTCTACAGCGGCTGGGCAGAGACAGTGGCTGCTCTAAAGTACTAACTCTAAAACTCTTTGGTCACGTAGACGGTCGTAGGTTCGAAACTAGCCCCGAGAGAACGCACCTCTGACTTTTCTTAAATTACGTGTGTGTGTCTCAGCCTGTAGCCGTCCACTGTTGAACGTAAGCCTCCCCAAGTGAGCGCCAACCATCCCGGCCTTGAGCAGCCCGCATCCACCCGCTACCCGCCATCTTTTTCAAGTCGTGTGTATTCATTTTTAATTATAGCTTGCTATAATGATAGAAACATCTGGAGGAAACCTGCATACCTGAAAACTCTCCATAGGAATTTCGAAAGTGTGTCAAGTCTTCCATCCCGCATCAGGCCAGAGTGTTAGCCTAATGCCCAGCAGTGTAATAGTATAAGACAGAGCTGATACTACTAATATGATTATTATCTCCTGTAAATAAAACAATTTTTTATTTGATTAATTTTGAGTAGTAGAGCCACGCTGTAGACACTTTTATCTACAGCATGAATGGGCCGGCTCATCCGGGTCGTTACCACTGTCTCACAGAAAACCGACGTAAAGTAGCAGCTTGCCGCTGCGTTTTGTGCGGTGAGTGAGATATCCGGAGGCCCAAATTCCCCTCCCCTTTCCAATCTCTTAATTGTCCCTTTACTTTAAAGTCGGCAACGGGCCCATGAATCTTTTGGTATTGGGCGTAGGGGAATGTGGGGGGAAACCGGGTAGTGGGTAAAAACGGATAGTTGTTATTTTACTTGAAGGTGTATTGCTGTCTCATTCTAGACAGTCGAACGAGAGTCATAAACGCTTGCGCAGTTCGGTTGCAAATGGTGGCCAGGATAGAATCTCATCTCGTCCGTTTATACGAGAAAAAAGAAAAGAGACGTAAGTGATCTATTATTTTGTAATTTTTTACGTATTATCATTAGTATGGGTAATATGTTAGCTTAATATTGTCTATTTTTTTTAATCATGGATATTTAGGCTGTTATAACTGTATTAATTGTGGTCTTGGGTTCAAACACAAAGTGTTAGAAAATAATATTTCAAATATGACACCTGTAGGGTACAATCGGACGGGGTGATATCGGGTATCCGATTTCACCCATCAATTAATGTTTTGGGTATAAAGTTTAATTGTATTATGTTGTGTCTTTTGAGTTAACTTTAATTCTTATATTTACAGAACCGCCATATGCCGCGGGCACACGTAAAAATCAAATAGACTGCAGTGGTCGGAGTCAGACATGCTTTTAGCAATTAATTCTGTGATGGAAGGTAGAATGGGATATCTTTTGACAGCACATACATATAATGTACCCAAAACTTATATAAAACGGATATCAAAGGATGAAGTATTCCGGAACTGTCCAACTACTGAAAACTTTTTGAAACGACATACGGATCATTGAAAGCATCAGAGTCAACATCAGCTGCAAGGGCAATGGGCTTTAATAGAGGTGTGGTTTCATCATTTTTTGATCTCTAAGAATCACTTTATGTAAAGTATGAATTCAATCCTACTAAATTGTATTAAGTGTATTACATGGATGAAACAGGATTGACATCTGTACCAAAAAATACGTAAAATTACATATATCGGTCAAAGGTAAAAAGCAAGTTGGTGCACTCCCTTCAGCTGATCGAGGACAGTTGATAACGGCAGTGCTTTGTTTATCTGCAGCTAGACATTATGTCCCACCACTATTGATATTTCCTCGAGTCAGAATGAAGAGTGAACCTCTTGATTGCTCAAGCAGGCACAGTAGCTGTGTGTCACCCTAGTGGCTGGATGCAACCACCCCAGCCGTGTTATCTCTCAACTTCAGAAGGCATCTGTATTTGGAACTGCTTATAACCTACTCCAAATGTAATTTACCAGGATACTGTGTCTATTGGTAGAAAAACAAATAAAGAACATAGTCAAGAGGATTCAGAATGTTTAGTTTGTGCCAAAAAATATAGTCAAACCAAGTTACTGAGGAATGGTACCAATACGTGCCTTAAATGGGCTCTTGGAGTTTGTTTTGGATTATCTGCATCAGAGTTATTAGTTTTTGTATGCAAACACTATGAATTATTATTATATTTTGATTTTTATAGTATCCATATTTGTCCTCTTAATAAAAAATGCGTATCCGGTTGTACCCATATGTATGGGGTGAATTCGGAAGTATATTTTTTTGTTAAAGCGAGCTCTAGTTCCTATAATTAGAATTGATCTCTGATATTATTGCACCAAAGTTATGTCTTATGTGTATTCTTCGATAAGTTATGTTGATTTTTTGAATATATTACATTGTATCTAAATTATGGAGGTTTTTCCTTAACTATCCGGTGTTTCCCCACTTTCCTACATGGGTGATGGTGATTACTTACCATCAGGTGACCCACTTGCTTGTTTGTTCATCTATGCCATAAAAAAAAATAAAAAAAAATTGTTCAATTCTTAGCCGATTAAAAACACTTGTAAGAAATACTACCTATCTCGTGTAAGAAACACGACCCGATCAAACAGTAATCGATTCAAAAAACATTCCGTCACCTTTTTAAAATATATACGCAGTTTTTGTTCTTCAGCTCACTTCGCTGAGACAGCCAGCGTACGTGAGAATTTTGCATAATACCAGTTTACATTATCTCGCCTTTGGGACTTGGTTTGGAATTTTGCCATATTCGCTGAGGGCAGCTTGAAAAATGCTGTAGGACAGCCCCGTCTGCTTAGGGAGCGCTCTTTGTTTTTGTTAGATTGGATGGGTTTGGTTATAAGTTAATTAAAATGGCGGGCAAGTCCGAGTCGGACTGGCTCACCGAGGTTCCGTACCCAGTCTTACATTTTTACTTTTTAATAATTGTTAACTTATCCGCCATAATAACACGAATTCTGTGAAAATTTCAGCCAGCTTTGGATTTCAGTTAGAGAGCGTTTTGAAGATTGAACAGACAAAGAGACAAACGGAGAGACGATGTGGCTTGATAAGGGTTTTTTTTTTAAATAGTCAATATTTATACCTTTTTTTAAATTGCTAGATTTGGTAGTATTTGGTTTTATATGGGATGACATGCAGTTTGACCCCCACAAACCGCAACGGGAACCAAATTTCATCATTGCCTCGTCCGAATCGCTGCATTAAATTAATAGAAAATATTATTACTGCCTCGATGGCGCAGTTGTAATGCGTACGCGTTACGACTGAGGTTGACGCCGAGGTCTCGGATTCGATCCCCGGGTGTGTATTTGTATTAGTGTAGGGTAGTGATATTGGGTTTTTCCATCATGAAATGCTTAGTATCAACCTGGAGTCTGGAATTGTGCCCGATATGGCGACAGGCTTGCCCCCTATCTGCCTATCACATCATGGGACGGAGATACACTCGGCGAAATGTGGGTGTGCTGGTTACATCTCTGCCTACCCCTTCGGGGATTATAGGTGTGAGTGCGTATGTAATGTATGTATCTAAAAATATTATTAAAACATGACTGACAATCTGGTGGCTAAATATATTGCTACTTGTTAGACAAGCTTTAACATTGACTTTATACTCACTGCAATGACAAACAATTTATTTGTGACCTAACCTAAATTGAGCCATGCAAAAAGACCTCACCATTTTCCCATTGCGCGCAAATAATAAATTATTTTGGAAAGTCATAATTTACTGACAATGGTAACAAAAACACTATGTCACGGTACAAACGATAGTAACTGTAATGATACAGTAGGCCTGACTTTCAGCAAGTCACCCAAATATTAGGAGCACATTAAACTTTACTTACAATGGGATGAGGAGATGAAAACTCCGACACAACACAACCTTTATTGCTATTTCCGTAAAGTCGAAAATAAACGCTGATGTGTTATTAAAGCATTGAATGACTCAGCGGTTATTCGATATTTATAATATATAAACGAAAAATCATTGCAAAGGAAATATTGCTTGGTAGAAAGCATTACCATGAGTTTATCGTCGCCATCATTATGCCGGACCGGTGAATTTCCCGATATAAATAGTTAATTGAACGTATTACGTTTGCTGCATAAAATTCTAAAATTGAAAAAAAACTAGTTTATACGGATTTTATCGCGGTTTAATTTTTTATTTTAGTTCCGACGTTTCGTTTACAGCCTTCATGGTCACGGGAGAGAGAAGCTTTTAAGACTTATTTTTAAGACTTATTATTAGCTTTTTCTATTTAAGACTAAAATAAAAATTTAAACCGCTATAAAATCCGTATAAACTAGTTTTATTTCAATGTGTAATATTAGCGTAAACCTCAGAAATCACTAAATTATCAAATGTTTAAAAATAAACCTATTTCGTAAAGCATACAAAATACTCGTCAGACGTCATCCTGAAACGTGAAGGTGTAGCTACACAATGGGCGGAAATCCTCAGCACATGAGGTCACTTCGAGAAGCCTGTGGAGACACTTCCTAGTGTCTCCACAGGCTTCTCCTCCTGGATCTTGCGATTCTGGTCGTAGTTAGGCCTACACGGACAATGGCCTGGTGATAATGATGACGGCCTATGTGCGGAGAAAAAGAGCCCACAATAAAGAATTAAGAAGAATCAAGCATATAAAATAATAAATAATTTTATGACGTAAGAGATTTTGCGAATTATTGTAGACACGTTTTCTATTATAAATCATACCCTGAGGTATTAACGTTGAAATAGGTTACATCAAAACTAATCGTTTCTCAATGTAATTTTCTAAAATGTATCTCTACGCCCCCATATACTTAGGAAGATAATTTAGATCATAATTGATAATGCACAAGTATAAATTATATTTATAACAGACATAAAAAAATAAAAAAGGAGGATTTTTTAATGTATGTAGATCAATTTCTCTGCCAATTGTGGACCGATTTTGTTGGAAAAAAGTTCATTCGATAACAAACTTAAAAACCGATTAAAAAATTACACTGAAAAGTCAAAATTACAATTTCTGTAGGTCTTTTTGGAGACGACGCCGGGGCAGCTGACGGTCAAATGAAATTGCAATATATTTGAGTTTCCATATTATTTTTTGAAGTCAGTTTTTAATATTATACATATAGTATACTGATTTATAATTTTCATTATGTAAATGAAATAGCAATACTGCATTTGATATGTCATACAATCCGTATATTTATTAATAGATCCAACATATTATTATTGTTAACTAACGTTTTTAACTGTGTCTTGCCCACTCTTAAATTGACAATTAGTGTCGAACTGCGTATTTGTCGCTAGTAAAATCGAAGGACTAAATATTAAATAAGCTTGGCTTATGTATAATGAAAACTGGAACGTACACGGTACACGCGACCTGACGACGCGACGTTAGTATGTGTGTCAACAGGACACGAGGTGAGAGCTATTGTGCGTTGACGCCAAGTTTCCGCGGCTTGGCAGATCTCAACTTACAACAGGGGTATTATTCTCTATGAGCGTGTATTACATTAACGCGAACGCGTTGCGTTGACTTCGTGGAATTGGCATTAAATGTTTTTTTCTAAGCCAATAGACAATTATTATTTCCAAATCCTCCCTAACTTTCTATTAAATTAATTTTGTTGCGGGACAAAGACAATTTATCACTCCCAGAGACTCGCCGACAAACAACAAAAAAACAACAGAAATGCGTGCCACTGTCGATCCTGGTGCACAGGAGTTACAGTGGCTGGTGTGTGGGCGGGATAGTCTCGTAAGCCAATGCCAAATTTTATAAATACATTAATTTCCGTTAGGTTAGGTTAGGTCAGCCTCTGTGGCGCAGTGTTTGAGTAGCTGGCTGTGAAGCGCGAGGCCGTGGGTTAGATTCCTGCATCGAGACAAAAAAAATTGTGTGATCCACTATTACTTATTTCGGGCTTGGGTGTTTTCTCCTCGAGGTGTTCACGTCAGGCAGGCGGCCGGTCGTAAAAACTACAAGCTATATCTTTCTGTAACATATTGTGTTAACATTTTGCGCAGACCTCACTGCCAGTAGAAGGATAGGTGAAAGAAGATTGAAGTGCGTTACGTACGTGGTACGTTTGACATTAGCTTAAATAACAACATTTGGTGCTGTTTTCGCTAAGTTAGCGTAACGCGAACATGGTCATAGGGAAAAAGGTCCCTGAATTCACGAGGTAAACGTAAAACATGCGCGTTACATGTTTATGTGGTCATACATAATAAGGCCTTGTAGACGAGAATACAGCTAAGGAATAGTGACGTAACTACAAACTCACCGGAGACCCGTTCTAGATACTGCTCTTCTGGATACCACTATCACTCACTTGTGTAAACTCAGTCAATTTTTGTTCAATAAAGAATTAACTTCATCAGGATATTCAATAAGTTTCATTGTCTTTACACATTAAATGCAAAATTATATTATTATTTCTGTTCACAATTTATTACACTTTATATGATTATTCACAATTCTAACTCAACTCGGACAGCGTTTCCACGAAAGAGTTCTAAGCACGACTAAGTCGTCTCAAATAATAATGCACCCTCATAATATATACCTCAGTAATCTACCATGCCTTAATTTTATTATCTACCCGCTTTACATACTTATTCCCCTGACTACCTTCACTAACACCAATAATAGTGCTATTACTAATATGAGGGTAACACTTAGTACTAATATTTTTATTTTATTATACATCCAACCGTCACAACACATAGTCCTTACTCCACACTAAAAAAAATTTAGACGCCGGTCAATCGACATATCACAGACTCCAAAAAATACCTATAGATTTCTTTGATAGTTCATTGTTATTTTATGAAGTCGGTTTTAAAATTTTGTTTTTTTTTTGTTTTTTAATTTTTAATGGAATGTAAATTTCAATACACACAATCGACGAGTGTGCTGCTATCCGTTGAAGATTATTTTTACCTCGTACTCTAAGAGATCTTAACCCAACTAATATAGGAGTTTAACGCAGCTAAACTCCTAAAATAACATAAAAAATAATAGGACTTATGTTGATGGTTTTAAGAGAATACGGTACACCAGAACTACCTACATACAATGGCTAGAAAATCTTATTGACCGCAACTCATTTGGTCTAACGCGAGAGAGCGACAAGAGCTGTTGTGATTTGAATAGCTGCGAACGTTGAATTTGACTACTAAGAATAAAACTAACACGAAATGGTATATTGTGAGCTATAAAACATTGTCATTATTGACGTGCATATTCATTTGATTTGAAGTTATTTTAGTTAAATACATGAATATATTATTTCTTGACTATCTTAGAAAATGGCATAATTGTAAATAAAACAGCCGACTCAATATAACCATCTCGTTTACTCTTAACAAGAATTCGGTTATTCACTGCACTAGCTCCCCTTTCCCGCTCCCACGCTTTAGCGGTTACTCCAGCCGCGCCGGCTGCGATAAGCGACACAATTTTACTTAAACCCCGTTTATAGTATTGAAGTCTAATAATTACTGTCAATGTTGTGCTAAAACA
Organism: Mimas tiliae; assembly: GCA_905332985.1. Classification (NCBI taxonomy): domain Eukaryota; kingdom Metazoa; phylum Arthropoda; class Insecta; order Lepidoptera; family Sphingidae; genus Mimas; species Mimas tiliae. Next base: position 4,751,074 of record HG995248.1, on the reverse strand, counting down.
TAAGTACAACGTTTTATATAAAAACGAAACTTAATTAGTTTAATTGTCAACAAACGTTTTTGTCCAATTAAGAGCAGACTTATAAAAATATAATTCCTTTGTTTTCGCTATTTTAAACAAAAATGTTTCGTAACAACCTTTTTAATAATATCTTATAGCAAAATTAACAATTCTACTTTAATAATTTTCATAGTGAAAACAACTTTTTTGTTTTAATTATGTACAAATAAACACCTAAATATGATATTCCACTTATAAAACAGTAAAATGATTCTACGGGCCTACTTTCCAGACGTATTTTATTATGTAAACAATCATTGCCAAATTAAGCCCTTAACTGGCAACTTGGCTTTAAGGGGTGTTACAACTCTTATCAAAATTTTCGGCGCCATCCCTACAATTTTAATTACCTTATTTGAATAAAATTGTAGGTTTATTACAACAAATTTTAGAAGGGTCACAACCCCAGCCATATAATTCAAATTAATATCGCAAAGCCTAGAACCTTGAAAACATAAGCTTCCGGATGGTACCCTAGAAACGTTTATCTATAGGCGATAATTCAGCTTTTTTGTAATTTAAATGGAGTTACTGTAACGAATTTCACGTTAATGGAATTACCTTTACCTTGTCTTTTTAACCGCCTTAATAAAAAGAGAGATGTGAATTTGACCCCTTTTTTATGTCTATCAATCCGCCTAAGTGTTCTATCTGCCTGTCTATCTTTCTATTTAGATTTTTGTGGTATGTGGTATGGTAGCGCCATAATAAATTATATTATAAAGTTGGAACTGCAAAATTATAAATACTAGTGTGTGCATAGTGGTCGACCATCGACCTTTTTTGAATTCTGAGGGCCAATTCACGTAATTTTAATTGTTCAAAATATCATTCCGATCTAATCTCAGCGACAAGAAAGTTGCAAATGGTATTCTGCTAAACCAATATTCAAGAACTTAGAACGCAATGATATCGAAAGTAGAATACAAGTTGACTGAACCAAAACGGCATTCTGGTAACAATTTTGACACTTAACTATCTTCTTCTTCTTTTAATTGTGTTTGGCTCCACCGTAGATTGGTGATTTCGCCAGTGTCCATTGTGAGACACTTAACTATATAAAATGCATTTCGTCTACAGACAAACGTCAAAATATTGAGAACGAAATGTGACTGAAGGTGAAGCAGTGTTGCCAAGTGCACTGTAATTACAGCAGATCTGCCGTATTTTCTTGCCATCTACTGGACACGGTATTTTTATAAATACCTTATATGGAGACACAGTATTTTTTTACAGTAAAAATTTCGTATTATTATTGTATACTACTAGACAGGTTATTTAGAAGTAAAACTGCGTCACATAACGCGGGAGTTTGACAGTTCACAAACAGGGAGCGCAATAGGGGTTCTAGTTGAGAGTAAGCGAGATGATAATATTGAGTTACGGTCAATTGACTGCAACTTAGTAATACAACTAATTTACTATACTACAATTTATTATACTACTATTTCTATGTACCGCGCAGCTTGTCTAGTAGTATACATAAAACTCTTTGATTAAACACATAAAAAAAAATAAACCGATATCATCATCATCGCAGCCATCCATTTCTGCAGCGATCGATATATACAAATAAAATGTTAAGTTAGTTTAGGATATAAAGTTTAAAATAAATTTATATTTTATTTAATAATTTAATTATTTCCTTTTTTGTATGACATTTTATTGCACTGTAAAATAGACTGTATTTTTTCCCATCAAGCACTGTATTTTTGACGCAAATGCCGTATTTTAATGTGGACAACACGGTATTTTCAAAAATCTGACTTGGCAACACTGAGGTGAAGTGACTGTGAGTTAACTGCAGATAAATTCAGTTAACTTTATTCTCTTTTACTGCAAGCAACTAAAAGTAGTCAAAATTGTTCGACTTTGTGTGCTCGTTATTTCAGTAAAGTATTAGAAATGAGTTTACAGCCTATGTTACTCAGTGATAATGTAGCTTTCTAACGGCCAAATTATTTTTGAAATCGGCCTAGTAGTTTATTTGTTACATACAAAAATACAAAAAAATCTTTCCTCTCTAGAATATTACTGTAGATTAAATTATGAGAGCAATCGCACTGTCAAAATTCCCGCCAAAATTCTCGCACAATTTTTATTTAGTATAAATATGTCCTCAGCAGTGTTGCAAAATAAAAAAACCGCAATTCGGTAGAATTTCAAATTTAAATAAAATAATCGCGATTGTGGTTATTTCCGGAAAGGACTGCCTGAGTGGTGCTGTTGTGCCGTTTTCCTTCAGTTATGCCATGGAATAGATAAATTAATTAAATAAATAAAATACATGGAATTAGTCAAATCAATTAATTAAAAAATCATAACTGGAGGTTACGTAATTTTTTAATCACTGAAATTAGTCATATTGTGGGTATTTTATTGTGAGTTGGTAACATTGATTTTGTCGCTTAGGTCATTTTTAATTTCAAAAATTTAGTCTATGGCAGCTGATACGTAAAAATCGGTAAAATACTTGTCATTGGCGAAATGCATAATAATGCGAAGCCATATTTTCAACAAAAGAACGACATTGAAAGTTGATCGAATTGTCAGTTTAAATGCAATTTAACTGAGATGATATCGAATTTTTAAAGGAGCAGAATGCCATATTTTTAATTAATTCAAAATGTAATCTCAGTTCGGTTAAAATTCATTCGCAGTGTCAGTTAAAATAGCAGAATTGGCCCTCTGTTCTTTTACGTTAGCTGCGAGATTCGACATTCAGAAATTGTAAGCGTGAGCGTAAACAATAAATGTTTAATTTTATTTAATTAAATGTACAGATGTTTGTTACAGATACATACATACACACATACGCACTCACACCTGAGGGCCAATTCTCGTAGTTTTAATTGTTCAAAATATCATTCCGATCTAATCTCAGCGACAAGAAAGTTGCAAATGGTATTCTGCTAAACCAATATTCAAGAACTTAGAACGCAATGATATCGAAAGTAGAATACAAGTTGACTGAACCAAAACGGCATTCTGGTAACAATAAATTTGACACTTAACTATCTTCTTCTTCTTTTAATTGTGTTTGGCTCCACCGTAGATTGGTGATTTCGCCAGTGTCCATTGTGAGACACTTAACTATATAAAATGCATTTCGTCTACAGACAAACGTCAAAATATTGAGAACGAAATGTGACTGAAGGTGAAGCAGTGTTGCCAAGTGCACTGTAATTACAGCAGATCTGCCGTATTTTCATGCCATCTACTGGACACGGTATTTTTATAAATACCTTATATGGAGACACAGTATTTTTTTACAGTAAAAATTTCGTATTATTATTGTATACTACTAGACAGGTTATTTAGAAGTAAAACTGCGTCACATAACGCGGGAGTTTGACAGTTCACAAACAGGGAGCGCAATAGGGGTTCTAGTTGAGAGTAAGCGAGATGATAATATTGAGTTACGGTCAATTGACTGCAACTTAGTAATACAACTAATTTACTATACTACTATTTCTATGTACCGCGCAGCTTGTCTAGTAGTATACATAAAACTCTTTGATTAAACACATTAAAAAAAATAAACCGATATCATCATCATCGCAGCCATCCATTTCTGCAGCGATCGATATATACAAATAAAATGTTAAGTTAGTTTAGGATATAAAGTTTAAAATAAATTTATATTTTATTTAATAATTTAATTATTTCCTTTTTTGTATGACATTTTATTGCACTGTAAAATAGACTGTATTTTTTTCCCATCAAGCACTGTATTTTTGACGCAAATGCCGTATTTTAATGTGGACAACACGGTATTTTCATTTGTAGATTAAATTATGAGAGCAATCGCACTGCCAAAACTCTCGCACAATTTTTATTTAGTATAGATATGTCCTCAGCAGTGTTGCAAAATAAAAAAACCGCAATTCGGTAGAATTTCAAATTTCAATAAAATAATCGCGATTGTGGTTATTTCCGGAAAGGACTGCCTGAGTGGTGCTGTTGTGCCATTTTCCTTCAGTTATGCCATGGAATAGATAAATTAATGAAATAAATAAAATACATGGAATTAGTCAAATAAATTAATTAAAAAATCATAACCTCCAGTTACGTAATTTTTTAATCACTGAAATTAGTCATATTGTGGGTATTTTATTGTGAGTTGGTAACATTGATTTTGTCGCTTAGGTCATTTTTAATTTCTAGAATTTAGTCTATGGCAGCTGATACGTAAAATTCGGTAAAATACTTGTCGTTGGCGAAATGCATAATAATGCGAAGCCATATTTTCAACAAAAGAAAGACATTGAAAGTTGATCGAATTGACAGTTTATATGCAATTTAACTGAGATGATATCGAATTTTTAAAGGAGCAGAAAGCCATATTTTTAATTAATTCAAAATGTAATCTCAGTTCGGTTAAAATTCATTCGCAGTGTCAGTTAAAATAGCAGAATTGGCCCTCAGTAATCCCCGTAGGCAGGGGTGTAACCAGTACACCCACATTTCGCAGAGTTTATTTCCATCCCATGATGTGATAGGGGCCGAGCCTATCGCCATACCGGGCACAAATTCCAGACTCCGGGATGATTCTGAGCATTTCGTCATAGAAAAACTCAATATCACTACCCGACCCTGGGATTGAACCCGAGACCTCAGCCTTAGCCTCAATCGTAACGCATACGCATTACAACTGCGCCACCGAGGCAGTTGGTTGTTACAGATATTATTTAAAAATAGCATTCTGCGCTCCTCCTTCATATAAACTTTAATTATGCCAAATCTCACAATTCTCCATGCACGTGCTAGAAAAATATGTATAATTATATAATAAATAAAAGTATATAGTCAGAATTCAGAGTATATTCAATACTTTCATTGCTATAAAATCCATCAGGGATAAATCATTTGTAACAATCTACTTTACTACGACATTTTAACTTCTCTGAGCAAGTAAATAAGTAGGTAAAACAGGAAATAAAACATAGAACATAAAGTTAATCTTTTTAATAAACTACCACCACTTGTGGCAGAACAAAACCCATCAGTCTATACTATATATCACTGTACATATTTATATACAAAACTAAAGTAAAACTAATTCATAAGTCACAAATAATACTTAGCTTTAGGTAATCCTCCAACAGTCACATATGTGTCCAATTGTTACAATATTACAATATATTTCGTGGTTTATCACATCAGACTATTTTACTATTTACTACAATTACTATTATTATATAATAAAAGCAAACTGGCAGAGCTTCGCCCTGAAATACAAACTAAATCAGACTGTACTTCCGAATGAAAAGACCCCTTTTTATCATAGTTTTCCCACTCCAAGAAACCACCGGATAATATTAACCACCCACAATTTAAGGAAATGAATGACGGAACACAATATAAAATACATAGTCATATCTACAGTTTCAAACCAGTGTCCGTATTCATAATAAATAGGTTTATAAATACATCTTTAATTATTTGTTAAATTGCTATATTCGATTTTCCTAACACACGCAATATGCATAAAAGGGGTCCAAAGTTTTCTCTTCACGTATTGATATATTATAAAAGATCTTATTCCAAGATAGTGCTTGCAAGAATTTTCTTCAATACGAACTTCATTATCTGTTTCCTTAATAAAGAATTCTTCACATCAAAGCGATCTGCAGTTGAAGAACTTTAGTTCGTGGGATCACTACTTACATCTTCACAAAAGACGTGTCAAATAGCAAGTTCAACATCCTTTTTCTTTACAAAGCGTTTAATTTGTGACCTGAGTTGAGTTTTCATTTTAAGTGCTGATCTTCCATAGTACTTACGATCGGGTTTATGAAAATTGGTATTCAGTGTTGCTAAGAATAAGATATAAAAAAAAAAATGTTATCATCCATAGCTTTGTCACGTACCTAATATATTGCAGTACATTAAAACTTTACTCAGACTTAGCGCATTAATTAATGTTACAAAGTCGTTGTTAATTTCATATCATTTTCATTGTTGAAATTTTACAACTATGTAAACAACAAGCTTTTGTTTGCGGCTTCGCCTGCGTGAATTTTTCGAGATAAAAATATCTTATTTTTTCCATGGTTTACCTACGTGCCAAATTTTCAACATAATCCTCATGGTAAGCTGGACACATAACTCACACCACACATAACTTTGAATTACAAAGCACTACATGGCATTGGACTGCGCTCGTCTAACCGAGACAAGATGTTAAGGTCTCATAATGCTCAGTAATTTCACTGGCTTCAATGTCTTTCAAACCGGAACACAATTATTGTTCTTACACACTGCTGCTTGGCGACAAAGCGGTGGTACCAACCTAGACGGCCTCTCACATACGCGGGACCTACCACCTTACCACTTTCAAAAATAGTTGTCTTATGTTTTAATTGGTGGTAAAATCTTACTCAAATATTGTGAAAATGCTTGAAGTCTTTAAATAGATGGTACTTTTCAACCACCTGAACGTTAAATGTGAATTAATTTAAATGACACCGAACAAAATTGTTAGACTCATTTTTTTACGCAGTAGTTTTTTTATCTCACAGGCTATTCAGCTGCCTTTTTGACTTTATTGTCTGCCTCGGTGGCGCTGTTGTTATACTTAAGCGTTACGACTGAGACTGACGCTAAGGTCTCGGGTTCGATTCCCGGGTCGGGGAAAAGTGATATTGGGTTTTTGAGTCTGGAATTGTGCCCGGTATGGCGATAGGCTCGCCCCCTATCACATCATGGGACGATACGCTCGGCAAAATGTGGGTGTACTGGTTAAACCTCTGCCTACCCCTTCGGGGATTACAGGCGTGAGTGCGTATGTATGTATGTATGTATGCTATTCAGCTATTTCATATAAAAGTTAACCTTTACACGTATATCGTGTGCACACTTCGTAATCTATTGTAAAACAATACAGCCACGTTTTGAATTATTGGATTCAGAGTAAAAATATCATGAACCAACCGAACTTATTTCGACATAAAAATAAAATACAATTTCTTCAACCCAATTTTAAATTATTTGTAGTGGTAAAATCAAGTGTTTACACAAATAAATTTATAGCACTGTATTGTAGAAAAGTCGCTGCGCTTTTCCAAAGAAGCGATACTAATCTCTGTATTTGGCTAAGTATGAACAGAAAACTTCTTGGCTCACTACCAAAGTGCACCAAGCGTGTAATTAAATGGGAATTTTCGACCACCATTCAGCAACTTTTGCGCGATATTTTAAAGCCTTTATAATGCTTAGAATCGCCTCATTGGTTTAGTGTTAGCGTACTTTGGCTATGAGCCTTGCTTTTTTATACCAGAGGCTGCCAAACGAGCAACTGGATCACCCTATGTTGAGCGATCTCCACCGCCCATGAACACCAGAAGAATCATGGATGCGTTGCCAGTCTGGCAGAAAGGAATGGGGATGCGGGATGGGAGAGGGGAATTTGGGCTCCTGAAAATCTCAATTTTCACACAAGAGGAAATCGCTATTTTTAGTCGGTTTTATGTGAGTCAGTGGTAATACCACGGTAATGGTATGGACTAGATTCTGACTCTACTGTGTACTGTACACATAGTGAAAAATCTGTTGTAGTAGCTCATTCAGACGAGTCGCGTTTAAGGGGCAGTTGTCGTACATCCAGTTAAGGCAGGCTGGCATAATTCTGGCATTAAATGCAACTTCTTTCGACCGGCGACATATATATGAACTGTACTTTACTTAATTTAAACTCTGAATGCTCTCGTTGCATTTCTGACAACCCCTGCAGCGATACAGCCGTCACGAGATGTTGGCTACTAGATTGTACATATTTCGTTGCGAATTCTTGACTCGCTTATGTCTAGACATTGAATGACATTGTAGTTTCATTTTTCTTTAGAAACGTTGTATTATTTGTATGCTGGCTTGGTTGTAGTGCGGGCAGAATTCAGATTTCGTTTAAAATGAAATATATGGTACATGTAGTGCTTTGAAATTTATTTGTGACTAAAATTCTTTTAGTGGATATGTTATGATCATATAAAATTAAACTATAAATGGTAAAAGGCTAACAGAGGTCGATGCTAATGTGTCTTTAAGTAATTAAGTAATAAAATCAAAACATAAACGTAGGTACGTTTAATTAAATTGCGATAATATTTTTTTTTTCTTTTTCATATTAATATCGGTAGGCAGCGGCCTGGCTGTGCTCTGGTATTGCTGAGGTCCATGGGCGGCGGTAACCACTTACCATCAGGTAAGCCGCCCGCTCGTCTGCCTATTAAGGCCTAACCCAGATCATTGTCTACCTGTGTGCCAAATTTCACCCAAAACCGGGCGTGATTGATTAACAAACATCCAAATTCACAAACATCCAAACTTTCACATTTATGTAGTAGTAGGACTAGGTATTTGGTCAATTTATTCGCTACTTAAAATAACTTCGGGTACCAACAGTTACAGCTCAATATTATTTTATCATTCATTACTGTCCCTTGGCTTCGCAAAGGCCTCTCGCCCCTCTTTCCATTCATATCAAATCAGTGCTTTGTCGGGCTTATTATTACCAAGATAAGTCAAGTGGCTGTTTTAATAGACAAAAAAAACGGAGGAGGTTCGTCATTTTTTATAGCATAGGCCGGCAAACGAGCAAAGGGGTCACCTGATGCTAAGTGATCTCCACCGCCAATGTACGCCCATAATACCAAATGAATTAAGGGTGCGTTGCCGACTTTTAAGGAAAAGGATAATTAAGGGATTGGGAAGGGGAGGGGGCTTGGGCCTCCGGATATCTCGCTCACCGTACAAAACGTGGCAGAAAGCTGCTACTTTACGCCACTTTTCTATGAGACAGTAGTAATAACCCGGACGAGCGGGCCCATTTGTGCTGTAGACACAAGTGGTTCTACCACTCAAATGAGACAGTAGTTATGACCCGGACGAGCCGGCCCATTCGTGCTACAGCTACATTTGTAAAAATTAATAAAACCCAAACACTTAATTCGGCACGTATATTACTCGTATGTATTTTTAACACCTTTTATACCACGCATGATTTTACACCGATATATTTTTCACTATTTTACTAATTCTTTTTAATTAATTTGAACGCACCGAACGTTAATAAATACTTATCAATTAAAAGTAAAAACTTATAGAGTAGGTGGAAAATTATTTAAGTAATGTTTTTTCTGGCTAATTTTGAAACAGAAACCGTTTTCCTCTTATCTATGGTGCTGTCTGTCACTTCATTACTTTTAATTTGACTTTGAGAAATTGTATTTTCATTTTATCGCTTTCAAATCTTGGTTTTAGCAATTACATAATTCTTATGGGGCTGATTGTTTCTGTTTCCCTATTTTTTTAAATTAGAAGAATCTTTTAGTAGGTTTTGACTAATTTTAAATTTAATAAGTACAATTAAAGGTCTATCTGCACATGACAGTTCTGATGTGCCGGTCGGTTCCGTATCGTGAAGTGTTAGGGAATATTAGTAGGTTTTGTTTCATACGTTTTCGACGCCATTCATACTCGTGCCAATAGTAATGGGTTCAATTATAGTTGATCAATTAACTTGAACCAACAACTTTATGTTGAGGAATTCGATTGAAAGTTTATTCAGGCGGTTCAAATTAGGAAGCTGAAAAATTTAAAATATTATTATGTTAAAAAAAAACAAATACGCTGTTTGTCTGACCCATTATTGTTGTCCTAGATGTTTTTTAACCGTTTTTACTAAGACACGTTTAAAACAACGTTTATTAGTTACGTTACTTGCGTTTCGTTTTGATCGTAAGTTTAAATGGATACTTAGACAGTGCTGCCGTTTACTTGAATACTGATATTGAAACACATCCAGCGTATGCGACTTTTCTAGTTGCTTATGGGTTCCATATCTAACTCTATCTTGTTTCTGCGTGGAGTTATCCCGGTTTAGTGCCAGAGTCCGACTTCCTACTTAAACGCTTGCACTTTGGTGATCTTGAGCATCCCACATAGTGAGACCATTGGCATCTCATTTCTCCTTCTAATACGTCAATCCAACGCTCTTTGGACCGTCGGTGGGATACCCGTCTGGGGATCGTACCCCTAGTACCATCTGGTGCAAGCATCCTGCGATAGACATACTCCTGTGGTTTCCTCAAAACGTGACCAAACTACCTTAAGCGACATTCCTGAAGTTTGTTCTGTATCTAACTCAAACGAATGAAATCTTAAGAGCTAAGATTATGGATTATGTTTTAAAACCTTGTAAAAAAGGCACTGTTTTAATATTATTTACAATGTTATTTTTTTAATTTTCGAAATACCTTTTACTTTTCAAATAAACACTACGTTTGGTATGTGTTGCAACACTTTCTTTTCGAGGCATGTAGAGACACGTATTTTTGACAATGTATCGTGTAGATAAGTATTTTGATTTAGACCGCGACTATTTGTATCAAAAAACAATAACAGTCTACTGCTACCTGCGGGTCTCCTCCACATATGAGAAGGCTTAGGCCTTGTCCTACACAGTCATTTAAAAAAAACACGTTACACCAAAGCAGGATAAAATAAAGAACAAAGACATTAATATCGATTGTGTGCGGTCATAAAATACAGAGAAATAATTATTTTATTTCATTCTCAGAATATTTTTTTCTTGTTTATAGAACTTGTAATAAAGTTCAAGGAAAATACGTTTGTAATCTGAAATTATTCGAACGTTTATTGATATCGTATAAATTAGCTCACGTAGGTCTTCCAAGTTCTTTTTCTAGGTCATGAAGATTAATCATTAGATAGACTAGAAAATACGTTTCATGATAAATATTTATTTAAAGTCATAAATTTTATTTATAAAATTGGCAACCTAATTTTATTACAAAACTTACTTTGATCGCGGCTCCACCCGCGTGAAAGCGTACATTGATACAATTATGACTTTTTAACCCCCATCAAGGGGAGTTATAAGTTTTTGTGTGTTGGTGGGTATGTGCGTTTATATGTTTGTGTGTGAATATGTCTGTGGCATCGTAGCGCCTAAGTGTGTAGACCGATTTCAATGCAGTTTTTTGTCTTATCGTGATGTTTCTTAGCTACGTTTGACGAAAAACTATTCACTTGCTTAAAACTTACATACGATTTTCTAGTTTACGTTGGGGGTTACGGTTACGGTTACGGTTCATTTATAATTCTGTTATAATAGGTTTACATTATTTACCTATGAAATTGCCGTTCTGTACGAACAAAGATAAAGTATTTTTTTCATCGTTTTATTTCTATTAATCAAATGCCATGCTATCGATGCGTCTTTGCCAGCACAGTGGCAATTTATCGATGTCCTTCTTGAAGAATTCAGCTGGATGGGATGGAACAAATTAATCAAAGGCATTTTATACTGCTTTTCGGGTGTTGATTTTTTCCAGTCAAATATTTGTCCAAATTATCGAAAAAGTAGAAGTCTGTAGTATGTATACTAATTAGTCACTACAAAAAATGTCAAGTAAGACTTATAGTCTTACAAATTCCGAAAAATAAAGCACTCACTCACGCCTGTTATCCCCGAAGGGGTAGGTGTAACCAGTACACCCACATTTCGCCGAGCGTATCTCCGTCCCAAGATGTGATAGGGGGCGAGCCTATCGCCATACCGGGCACAAATTCCAGACTCCGGGCTGATACTGAGCATTTCGTAATAGAAAAACCCAATACCACTTTACCCGACCCGGGGATCGAACCCGAGACCTCAGCGTTGGACTCAATCGAAACGTGTACTCATTACAACTGCGCCATCGAGGCAGTCAGAAAAATAAAGGTTTTCCCAAATATTCTTGTATTTAAGAGAACAAAGCTCATGGCTGTATATTGTGTTGTTACACAAGTATTACCTTAGGAGACACGATGAATAATGTAGCGGAAAAATAATAAGCTGAATACTTTGCGGAGACAGGGACGTGGACATTGGTGGATCAACTGATGACGGTTCTGGGCTTTGTGGCCTTAATTAAAGAGACCAGTAACATCTCTACTTATTTGGACATTAATATATATAACCATACTAGCTTTTGATCGCGACTTCACCTGCGTGAACGGCGTTTTCTGTGATAAAAAGTAGCCTATGTCCTGGTGACAAATTTCATCCAAAACTGTTCAGTCGTTAAGGTGTGATTGACTAACAAACATAAAAATTTACAAACTTACAAACATCCAAACTTTTAAATTTGTAATAGTAGTATAACCTTGTAGTAACCTTAAACTGTAACCCTGGAGGAGTAGTTAGATGTGTAATTAGTGCACACTAGGTTCGCTGAGATAATTGCTGTCTCATGATGCGGTAGATATTGCATATTACTAACCTAAAATAGTATAGAGCAACGCTCAAAAATGGAGCAGTATTGCACGATCCAGAATATAAAAAATGAAAGTCATAAACCTACGCGAAAATTGATCGTAGACTAAAACCTTAATTATCTTGTGGTTTTAATACAGTAAATATAAAAATAACATACGAAAATTTGCAAAATTCATGTTAATCGCATTAATATGTAGAAGTTTATATTAAATTCAGTTTATGGCTTCCGTATATGATATTACTCGAATATTGTTTGTACGGATTTGGTAATTCAAACTTTGTCCCGGCATTTGTGGTTAGAAAATTTATTTATTTCCCGTCAAATCTGTTTTAGAGTCCCATACCCAAAGGGTCCCAACTAGTTATTGGTACAGCTCTGTGAGCCTGTGAGCCTACATGTTATATCTATCTGCCCTACCTTTAAAAGGCTCTATCTTCTGTAAAAATTTCATAGGAAGCCGACTGAATTTTTTCATTTTTTTTTACGGTATGCTGTAGATAAAAGTGTCTACAGCGTTTTTTGGTATTTTTATAATCGCACAGGCCGGCAAAGGAGCAAGTGGGTCACCTGATGGTAAGTGATCTCCACCGCACATGTACGCCCACAATACCAAAAGTCATAGGCGCGTTGCCAACCTTAAAGGAAAGGTATAATTAAGGGATTGGGAAGGGGAGGGGGATTTGGGCCCCCGGATATCTCACTCACCGTACGAAACGCAGCAGCACGCTGCTACTTTATGTCGGTTTTCTGTGAGACAGTGGTAACGACCCGGACGAGCCGGCCCATTCATGCCGTAGAAAAAACTGGCTACAGCGTGGCTCTACCACTTTCAATATTTTGTAATTGATAGTTTGGAGGGGTCTTCTGCTGTTTATGACGCTACTGACACTTACGATCAGGTGAGCGACTTGCTTCTGGCGAAAAAAGCTTGGGAACATGTGTTTTTTTTTCTAAATATAAGCCATAATTTTTATCCCACTTGCAGTGGGGTCGCGTGGTCTGTGCAACATGCTTTTTAACACTATATGTTAAAGAAAGATTTGACGTGCAGATTTTACGCCTGGCAGCTTGCCTGACGTCAACCAATAACCCATAGGTTAACCCCACCCAGACCTGAAACAAATATTTGTGGATCACACCAACATTTGTCTCGTTGCGGGAATCGAACCCGCGGCCTCTAGCTGCACAGCGGGTACTCTCCCACAGCGCCACGCAGGCTGTCAATTGTAAATAATAAGTAAATATTGTAAACCAGCAGTAGGGTCGTTGCCCTTGCATGCACAGCACCTATATTTAACGTTTGCGTGCCTGGTGATTTGATTAACTTTTAATTTGTACGATACTTTTTGGAATTACCACCTAATTTCCTAGCTGATAGGGTCAAACTATTTTTTGATTAAAAAAGTTAACTGGCGTTGTTTCAAAGTAATTATTCGTGTATTTGGCCCAAAAAGATAAATTCTATTATGATGTCACTGAATTCTATTGGTATTGAATTCACGAAAATAGTCATTACTATTTTTAAATCACTTCGAGAGATTGAAATAAAACTAGTTTATACGGATTTCATCGCGGTTTAATTTTTTATTTTAGTCCCAACGTTTCGAAAGCTTTTCAGCCCTTGTGGTCACGGGAGAGACTGAGGTGTAGGTCGTCTCGAAATGTTAATGTTACATTGGCTACCTTCATTTTAATATTATACATTTATTTTTTAATTATTTAAATAGTTAGTTGACACTAGTCCGATCTACGCAGAAAGAGCTCACGATGTCTTGAGGTCTGGAAGTTGGTCTTTTGGGTTCCGATTTAATTAGATGTATAATTAGATCCCAGGCTTGTGCAAGCTTCCAACCATCTTCTCTATGTGTAATATTCGCGTAAACCTAAGAAATCACTTTGAGAGCTGAAATATTGGTCTTCTTTGCAAAAACTCTGTAAAGAGAGACCAAGAAGTTCGCTGAATGTACCAGAATATTATTCAAGTCATTTTTAGTCGATAAATATATACATCATTATGATTGACAGCGTCCGTGGCGTAGTGGGCGAGTAGCCGCTTGCGATGCGTGAGGCCGTGGGTTCGATTCCCGCACCTAGACAAATGTTTGTCAGATCCACAAATTTTTGTCTCGGGTCTGGGTCTTGTGAGACCGAACTTAAGTAGTTCTTGACATTCACAGGTTTACCTAGTGTGGGGTCAGGACTATGTGTGTGACTGTTGGGTGTATTATATTACTTATTAAAGTTATACGCTAACAGTATACTCGTTTAGTTCGGAAATACGAATGAAATATGACGATCTAATATTTGTTACAACCTTAGAGTATTCCTCTATGGATTTTTTATTAGTCAGAATGACGAGACGAGCAGGTCGCTTGCCTGATGGTAAACGCCACAAATACACCAATATTTCGCCGAGCGTATCTCCGTCCCATGATTTGATAGAGGGCGAGCCTATCGCCAAACCGGGCAAAATTCCAGACTCCGGGCTGATACTGAGCATTTTGTAATAGAAAAAACCCAATATCACTTTTACAAATATTACACTTTTACTTTTAAAAACATACACCCTAAAAATTATACTATAACCTTACAAAAATCATCGCCTACCATCCCTGAGACATCTACATAATCCTACACATCCATAAATGCTGATCTAAAATCAAATGACACAGGTTATGGTAAAGACAGCAAACTCAACCATCCCCGCGGCAATATCATTTTCGGAATGGCAAATGTCTATTGTCTCTAAAGAGGGACGTAGACAATCACGACAATGCTTCCAGATACGGGGAAGGGTTTTGGAAATCTCGAAGGGATTCTTTGCGGCGATAAAAAATGAAAATTGACACCGATAACATCAAACATTACGGTCTATACGTTTTTTGAACGTATGGATATTGCGTGCTTCCAACTGGAATTCAATTTGCTTGTAGTGCTGTTGATATGATTTTGTTGTCTTTGGTTTGCTTATGCATGAACTTTTGATATATGTATATCCTGGAGATATTTTTTATATTTTTTTTCTCACAGAATACCGGCCTAGAGTAACAGCTTGCTGCTGCGTTTCGTACGGTGGGTGAGATATCCGGAGGCCCAAACCCCCTCCCCTTCCCAATCCCTTAATTATCCCTTTCCTTTAAGGTCGGCAACGCACCCATAATCATTTTGGTATTGTGGGTGTATATGGGCGGTGGCGATCACTTACCATCAGGTGACCCACTTGCTCGTTTGTCGGCCTATGTCATAAACAAAAAACATGCTTACATGATGAAGAAAACAGCTTCGCCTAATTGTGAAGAATGCGGAAGTGTAAAAGACTTACACCATTTACTGATGGAATATGTTCGATATGAGTCTAGTAGAAATAATTTAATATCAGTCTTGGATTAGAACAAAACTGACGTAGGCGTATTTCATAAATTCCTTTGTCAACCAAATAGTGATGATGCGAAAATTTTGTTCGTATTTATGGCCCAATTAATTTTTTATATGTTGTTGTTCTTAATAATAAGGGTACGATGGCACTGGCATACGCTAAGCGTAGAAGTGCCTAAATAAATCGCCATACCGGACACAATTCGAGACTCCAGGCTGATACTGAGCATTTCGTAATAGAAAAACACAATATCACTGTTACCCGGGGATCGAACCTGAAACCTCTGCGTCAGCCTCAGTCGTAACGCATACGCATTACAACTGCGCCACCGAGACAAGCAATATGGTGTCTCGTATATCATTTACTTAAGTTCCAAGGTATAAAATAGGTACAAAGTGTATTGCCGGCTGACGACAAACTTTTACCGAGTAATGTTCCCTGGAGTGAGACATCGTCGTCAGTTCGTTACTCGGCGCGTCTCGGTTTATCTAAATAAGAAATTATGGTGTTTCTTTATTATTTTCTTGGACATGGATTTAGTATCGAAGGTGTTACCTAATTGTCTTATTGTAAGCGACGTATAAAACAAAATGGTTTTCAATTCGCCTATATATTTTTTGTTATGTATTTTCACGAATAATTTTGCCAAATGTAGACAAAAGTGTCTACAGCGTGGCTCTGCCACTCAAGTTGAGAAGTGCTTCTCCATTACATAAAGTACATTAACTTTAGAGCAATTCTTTGATCTGTTGTGGATTTATAAGCAACCAATGAATATAAAACAAATGAATTTTATTGCCTAAACACTAACTTTAGGTTCAGGTGGCAATACTACTGGAATACTACTTTTGTGATTGGTAGAGTCACGCTGTAGACACTTTTGTCAACAGTATGTATGGGCCGGCTCGTCCGGGTCATTACCACTGTCTCACAGAAAACCGGCGTAAAGTAGCAGCTTGCTGCTGCGTTTCGTACGGTGAGTGAGATATCCGGAGGCCCAAACCCCCTCCCCTTCCCAATTCCTTAATTATCCCTTTCATTTAAGGTCGGCAACGCACCCATGACTCTTTTGGTATTGTGGGCGTACATGGGCGGTGGGGATCACTTACCATCAGGTGACCCACTTGCTCGTTGGCCGGCCTATGCCATAAAAAAAAGAACTAAAAATATTAGGGGCTTATTGCCTACTGCCACGGTGATCTTGACTTAAGATATTATATAGTTCCTTGTACTTCCCTTATACCTTTCCTTATGTAGCAGATCGAATAAGATTTGGGAATATGTTGAGAATAGTCAAAATATTATAGTAAGCAGGAAAAACAGTTTTCGCTTCACAAAACGGCAAGCCTTTTTAGCACGCAACCCGAATCCCACACATTATTCTCAAATATTTGTTATGAAACATTATACATTTTAGTATATGTATATGGTGAACTATTTGTGGAGATAAGTTTTAATAGAAAATGTTGGTGTATTTCGTAATAGATAAACCCAATATCACTTTTACCCGACCCGGGGATCGAACCCGAGAACTCAGCGTCAGCCTCAGTCGTAGCGCGTACGTATTACAACTGCGCCACCGAGGCAGTCTAGAATTTATTTATATAAAAATATTATCAATGTTTCTAAAAGTATCAACCCTACTTGCAACTGCACGTTAAGTATTACACAATAGCATAAAAGCGTGAAAGAAATCGTGTCGGCCGCGTGCCGCGTCGATTTTTTCCCAAGAACACTTGAGTAAATGGCCTGGGGCTGGGACGAGGGCCGAGTGCGCTCCTGGGAGTCACAGTTCACTGACGCGGCTTGACGGCTCGAATAAATACTCTAGATCAAATGGGGGTGAAAATCTTTGCTTTACAAGTCGCTACTTACCAATGCCATTTCGTTTTGAAGCACCCGGCTATCTGACCGTGTGTCTCTTGTCAAAAACTTTTGTAGGCATGATGTCGTTGCGGTTAGTTTTTTCTTACCTCTTATTTGTGCTTAATGCTTTATTGTACATACACACTCAGGCCTGTAATCCCCGAAGGGGTAGGCAGACATGTAAGCAGTAGGTACATCCACATTTCGCCGAGCGTATCTAATAATAATAATAATAATAATAATACACCCAACAGTCACACACATAGTCCTGACCCCACACTAGGTAAACCTGTGTCGTGGGTATCAGGAACTACGAGGGACTTGCGGTCCCACAACACCCAGACCCGAGACCAATATTTGTGGTTCACACAAACATTTGTCTCGGTGTGGGAATCGAACCCACGGCCTCTCGCTTCGCAGCCGACTACTCGCCCGCTGCGCTACGGAGGCTGTCCGTCGCATATTGTGATAGGGGGCGAGCCTATTCCCATACTGGGCACAAATTCCAGACTCCGTGCTGATACTGAGTATTTCGTAATAGAAAAACCCAAATCACTTTTACCCGACCCGGGGATCGAACCCGAGACCTCAGCGTCAGCCTCAATCGTAACGCGTACGCATTACAACTGCGCCACCGAGGCAGTCAAAACAATTTTAATTCCTATCATAACTGAATTTTGCAACGTCTTATTTGCAAATCTTAGTGGTTTACCCATAAATCTATCGCAGAGTATTAAAGAAGATTGGCAAAAAGATTAATCCGCGTAAAATATGCTCGAACTCGAAGCGAGACTTGCCATCGATTAAAGTAAAAGAAAAACTGTATGATATTTCTCTTTAGTCGGTTTCTGCAGTTATTGATTTCATAGCGTAAAAATGTTTTATTTTTTCACAATTTAGATAATATAGATATTATTAATCTATCTATCTATCTATCTATCTATCTATCTATCTATCTATCTATCTATCTATCTATCTATCTATCTATCTATCTATCTATCTATCTATCTATCTATCTATCTATCTATCTATCTATCTTACTGGTGGGCACACGGTGGCCTAATGCGGGATAATAAATACACTAGATTTGACTAGATAGTACATATTTTATAAAATATTTTGCGAGCGCATAATGTCTTTTTTCATTAGCTTTAAAGGACGAGACGAGCTGGTTGTTCGCCTGATGGTAAACATCACGCCTATCATAAACAGAATCAACCTCAAACAGAACTTCGAATTATGTAGTACAATGACATGAACTGCGCTTGTCACTCTGAGGCATAAGGTGTTAAGTCTCATAATGCACAGTAGTGTCACTGGCTTCAATGTCCTTCAAACCGGAACACAATAATGTTTACACACTGCTGCTTGGTGGCAGAAATAGACAAAGCGGTGTAACTACCCAGACGGCCTCCGGAATAAGCGAGACCACCTTGTAAACAATAATCCATAAGGTTTTCAAACATGCTTAATAATTTGCATATTCATATATGTTTTAGTGGATTGAAAAACATGATAGTTTGTTTACATTTTGCTTAATTGTGTTTTGAAGCCAAAGTATGCAAATCGCTTAAACATATTCCGATAAACATAAATCGATAGGTACGTTCTCATGCGCTTACAGATTCAAAGTACATACATACGCACTCCCCGAAGGGGTAGGCAGAGGTGTAACCAGTACACCCACATTTCGCCGAGCGTATCTCCGTCCCACAATGTGATAGGGGGCGAGCCTATCGCCATACCGGGCACAAATTCCAGACTCCAGGCTGATACTGAGCATTTCGTAATAGAAAAATCCAGTACCACTTTACCCGACCGGATCGAACCCGAGACCTCAGCGTTAGCCTGAATCATAACGCGTACACATTACAACTGCGCCACCGAGGCAGAAGAGAATCAAAGTGTTATCTAAATGAAACCCATAAAATGGAAGCTGGACAAAATATGAAACAAAGCAAATACGGTTATCTCAGATCAGTTCCATTTTAAACTAGAATCCATACTGCAAGCCATTGGCTTAGTTTGAAAATTGAATACTGGAATTTTCAAGGATCCTGGCAACGGTAGCTACTGGCTTGATAGTGGCAGGAATCGGTGCCAAGCACAGCGCAACTTAGCACTATAAGAGTACTTAAAACTTAACCAGCTAGACTGCCAACTCATTTGTCGAGTGGAGGCCAGGTTACTTCGCACGTTTTAAAAATGTAAGAAAGCCTTTTTATGACTGTTCTTTTCATTTTTGAAGCAATTTCCCCATATGGATGAATTCGGAAGAGCTTTGAAAGGCACGTTATTTTTCACATCATGGGACGGAGATACGCTCGGTGAAACGTGGGTGTAGTGGTTACACCTCTGCCTACCCCTTCGGGTATTACAGGCGTGAGTGCGTATGTATGTATGTAAAATCAATGTTGGAAATATGAAATACCTGTCTTTTGAAACAAAGATATATAATACGACAAAACGCCACCCATTTATGGTAGATGTTTCCAAAACGCGCATCAAACGCTTCGTCTCCACCTTCATCATATGGACCGCCAAGATTTGGAACAAGTTGCCCGAGTCTTTGTTCCCCGATAAATATAAACTGGGTGTCTTCAAGTCGCGAGTGAATCTTTTTTGCTAGGCAAACGTGCTTCATCTTAAGCCCCATTATCGCTCACCATCTGGCGATAATGGCCAAATGCAAGCCTATTACGAATAAAAAACAACAACAAATAAAAGAAAATTCTTCTAGCCAAATATTAGTACAGAAATACTTTACAAGAATCCCTAATTCCCACTGAAATCTTTACGTAAAAATAAAACAAGACTCATGATGTATGTATTCATCTTATAGCATGTGCCGAAATGAAATCTTTTGAATAATTTAGAATGCAGGGAACGTAATATATCCTACAATTTGGGAGTTCGTACATGTTCCTGATGCTATTTTTTTGCCGTCTTTACTGACTCTGAGGAAGTTTGCCTTGTTTTGTTGGAATGGAATATTAAGATTTTCTTTGTATATTACTAATTACTTTCTTCTTCTTCTATCTGCCCCTATCCCACTCGCAGTGGGGTCGGAGCAACATAAAGATGTAACATGTGAAAGCAAGCAGGCGGCCAGTCGTAAAATTTCAAGCCAAATCATTAATTGGCTTGTAAACGCAGGCTGCCTTGTAAATTACTGATTATATTATAATACTTATTTCTTATGCTTGTTACTAATTGGAAAATCATGGCGGAGGCGAAGACTCGTGACAGGAAAAAAGCGTAAAGACCTGTTTGGAAGTACGCAACCGACTTGTATCTGTAGTATTATTTGAAACCATGAATCTAGAATATTATGTCTTATACGCGAATGGCCATGTGAGTACTAAGTATGCCGTCATTAGTAAATTTTTTTGAACCAGTTTTCAAAACCTGTGTAATCTTCATTTTGATTAACTGAAAATATATTTTTTAAGAATTTCTCTGTGTTTGAAATGAAATAAAATGCCACTCAATTATTTCATAGTCTTTTGTACTTCGAAGGTTAGCAATTTGGTAGCACTTTTATGTATTTAAATTATAATTTTACTTCTAATATTTATAAACTTATTTCATTCAAAACTTTTCCGACGCCGCACCGCCGTGTTCCAGGAAACCTATAATTGTCAGACTCAATTAAAGCTTGAACTAGACTTCATTAATATTAAGACTTACATTTTTTTACTCTTATTTGAAGTTTGCTTCTGGTTGACTCGTTATAGTTCCAACATACTTAGATAAGATAAGTTTTTTTATATGAAATGACTAGCATTATAGCTTTACTATTTCTGTTCTGTGCAAAAAAAAATTGTTGATACCAACCCACTCCCGATAACTGTTGGGTGTCCACGAGGGCGCGGCGCTGAATCCGTTTCTATTTTGTGCTGTGCTTGATGTCACGAAGTACAGCAGCCACCGTGAGTGCTAATGTAATCCAATGACATACCACTGATAAATTAGGATAAACAGCGTCTAGGGCAAAGGAGCAAACATTTGGAAGGGGACGCTAGAAAACGGCGGTCTGAAACTAAATGAGAAGAAGACTGAGTTCAGACCCAGATAGTATCCGGATGGAGAATGAGCTTGCCATGAAAACAGCCAAGTTTCATTACATAGAGTCTGTACTATTCGAGTCCGGTGATAACAAACTTGACGTCAGACCCGGTATTGGCACCGCTTGAGCAAAATACTTAACCGATACTTGTGACCGAAAGATGCCAATGAGATTTGAAGGTATCATATTATACAAAAGACCATCATTCTGCCTTTTTATAGCAGAAGCCAGCAAACGATCAAGTTAGTCACCTGGTGGTATGTGATATCCACCACTGATGAACATCCACAATACCTAAAGAATCATGGACGCGTTGCCGACCGTAAAGGAAAGGGATGATTTTTGGATTGGGAAGGGTAAGGGAATATGGGTATCGGAGATATCCGGAGATTTATTCATTAATCTATCAAAATGAAATATCATTCACCGTATAAAACGCAACAGCAAGCTGTTACTTCACGTTGATTTTCGGTCTTAGAGGAAGATATGAGAGCCAATGCTCACTATTGAGTATGCTCAAGACCGGGTGAAATGGAAGCGTTAAGTAGGAAGGCGGACACTGGCAAAAAATTGGAATAACTTTTATGCTGAAGAAGAAGAATTACTGGTGAAAATTATTATGATGACTATCTCAACTGATTTATCAACGCCTAGGATAAACCGCTGGATTCAAAAAGTTCAAAAATTAGCTTATCATGCTGCTATTGGCAAGTGCATTCATATTTCAACGGTGTACGATAATATGTCATCATTTAGATAGATCCCACTTAACTCAGATAAAATGCAGTTTGAAATCCACTTTCCATTAATGTATAGCACGACTGACAGTTTGAACACCTAAAAATGAGTGTGATTAAAATATACGATGGTATGTGAAAATTCTATGTGCATTTTGTTTCCAAAAATAAATCCAGATGAACAATTATATTTAAAATATTTATTCTGTAAATTGTCAGGTTTGACTTTACCAATATTGTGCAATAGAGAAGACTATGAGTATACCTACTGTAGAATTAGTTTCTCGATACTCTCGATGTTTATTTTATTTATCAATATTTTAGTAGATTCCATTGAATTTAATAGTTTGGTTAAGGGCGTAAAAATAGCAAACAAATAGAAGATTGGAGTTTTAAGCATAATTTTAAACATTACATAATTTATCCATCACATCATTTAGAACTTTGAATACATAGCCGTAATGAAGGATCGTAATCCTTGTTCCTGATAGATTGATATCTGCCAATATTTCCGTATTCCCACCAGAATCCGTTCACTTACGTATGTAAATCATAAATATCACATCAGTATTTCTGATATCAAACGTCAACATAGAATGAAAATACCTCCCGACTCTTATAAATAAACCTTAAAAAAGGAATTTATCATTCCGTAAGCAAATGGGGATGACACGGATTAAGTCAGGTCGACAGGCTGTCACGTACAGAAAAGAGCAAGATGGAATTTCTGTACATACCTATTTACTTAAAGATTGAATTGAGGGGTTAGATTTCCTCACACAATGTGCGTAGAAATGAACCGATTGTAAATGCAATTGACATAATCTATTTTGAATAGACTTATTCTTATCATTACATAACGTATTTAACTTCAACTGCTGAGTTAAAGTCTAGGCTATTTCAATTTAATTATAGTCGCTAATATGCAGCCGAAAATAACCCCGCTAACATTATGTAGAACTCCGTAATCTATAAAATTTATAGAATTAAATAATTTTCTAATATCTTATATATTTTGTGGGGTACATACAATCACTTGCTTGACTGCCTCGGTGGCGAAGTTGTACGCGTTACGACTGAAGTCAGCCTCAGCCTCAGGTCTCCGGTTCGATCGCCGGGTCGGGTAAAGTGATGTTCGGTTTTTCTATCATGAAATGCTTAGTATCAACCCGGAGTCTGAAATTGTGCCCGATATGGCGATAGGCTCGCCCCCTATCACATCATGAGACGGAGATACGCTCGGCGAAATGTGGGTGTGCTGGTTACACCTCGGCCGACCCCTTCGGGGATCACAGGCGTGAATGTGTATGTATGTACATACAATCATGTACTTTTATTAATTAGCCATCCGCTGCTTAGGCTCGCGGTAGACTATGACGTATTAAATGGCGATTCCTCTTCTTCCAACTGCCCTTATCCCATCCTCCACAGTGGGGTCAGTGCAACATACTCTTTAACACAATGTTACAGAATACCGCCTACCTGATATCAACCCCTCTGAGGAGAAAACACACAGACCCAACACCACTATTTGTGGTTCACACAAACATTTTTCAACGGGAATCGAACCCGTGGCATCTCACAGCCAGCTACGCGCAAATTGCGCCACGATCCATTTTTTTTCTTATATGCCTATAGGTACGTATTTGAAAATTGAATATCGTCCGCATCTAACACACGGTAGTTTAGTCGGGCGCTAGCCTTACAATTTAGATGTAGTAAGTTCCTTGTACGACACAGGCGAGGATATAAAGGGAATAAAATTGTACTAACACAGCCATGTATTCAAGGGTTTTCTATTATTGGCAGCCTCAGTAGCGCAACGGGTGGGTAGTCGGCTGTGAAACGAGAGGCCGTTGGTTCGATCCCCGCGTCGGAACAAATGTTTAGACACTAATATTTGTTCGGGTCTGGGTGTTATAATAAGTAAGTCCGTAAGTCCCTCATAGTTCCAGATACCCACGATACAGGTTAACTTATGGCCGTTCCCTATATTCTGTCTGTCTCTAGTTTTGCTATACCGACGATAGAAAATTTTATCTATTTTCCGTTTTACCGTCCCAATAAACTTACTAATGATAGGTAATCCTATTCTTCATTGCTGTCTACTGATGAGAGGACTGATAGCTGACTACAGATATACAACACTATGAAAATGACAGTTCAAGCGTCCCAATATTTTTTATGTGCTATTTGTCGATAAAGTTATTTAGTTTTTTCTTTATCGGTAGATTTTGACCGATAAACAGATATCCTCGGCTGTAAAAAACGAAATAAATAACGCATTTTGAAGAAATAGCCATGAGTATACAAGGCTTACATGGCACTTGCACTACAATACAAAAAACTAAATAAATTATGTAAAAATCTAAAATAAAATATAAAAAATATCTAAAATACTCATAAATAAAAATAATGCACCGTTTTGATAATTAAATTAAGTGCAAGAGACATTTATATATTTGTTAATGCGAACAAAATAATTCCCCACTTCAGTAAAATCCCCCAAATTCGCTTGGGATTTTTGTTCAAAGGACTTGTATTCAGAGCCGTAATGTATTGACAGTAAAACGTTTCGTTATTACATTGTGTTTTGCAACATAATAAGTATTCTCGTTATTATTATTTCATTTCCAGTGGTAAAAAATAAGAATTATAGATAAATGTTAAATTAAAATTTATATTTGTAATCTAAATCATATCTTCATATTTTCTAACATAAATTAGCTTGTATGAACATAACGCACAAGAGGGCCCAGATAGACTGCCTATCTATTGCTATCATAGTATCCGACGTGCATATCTAAAAAATAGGGACGATTCCAAGCAGTAGATAGAACACTACAGATGTTTGACGATAGCTATCTATCGTGAAATTGAAGATTAATATTGGGAACGGCCATTAGTGGGTGAGAAGTGGGATCGCGTCGGGACTATGCGTGTGACTGTTGGTTGGGGTGTATACAATATGTAACAAAATCCCTGTTGGGCGTTTTAACTGTGATATCAGAATCGATATCACAAACGTAATAAAAAAACTCGCATACGATATTCATATTTATTTTTTAAATTTGATATAATTTCTTGTTTGTAAACCGTACTTCGATTGATTACCTCTGCAAGAGCCAGAGCGAGAAAGCATGTTGCGGCGTCCACGTACATCAAACGTGCCGCGCCCCCGTCTTCGTCAATACACACAGAAATTCAGATGTAAATAACATTTTTTAATATACGTTAATTTTTTCAGTTACCAATGTAAGTATATCTCGCTATCTTTTTAATTTAACTATTTTTATTATGATGTCTTTATGTCAATCTTCACGGCCCAAAAAGGGCCAACAGGGTTTTTGTTACATATTATATTCACATATAATATATTCGGGTATGTGTCATGCGCTAAACTAATGTTAATAGGGCTTTATTTAGTACTTATACTTACTTTATACTTGATGTCGAGATGATGATCAGTTGGATCGTTAATATAGTAACAGAAATGATCATTGCCTTAAATTATTTATTATATTAACTTGAGCAATCAATATGAAAAGCATGAGTCTTTAAATAAACTTAGAAGTCATTTTTTATCACAATGAAATTCGCGCAAAAAAACAACTTAAAAAATCGCAATACTTGGAAAGAGCAGAGAATTCTTATATCCGTAGAAGTATAAAAACTTGGAACGCGCAGTTCCGTTCTATTTAGAAAATCTAATACGAAATTTGTTCATCGTTCAGATGCAGTTGGAATAGTTGCTTTCTTGACAAATACACTGGAAATACGGAATAACTCACGAGAAATTCATGGTAATGTCCACCCCATTGGTCTAGCGGCAGCCTACTTAGTCTGAGAAACAAATGAAGTCACAGGTTTAAATCCCAGGTCGGGCAATTACAATACATGTTTGACTTTATGCGCGATAAGGCTGTCGCGGAATACCGCGAATTATTTTGATTAATTACAATTGTTCATTTAAAAGTCGGTTACATGAAATCGTGTTTTTTTATTATAAGATACTGTGGGTAGATAAATACTGAATGAAAGTATATTGTTAGCGTATTCTGTTAATATTGGTATATTGAGGGTGTCTGAAAAAGCAACGTTGGGTACCCTGTAATAATAATGGTGCGATATAGTTGTGGAAGGGTAGTTAAATGGTATAATAGAGGTTGTCGCCATAACTTGAGGTCTTTTGCCCGCGGTCAGTCAGTTCACTAAGATCAGTGCTTAGTAGATAGTCCAAGTGTTCATTACGCGGTAGCTATGCTGATTTACTATTCAGTTCTAGTTGTTTGAGTTATAATTAGAGAACGGTCTATAGAGAATCCTGACATGGGGTTCTTTTTCTGTTGTGAGTGGACAGTGTAGTTAGTGGATTGTGTACCTAGTGCGGTAAAGTCGAGTTTAACGGTAAGTGCTAGGGCGACGAAGTTCTTTTCTCTGTAGTGAGTGGACAGTGTAGTGAGTGGACAGTGTAGTGAGTGGACAGTGTAGTGAGTGGACAGTGTAGTGAGTGGACAGTGTAGTGAGTGGACAGTGTAGTGAGTGGACAGTGTAGTGAGTGGACAGTGTAGTGAGTGGTTTTGTGTACCTAGTGCGGCAAGATCGAGTTTAGCGGTAAGTGCTAGAACATAATCATGGTGACTACATAATGCAATATTTCTTTGTGCTTTGATTCTTTTTTATATTACTGGGGTGACTATAAGGGGAGGTTTGAGGTCACCGGGCGAGTGCCCACAATTTTATGGGCACACTGCGGTCACTGCGCCTAAGTATTAAGCATCACTACCGTATGTATGTTGGTACTTGCAAAGTATGTATAACGTAATATTTTATTTTTGTATGCATGTTTTGGAAGACTTCATTTCGCAAACCCAACATGGAAGGGGGTTTCGTGACAAAGGCGATAAGCTGATATATCTATCACATAATGGGACGGAAATAAGTATGGCCAACTGTGGATGCAAATGCAGTTCTGTTTAGTAGAATTATCATATAGAATAGGGTATATCTGTCTTTTTATCCTGGCACAGCAAAGTGACTACTCTCTGAGATTGAGACAAATAAGACGATTTTAGAGTTCCGTATCCAAAGAGTAGCTACGGAACCCTAATAAGAGCCTGCGCGTAGTCTAGTCTGTCCGTTTATCCTACCTTTAAAGCGCTCTATCTTTTAAACTATAACAGGTAGCTGACTGAAATTTTCACAGAATTTGTTTATTATGGAGGATATTCTAAAACAAAGAAAATTCAGGGTGTGGTACGAAATCCTTGGCAAAGGATATTGAACACGTTATTAATAATTTGACCAATTTTCACTTTATTATTTTTTATAAAATTATTTTAATTTTTTAGTAAAAAACAACTAAGTACGAAATAAAAATGTAAACAAGACGCTGTATTAATATCACTGTCATTAAAATAAATGAATAAGTTGTTAACACTTTTTCATTCCATATTGGGCAATCTCGCTAATTAATGAAGAAACCGTCTTAACAAATAAAAACAACATGTTATTCTCGGTGGTTTAGTTTTCTTGTATATGTTTTCTAGTAAAAACAAATATTTGTTATAATATTATATAATACAGCCTTGGCGCACTGAGCGAGTAGCCGGTTGTGAAACGAGAGGTCACGGGTTCGATTCCCGCACCAAGAGAAATGTTTGTGAGATCCACAAGTACCTAGTGTACTCGATATTTTAAACTTAAACGTAGATATGATTCCAAAGAATTTAACGAAGTGATGTTGTTTTGTTTTATCGAATAATTTAACAAGAAGCAGACCACAATAGGAGCCATGAAACTAGCGAAAAATCCTGCTCGTCTCTTAATTCAAGGAAATAAAAAACAGATTGCAAAGATTCCCCAATGCTAGTATGGTTACGCGAATATAACACATTGAAATAAAATTAATTTATACGGATTTTATCACAGTTTTAATTTTATATTAGACCAGACGTTTCCAAAGCTTTTCAGCCTCACGAGAAAATTTATATAATTTATAACTTTAAAGTGAAGGTAGGCAATGTAACATTAACTTTTCGAGACGACCTATACCTCAGTCTCTCCCGTGACGACGAAGAGATGTGATGTTTTAGTCATCAGCGTTGAATAACTTTAATCATTTTAATGCACCGATTTATGCAAATATTTTTATAATTATTTCACTAAACATAGTAAAATAAAACCGAATCAAAAAAAATACAACTAAACAATTTTGAATCAATCGGTGGTATCAGTAATTGACTATTAAACTACAGTACCTACCATTGACTCAAAATTGTTTTGTTTTATTTATATCTTTTACGTTTTTTTGAATCTGTTTTATATTTTGTTGAAAAGTTTTTATTTTATAATGACAAATACATCGTTATCTTACAATCCATCTCACAATTAGTCATAATAATTTATCTATTCATTGAAATTCGCATACTTCATGGCCAAAATTTAAACGGGCGACCGGCACAAGAGCAGCGAGTGGTTTTCTAAGTGAAAACAAATGCTCACCGCTCCTCGTCGGAGGAAAGCGAGCAATTCATTCAAATAAAACAAAATAAGCATCTCCTCGCGCTGACTTCGTCGACGAGAGAAATATTCTCGAATAAATTTGACGTACCTATTTAGCATTATATTTATCACGTTAGTAAGTTTAAAGCGAGATAAAAATTGCTCTCTCTCTCTCTCTTATTTGTTCGCTGAATTGTTTAAAGTTCTTTCACAGGCTTCGTGTTTATGAAATGTTAAGGAAAACATATAAAGAATATGTTTCTTTAACTTGTTTTTCAGTCTGCTATTGATGGATTTATAAATTTTGTAAAACATAGCTGCAGTTAACCTAAAGAAAACTACTGGATACTCACATGGTGCATTCAAGTGTAAGTAACATTTCAGAAATCGATGGCACGCATTACGGTGGTGCACCAGCTTAACATGGCAACCGAGAAGCATTCACTTTGATAACAGATCAGTTTCAATGTAATGCTTGAATCTGAGCTATTACACCAATTACCTACAAATAAGTAGTATCGATGAGTACCTTAACAGCAAATTAAAGCATTCGAAAAATACAAATGAAGGGAGGTGACGAACCATTAACTAAAACAATTTGAAGGTGTTCAATCAGTTATATTACTATAAAAGTCTTCATGCAATAAGCAACCAAATAAAAACAATGGATTGGATTTCAATGTATGACACCTCCAGCTTCCGTATCCAGTCGGTCGCCGCCTGTTACGGTTTTAAACAATTGGCACTTTTCATATTGGAGTGTATAAATGAAATTGATCTTGTGCTTGTACTTATTCCTTTTTATGGAGATTATAAAGTACCAAAACATAATAACTTATTTTTCTAACATTTACTTATCATCTAAATCACAAAAATGCAAAGCACTTTCATTAACTAAATTAAAAAAGGAACGGCAGTTTAGATATTAATTCTAAACATTTTATTCAAAAATTTGAGAGCTCGTCCGCTCTCCAAACACCGTGGATTTAAAGAAAATCATCCTAATTAAATACATATTTGTGTTTTGAACGACATTGTTCGTACACAAAGACTGTTCATGTGACACAGCCGAACTTTGATATTAAAGAGTAATTTTGGTGTAATTAGGACACGTGGTGAACAATACAGACGGTAAACGAACCAGCTCCTTTGTTACAATGTCCTTTGTCGACCTTCGTCTTTATAATAAGCATTCTTTCTATATTACCTTATATTCAAGCTATGTACCGAATTTTTCGAGTTCGGAAATCAGAATCTTAATTGCCAATATTCTTTTACGGAAATAATTAGTGGGTAAGCTTTGTTTGTCATCTACGAGCATTAATATGGTTGCCTAATTTTATAATAGCGCCATCTGTTTTTATAAGTTGAATTTATTGAGGGTAGGTATAAGACACTCCCAGTACTCTTGAGTGAAAGAAAACAGTAAAAATGCTAGCGCAGTTATTAGTGTCTGTCAGTAAGCTTCTGAAGGCTCTGTTTTGTTAACTTACCTTATTCTTGGCTTTTAGTTTCGGTATAATCCTGTAATTTGTATACTAAAGCAGACAAATTCATTTAGTGAGTGTTTAAATAATGAGGTTTACTTTGTAGACAACGTGGCTTGAAATTTCAACTTGAAAAGAAGATACTTACAGTTCGATACTTCTGTCATCTCTGTACTTAGTACTTTTTATACCAGAGGCCGACAAACCGGGCAAGCGCGGCACCTTATGGTAAGTGATCTTCTTTGTTCATAAATACTCACAATGACAGATGAAATGTTTCTGACCTTAAAGAAACCGAAGTACTTATTGGCTTGAGTGACGAAACGAGCAGGTCGCTCGCCTGATGGTAAGCGCCACGCGTGCCCTAAAACAGAAGCAACACCACAGAGCACTTTGAATTACCAAACACTGCATGACGTTGGGCTGCGCTCGTTACCCTGAGACATAAGATGTTAAGTCTCATAATACCCAGTAATTTCACTGGCTTCAATTTCCTTCAAACCGGAACACAACACACTGCTGCTTAGCGGCACAAATAAACAAAGCGGTGGTACCAACCCAGACGACCTCTCGCGTACGAGTGATCTACCACCTTGTAATCGGCAAAATCGTTTACCGGTCTTTTGCTGTTATAAGTGAGTTAAGAAATTTTGTCCCCTCATTTTTTTATAGTAATGTTACACCAATATCATATTTCTTTAAAAACCGTTCCAACCACCATATTCGGCAAACACGTAAACAGCACGTCAAATCCTTCAAACACTTCACATACGGTGTATTGTATCCGACGTCATAAAACACGCCAAAGAACCCCGCTGGTGTCGAAATTTCCTCGTAAAAGTGCGTCAATTCTGATAAGTTTTATGGCTAAGTCTTGTTCCCTTTGACATGTCGGCAGTAAGCAACGAACCTTCTTAGTATTTTTGTCAAGGACACGCATGAAGGGTAGACAGGATTGGCTTAGTTTACGATTATATCAATATGCTGCAAAGTAGAAGAATTACTAGGTATTATAAGATTTAACATCTGTGGCGCAGTTGTAATGCGTACGCGTTACGATTGAGGCCAACGCTGAGGTCTCAGGTTCGATCCCCGGGTCGGGTAAAGGGGTATTGGGTTTTTCTATTATGAAATGCTCAGTATCAGCCCGGAGTCTGGAATTTGTGCCCGGTATGGAGATAGGCTCGCCCCCTATCACATAAGGGACGGAGATACGGTCG
The DNA here is from genome assembly GCA_905332985.1 of Mimas tiliae. Classification (NCBI taxonomy): domain Eukaryota; kingdom Metazoa; phylum Arthropoda; class Insecta; order Lepidoptera; family Sphingidae; genus Mimas; species Mimas tiliae. The sequence continues at coordinate 4,719,471 of HG995248.1, read as the reverse complement.
GCGAAATGTGGGTGTACTGGTAACACCTCTGCTTACCCCTTCGGGAATTACAGGCGTTAGTGCGTATGTATAAGATTTAACATCTTGTCTTAGGGACTGAGCACAGTGTAGTGTTATGCTTATGCATTACTTTGTCATTTAAAGGTGTTGCATAGTGTTGTTATTGGCAAGCGTGGCGTTTAACATCAGGCGAGCGACTTGCCTGTGTCGTCATTCAGTGGTATAAAATTAAATTTAATTTTAATAATAGTTATGTATTATACTGATTTCTTAGGTTTACGCGAATATTACAGATTGAAATAAAACTAGTTTATACGGATTTTATCGCGGTTTAATTTTTATTTTAGTCCCGACGTTTCGAAATCTTTTCAGCCTTCGTGGTCAGTCAGTCTCTCCCGTGACTACGAAGGCTAAAAAGTCGCCGTCGTCTCAACGTCGAAAAGAAACGTCGGGACTAAAATAAAAATTAAACCGCGATAAAATCCGTATAAACTAGTTTTATTTCAATGTATGTATATGTATATAAGGTATGTATTATATTAATTAATAGAGTAGTAGTAGTTTCACAACGGCCTTTTTCACAACAGAAATCATACATGAATTGCTCAGGATTGAGAGTTTGTGCCCGGTGATAGGCTCGCTCCCTATCAAATTATGAGGCGGAAATACGCTCGGCGCAATGTGGGTGTTCGCCTCTGCCTACCCCTTCCGGGATTACAGGCGTGAGTCCGTATGTTTGTGTGTAATAATTACATATATACGCACAATTCCAGACTCCAGATTGATACTAAGCATTGCGTGATAGAAAACCAAACACCACTTTTACCCGACCCGGGGTTCGAACCCGAGCCCTCAGCATACTCGTAATACGACACATTACAACTGCTCCACCGTGGCAGTAATTTTATTATCATGTTGTTTACGACAAAGAATAACAAAATAGTTTTGTTATAAACGCAAATAACGCTATAACTCATTGTACCAAGGCAAGTCAGGATAGATCTATTGAGACGCCTCATACCACGAATACCTTATGACAGTGATTTGGTCTTACATTACGCTTGTGGTAAAAGTCGTGAAATCACCCAAACGCTGATAAAACCGTAACAGCGCCGGTCCTGTTGTAAAAAGGGCCAATGTTTACATGACTGCATCATAAAGATAGGTATAGAGTAATCCTTAGATGATTAGATTTCGTTTATGGTTTGGTTGTTCCTGGCTTAAGAAAATAAATAGTTGAAGTCTGTTTTTTGCATGTCAAGAATAGTTTAAGTGGGTCACTGAAGAATAGAATATGATCACCAGCGCTCATTCTTCTCTTCTTCTTCTCTAGCATTTTCCATTCGTAGCGGCATTGAGCTCTTTCGATCCAATTCGAAATGGCGAAATTATTCACGTCGTCTTTCGAGCGCATTAGTGGTCTTCCTTGAGGAAGTGTAAAACGGAGTGTGAAGAAGCGACTAAGCAGGCCGGCATAATTCTGCCGATCTGCGATAGATGCAGTGTCTATCGTTGGTCGACAGTATTCATGGATTGCGCTATACTTACCATCAGGTGTAGCGTAGTCACTTAGTCGAGCCAGGATAAAAAGGAGGTCTTTTTCCCCATAGCTTCCATTCTATCAGACGTTTGAACCATGATGTTTCGTTCCGGGCAACATGCCCAGCCCACTTCCATTTTAGGTGCGCCACTCACTTCGTTACATGTTATTTTGCTTTATTCTCGAAGCTATTTATTTGTTTTGCGGTCCATCAATGTCATTCCTAACAGCTTTCTCTCTACTGCCCTCTAGGCGCTCATAAATACCAACAATGCCAAAAGAATGGCCGGTCGGGACTTGGGGCTGATTAAATATTCGGCTACTACCATAATTTACTTTGATTGTGTCTGGTGGGAGAATGCCTGATACGTATTTGTATCCAATATCAACTATTGTATACTGCACGTATGTTGAAAAACTAATGTTGTCATGTTTTGGTGTCAGCCTGTATACATTCAGTTACTTCAGGCCAGCATTATTTTGGCAATTGACGAGAGATGCAACGTCACTCTATAGTCTACATTATATTTAAACTGCATTGTACTTATCACCAAATACTGTTGCTTGTTGCTTCTTTGCCAAGAAGAGAAAAAAAGTTAGATTATGTTTATCGGCAGGTGTTTCGCTTACCATAAGGCAAGCGAACTACTTGTTTCGTCACTCAAGCTATTTTTTACGATATATGTAATGGGTTATGGGTTCTACTGAACGTTTTTTTCAAGAACACCCAACAGTCACAAAATCCTGAATAAAGAACCATGAAGAAATTACGGGCCCTTATCATCTATACGGAAATCTAGCCTGCGGCTTCTCATTTCTCAACCATTTATTTACCGACTGCATCAACGATATGTTCTATTCTAACCCACCAATGATAAATAATAAATAAATAAATACACCCAACAGTCACACACATAGTCCTGACTCCACACTAGGTAAGCCTGTATCGTGGGTATCAGGAACTACGAGGGACTTGCGGTCCCACAACACCCAGACCCGAACCAAATTTTTGTGGATCACACAAATATTTGTCTCGGTGCGGGAATCGAACCCACGGCCTCTCGCTTCGCAGCCGGCTACTCGCCCGCTACGCAACGGAGGCTGTCAAAATGATCACCGGTTTAAGTACATTACCTACAAAGGAACGGGATATTATGCACCCATATCCCACAATGGGACATACATAGACCAATGACGTGAACAGATTACACAAAGTCAATACTGTAGGCCAATTCTCGTAATTTTAAATGTTCAGAATATCATTCCGATCTAGTTTCAGCGTCAAGAAAGTTGCAAATAGCATTCTCTTAAACCAATAATCAACGTCAAATGTGAACATAGATCAAGTAGCTCTCTATACGCCTACGCCGAAATACTCGAATTCTCTCGTTTCTTTACTGCATTCTATTTATTCCTACTTCACCCTTTTATCTCAAAGAGCGCTTCCACTTCTTGAGTAGCATCTTTCTTGAGTAACTCATGCACGATCCTTGCGCTCTTCACTGACTCTAGATCTAGAAATCCTCAAGCATACCACCCAATTTCTTCACAACTCATTTACAGTCCAGGCTGCTCGCTTATGGAACGACTTACCGGTGTCAATTAGGATGGCAAAGTCACTACCCACTTTTAAAAGGCTCCTTAAGCAGCATTATTTATTACTGTAATTGTTATCATACATATATTTATTTATTAATAGATGTACCTATGTATTTGTGTATGTATTTATATATATTTACTTATATAATATTTATGTATACACTGTATTTGGTTTTATTGAATTTATCTATTATATTATATGGATTATTTTTGCTTATATGTATAAATTAAAATTTTGTTTGCTTATGTACATAATTTCTACCTATCGGTTTGTGACGATCGCCCGCTCTTTCTTCTTCTATATCGTTTTCCATCCTAAGGTTGTCTGGAAGAAATCGCAGTTAGCGATAAGACCGCCATTTGTACTTCGCTATAATTTTTAAGGTTATTTTGTTTTTAATTTTCTTTTGTTTTTGAAGATGTACAATAAAGAGTTTATAAATAAATAAATAATAAATAATGAGATTGAATGCAGAATAAAAGTTGACTGAAGCCAAAACGGTATAATGCTACTGCTAATGCTAGGTGCATTTGACGTTGATTATTGGTTTAAGATAATGCCATTTGCAACTTTCTTGACGCTGAGACTAGATCGGAATGATATTTTGAACATTTAATATTACGAGAATTGGCCTACTGATGTGTACGCAAGATACACAGTAGATATGGTAATATGGACATCAATCAATTTTCCACAACGTAACCTTTGCAGCCCCGCCTCGACGCGTGAACGAGGAAATGTACGCAATATAAACGTTATGTATATAAATGTTATGGAACCGGGTTTGTGTAATGGATCATGAATGTAGACTTTTCTGTAGGGTTCATTATGGGTAATGGTGTCATGAATTTTCTATAGGATTAGCTATATTTTTGCTTAATATTTGTTTACGATTTGGCTGAGTTGATAGGAGAAAATCATAATAAGTTCTTTTAGGAAAAACAGCCATAACTCAGCGGGGAATGGTACGGTCTGTCGGGACGAAAGGCACAGGTTTGAAACCAGCCTCAAGAGTATGCAACACCTCTGACTTTTTTAAGTTACGTGTGTGATTAATTGGTAATTATCGTCTACTAATACCTGAGAAGTTCTCCATAAGAATTTAGATAGTATGGGAAGTTTGCTTGAATTCACATTAAGGCCGCGTGGTAGATTAAGGCCTAACTCCTCTTTTTATTAGAGGAGGCATATGCCCAACAATGGGGCGTGTATACTATAGAGCTAGTATTATTTGAATAAATATTCTTTACCTAGACTCATTTATACTAAACAATTTATTTTGGAATGTAAAAGCAAATTAAACATAAGAATTGGAAGCATTTCACTCGGAAACTCTGTATGCATAAAACCACTGTGATGTTCTTCCTTAAATGTAGTAAATTAAATTTTAATTGACAATACAAATAAATACTCTATATTAAATTCCGTTTACAGAAATTAATTCCTCTAAATTAAACCAATTAATTCTGAATCGGCATCCGCGACAATTGACAATTCATGTCTTTGAAGTGGAAAACAGAGAGATAAGAGTATTTAGCTGTTGTGACTAAAACTTCTATGTGTAAGTATATTAAATATTCTATTTTGTCAGTTCTGTTTCTTATTTATATATATATATTTATTTATTAATAGATGTACCTATGTATTTGTGTATGTATTTATATATATTTACATATATAATATTTATGTATACACTGTATTTGGTTTTATTTAATTTATCTATTATATTATATGGATTATTTTTGCTTATATGTATAAATTAAAATGTTGTTTGCTTATGTACATCATTTCTACCTATCTGTTTGTGACGATCGCCCGCTCTTTCTTCTTCTATATCGTTTTCCATCCTAAGGTTGTCTCGAAGAAATCGCAGTTATCTAAAAGGAAATTGAATTTTGCTATTATGGGTTGAATTTATAAATAAGTCTACATACATATTTTTTTTATGGATAGTCTTAATTTTGAAAAGACGTCAAATAATGGGAAGTGTTCTTAATTATTCAGGTGTATTTTTATAATACATAGTTTACATGATATCTTGGCCAATCATAAATTGTGAACCAAGTATAAAAAAAAAACATTTAACATTTCGCTCCATTCTAAAAAAAAGTAACTGGCGTCGCCGCCGCCGCCGCTGCCAAAAGCTTGTCACGCTATCTCCGAAACCACTGGGGGTATGGGGTCGCGATCGATACCAATCGATGCGGAATAATGTGGGGAATAAAGTAAGATATGTCTCATATTCGTCGGACTTTAAGTTTTTTTTTATTTTATGTTTTGTGGAAAAACATGGCCTAAGCCCCTAATATACTAAATAGGCCAGAGTTGTAGAGCTACGCTGTAGACAGTTTTGTCTATAGCATGAATGGGCCGGCTCAACCGGTTCAATACCACTGTCTTACAAAAAACCGACGGGAAGTACCGGCTTGCTGCTGCGTTTCATACGGTGAGTGAGATATCCGGAGGCCCAAATTCTCCTACCCTTCCCAATCCCATAAGTATCCCTTTAAGAGCGACAACGCGTCCATGATTCTTCTATTGTGGGCGTTCATGGGCGGAGATCATTTACCATCAAGTGACCTACTTGCTCGTTGACCGGCCTATGCAATAGAAAACAAAAAAATATCTTAGGTCTAAAGCCAACCTCACCTGCATGTGGTACACTCTGCTGACAATGGCTTATCTTTGTTCACGTTGCAGATTGTGGGGTTCAGATGGCGGGTCACCCTATATAATACCAAACACCGTCAAATCTATGGTATGAAAAGGCGGACCTGGCATTAAGCTGGAAAACGCCAGGTAGAAAGAAATAAAGGTAACCTAACCTAACCTGTGTGGTGTACGTAAAAGTCAGGATTTCATGATGAAGTTACAAAGGTAACAATCACTTAAAGATTGGATTTCTTACGACAAAACAAGTCCAGGAACGTGCTCAAAGCTTTCGAATTCTGAACACTGCGCCCGTCTCGAACAAATAGCGCTTTGACAAAGAAGCACAGTAACAACGAATGTTCTAGAATTTGTGCTGCGTTCTAAATCTGTTGTTTTGTGAAACATTTTGTTAGCAAACAAAAAGACAGTTGTTCTGCACTACTTGCATTCACTCGGTAAACACTGGAAAGTGGGATTTTTGTTACTAAATATAATCCGCCGGAATTCGGTTGCGATTACAGTCTATAGTTATATGAACTAGGTGCAAAAGCATGTTTCAACCGCATTAAATTTTATTTATTGCTATGAGCCTATTAATATCTAAATTTTGGCAGCGGCTTAGCTGTGTTCTGGCTTGCTGAGGTCCATGAGCGGCGGTAACCGCTTACCATCAGGTGGGTCATCTGCTCGTCTATCTATCAAGGCAATAAAAAAAACTTATCATAACAATATTGAACAGGATTTAAATTATACCATGTTCACCATATCGCTGGTGGGAAGGACCCTGTAGGACCAAGGAGGTGCCTGAAAATGTGAGGTATTAGGGATCAGTCTAATATCCAATATCCAAATGGTAGAACCACGTTGTAGACTGTTTTGTCTTGAGCCGAATTGACTCGGTTGTTACAACTGTCTCAGAGAAAATCGACGTAAAGTAGCAGCTTCCTGTTATTTCATGTCGTATGGTGAGTGAGATAACTGGAGGCCGAAATCCCCTCTTCTCTTCCCAATCCTTTAATAATCCCTTTCAAAATTTAAAATCAGCAACGCATCTGTAATACTTCTGGTATTGTGGATGTTCATGGGCGACGGAGATCACTCACTATCAGGTGATCCACTTGCTTGCACTTGCCGTCTGCCTGTGACGTCAATCCGTCTGGGGAGAAAACACCCAAATCCAAAACATATAATTATGGATCAGAAACATTTTTCTCGGTGCGGTAATCGAAGCTATGGCCTCTTGCTTAATAGCCAACTACTCATCCACTTCGCCATGGAAGCTATCAAGTCTTATTTCATTGACTAACCTAACAAATATGTTTCCAATACATTATTAAACTCACTGGTTTAACAGGAAAGCAAAGTTTTGCTAATGCGGGTTATATTCCACTTATTTAGGGAAAGTTTTCTGTTGGTTTAAAATGTCTGACGAAATTAAGTCAACGGACACGGAAAGGTACTTTAAACACCGATTACAGCTTATCGTATGTGGCTAACATTCTGGAGCTTTGGGTTAAAAAAAAATGATTCTTTATATAGTACATACATAGACTCGCGCCTGTTTCCCATAGGGGTAGGTAGAGACAACGGATTTCCACTTGCTACGATCTTTGCATACCTCTTTGGCCTCATTCACTCTCATTAAATTTTTCATACATGCATATCGGTTTAGGGTACTCCTGACCTGGCCTTTCTCGAGAATATCTCCAACTTGATCTATGAAAGTTCGCCGAAGCCTTCCCCTCCCAACTGTACCGTTCACACTCGCCATGTATATTTGAATTTGTCTTTAAATAGTACTAGCTGCCCCGTGCGGTTTCTCCCGCAACTACAGCAGCTCCACCTACCGGGTCCAATTGTGAATCTAAACCCGCACGGCGCCACCCAACGCATACAAAAAAAATCATTCAAATCTCTCCAACCGTTTAGGAGGAGTTCCGTAGCTAAATGCCAGAAAAGGAGCCCTTATAATTTCCGTATGTCACAGCCAATTTACTTGGAAACTATTAGCACTATATGAATGAAATTTGGATGGTAGGTGTATTCTATGAACCGCTACACAAGGGTCTAGTGAATATAAGAAACAAAAATATTTTTTGGACTAGCTCTCCATGTGAACAAACGTTTATATGGTACATTCATCCTGACTACGGAACACTTTACTGTGCGTGATCCGACACCCACTTGGCTGTTTTTTTATATTGGCTCGGCAAAGGGACTATACTTCACGTAATGGTTAGAAATCTCACTTGCCGCATGTAATAAAATTTTATTTTTAATTTGGTTATTTTCAAATACTAGAGACACTGTGTAGACAACATTATCATTATTAAATAAGCTGACCTCATCCAAACTGTCAACTGTAACAAATAAAATAAATTATTAATTTCTATAAACATACATATTTACTGAAATTCATAATGGCTTTGTTTTTCTGTTTAGGGCTTGCGACAAACGTTTGTAGATTAAAAATATCGTTTTTCTTCATTTTTTTTTATAGCTTGAATGACGAGACGAGCAGGTCGCTCGCCTGATGGTAAGCGCCACACCTGCTCATAAACAGAAGCAACGCCACACAGAACACACTGTTGCTTGGCGACAGAAATAGACAAAGCGGTGGTACCAACCCAGCCGGCCTCAAGGTGGAAGGTCCCTCGTATGCGAGATGCGAGAGGTGTTTTATACTATCATATAAAAAAAATATACCTATTGAATAGAAGAGAAAGATTTATTTTTAAAATTGCCAGATTCATTTTTGTTCTATGAAGGTTTTTAGGTGAGAGATACAGAAATATTAAAACGTGCCACTCAAAAAGCTCAACCAAATAAAAAAATGTAGCCATTCGACTCGAATGTTAACAAAAAACTGCTCCACCACTTTACTCGGTTTCTATTGAGAGCCAAATCAATGCTGTCACAGGTGTGAATTATTGCCCCAAACCAGCCTATATTGTATTGATCATATATGTTTTGTTTCCTTTTCTCGAAAATTATTATAAGCTGATTTATTATAGCTTAGGTCGAGTAGTGTGGTACATTCTACTATCCTACTTTCTACTACTATTATTAATGTGAAAGTTTGGATGTTTGTGAGTTTCTGAATTTGGATGTTTGTTAGTCAATCACACCTTAACAGCTGAACTGTTTTGGGTGAAATTTGGCACACAGGTAGAACATGACCTGGATTAGGACAATATTTTTTTATCCTATTCCTATAAGGTCGGCAACGCGCCCATTATTCTTCTGGTATTGTGGCCATACATGGGCGGTGGAGATCACTTACCCACGTAATCGTCTGCAGGCCTAGTCTATAAAAACACATCTATTTTATCGAACCAGATAAAGTAGTCAAAACTCATCCACATACTCTTAACATTTTTTCGGTTTTATTTCGACAGCATGCAGAACACTAAGCCAATATTCACTGCAATAGATTCGTCAAAGTGTCTCCAGTCTGATCAAATCCGGTAGCTCACGCGAACCGATATCGCCTTCGATAGGGTAAATAAGACTTGTTTGCCAAAAGCCTCGCGAAATAGGATTATACGGATCTGCCTTAAGGTGTTAAAGGTGTCAATTCTGACTGCAAAGAATCTCATGTACCATTGTTGTGTATATTTGCTTTGGTGTTTTGGGTTTTGGATTATTTGTACTGCATATAGGAGCCTGTATGTACATATATACATACATAGATTCACACTTGTCTCCCATAGGGGTGGGCAGAGACCACGGATGGTGGGTGTATTTACTTATTATTAAATATTCAATCCTCACTAATATTATAAATGCGAACGTGAGTTTGTGTGTTTATTTGTTACGCTTTCACGCCTAAAACGCTGAAAATATTGATGAATTTTGGTACAGTGATAGATTGGACCCTGGAGCCAGTTATAGGCTTTTTATCCCAGAAAAGGCTGTTCATGAGAGCGGAGCCGTGATTAAAAGCTATTAGAATATAGAATTAAAAATATATGTAAGTATTTAAAACTTAATGGCTACATTGTCAAAAAAGTTAATATCCCATACATTCTAGTAAACGTATGGGACTAAAATATAAAGTGCATTCAAAAATAGCTAGAGTAACACAAGCTAGTTATAACTAGTAGCTTTTTAATATAAACGCAGCAGTGGGAAATAAGGCTTAAAGGAAAAAGCCACTACGCTGCAGGAGCCAGATAAAATTCCCTGCCTCGCCTCACTTCATACAGCCAACCTTAACTTTGCGGCGAATAGCTTTTAATCCTTAATAGCGTATAGCATGTCTTGAGGTTATGAAATAATTACGAGTGGTAGAGCCGCGCTGTAGACAATTTTGTCTACAGCATGAATGGGCCGGCTCGTCCGGGTCGTTACCACTGTCTCACAGAAAACTGACGTAAAGTAGCAGCTTGCTGCTGCGTTTCGTACGGTGAGTGAGATATCCGGAGGCCCAAATCCCCTCCCCTTCCCAATTCCTTAGTTATCCTTTTCCTTTAAGCTCGGCAACGCGCCCATGATTCTTTTGGTATTGTGGGCGTACATGGGCGGTGGTGTTCACTTACCATCAGGTGACCCACTTGCTCGTTTGTCAGCCTAAACAATAAAAAAAAAAAATAGCAGATATACGTATGAGCTATTTTATTTGAAATTTTATGTATGCTTTTGTTAAGAATCTCATCGCCATTGCTCTAGTGGCAGTGATCTAAGGCTATAAATCCAGTATAAGATCAAATCCCAGGTCAGGATCAGAACTTTGGTATTGAATAGATTTGAAAAATCACACTTTTTTATTAGCGTATACGACGAGAAGAGCAGATCGCTCGCCTGATGGTAAGTGTCACACCTACTCATAAACAGAAGCAGTATCAGTCAGAATTCGAATTAAGAAGTATTGCATGGTACTTGACGAGCAAGAACCTACTCAGACAGTACCTCTCATACGACTGACCTACCACCTTCTAAAACTTGAGTTGCCTTGGGATTGAAATTGGTGATTTTTTATGAGGGGGCAATCGGGCAATATGTTACTTGGTACGGCGATAGTCTTACCACTTCTCACATCATAAAACAGAATTAATCTCGGCGATCTGTGGATGCACTAATTGCATCTTTGCCTGCCATTTTGGGTATATATAGTGTTAGCTTATATTGTAAATTATTTTACTAAGAGTATCATAAAATAATGACTGTAATAGTTGAAACTCCTTTAAAACAAACAACATTGTCTATTACGAAGAACTTCATCTCTAATATGTATTTTTTAACTTATTGGAACTAGAGGATCATAATATCCAACACAATTAATGTAAAGAAAAATAATAAGTACTTTTTTTATTTAACTTGCTTGTATGATGACGTTACGAGCAGGTAGCTCGCCTGATGGTAAGAGTCTGCCCATAAACAGAAGCAACATCACACAGAAGTCTGGATTACAGAGCATTGCATGGCACTGAAATGCCCTCGTCATACCGAGAAATAAGATGTTAAGTCTCATAATGCCCAGTAGTTTCTAATATTTGTTAAAACATTTATCTATCGATCTATCTGCTGCCTTGCTTCATAGCCTGAAAATCTGAACGATGTTAAGATACGGTTTGAGGTGCACGACTGAGACAGGAGCGATTTCCAAAAAATAGGGTAGTAGACTAGATTTTTTTTATTATTTTAATCAATAAGTTACTTTACTCGAAATCTATTGCAGAAAGAATTTTGTAAATCAGACCAAAAATAAATAAGTTGGAAGCCATTCAAATCCTGTAGAAGGGGTAATTTTCAAATGACAGACGACGCAAATTTTGACGTCACTGTGTTAAATGTTCATTATGGTGCAGTTAGTGAGATATCCCTATTACGCACCCACTTTTCCTCATACCAACATTTAAAGTCATAACTGCGGGCACATTTCTGAACCAATTTTGATTGTGTTTTACCCTATTTCATACAGACCGGACGTATCGCTATCGCCTGACTTCCGTCTGGCGTCGCGGTCTCCCGCCTCGGTCGCATACTTCAAAACGTACCATCACAATTACAGACCGTTGAAACAACCCAAGCTTCAAGTTGTAGTCAACATATCGGATTTTTATTATATTTAACACAAGTATACACGTTGAAATATAACCCTCCCGTTTTTCATAGCTTAAAAAGCCATCCCACTGCAATTACAAGTACGCACATGAACTAGGTATATAAAACTACATGTATATCTACATCCCGTAGTAAACTACCATAAACTAGCGCGGTGCCAACAGCGTTCGCAATCGCAGTAATATATTGCAATGGTAGTCTCATGATCGCTGTTTGTTTTCCCATTTAGCTCTTATCTCGCGTGGTAGAGGCTGATGTCGCACGAAAATAATAGTGTGTTTCCCTTTGTGGCAAATTATTGTTTTTTCATAGACCATACCATACATATTGGCATATGTAGTCTTGGGGAGTGATACGGATTGTCGAGACGAAACTCGTAGGTTCGAAACCGATCCCAAGAGCACACACCTCTGACTTTTATAAGTTACTAGCTGTTGCCTGCGGTTCCGCCCACGTGAATGCCTATTTCCAGAATTAAAGTAGCCTAGTGGGCGCCCCCGGTGAGAAACGCGCTTGACAAAAAACTAAAATGACTATTAAAAAATAAGGGTTGATCGTAGAGGGTTGGAAATATAGGGTTGTATGTATTTTTTAATGTTGTATCATAAAAAAATAAAAACAATTTTGTCTAAAAAATCAAAAATAAAAATTAGGGGTGAACCCTTAACATTACCCTTAACATTTAGGGGGATGAAAAATAGATGTTACCCTATTTTCAGACCTACCTGATATGCACACAAAATTTCATACAAATCGGTCCAGCCGTTTCGGAGGTATATAGTATGGGAACGAACATTGTGACACGAGAATTTTATATATAAGATGTGTCTATTAATTGTTAATTATCACTTGTTTTAACGGTCAAGGATACATCGTGAGGATACCTGCATACCTGAGATCTTCATAAGAATTTCAAAGGCATGTAAAGCCTGCCAACCCACATTAGACAAGCGTGGTGGACTAGGCCTAGCCCCTCTCATTCAGTAGAGAAGGACCGTGCCCAGCAGTGGGGTGTAATATTAGACAGGTATTATGTACTGGTATGATAGTGGCTATTCAGTCGAGTAATATGTACTGTATAGAATACTTGAATATTCTCCCATCGGCGAAACAACCAGTACTCGTAAAGAGTTAGAGTAATATAACGATGTTTAGAAGTTCTAACCTAGATGAATCAGAAACCAGAATGTGATCATTATTAGATATATACTCTTAACTATATAATATTTAGATATATACACTGCCTTGGTGGCGCAGTTGTAATGCGTACGCGTTACGATTGATTCCACTGCTGAGGTCTCAGCTTCGATACCCAGGTCGGGTAGTGGTATTGGGTTTTCTATTACGAAATGCTCGGTATCAGCCCGGAGTCTGGAATTGTGCCCGGTATGGCGATAGGCTCGCAACCTATCACATCGTGGGACGGAGACGCTCGGCGAAATGTGGGTGTACTGCTTACACCTCTGCCTAACCCTTCGGGGATAACAGTTGTGAGTGCGTATATATACTCTTAAATCAAGTTTTCTGTCCTTTTGTCATTGAACAGACAGGGTCCAACCGCGTTACAGTCTTCTTAATATCAAGTTTAAAATAAATTTGACTAGAAAAATACCTACTATTTCCCATACAAAGCTTGCCCCCTTTCTTCATTTAGGGCTAAAACTTCGAGAAAAACGATGCATCTTCAAAAGTACCGAGGTTTTGACAAGACACTATGAATAAATGATGTAGGTTGCTATTTTCTTTTATAGCCATTTAAATACTCGTAGCATGAAAACAACCGTACTGTCCACAAAGCGTAGAAGACAGGTAGGAAAGCGATCTCAGATAATAAATGCAACATTTAAATGAGCGTATTTACTAATATAATAATTAATCTTATTACGCTTGTGGAATAGGGCATCTTCTTTACGCATTTGAACTCAAGCCAATGAGTTCAAATTTGATGTATTCTTTGTAGTTCTTATTTTTCTTAGTACCACAAGAAAAAATGCATAAAATAGATTAGCTCAGAAAGGAAAATAATTTAGCAAGAATCAAAACCATCAAGTAATAACCATCACGTAAGTAAGTTAGTGGGTCTCCACAACCCTGAGTGCAATACAGGTCAGTTAGGTTGATGATTAAACGAATTTGCTAAATAAAATACTAATCATGTCGCGCAACAGTAATTTCCCATATTTTCCTTACAATAATCTAGAGCCATGAGACCGTTGTAATAATACTAGCAGACGCCAGTTCCTTATAACAGCCAAACAGACCGTGAAGCAATTGTTATATACTGCAGGCTTAAGAGAAAATTGTTTAGGAAAATATTTTTTATAGGGACCTTAGTATTCTTCCATTGCGTGCTATGGTAAATACTAGTAGCTCTCGTTTCAGACTATTTAAAGCATTCTGATTCCTCTGCACGGTAAAAATACATAGTCAAATTGTTCAACAATTAGGTAAAATGTTCTATAGAACCATAAGTCGTTTTTTTATTGTAGGTCCTTTCTCTCTCATCATGATTTCATGTTAGATTTGGTTATGTGGGGCGACCAGCCGTCTGACCCCCATAACCCATAACGGGAACCAAGTTTTGCCATTGTCTCATCCGTTAATCAGCAGTGTTCCTCTTGCAGGTTGGCTTTGGCCTAAGATGTTCGTGGCCCATTTACACTCCGCTAAGATTGTAGGTGTAATAATGCGTAAATATTGTCGAATTTATTTTACACAGACATCTAACTATGAGTTAAGCAATATTGTAATACTACAATACAACCCAAGGGCCATGGGTAACCTAACTTTACTGACTTATGTTTAATGAAGTATGAAAATATAAATCATTGATAATTAACCCTATTTATAGGTTACGAGATTCGGTACCTAATAGATATCAAGGCGATTGCTAGGTTATAAATTGCCTCTGTGCCTGAGATTGGCAAAGATCCAAATTTTCGAATACAAGTTTTCCAATAACGGTGTTTCTGCATCATTAGAAAAATCTGTGATTTGATCAATAAATAATTTTCTATCTACGTGTGTTCTATCACAAAAGCTTAAGCAATCAACGCAGCAGGAAGTCTCCTTTTATAAAAACAAATAAATCCTACTATTATAAATGTGAAAGTTTAGATGTTTGTGAGTTTGTAAATTTGGATATTTGTTAGTAGTGTTAAGTGTTTGTTTGGATGTAGTATTGAACGGTTTTAGATGAAATTTGGCACACAGGTAGATCATGACCCTGGAAAGGCCGAACACGCGGGCGGAGCCGCGAGCAAAATCTAGTACTACATAAAACTCGAAATGCTACAAACAATTTTGAAGATGATCATAGAAGCTTAATCAAGTCGTTGTGTTTACTTTGGTTTAAAGTCTTCTTGTTCTTTCACCTGCCCTTTTCGCAGTGGGGTCGGCGCAACATGCTTTTTTAACACATGTATAGTAATAAAGGTATTTCAACGTTCAAATGTTAGGCCGGAATGTTAGCGGACTCCAATTTGTTTGCGGTCGTAGCAGGTGCAGCTGTACGTGTGGGTGCGACTGCCTAATTGTGCAAACTGTATTAACTTCCATACTCACTCATGGTCGACTGTGCACTAATGAACCTCGTTTCGACTGTCCCCTCTCACTTAGTCAACGTGCTTTTTGTTTCGCATCGAAACGTTTAAACCTATTGAGTGTTCGAGGATGTCTGTAATTCCGTTTGATTTGAGGATTTTTTTTTATTGTACCTGATGATGTAATACATCGTCTTTTACTGGTGCCCGCAAATTGGAGATTTGCATTGAGACCATTTATTGAAATGGGCCGTAAATTTAACATCGATCTCAAATATTAACCAATTAAACTAAGTAATTTTTTCCGTCACCTTTAAATTGTAATCTTATAGGCCCCTTTGTAGGATCGATTCAAAGATTCAAACGAAGATCGTTTATTGTAATCAGTTGTAAGACAGCAGTTGCCAGCTTCTCCGACAAAGCACCCAGTTTTTTTCATGCCCTAGCTATGTTATATTTTATTCCTTAATGTACTTGCATAATTTACCAATTACAAGTGGCGAAGCCACGCTGTAGACAGTTTTGTCTACTGCATGAATGGACCGGCTCGTCCGGGTCGTTATCACTGTCCCACCGAAAACCGACGTAATGTAGTAGTCTGCTGCGTATGGTGAGTGAGATATTCGGAGGCCCAAATTCCCTCCCCTTCCCATTCCCTTAATTATCCCTGTAAGGTCGGTAACGTGCCCATAATTCTTTTGGTATTATAGGCGGTGGAGATCACTTACCATCAGGTGACCCACTTACTCGATTGCCGGCCTAAGCAATACAAAAAAAAATATTCTTGCAACAATGAACAATTATGTTTTGTCCATGTCCAATTGTGTACATTTTAAACAACAGGTAGGTATTAGTTGTCTGTCAGTAGAAACGTGGAAAAAATATTTTTTGTCCATTGTTTTGTACAAAAAGCGGAAACACAAAATATCTGTTGGTAAAAATTTGATAGTACACATTTTACGTACTGTTACCATATATTGCGATCAGAAATTTCCTGAGTCTTTGGTAATACAAAATGCTTTAATCTAAACATTTGAAAGGTCATAAATCTCACAATAATCTATGTTAGATTCAGAATCTATTTGCTTTGTTTTAAGAAAACATTTAAGTTTTATATAGAATTCTCGAGAGCGCTGGAGAAATTATAGAAACATCTGACGAATTAACTGGTAAAAGGACTGCTTTAGCTATCAAAAACCGATCGTTCGAAAATTCTAATTCATAATTAATCTTCAAACGCAACAGGAAGATTACCCAGTTTATTTATTTACTAAAAGCAGTCAGAATCTATAAGCATCTAAAAACGGTCTGGTTTCAAACCAAATGTCATTTGTTTGTTACTCTGATCACATTTTACCAAGCCAAGCCCAGCTAAGTTACAACCAGCACGTTTAAAATGGAAAACGCTTGAGATTAACATCTTGTTTTATGTTGCGAATTATCTCTGTTGGAATCTGAACAACGGAACATCAGTGTAATTTTTCTACGTAATATTGTGCAATCTGATCTTATTTTGTTGTATCATATAAAGTGATTAGTCCTTTTGTTAGAGTAGTTTCCTATATTTGATTTTATACATTATTTAATAAGCAACAGAAAATTATACGCAAAAGAAACCCTTTAATTAAAACACAATCAAAATTGGTTCAGAAACGTGCCCGCAGTTATGACTTTAAATGTTGGTATAAGGAAAAGTGGGTGCGTGGTAGGGATATCTCGCTTGCACGCGTGCACCATAATGAACATTTTACACAGTGACGTTCAAAGTTTGCGTCGTCTGTCATTTAACAATTACCCCTTCTCAGGATTTGAATGGCTACTAACTTATTTATTTTTGGTCCGATTTATAAAATTATTTCTGCAATAGATTTTTAGTAACATAACTTATTGATTTAAATAATTAAAAAAATCTAGTCAACTACCCTATTCTCTTGTTATCTGTTTCAGTATTGCGTTAATGAGTTTTGATCATGGTGGAAGCAGTTAACTTTGCCAGCATACTTAATCACTAAATACCGATGCCGTTATACCTAAATAACGGCATCGGTATTTAGTGATCTGTAAACAGATCGCCGTCCAAACCATGATACAGGAGATGCAGCATAGGAGAGGCAACTTTATACATTTTGTTATCATTCTTACAAAATGTTAAAACTAGAACTTATAATTTATGCAACGCAGAATAAGGTAGTTTCTTCTTCTTCCACATGCCCTTAACCTACTCGCAGTGGCGCAACATGTTGTTTAATACATGTTACAGAAAGATTTCGCTTGTACTTTTTACGATCAACCGCCTGCCTGACTTCAACCCCTCTGGGGCTAAAACACCCACACATAATATAACAAGGTAACTGATGTTTATTAATTTAAAAACAATTGGATATGCATTTTATATTTTCAAATAGTGTGCAATAACGTATTCAGACAAACTGTAAAACTGCGACTTTGTGTGAAGTTTATTTCATTTAACAATCACAAGCTGGATTTCAGCATCACGTAGTATGAAAAAGTAGATTTTATTATCTGTAAAACATCAACAATTCATGCTTTTTATTATGATGAAAAGCAGTAATAATATTTTTATAAAAAGACTATTTCATAAAATATATACTATAAAAGTCTTATCTATAATGAGTATCGCATAGATTTATTAAATAAGTCACATAAAACGCCAAGTGTTTGCAAAAACTGCATATTTGCCGTATGATGATCTTTACCAATGATCCTACAAATATGAATGAATGAATTTTCAATATTAATGCGCTTGTTGCTAACTCTACCTATTGGAAGATATATTATTTAAGTACATATCGAACTCTTGATAAAATCATAGTAAATGCTGCTTTCAGTAATATAAGTCTTACTTGTATTGTTGGATTAACACCAGCCCTTAACCCTCCGGAACTTTTGTATTGAAGCGTGGGTTGAGTTCGGGCAAGCATCACTAATACTATTCTTTTATTAGAGATAGACATTCTTTCCCATGGCATTTCGTATACGCTTTCTGATATATCAACAGTCTGAAAATATTACGGATTGCAAAATTGCAATATATTGTGATTCGTGTAGGTACAAATAAATGCGTAGAATCGATCATTTTGTGCCTTTTTTACACGACTATTCATAAAAGGAGTGTCATGTTTCAGTGTCCATGATAATTTTGTTATGTAAAAAGTATGTTGGATATATGGGATGTGTGTATCGGAAAATTAGTTATACACAAATAACTTGTTTTAAGCACGTGAGCTTGTAAATAATGGTTATTTAGTTTTCATTTGTATGACAGTGATGCGGTAGCCGTCCTGCTATTGGCAGACAGACAAATTGTGTTTATACGCACTAATGGCAGTTCCCTATATTCTATATGAAGATAGATTTGCTTACTATCAATAGTGTTTTAACAGATCTTCCATACAAAATATGTAAAAAATTACTGCCAGTAAATCTGTCGATAGACAACATATTGGGAACGGCCATTATACACATGACACACAAGACGAAAAGCAAGATGTGCACAAATGAGTTGAATTATCGATAACTATGTATTTTTCACACCATAACTATAAAATCCAATAAATTAGATTAATACATTTAAAAATGTAAATAACAACAGAAAATAATGTATTTAAATTTGTGGTCAGTAAAGAAAATGTACTACCTACCTGCCTACGTACTTCTTCTAATATTAAAGTCATCACAATCAGGCCACCCATAAAGACCAGCAGCATAATGCCGTACATGAGTTTATTTTCTTTTTCCTTAAATATTCACAAGATATTATCATTAATAAAATTGCTTTCTAATTCATTAACATGCTATATTATGACACCAGATATATTTACGATCCTTTCTACGCAGAATCAACAAGGAAACTTCTATAACATAATACTATCCAAATCCCATTGAGGCGCTCATAGCTAGTTGCACTCACTAATCAGTAAACGATAAGCGAGATAGCAACCCTTGGTGCGGTCAGTCTATGGATGGGTGACCGCTTAGTGGTATTTCAACAGAGCGTCTCCGTGCTTCGGAGGGCACGTAAAATGTCTGTCCCGGCTGTTATCAACGGATAGCAGTTGTTAAGCCAAGTCGGAGGCCTTCAGGTGGCTTGAAAAACTCTGACACTACGATACTGACGATAAGAAGAAGAAGAATCCCATAAATCTAGATGCGGATATAAATTATTATGCGAGTACAAACTCTTATTCTTTCTGAATCATAAACGACTATCCACAATCCAACATCTATTCACTAACAATTATTTTTATCAACTTTCAATGAGAATTTGTTTTCCATATAGGTAAAGGAGTTTGATTAATTAAGTTAATTTAGCAATTTATTGAGAATAGTAGTAAAAGATCATACTTACTCCAAGAATTAAATGATATAGAAGTAGACTGTCAGCGATTAAGTTGTACAGATAGTTCCCAGTAACGTTAACTCCAAACGCCCTTTCTATTTCACCAAAGATTCTAGAATTAGAGAAAGACCGACAATATACCTTTAGATGAGGGATTACGCATAAAAATAATGCAAGTTACTTATAGAAATACCCAACTTTAAAACAAAACAGTGGTATCTTATGATTTCAATTAACTTCTGTTTCGTGTCTTCATCAGTCAAATTACTAGACAAGTTGGTCCTGATCAAATATTTCAAAGCCTTTATATGCCCGATTAGATGAAACACAGCTGAATAGTTAATTATGTCGAAGGAACTAATTATACTGCATCCTAAAGCAATCAATATAGAGTTCATAACATGAGCCACAATCCAGTATTTATATTCATATTCGTAATCAAAAGGTAGCCACATATAAAAACAGGTTTGCAGTGGCATCTCTTTATTTTCAATGGCTTCCTTGTTCTTCAAGTTAAAAACTATGGGCACAATTGTCCATAATGTCCAATCCATGACGAGAAATACAACGAAGAAGGATGCCAGGTACCGTGAATATTTCTCCACTTCTACCACCCTCTAAAAAATATGATTTTAGATCTACTTAAAATTCTTTATTTGATCTTCTTCAATTTATGATATAAATAGAACTCACTTTTAGGCCCTATTTTAATATATTCGAGTACAAACAGATATTTCGTCTTTATAAAATAGAGTACAGGGATCTCCCCAGAGGGGTTGAGGTAAGGCAGCATGACTTGGAGTTATTACGGCTGCCCGCCTGCCTGACGTCAACCCCTCTGGAAAAAAAAACACAGACCCGAAACGAATATTTGTGGATCACTCAAACATTTTATCTGAGCGCGCGAATCGAACCCGCGGCCTCTCGCTTCACAGCAGATTACTCTCCCACTGCGCCACGGAGGTTGTCAATTAGACCAGAACTATAATAGATTTATATGTACCCGAAATATTTGACTTTAGGTGTTCAAGAGACCCTTATTAGACGTGCAATGTTTCAAGTGTGTAGATATATTAGTTTCTGAGATTTAACGAGGTTGAAAACAGCTCTAATTGGTTCATGTAAACGTACACACGGCCGGTGACTCGCCCATTTCCTCATAGAACTTGGCTTGATACACTGTCATATGTCTAAAGAGATTATATTGGATCATAACTCACTTGTTTCATGTACGAATTTGACCAAAAATTGTACAAATGAATGTCATCCAAGAATGATTTCATCAAGTGTCGGTAGGTACTCAGCTGAGCTGATAATATTTTTGCCTGAAATATAGTTTAATTAAATTAAATATTTTATATCTTATGTGTGTAAATTATATTATTTCCTACTTTTTTTATCTATATATATGTATATAAAAATCAATTGCTGTTCGTTAGTCTCGCTAAAACTCTACAACGGCTGAACGGATTTATCTTATCTTGGTCTTGAAATGTCCGTGGAGGTCTAGGAAAGGTTTAAGGTATAATTGAAGGTATAATTGCCGGGAAAACCCTAAAAACAGCCCTTTTCTTTTCCCATATAAACGTTTTCTAAATAAAATGTAGTCAATTTGAACTTTATTGCTATATATTTTTTTTATAGTATAGGACGGCAAACCAGCAAGTGGGTCACCTGATGGTAAGCGATCTCCACCGCCCATGTACGCCAACAATACAAAATAATTATGGGCGCGTTGCCGACCTTAAAGAAAAAGGACAATAAGGGATTGGCAAGGGGAGGGGGATTTGGGCCTCCGGATATCTCACTCACCGTACGAAACGCAGCAGCAAGCTGCTACTTTACGCCGGTTTTCTGTGAGACAGTGGTAACGACCCGGACGAGCCGGCCCATTCATGCTGTAGACAAAATTGTCTACAGCGTGGCTCTACCACTCGTAAAATTCAATAAAGTTCATATTAAATTATAATCACTCACTGTTGTCTAAGAAATGTACCTACATTACACAGGTGTG
Source organism: Mimas tiliae (assembly GCA_905332985.1). Classification (NCBI taxonomy): domain Eukaryota; kingdom Metazoa; phylum Arthropoda; class Insecta; order Lepidoptera; family Sphingidae; genus Mimas; species Mimas tiliae. The sequence goes on along the minus strand of HG995248.1, from coordinate 4,697,697 downwards.
TTCCTAACTTCAAAGAGTCAATTTGCAATTTATTAACGCTGCAAAAAGTGCGAATTCAATCATATCTATCAAAATAGTCTTCGCGTGCGCGTTGGAGGATCTAATGTCGCGTTCCGAAACTCAACAAAAGTGAAAATATAGCGAATGCGACCAAATTGTATAGTTACAAAATGTAATAGATCATTAGTAGTACTGATTTTCAATTTGGTCGGCTTTCTATCATTCATACCCCTAAGTGATAAGGGTTGTCCACCCCAAAATTTTAATTTTTTATATTTTGGACAATTTTTTTTTTATTTTATTAATTTTCACCCTTCTACTATATTTTAATAGCGATATTATTATTTTTGTCAAGCGCTCGACGGGACGGGATTTGACGGGACTCACTTGATGCGATCACCCCCCACGCCGCGCTCATCGCTGTCGCCCACTAGACTACTTTAATCCTGGAAATAGACATTCACGCGGGCGGAGCCGCGGGCAACAGCTAGTATTAAATAAAAAATAAACATCAAACGGGACGTTAACTTCCCAGAGGGGCTGACGTCAGACATTTGGCAGATAGTAAAAACTACAAGCTAAATTATTCTGTAACATGTGTTAAATGGCATGTTGCGCATACAGAGCAGATAGAAGAAATCCCTACATTTAAAAGTATAGAAATAAATTAGACATTATTAAAATTATTAATTATAAAAAATTACTTACCAAAACCAAAAACGTGATAGGAACAATAGTGAAAATGGTACCATGTGTCGAAAAAGATATTTCACTCCATCGAGTATACATGTACAGCATTTGTAAAATAATGCCAGTTGGTGTGCAAATAATAATCATATAATACATAATGAAAAGAAAATATTTAACCAATTTCGGGAACTTGTAGCCCCACCATTCGTACCAATAGAGACCCACCATGGATAGAGTGAAAGTGATAACTTTATAAAACAACTGTTTCTTGGGCGGTTGTCTGAAATACAAAACACATTTGCAGTAACAAATACATTTGTTGGTTATAACTTTTAATGTATTTATTTATACTTATGTCCTATATTTTTAGAAAGCTGATCAGTTAAATTCAAACAATAATATGATTCCATAATAAATAAAAATATAAAATATCAGTTCAATATTTACTGAAAATAAAATTCGTCCGCCATTTTTACAATACAGCTTTCTTTGAATTGTGTCCTGCAACTGACGATGTAATAGCTTTGTAATCATGATTCATGTAAGTAATTTACAATTACAATGTCCGCGAATTGCGTTCTATAATTTTTAGGGTTATGAGGTGGTGTATATAAATCTATATTTTTACCCAACTACCAGAAGTTCGATACTGTTTACTATAACTATTATGAGTGTGTCCACAGGTAGGTACAATATATCTATACTTACATAAAGTATTCATGGCCTGCGATTAAAATCAGTTTTCCTTAGATGCCTCTTATCCAAACAAAATATTGTACATCTTGAAGAAAGAACTTTATGAGTGGTAGAGCCACGCTGTAGACACTTTTGTGTACAGCATGTATGGGCCGGCTCGTCCGGGTCATTACCACTGTCTCACAGAAGACCGGCGTAAAGTAGCAGCTTGATGCAGCGTTTCGTACGGTGAGTGAGATATCTGGAGGCCTCCCCTCCCCTTCCCAATTACTTAATTATCCCTTTCCTTTAAGGTCAGCAACGCACCCATGATTCATTTGGTATTGTGGGCGTACATGGGCGGTGGAGATCACTTACCATCAGATGACCCACTTGCTCGTTTGCCGGCCTATGCCATAAAAAAAAGAAATATAGTTGAAACGGCTAAACAATTTTACATAGCCAAACAAACATAGCCAACAACTATCCTGATTAAACCAGCTTTCAAACAAAAACACTACATTTAAATCAGTTATTCGTTTAGACGTTACCATACTACAGACAAACACACACACAGATAAATGGGTCAAACTTATAACACTCCTCTTATTTGTCGAAGTTTAAAACCAGATAGAGCGTTAGCAAAACAAATTAAGCGAGATCAGCTTCCGTGGAGCAGCGGGCGAGTAGAAAGCTGTGAAACGAAAGGCCGCGGGTTGGATTCCTGCACAGTTGATTCCTGAGACAATTGTTTGTGCTTCATAGTTCCTGATACACACGACGCAGGTTGAGGTAGTATGTGGTGGTGTTGTGTACAATAAAATAATAATGAGCTATTATTAAATTCACCTGCGTTTGTAACTTTTATCTAATTCCTTCTTAGAGTTTCTACACTGAGAAAAATATGAATTGTTAAAATTCATATCATAGGAACTATAAGGGACTTACGGTCTCTGAACTCCTGTATCCGACAGATATTTGTAGATGGTGGATGTTTAAACCAGACAACGATTTCCAACATACCTAAATGGTAAGTGACATAATAATAATAATACCTAATGTTAATACCTAAGTGACATACATTTCTCGATGCCTATATACGCCGTCGGCACTCAGTGGGATTTCATCGCAGTGTTGTTCACATTTCATATATTCGGGAAGCATTTTCCCATTCTCAATCGTATTGCATGAATTTGACTTCTCTTGAGTCTGAATTTCCACCGTTGATCATATGTGAATTATACAAGGTGGTAGGTGCCGCGTATGCGAGAAGCCGTCTGGGTTTGTACCACCACTTTATCTATTTCTGCCGCCAAGTAGCAGTATGTAAGCACTGTTGTGTTTCGGTTCGAAGGACATTGAAATTACTGGACATTATGAGACTTAACATCTCATGTCTCGGGATAACGAGCGCAGTTCAATGTCATGCATTGGTCTGTAATTCAAAGTTCTGTGTGACTCCGCTTCTGTTTATGGGCAGGCGTGACACTTAACATCAGGCGTGCTCGTCTCGTCAATCAAGCTAATAAATAAAAAAAGGTATATATGCTATCAATAAGAGAGCATTTATTCATTCTTTCTGCCTGGCGTTATCTCGGCTTAATGCGAGAGTCCTCTTTCCCATAATGTTTTGACAGTAATTTGGTATGATGTGGGACGACCTGCCGTCTGACCCCCACAACCGCAACGGGAACCAATTTTGCAATTGCCTCGTCCGTTAAACCAGCAGAGTGTACCACGTACAGGTGAGGTTGGATTTAGCCTTACGATGTTGTTCATGAAAAAAAAAAAAACAATAATACTGCCTCGGTGGCGCAGTTGTAATGCGTACGCGTTACGATTGAGGTCAACGCTGAGGTCTCTGGTTTGATCCTAGGGTAAAGTGGTATTGGGTTTTTTTATTACTAAATGCTCAGTATCAGCCCGGAGTCTGGAATTTGTGCCCGGTATAGCGCTAGGCTCGCCCCCTATCATATCGTGGGACGGTGATACGCTCGGCGAAATGTGGGTGTACTGGTTACACCTCTGCCTCCCCCTTCGCGAATTACAGGCGTGAGTGCGTATGTTTGTATGTAATAACAATAATTTCTAGAGAATTTTAAAGTCGGTGCAATTTCAGTTATAAGACGGCGACAAGACCTCTAGGAACTGTTAATATTCTTGGCTGAATCATTGTTATTGATGGTTTTAACTTGTTTTTTTTATGTCCAGCGGTTTGGTCTGGGAGTTGAAGAAGCAATCAATCAAGACGATATGTTAAGATTAAAAAAAACTGTCCTATAATAAAAAATATTACAAAATAAAAGGTAAGAAGATGGGATGGGAGTTGCCCAAGACCGGGATGGTTGGCGCTTATTTCGGGAAGCCTACGTGCTATAGTGGACGGCAATAGGCTGAAATGATGATGATGTGTAAGTCGAAAAGGCAGTGTAGGCCGGCCTTGCATTAAATGATACCTCAGGATTGTCACTTCGTTTATTAATTATTTTAGATTAAAACTAGCTCAGGAGAGTTTCAAGTGGAAAAGACCCGGCAACAACTTTGTTCGTTTATAATTAAATGAATTTACAAAAATCTTGAAGCGACATACCATGACATGACATTAATTTTTATGAAAATAAGTTGATTTTGTACATTCATTAATTTTTGTTGCGTGTATGAGTGTTACGTGTGATTTTACCTTTGCATGTGTAAGTAAGTGGAGCCGTATTTTTAGCAGATTCATATGAGAGTTATCGTTCTAGTTATCTTATTTCGATGTTTCCGTACCAATATATTGTTGTTATAATCCTTTTTTCTTCGCTAGTATTGATAAAACAAATCTTGTCTGCTATATAAAAGGTTGTAGACATCTTCATACAGTAACAGATAGCCGGTACAAAACGCGCAGCGATATTACTGCTATAAATAACGAAATAGTGTAAGAAATACGTACTACAGCAAGTACGTGATCTAATACAAGTCATATTTTTTATAGTTTAGGCCTGAAAACGAGCGACTTGGACACCTGATAATAAGTGATGTCCACCGCTTTGTACGCTTACAGCATCAAGAATCATGGGCGCGTTGCCCTGTTTGCGTTGCTTGTTAAAGTAAAGTGATAATTATAGGATTGGGCAGGGGAGGGGGATTTGAGCCTCCGGATATCTCACTTGCCGTACGAAATGCAGCAACGAGACTATCCCGCCCACACACCCGTCACTGTAAATCCTGTGCACCAGGAACAGTGGCACGCATTTTTGTTGACACCGAACAGTCTTCTTCTTCTTATCGAATGGTTAGTGGCCAACCTAGTGTCAGAGTTTTTCAAGCCACCCGATGGCCTCCGACTTGGCTTAACGACTGCTATCAGTTGATAACAGCCGGGACAGACATTTTACGTGCCCTCCGAAGCACGGAGACGCTCTGTTGAAATACCACTAACCGGTCACCCATCCATAGACTGACCGCACCAAGGGTTGCTTAACTCGCTTATCGTTTACTGATTAGTGAGTGCAACTAGCTATGAGCGCTCGGCGAGTCTCTGGGAGTGATAAATTGTCTTTGTGCAGCAGCAAGCCGATAATTTACGTCGGTTTCCTATAAGACAGTAGTAACGAGCCGGCCGATTCATGCTGTAGACATAACTGTCTACAACTATAATTATATTCTCTTTGTCTACAACGTGGCTGTATCACTCATTTGAGTGGTACATGAGTGGTTGATTTTCACTCATTAATAGTTAATCCAATTTAGACAACGCTGACACTGACACTTGTGATTTTCCAGCCATATTTTATATATAGATTTTCGAGGTATTTTAAAAAAAGCTTCGTAAATATAATTTTTATCAAGTCCTTTACGGTTCAGGCGACACGGTTGTGGAATGCATTGCCGATTGAAATAAAGCGCGCCCCATCACTGGCTATCTTTAAAAGGATGGTGAAAGATCACTATCTCTCTCACTAATGTGTTACGGTATTGATGACTATTATTATTCACTATAATAATTTAATAATTATATGTATGTATGTATATGTGTATGATGTAATATGGTATATATATATATATATATATATATATATTCTTATTGTAAACTGTATATTTCATGTACTCTTAGACAACCCTCTCTTATTCGTACCTTAACTCCATCCTATGGTTGCCTGTAAGAGATTGCCCTGAGCGATAAGGCCGCCAATTGTACTATGTTTAAATGTTAATTGTCTTTCTAGTTTAAATATGTGTCTAATGTACAATAAAGCATTATAAATAAATTAATAAAATAAAATAATTTTATATAGGCTATAATAAGTCAAAGAATAAGCGTATCTATTCACACTCCTGGTTTAAACATCAAAACAAAAGAACTATCCAATCATTTCCACAACATATGTTTCAAATCCAGCGTCTTTCATTATCAAACGCGCTCTGATCAAAAACAAAGGTTTTCTATTATGACCGATCAAATGAAATACAAGGGATAAGTTGACCGTACATAACACTTTTGCGATTATATTCTTTATTTTTTTTACAATAGAGTAAGAGCTACCAAAAATACATTTATTTACACGTGTATTCTTGTCCTTGTTCAAAATGCACTCTCATGATTGGAATACTATCGAATCGTGTAGTAACGTGTTTTTTGGGACAAGCCTCCGAGCTTGTGGTTAAGTGTCACGCCTGCCCTTAAACAGAAATAACACCACCCAAAACTCCTAATTACCAAGCACTGCATGACACTGGACTGCGCTCGTCACCGCGAGACATAAGGTATTAAGTTTCATAATGCCCAGTAATTTCACTAGCTTCAATGTCCTTCAAACCGGAACACAACAGTGCTTGCAACTGTGCAACACACTGTTGCTTGGCGGCAGAAATAGACAGAGCGGTGGTACCAACCCAGCCGGCCTCTCGCATATGAGGGACCACCTTGTAAAACACCTTGTGGTCCACCACGACTCGGTGGGGTTGTCTTATATTGCCAATAATCATTAAATGTTACATCTTATAAGAAAGATATACGACCAAATTATGTTTTCATGGCGTAAAAGTTTTCCCATATTTTACTTCTACGTAAAAAATATTCAAAGTGGCCAAAGCTGTAGTCAACTAAGATGTTTTATTCAAAAACGACAGGTGTTACTAACAGCGCTAAAGTAACTGTGTCGTGTTCTGTAATAAATATTGCAGGGTATTTTTTTGAAAGCGTAAATTTATGGTCTTCAAAGTTTAGCCCAGAACTTAGCATTTTATAAAAAAACGTAGAATTACCTAATAATACTTATTTTAGGTTAATCCGTTTGTTTAACATGCGAAATATCGCTGAGTGGTTGGTTCAACTTGTAGGAACTCCCCGTTTTTTTTATTGCGTAGATAGGCGTTTACAAGGTGGTAGGTCCCTCGTTTGCGAGAGACCGGCTGGGTTGGTACCACCGCTTTGTCTATTTCTGCCGCCAAGCAACAATGTGTAAGCACTGTTGTGTTCCGGTGTGAAGGACATTGAAGCCAGATTAATTGATTAATTACTGGGCATTATGAGACTTAACACCTTATGTCTCGGGATGACGAGCGCAGTCCAGTGTCATGCAGTGCTTTATTTAAAATTCTGTGTGGCGTTGCTTCTGTTTATGGGCAAAACTCTTTTTAAACCTCGCTTAAAGAAGGACAGGTCATAACGCTCGGGAAATACCGATGCAAGGAGTTCCAGAACTTGCATGTGCGTGGTAGAAATGAACGCTGGAAACGTACCGTGCTAGACGGGACTGTTTCCAATTTTGAAGAGAATTTTGTCGAAGAGCCACACCGTAGACGCTTTTGTAGTACCTATACTAAAGTATGAATAGGCTGACTCGACCTGGAGTATCACCGTTTCACAGAAGAGTGACGTGAGAGGCACCTTAGTGTTGCGTTTCGCACCAGTGAGATTTCCAGAAGTTCAATCCAACATTCTTAATTACATGTTCATGGGTGTTGGAGGTCACTTACCATCATGTGACCAACTTCTCCGTTTGCCCACTTCTACTATAAATAATCCCAACCTTCTAAGGAGTAGATGCTCTGTTGGTTACATCCTGCCACCAGGATACACGTAATCGTTCCATGAAAAAAATATACAGAACTCTGACACATAATAAAACACAAATATAACATCAAACAGGTTTTATTGAAAGCAAACCGTTTCTTTTGAAATATTGACTTATAATTAACTAGAGCTATTGAAAGGTGCCTTCAAGTAATACAAGTGCAAGATAATGACAAAGGAGGTGAAGTAAACAAACTGCCCAGCAATTGCTATTTCCCACGGTCATTATATTGAAATAGGTTTTATAAACACGCAGAGGCTTCAGGAACTGAAATAAAGTAAACATTTTATACCTTATGCCAGTTTTTTGCGTAGTCAGACGTGATAGCATATAAACGGCGTCTTCAGACGAATAAAGATCTGAGTTAACTAAGTTAGACACTTACGCCCGGTTTCTGAAAGGCTGATCAATGTAAAATTAACTAATCAAATGTCAAATCTCATATCAAGTGGAAATTGAAGTGCTAGAAGCGTGGCCAACACCTTTGATTTGATTCTATCACGAAATGCTTAGTATTGTGCCCGATATGGCGATAGGCTCGTCCCCTATCATATCACAGAACGGAAATAAACTCGGCGAAATGTAGATGTACTAGTTACAATTCTGCCCACCCCTTTACTCCCCGTACAGGCGTGAGTGCGTATGTAAATAAAAAATACCAACAGTCTTACCAATATGCCTAGTAGCGACATATGATGTAGTGCTTCAGATCCAAAGATATATATTTTAAAGTAGATAATAAATTACATTCTAGATTTAATCATAACGTAGTATGAAAACATGGATTTGATTATCTGTAACAAGTATCAAATTTAATCAAACTAGATCGCTGAATAAAATTTGAATATCTTTTTTAATAAATGTTATATGCATTTTAACACTGTTAATATTAGTAAAAAATATATATGTTTGACACTAAAATCAACATTCAGATACTTTTAACGTTATGACTCTAAGATAATCGTGGCTTAGTGAGACCAGGACGGTATGATTCCAGTCCCTTAAAAGAACCGACACCTTGACTAATCATAATATTATGAGATTATTAATTTACGTTATCGAAAGTAATAAAATAAAGTAAGAAACTTGTAAATTCATAGAAAAAGAAATAAGTTTGAGGTAATACAAATCTGGCGGTAATTTTCAAATGTCAGAGAAGAATTTACGACGCGGTATATAGATAGCAAGATTTTTCACTCATGATTCAAGATGATCACCTTTGCTCATAACCAAATTTAAAAATAATATAAAAAAATGAAACTTATTTTTTTAACTAAGTTTAATTCTGTGTTACAAAATGATTCCCTTTTCGTATTATTTGTTGCTTAGAAAATCAATAAATAAGTACACCCTACAGTCACACACATAGTCCTGACCCCACACTAGGTCAACCTGTATCATGGGTAACAAGAACTACGATGGACTTGTGGTCCCACAACACTCGAACCCGAAACAAATATTTGAGGGTCACACAAACATTTGTCTCTGTGCGGGAATCCACGGCCTCACGCTTCGTAGCCGGCAACTCGCCCACTGCGCCACGGAGGCTGGTAATAATATACAAAATTAATCATTGAAAGCTATCTTTACGTAACAATGTATACTTGAATTGTTTGACCTTATTCCTTCCTTATCTTTCCTTAACAGAACCACGCGTGCTGGCTTGCGAAACCATAGCTTCGTGGTCTCTTCCATCTCGGCTCGGACCAAGAGGTTCGCAAAATTGTATTTCTGTCGGACCATAAAGCTGTGGAATAGCTTGCCGGCGCACGTGTTTCCTCCTTCCTATAATATGGGATCCTTTAAACGGAGTGTGAAGAAGCAACTAAGCAGGCCGGAATTCTGCCGATCTGCGATAGATTCGGTGCTTATCGTTGGTCGACAGTATTCATGGATTGCGCTATACTTACTATCAGGTGTAGCGTAGTCACTTTGCCGAGCCAGGATAAAAAAAAAATACTAATAGATAACACATACCGATAATGCCGGTTGAACTCCGGCTTTCATACCACAAGCCGCACGAAATTCAAGATCCGGCTGAGTTCTAAACAACAGCAGTATCAGTATCTTTTGATTGGATATCGACATCTTTTGCCACGGTATGGCATATATTACCTCTGATAAATCGTCATTCTGTAAAAAATAAACAACTAATACACCCAACAGTCACACACATAGCCCAGATCCCACACTATGTAAACCTGTATCGTGGGTATCAGGAACTACGAGGGACTTGCGGTCCCACAACACCTGGTTGTTGCAAAATTTGTTTCGGGTCTAAACCTGAACCAATTTGTTATGGATCACACAAACATTTGTCTCGGTGTGGGAATCGAACCCACGGTCTCTCGCTTCGCAGCCGGTTACTCGCCCACTGCGCCACGGAGGCTGTTAATTATTCTATTGGTACCTAATTGGCAGGCAGCGCAAAAACTCGCCTCGTTTGTCTAGTGGCAGCGTACTTAAGAGTGAGAAATCGATAAGATCTTGGGTTCAAATCCGGTATGTGCCGGTATGGAGATATCACATTAATATTTTTTAGTTTCTACCACTAAATTGCCTAATATTTATTCGATTCCTCGATTTAAATAAACCACATACATACATACATAGACTCACGCCTGTTTCCCATAGGGGTAGGCAGAGACAACGGATTTCCACTTGCTACGATAAACTATTTTTTAAATACTTGTATTATATAATTATAATATTGTTTTAAGTCTGCTTGATAATATTTAGCCTACGTGGCGCAGCGGGCGAGTAGCCGGCTGTGAAACGGGACGCCGCTGGTTTGATTCCCGCATCGAGACAAATATTTATATGATTATGTATATTTGTGTGATCCACAAATATTTGTTTTGGGTTTGGGTGTTGTGAGACCGAAAGTCTCTCGTAGTGCCTGATACCCACGGCACAAGACTCGTATCTTACTGTGGGTTCAGGAATAGTCCTGTTGTAGTGTAGGTGTGACTGTTGGGTGTATTTGTTTATCGTTTAATACTTAGTGATTTCTTAGGTTTACGCGAATATTACACATTGAAATAAAACTAGTTTATACGGATTTTATCGCGGTTTAATTTTTATTTTAGTCCCGACGTTTCGAAAGATTTTCAGCCTTCGTGGTCACGGGAGAGACTGAGGTGTAGGTCGTCTCGAAAAGTTAATGTTACAATGGCTACCTTCATTTTAAAATTATACATTTATTTTTAATTATTTAAAAAGTTAGTTGACACTAGTCCGATCTACGCAGAAAGAGCTCACGGTATCTTGAGGTCTGGCAGTTGGTCTTTTGGGTTCCGATTTAATTAAATGTATAATTGGATCCCAGGCTTGTGCAAGCTTCCAACCATCTTCTCTATTGAAATTTGGGTGTTTCTTAATTTCAATAGCCTCGCGAATCATCCTAGGTAGGAATCGGTGTTCTTTGGCGAGGATTTGTGGTTTGTCAAATCTAAGGTAATGTTTGGAGCCTTCATCTGAATGTTCAGCAACTGCAGACTTCACTTTAACATTAACTTTTCGAGACGACCTACACCTCAGTCTCTCCCGTGACCACGAAGGCTGAAAAGCTTTCGAAACGTCGGGACTAAAATAAAAATTAAACCGCGATAAAATCCGTATAAACTAGTTTTATTTCAACGTTTAATACTTACTTGTCTTCGTATTTCTTCCAACACTACTGACATGATTATGAGGCCGCCTAAATAAATGAGTATCATGAGCCCATACAACAAGATGTTTTGTTTGTCCTGAAAATAAAATAAATAAATTAATAAGCCTTGGTGGTGCAGTGGGCGTATAGCCGGCATTAAAAGGAACGTTGTAATTTTTGGGGCACGGTTTGATTCTTTATAACTTTTTTTTTCATACGTAGGTAATAGGCTAGCGTTTGGCCACTATCACGCCTGATGGTAAGCGATGATGTGGCCTACGATGAAGCACGCTTGCCTAGCAAAACACAATTCACTCGCGACTTGAAGACACCCAGGTTATATATTACACTAGCTGTCCCGTGCGGTTTCACCAGCTACATATAATTGATAGTTAAAACCAGTTTACAGCGCCACCTACCGGGTCCAACTGTGAATCTAAACCATCTAGGGCGCCACCCAAACGCATACAAAAAAAAACATTCAAATCGGTCCAGCCGTTTAGGAGGAGTTCCGTGACATACACACGTACAGTAGAATTATATATATAAAGATTATATTATATTATATATTAATATAACACATGAAGTAAGAAGACTTTTGTTAATTTTCTGCTTATTTGCTTCAGCCCAAGAATCTAACTCGCTACCAACATAAAAGCTACCCTATGTCCTAATTATGGGCTACTAATGCAAAATTTCTTCCAGATCCGATTAAGGCGAGACTGACTATCGCCCTAATCAAACATCCTACATTTTATGAGTGGTAGAGCCACGCTGTAGACACTTGTCTACAGCATGAATGGGCTGGCTTAACCGGGTCGTTACCACTGTCTCACAGGAAACCGGCGTCAAGTCGCAGCTTGCTGCTGCGTTTCGTACGTTGAGTGAGATATGCGGAGGCTCATACCCCTTTCTAATCCCTTGATTATCCATTTCTTTTGAGGTAGGCAACGCACCCATGATTATTTTGGTATTGTGGGCGCACATGGGCGGTGGACATCACTTACCATCAGGTGACTCATTTACTCGTTTGCCGGCCTATGCCATAAAAAAAACAAATTACAATACTAGTAGGACAAAATATAGTACTTACCCCACTCATTAGTTGATACAATAACAGACCATCTTCGAATAAATTCTGCATATAATTGGCCGCTACGTTTATCCCGAACGCAGATTGTACTTCTTGGAATGTCCTAAAAGCAAGTGTTATTAATACATACATAGACTCCCGCCTGTTTCCCATAGGGGTAGGCAGAGACAACGGATTTCCACTTGCTATGGGTCCTTGCATACCTCTTTGGCCTCCTCACTGTCATAACATTTTTCATACATGCGCGTCGGTTCAGGGTACTCCTGACCTGGCCTTTCTCGAGAATATATACAACTTGGTCTATGGAAGTTCGCCGAGGCCTTCCCCTCCCAACTGTACCGTTCACACTTGTCATGTATATTTTCGTCAATCTTCTTTCATCCGTGTTATTAATAAATACTTATTTTTAAAGTAGAAAACTGGTAAAGTATTTGGACACCCACAACCATCGCCCACAACGCAATATAAATCACCGGTACATAGCCGACCTTCAAGAACGTAAAGGGCATTGCAAGGGAAGGGGTTTGAAACATCAGCAATCACAATGACTGTTTCAGACGTTGATATTCCGCGAAAAATTGCCACCACCGTGTTCGAGTTTATAAATATATAAATACACCCGCCCAACAGTCACACACATAGTCCTGACCCCACACTAGGTAAACCTGTATCGTGGGTATCAGGAACTACGAGGGACTTGGTCCCACAACACCCAGACCCGAGACAAATATTTGTGAATAAGACAAAAATTTGACAACAAAACAACAACACCTGCTCATAAACAAAAGCAACGCCACACAGAACTTTAAATAACAAAGCACTTCATGGCCTTGGACTGCGCTAGTCACCCCGAGACATAAGGTGTTAAGTCTCATAATGCCCAGTAATTTCACTGGCTTCAATGTCCTTCAAACTGGAACACAACAGTGCTTACACACTGTTGCTTGGCGGCAGAAATAGACAAAGCGGTGGCACCAACCCAGCCGGCCTCTCGCATACGAGAGACCTTCCACATTGTAAAAATATATTCTGTAATTACTGCAACTTGCGAAAAATTGGTAACCCAGTCTATCATAAGCGTCAAAAAAAAAAACACGTATGCATTACGAGATAACAGAGTTTTTATATCGACGAACATACAATGAAAGGCATCCCAAATCACATCAACACAGTGAATTAACTACTGAACCAAAAAATCTCGTTGGAAATTCCATGATTGCCATTAAGAAGAGATTTTGCCGCGGGTTAGGTGAAATTAGATTTACGCGGGCTAAACAGTAAGCCAGTCAGTAAAAGCAGTGATAGCTAAGCGGAGAGTGGTACGGACTGTCGAGACGAAAGTCGCAGGTGCGAAACAGCTCAAGAGCGTACACCTCTGACTTTTCTGAGGTACGTGTTAAATGTTAATTATCGCTTGCTTTAACGGCGAAGGAAACATCGTGAGGAAACCTGATTACCTGAGAAGTTCTTCATAAGAATTTCGAAGGTATGTGAAGTCTGCCAACCCGCATTAGGCCAGCGTGGTGGACTAAGGCCTAACCCCTCTCATTCAGTAGAGGAGGCCCGTGGCCAGCAGTGGGACGTATATAATACAGGGCTAATATTATTATATCTTATTTTTCCTGCCTTTGTAATATCCATTCTAATGGTAAATACAAACTCCTCGCCACTGCTTACGAGTGCCGTCAATGGCGTCCTAAGATTTGAAAGATTAAGTTTGAATAAATATATAAATACACTGACGCCTGTAATCCTAACTAAGACGGAAGAAGACTGATTTAATATAGTTGCATAAAATCATTCATTCGCAAATAGATTCCCCAGACCTACTATCCTTATTAAATTTTAACACAAATTATAGGATCCGTAATCCAAACATCTTTACGCTGCGCGTGTTTGCTAATAACACATCCTATTATAAATAAATAAATACACCCAACAGTCACACACATAGTCCTGACCCCACACTAGGTTAACCTGTATCGTGGGTATCAGGAACTACGAGGGACTTGCGGTCCCACAACACCCAGACCCGAGACAAATATTAGTGGATCACACAAACATTTGTCTCGGTGCGGGAATCGAACCCACGGCCTCTCGCTTCGCAGCCGGCTACTCGCCCGCTGCGCCACGGAGGCTGTCTAATATTATAATCCTATCATACGGATGTGTCGGTCATACAATGAACTTTACGATAAAGATGGCACACTTGATATTATGAACATTAAGGCGAGGCCATTTTTGCGTAGTACTAAATATATAATAAAGTAAGCAGGGTGTAAAACGTTTAATTATTTATTTATTTTCTTGACTTTCTCTTCTCTTTGTTGTAGATTAACAATATTAATTAATTTGTCTTAGTTTGTCATTTCCGCACTGTTATTCTATTAGGGCATATGTTTAGGAAGACGATCTAGTACATAAAATTATAATATTTAAGTTATACTACTTGTATGATTGTATTCTGTGTTATGCCTTTTATTGCTAATAAAAAATAAATAAAAATCCCCGAAAGGGTAGGCAGAGGTGCAACCAGTGCACCAAATTTCGCAGAGCGTATCTCACATCCCATTATGTGATAGGGGGCGAGCCTATCGCTATAAAGGGCACAAATTCCAGACTCCGGACTCATGAGTATTTCGTAATAGAAAAACCCAATATCACTTTTACCCCACCCGGGGATCGAACCCGAGACCACAGCATCAGCCTCAGTCGTAACGCGTCCGCATTACAACTGCGCCACCGAGGCAGTCTTGAATACGAGTAAATACAGGAAAAATACTTACGCAATTATAAAAGAATGATACTTGATTGTGTCAATGAGGAATTCTTTCACCTCAGCGTCAGTAAAATCATCAGACCATTGCGTTTTAACATTGTACTTCAAAATATATATATGGCCTACAAGATGGTAGACCACTACGAAGTTTATAATGTCAAAAGAAAGTATTACTGTTATAGCTGTGATGCCTAAATAAACACCTAAAGAGTGAAGACATATGAAATTCCGAACGCTGTATTCGTATTCAAGAGGCGTCCACAAGTATATGTAGTAGTGGAATTTCATGGTCTTGTTCAAAATGGCGTTTATATTCGTGATGTTGTATATCGTCGGTTCCAGCATCCAAGATGCCCAGCATATTACAAGGAAATATGTTAGGAACTGTGCCGTGAACCGCGACAGACGCTCCACTTGGATCACCTTCTGAAATCGAATAGAATTTATAATTTATTTTTATTTGCTTTAATGATGAAATGAGCAGGTCGCTTGCGTGGTGGAAAGCGTCACGCCTGCTCATAAACAAAAGCAACACAACATATATTTTTGAATTACAAAGCACTGCATGGCACTGGAGTGCGTTCATGACCACAGGATATAAGTTGTTAAGTTCGCACCAAACACTTTAATGTATAACTAGACGGGCTGTTTAGAAGTAAAATCGCGTCACCTAACGCGCGTGTTTGACAGCTCAAGCTAGTGCAGTATTAGACGCTTGTGAAGAAGTGACATTACTAAAATGATTTTTGCCCTTTTCCGGTTTGTCTCTGAGAGTAACTATACGATATTTTTATTGTAAGTGAATTTTAATAATTATACATTATGTTTAACATGTGTGTTGAATTTATGTAAGAAAACAAGAAATAAATAAAAAAAATATTTTTTATTTTATTTTCATGCCCTCAGAAGACCTTCGTTCTTTGAGAATAATTTTTACAATACCCTAGTATGTAATTCAGCATTTTCGTAAATGTACTATTTCCATCCAATATCTGAAACACAAACATCACACTTACCTTTCACCTACTAAAATTCACTTTAAATAAGTAAGTACCTTTTGCCTATCCGTTTTTGTTGTGTTTTACTATTCTACATTAACGCTTCCGTCGCGCTGGTCGCTCTAAGCGAATTCTAGTTATGAGTAAGCGAGATGGTAACAGTGAGTCGGATGTTTGGTTTTGTATTAGTTTTCGTTCACAATAAATACTATTTTCGAATAAAATATAGATATAATAAATATATATTATGGTTCCTGACATTAAAATAAATGCACGTAATTATTGGCAACGTTTTATGGGTCACAATGAACAAATTCTTGTTATTTTGTCGAATTCAACGTTTGAATAGCCTCAAATGACAACAACCGTTCCTGTCGCTCGCTCGCTGTCGACTAAATGAGTTGCGGTCAATTGACCATAACTAAGTGCGCACTTTCTGTGTACTAGACAGCCGGTCCAGTAGTATACATTAGTCTCTGGTTCACACCCATAATTCTTTTGGTATTGTGGGTGTACATGGGCAGTGGAGACCACTTACCATCAGAAGACCAAATTGCTTTGTATTCTTTTTATTTAGAATGATGTATGAAGAAATACTTTGCGTTTTAGTCCATCACTAGGATTAATTTGGTTTCAATGAAATGTTAAGGATTCGATTCACTGTCATTGTAGAAATCTTTCGTCAACGGTTATAAAGTAGCAATAATTCACTCTTCCAAATTCTCGTTTGAAAGAAAGTTCCGTAATGAAGCTATATTGCATACAAGAAATTTTTAAACAGTAGGTAATTGAGTAAAAGAGATGCTGGTACTCAATGTAATTTTTAAGAGTTAGCTTTAGTAACAGCTTTAAATAATAAACGTGTGTACATTTGTGTGTTTACGTGTAGACTTGACTTAGACCTCATTTTCACCATTGAAATAATATTACTAGAACGATAACTCTCACATGAATCTGCCAAAAATATGGCTCCACTTACTTACATATGCAATGGTAAAATCACACATAACACTCATACACGCAACAAAAATTAATGAACATTCAAAATCAACTTTATTTCATAAAAGTTAATGCCTAAATATCAAATTTCTAGATCGAGATACGACGTTCTGCACCGCGCAAAAAGTTAGACGTAGTAAGTGTCAACTAGAGATCATGAATTGATGAATTAACGAGTCACACAGACTTTTATAGCCCCGTCTTTTGCAAGAAAACTCAAGCAAAAAAATTACTCCGCCAAAACCCTGTGGTTTTGGCGGAGTAATTTTTTTGCTTGAGTTCAGTTTCTTGTCATCTGATTTCAATGATTTTCACACTATATTTATTTTATTAAGTCGATGATTCGTGACTATACAATATCGCACTTCAACCCACGGGAGTGAAGCAGTAATATGCACGCATTTTAAAAATGCAATACGTTTATGACGAACAAAAACGACTTCTTAAATTATTAAAGAGTTAAAAGATAAACAACAAATACATGTTGGTAGGATGTAGTAATCGTTATTGCCTCAAAATTATAAACATATAATTTTGAGGCAATTTAGACACAAAATAGTCATTGACAGCCTGCGTGGCGCGAGTAGCCGGCTGCGAAGCGAGAGTTCGTGGGTTCGATTCCCGCACCGAGACAAATGTTTGTGTGATCCACAAATATTTGTATCGGGTCTGGGTGTTGTGGACCTCAAGTCCCTTGTAGTTTCTGATTCCCACGATACAGGTTAACCTGGTGTGGGGTCAGAACTATGTGTGAATGTTAGGTGTATATACCCTGTAACATTACGTCTTAAGGCATTATTAAATTACTTCGCTTATCTCTAAATTATTTATAATTATCATTATTTAGTGATTTACCGTTTTTACATATTCCGAATTTTTGTTCCTTAAATAACAGTTATAAATATGAATTTTGTCCATGAAATCTTTCATAACGCGAATATAGCTCTTTATCTTTGCTGATTCAGCCTTTACCTGAAATAAACCAAAAAATTTGTGAGTGGTAGAGCCACGCTGTAGACAGCATGAATGTAGACAGCATCCGGGTCATTACCACTGTCTCACAGAAAACCGGGCGGCGTAAAGTACCAGCGTGCTGCTGTTTTTCGTACAGTGAGAGATATACGGAGGCCCAAATCCCCCTCCCCAATGGTAGAATTTCTACAGTTAAATACAATAAGCAACGCTAATGTTTTCACGTACTTGATGGAACTTAAAACGCATGTAACTTTTTTCTGACGTGGAATTTAACTTTCTTATCATAGAATATATTGTTCTTCTAAATGATACCTAACTAATTATATATTACTCAAAGTGCTACAACACTTGGGACATTTTGCCCATTGTCCTTTCAGGAATGTCGCTTAAGTTGGTATGGTTACATTTTATGGAAACCGCAGGAGTAGGCGCTGGCCTGACGTATTAGAGGGAGACATGAAAGCCAATGATCTCACTATGGAGGATGGTCAAGATTGAGCGAAGTGGAACGCTAAGTATAAAGAAGTATTATAAATTTGATGTAGTAAATTAACTAGTTTCATACATACATCTTTAGTTCAACTTACCCCCACTAAAACTCCAACAGGCGTTATAGTTAAAGCAACGATGAGTACTGCTGGCTCCACCTTATCATAATTCAAAGCTATAAAAGCAGTTTGAGATATGCACACGACCTTCCCGAATGTTCTGACGATCCATATGTGGAAATGGTAGAACCAAGACGCTCGTTTTGGTATCTCATAACCCCACCATGGCATATAGCAAGTACTATATATGGTAGAGATGTGACCGAGAATTTTGTAGAACAAATGAGTTCTTGGAGGTTGTCTGTAAATCAAAACAAATTGTTGGAATTTTAGAGAATTAATTATTGGAATTCATTTGGTGATTTTCACCAGTTATGATGGATTATATCTGACTATTGTTGTCGATATTTACTATATATCCAATGAAAGTAAATATTTATGGGACAGAATTTTACATGGTAATGAACCGAATTAGTAATGTATTTTAGAATTACTTTAGGTTTAATTAAGGATGGGTCGTTTGAAACATCTGTAATTTTAACGACATTAAGAAGAAGAAATCGATGGATTCAATATTCTAGATTTAATTTCAAATGGATTTGATCAGAAAAAATACTTACAAATAATATTCATTACCCATGATTCTGGAAGGTACTAACTGAAGTGAAACGCCTGACTGAAAGTATACAAGGCGCGTTACGCAACATTTATGATTATGGCGCGTTAGACGCTAGCGAGTATCCATTATCACTACCGTTTTCATATTTCCCACCTTTATGTCAGTTGTTTACGTTCCTGTATTATGGATATTTAGTACTGCAGAGACGTTACGTGTATCGCTTTAGGAAGTACTCGCGTTTCGTTTCCAAGGTCAGTGATAGCAGAATTATCTTTTAGTACAAATTTAGAGGGTATTTCCCGCGTCTTTAATAGGCATTTCACGCCAAGGTCGGATAATCAAGCAGTTATAGTTGTGTTAGATCCTTCTGTAAGTGGTTGTAGGTATAATTTAATTCAAGTTGTATATCGGAATATTATCGGAGAATATGAACTTTTTGAACACGGCAAAAGAAGCAAAATTCGATATACCATAATAATCATTACAATCTATTATATTACAAATGCTATAATTTTCTATTTAGAAGCAAATAAATGATAAAAAAACCAAAAAGAAAAATTTTCCGTTTTATAATTTTTATAACATTCAATAAAAAATAATCCAGAAATTCTACATTTTCTTAGAAAACAAAGTTAAGTTGTACTCACAAAAGAAAACATCTCAAAGTGGATGTTATTCGTGATGTAAATAAGGTTAGTTACGCTAGCAGTTGCCAAAGATGGCATACGGAAGATGTAGTAAGAACCCGGACAGTCCACTTAAAACTTTGAATTTTACGACTTCGCCAACACAGAAATATGGTTCCTTTATCGAGCCAGATACTTCATGGTTGAAATATTAAAGTGTTACATATGAATTTATTAATTATGCCTTCGTGCTGCAGCGGAGGAGCTGGCTGTGAAACCTGGCTGCGGGTTCATTTCCGATACCGACACAAATGTTTGTGTTGTCCACAAAAATTAATTTCAGCTCTGGGTTTTGTGGGAATGTAAATACCGCTTTGTTCCTAACACCCATGATAGATATTAAATCTAGGATGGGGTCAGAATTATGTAAGATACATGAAGATGAAGGAAACCTTCGTGGGGATAGCTGCATATTTGAAGGTTCTCATTAGAATTTCAAAGGTATTTGATGTCTGGCAACCCGCATTAGACCAGGGCGGTACAAGAAAGGCCCAACTCTAGACAAGGCTGTACACAGCAAAGGAAAAAATAAATAATCTTGACAAACCGTGGGTGTAATAGTTGCACTTCTGGTTACTACTTCGGCGATACAGGCATGAGCTTATGTTTGTATTTAAAACTGCCATTAACGAGTTGATATTATTTTTAGCGATACCCAAAGGTTTAAACCTCCTATACGTTATTTTCGTCAAAAATCGAAAATATTGCATATATTTTTAACAAAATACGTCAAATAAATATCGTTTTCATTAACAGTATTGAAATAAATATATTATATATTATATAGTGAAATATTTTTCCACGTTAATTTAATACTAAAAGTCTTATTTTTAATATAAAACAATGGATACGTGCAAACGCACGTACCACGTCGACAGCCTGCATTCCCCTTTCATTATAATAATCACTGACCACAGTATATTAGCGTTCCGTACTCAGGGTCCACCAAACGATGTATTCTATCTGCCTGGATCGAGTAGTCCAATACTTTGGTCATGTTGAGTGAAGAACTGCTGACATTATTAATAAACAAATAATAAATACACCCAACAGTCACACACATAGTCCTGATTCCATACTAGGTTAACCTGTATCGTGGGTATCAGAAACTACGATAAAAGAATGAAAATAACTAACTAAATATGAAAAAGATGTTGGAACAGCTGGATGTAAAGTAAAACCGGCTTCGAAAACCCGCGTAAAGTAGCAGCTTAATGCTGCGGTTCGTACGGTAAGTGAGATATCCGGACGCCCAAACCCCTCCCCTTCCCAATCCCGTAATTATCTATTTCCTTTGTCGGCAACGCACCCATGATTCTTTTGTTATTGTGGGCTACATGGGCGGTGGAGATCACTTACAATCAGGTGACCCATTTTCTCGTTTGCCTGCCTATGTCATAAAAAAAGTCCAATGTCACCATCATCAAACCGAAGACCGTAGCAGATGCAGAAAGACCATTATAAGAGTCCTTGCACGAAATTACAATTAGCAATGGGAGAACGACAAAGGGGAAGGAGAAACTAGACCAATGAGGCGATTCGAGTAAAAAATATATATTATTGTTGTATTTTACAAAACCCTCGGTGTGCGAGTCCGATTCGCACTTGGTTTTTCCTGCAAATGTGTCATTTTGTCCAGGTCTTTGAGCTAATGTGGTATATTTGATAATTGACGCAATTCATTCCTTCCTTCCAACTGCTCTTATCCCACTCGCAGTGGGGACGGCGCAACATGCTTTTTAGCACGTGTTACAGAAAGATGTAGCTTGTACACGACCGGCCGCCTGCCTGAAATCAACTTCAAGGGATAAAACACCCAGACCCGGAACAAATATTTGTCGATTATACAAAATGTTCTTGTCTCGGTGTGGGAATCGAACCCGCGGCTTCTCGGCTTTTTGCTCATTGCGCCACGGAGGCTGTCTGCATGTCTGCATGACTGGACAAAATGCATAATTATTGACACATGACGTGTTCGGGCCTCGGTGGCGCATTTGTAATACTTGTGCGATGCGACTGCTGTGCTGAGGTTTTGGGTTCGATCCCCGGGTCGGGTGAAAGTGATATTGGACCTTTCTGTCACGAAATATTTAGTATCGGCTCGGAGTCTGGAGCTGTGTGCGATATGGCGATGGGCTCGACCCTACCACATCATGGGACGGAGGTTGGCTCATATGGGTTTACTGGTTGCATATCTGCCTACCCGTTCGAGGATTGCAAGCGTGAGTGCGTATGTATTTACGTGTTCGTGTTGCGTTGTGTTATGACCTAACATCACGGAGCTATTCGCTCTGAGACCTCGTAACATTTCGCCGACCCATTTTGCCACTTTTTGTTTTAAGTCAGTAAGTTAAAATTGACTGCTTCGGTGGCGCAGTTGCAATGCGTACGCCTTACGACTGATGCTGACGCTGAGGTCTTAGGTTCGATCCCCGGGTCGGGTAAAAATGATATTGGGTTTGTCTATTACGAAATGCTCAGCATCAGCCCGGAGTCTGGAATCGTGCCCGGTATGGCGATAGGCTCGCTCCCTATCACATCATGGGACGGAGATAAGCACGGCGAAATTTGGGTGTACTGGTTACACACCTCTGCCTACCCTTTCGGGGATTACAGGCTTGCGCGCGTATGTATGTTAAAACACAGTCACGGCAAAATGACAGTGCTTAAGACATCCATACTCACAACAGTGTAAACCGCTATAAGTCAATCGTTCTGAGAATATAAATTCTAAATCTAGGCTTGTTCAGAGAGCGGAGTGAGTTATCACCCTCAGCTCTTTGTCGCTAATGTGTTTCATCTATCATCCGAGCTCCGACGTTATTGGATTTTTCCCTTTCAAATGCAAGCCTGTAATGTTCTACAGAGCCGCGGCAAAGCGTTTTTATCTTTTAACACTGATGAGGGTTTACATATGCTAATTTAAGTCTTTTTCCTAGTTGTGTGCTAATTAACATGGTTTTCTATGCAATTAGAGAATAGAAATGTGTAGCGACTGCCTTGGTGGCGCAGATTTAATGCATACGCGGTATGACTGCTGTGATGTGGTTTCGGGTTCGAACCCCAGATCGGGTAAAAGTGATATTGAGTTTCTCTCTCTATCTCCCCCTATATACGATCATAAAGCCAAGAACTAACAAACTTCACTTGTATCAATTATTTTACAAAGTGGTAGGTTGTATCCCACATCCCTTGTATGCGAAAGGCCGTCTGGGTTGGTACTACCGCTTAGTCTATTTCTGCCGTCAAACAACAGGATTTTTTTTCATTGCATAGGCCGACAAACGAACAAGTGGGTCACCTGATGGTAAGTGATCACCACCGCCCATGTACGCTAACAATACCAAAATAATTATGGGCGCGTTGCCGAACTTAAAGAAAAGGGATAATTAAGGGATTGGGAAGGGGAGGGGAATTTGGGCCTCCGGATATCTCACTCACCGTACGAAACGCAGCAGCAAGCTGCTACTTTACGCCGGTTTTCTGTGAGACAGTGGTAATGACCCGGACGAGCCGACCCATACATGCTGTAGACAAAAGTATCTACAGCGTGGCGCTACCACTCATACGCTGATTCAAAATACAATAGAAAACAAATCTATCAAACAAAATTACGTCATAAGCAAACTAAAAGTACTGTAATCAACCAGCTAAACGGTTTGCGCCCAGTCGAAAATTATCAGAACGCTAGACAAGCGCCGACAGCTTAATTACGAGCGATAACATTCACGCTCAACCGGCCCGAAGTGGATCACGAACCTATTTCTATGCTAATGTAAGCCCCTTTCGTGTAGGTGTAACCTACCTTATTTAACTGTTTGGATGGAATTCGTCAAAAATCGCAGTTTTTTGCAAACGGCAAACTAGCAAGTGGGTCACCTAATGGTAAGTGATCTCCACCGCCCATGTACGCCCACAATACTAAAATAATCATGAGCGCGTTGCCAACCTTAAAGGAAAGGGATAAGTTAGGGATTGGGAAGGGGAGGGGAATTGGGACTCCGGATATCTCACTCACCGTACGAAACGCAGCAGCAAGCTGCAACTTTACGCCAGTTTTCTGTGAGACAGTGGTAACGACCCGGACGAGCCGACCCATTCATGCTCTAGACAAAAGTGTCTACACCGTGGCTCTACCACTCAAAAAAGGTTTAGTATGGCCTCGGAATGGAATGCACATGGTCTGTAATAGCATATACCAAATAACATATGCAAGGTGTTTGGTCTCATGCGAGAGGCCGTCTGGGTTGGTGCCACCGCTTTGGCTATTTCTGCGACCAAGCAATAGTGTGTAAACATTCTGTTCTGGTTTGAAGGACATTAAAGCCAGTGAAATGACTGGGTATTATGAGACTTAACAACGTATGTCTCGTGGTGACCAGCGCAGTTCAGTACCACGCAGTGCTTTGTAATTTAAATATTTAAAAAAAAAAAAAAAAATTTGTATAGAGATAATCCTCTTGGATCTCCATACACTGTAAGAGATAGACGTGGTTTGTATTCTAGCCTAACGGTTAAAATCGCCGATATTAAGTAGGAATACTCTAATTTCTAACTAGCTGAACAGATTTTCCCCAAGTACAGCCAAAAAAATCGATTACAACAGGTTTCTAGTAAAAAGCTACCTATAAACCTCTGATAATTATACGAGGAGTCCCGTCTTACATATGTCCCACTGCTGGGCACGGGTCTCCTCTACGTAATGGGAGGGGTTAGGCCTTAGTCCATCACGCTGGCATGGCATGCAGTGGGGTCCACGCAAGATGCTTTTTAACACATCACACAGAAAAAATTGGCTTGTAGTTGCCTGTCTGACGTCAACCCCACTGTAGTGAAACTACCCAGACTTGAAGCAAATATTTGCGGATCACGCAAACATTTTGTCTTGGAGCGGGAATCGAACCCGCGGGTTCTCGCTTCACAGCCGGCTACTTTTTATACCGGTTATAGCCAAAAAAAAACCTAAAAAGGCAGTTCATGCGGGCAGAGCCGCGAACAAAAGCTAGTTTACTATAAAACGAAAGTAGCCTCGATTTTCTTCCTTCCATTTATGGTGTATGAATAACTAACGACCGATCGACCTGCGAGCATTGCAACCGTAATTCATAGCAAGAGCAAGCGATAAATAATACAAGCCAATCACAGCCAGCAACGCTTTAGGAAACAGGAATGTTCAGATGCCTATAT
Organism: Mimas tiliae; assembly: GCA_905332985.1. Classification (NCBI taxonomy): domain Eukaryota; kingdom Metazoa; phylum Arthropoda; class Insecta; order Lepidoptera; family Sphingidae; genus Mimas; species Mimas tiliae. The sequence continues at coordinate 4,672,734 of HG995248.1, read as the reverse complement.
GCTAATTTAAAGGTATTTACGAGTATCAGTTAAACCCTGCCTATGGCATCGCTTCTTGAGAACTATTGCTACGCAATAGCCAGTTTTATTCAGCCCTGGACCTAGGGGGGGTCAAACTGGGCCACCCGCCCCGGGCGGCAATTACAGGGGGCGCCAAAATCATAATATAATATGATAAAAAATAAAAAACTTGCTCCACTAAGCTCCTAGAATACGGAAGCCTGGTTGACTCACCGTCGACTTGTAAGAAATTGGCGCCTCACAGGCCCACACCACACGTGACAAGTATACATTTATTAAAGGGTTCTTAATGTCCCATTCACGAAAAATGCCAACCATTATATATTTGTGAGTTTTTTAAAGTAATTTATCTCAAACGCTGGAGAGAAGGGCGCCACTAACAAGTTTCTGCCCCGGGTCGAAAAAATCGTAGATTCGGGACTGGTTTTATTATGAGCAAGCTAATTTGGATTAGTACCACCGTCTTAAAGATATCGACGTGAGGATTTAAGTACTTTTATGAATCATATGATTAGTATTACTTTTATCAGTCTAAATGGGACGACAAGCAGATCGTTCGTGTGATGGTAAGCGCCATACTTGGTCTTATTAATTAGAATATAGATAATTAATTAGAAAGTAGATACTGTACGCTCGTCACTCCGAGACATAAAATGCCCAGTAACTACTTTGATTTCAGTGTCCTTTAAACCAAAATAAAACAGTAATTACATACTGCTTAGCATTAGAAAAAGGCATACGGGTGGAACCTCCCTAGAGAGTCCTCTCACACATGAGGAACTTACCAGCTAGAGATTGCCGAAGAATCACCGATACTTTGAAGCCTGGTAATTAAGCTATCGTTCCCACACCAAATAAGCCCCTGATTTTTTAATACTCTATCCGCTACCAAATCAAATTGGATCATTGAAGACAGCCCATACCTTCCATATTTGCCTTACCCAGTAGGAAGTACGCTGATCACATCATAAAATAGAATTCAATTTCGTCAACAATTCCCATGTGAATTCACCAGTATCGACTCAACATAACCAACACTCGAGCATTCCGTTCCACTGATGTTTGGTTCTTATTCATTAATGTCAATATTGACTCGCCGAGCACCAAAGCTTGCCTCAGCTGATATTTGAATATACGCCTTTAGGTATATGGGCTGAATTGAATTATATTTGGCTTCTATAGATTTTTTACGGTTCTAATCAATCTTCTATATATTAATAAGTGATGAGAAAACTTCGAATCCCTATTGTGCGCACGGAGGATTGTGAGATTTGGCACAGTTACATTTTATATGGAAGGGGAGTGCAGAATGATATTTATATATAATACTAGCTGACCCTGCGAACTTCGTACCGCCTAACAGTCGATTCTTAATTTTTTTATTTTTTTATACATACGCACTCATACGCACTCACGCCCGTAATCCCCGAAGGGGTAGGCAGAGGTGTAACCAGTACACCCACATTTCGCCGAGCGTATCTCCGTCCCACGATGTGATAGGGGGCGAGCCTATCGCCATACCGGGCACAAATTCCAGACTCCGGGCTGATACTGAGCATTTCGTTATAGAAAAACCCAATACCACTTTACCCGACCCGGGGATCGAACCCGAGACCTCAGCGCTAGCCTCAATCGTGAGCTATTAAGCTATTAAGATAAAAAAGAAAGTAATATTAATATTTATAATATACTAATGTCACTCAATTGTTTTGCCTTCCCGGAACCTCTCCACTTACACTTAAACTTTATGGTATGGTATTAAAGTTCAAATTGACTTTAAGTACCTATTATTACTAATCGATTGTATGGGAGTATACAAAAATGTTGTTTTTAGACTTTTTCAGGCAATTTTTTAATTTTTTCTCCGTAAGAACCATCCTCGTACTTCAAGGAATATTCTAAAAAAAGAATTAGCGAAATCGGCTCAGATCTAGAGTTTTGCGCTTAGCAACACATTCAGCGATTCATTTTTATATTATAGATATGTCACAAATATGTACATTTTATTATATAAAATATTATGTTTTTATGCTCAGATTGCATACATGTCTGAATGCCAAATCTCGCAGCTGACTTCATAGAACAAAATTCAATAAATATATCGAATTTCGACAACTACGCGACCACTTTTAATAATTATTACATGTAGCGTATATTTACTTCTGTATATTGGAATTCTAATAAGCGGTTGTCATTGTGGTTTATTTATATTATCGGCTCTTTGGTCTAGTGACAGCTTACTCAGGCTAAGACATACTGAGGTTCTAGGATCAAATCCTATGTTAGGCAATCACTATTTGTGATTCCCCTGAATTAGAATTTATTTCTGTAATGGTGATAGGCTCGCTCTTTAGATGATGAAAAGGCTTGGTCTTAAGCTATTATATTTCCTAGTATACATAGCTAATGTTACTTATTAATAGGAAATTTATTATGTAATGATAATTTGTTTAATGGATATTGAGTTGAGTGACCTTCATGACAGGCGTTGGGAAATAATGCCTGTACCTATCTTACATCTAATTGTGATCAGTCTGTCAGTATGTCATGCTCGCTCTAATGTCTGTGCTTGCGGCGGCGTCGGGTGCCGGGTCGGTCGCTTCCCTTTAACATGGTTGAGGAGGCCGATGGCTGGCACATGCGTCATACTCGGGTGCTGCTTGTGTGGACTGGTCTGCTCGGACTGTTATTAATAATATATTAATAATTTTTATTATCCAAAAATAAAAATATTATCTTTTATTTGTTAACACTATTTTAAGGTCTTAATTTATTCGTCATGCTTATGGAGGTCGTGCAAGTTAATCCAATGCGTAGATATCATTTCTGTAATTGCTTGATTGAGCTGCTCTATAACCAATTAAATATTGTAAAACCTTATGCTGTAATAATTGTAAACTAGTTTTGAAAAGAGCAACGCTGGAGTTTCTTGCTCGTTCTTCTCGAGCGAAACAGCATTCCGAACTAGCGATAGAATTTTGACGGAATCTAAATAATGTATAACATTTTATGGATTCAATAAATATTTTGAATTTTGAATTTGAATTTGAACATCAGTGCTTAGACACTGCTGCTTAACGGCAGAAATAGATAAAAGGGTGGTACCTACCTAGACTGCCTCCTACATACGAGGGACCTACCACTTTGTACAAATCATGAAGAAAGGAAGGAAAGGCGAATCCTGTCATTAAGCCAGACTATTGTCTAAAGAAAGATATAGATAGATATTTAATTGGTAAATGGTTTAATTGCTACGCTGTAGACAGTTTTGTCTACACACCAAAAAAAAACAATACGCATCAAATTGAGAAATATCTCAAGTTTATCTTCAATTAAAAATAATCTATTTTCTGATCAAACTTCCGTAAACTGCTGTCTCTTTGTAAGGAGTTTCCTTATACGAACAAACGTTACTATTTGTGTAACTTCCTTGAACAAACCGGATGGATTACAACGAATTAGTAACCTTCTTGCTTTTCTTTGTGTGCTTACTCAATAAGAGGAAAAAAAACAAAAACGATGTATTTGTTTGGTTAAATTTGCTTTGGGAAATACCTATAGGCTTACGGCTAATAAAGTAAATCTTACTTGATACCGAGTAACCTCTGGTTGAATGATCGTCAGCATATAGTGAGTGAATTGAAAAATTTAAATGTCCAAAAATATGTGACAACATGAGACGTATATTTAACCCCCGACAAAAACGAGAGGTATAAATTTAACCCCTCTGTCTGTACATCTGTCGAACTGTACGTTTGTGTAACCGTGTATGATATTGTAGCGCTTAAACGAATGCACACATTTAAATGCGGTTTACTTGTATTAAAGCTGCTTAATTAAGATTTTTATAATGAAAATTTATTCAGTCATTTAGAAATTATAAATGTTTTCTAATTATAGTCAGGGCGATTTTAACAGTAATATTATTGAAATACTTAGTATTTTTTTATTAGCTTGAATCCTGAAACGAGCATGTGCTCGCCTGATGGTAAGTGTGACGCCTGCCTATCAACAGAAGCCAAGGTGGTAAGTCCCTCGTATGCGAGAGGCCGCCTGGGTTGGTACCACCGCTTTGTTTATTTCTACCGCCAAGCAGCAGTGTGTAAGCACTGTTGTGTTTCGGTTTGAAAGACATTGAAGCCAGTGAAATTACTGGGCATTATGAGAGTTAACATCTTATATCTCGGTATCACGAGCGCAGTATCGTGCCATAGAGTATTCTGTAATCCAGAGTACTGTGTGACGTTGCTTCTTTTAATGAGTAGGCGTGACGCTTTACATCAGGCGAGCGACCTGCTCGTCTCGTCATTCAAGCAAATGAAAAAAAAAAGAGAAACACAAAGAACTTTGAATCGAGAAGATGGTGAAATAGCGCTAAAAGAACCCCAAAATCATTAGCAAATATTAAGAAATTGAAATAAATCATAAGTAATACAATACACGTTGTTTTATATTAAAGGCCGCCAAACTGAACAAGAGATACTTCCATTTCATAAAAACAAACACTACTTAATCCAATACAGAAGTACAACAAAATAGAATGTTATAAACTTGTTAGAGCAACTCCTTTTAAGTTCGCTTTATACGATGATTTGCTTTGCAGTCGAAGATTTTGAAAGAGAACTGCTGAAATCCTCAGTTACGTTGGCAAATTTGTTTGCTCTGCTCCGTATAAAAGATATTCGAAAACGTCTAAAACCGATTAAAAAGTGCACAATCGATTCTACAAACACGTTTTAAATTGAAATAGTATGTATCAAGATTATTGTTTGTATAAAGGAATAACAATAACTCTGAGTCATCAATTAACATTATTTCTGTATCCAAAAACGGAGAATAAAGCATTTTTGTATGTAATAACGGAGCATAAAACAGTTCATACATACATACGCACTCACGCCTGTAATTTCTGAAGTAGGCAGAGGTAAAACTAGTACACATTTTTGCGAACGTATTTCCGTCCCATGATGAAATAGGGAGCGAGCCTATCGCCAAACCGGGCACAATTCCAGGCTCCGGGCTGATACTAAGCTAAGCTAAGCTTTCGTAAAAGAAAAACCTAGTATCACATGTACCTGACCCAGCGATCGAACCGGAGACCTCAGCGTCAGTCGTATCACGTATCCATTACAACTGCGCCACCGAGGCAGTATACGAGCATAATGCATTATCTGTATGTGCATGTGTGGAAATAATCGAAATCTAAGAATTAGACAATAACAATTAAAATAATATGACATCTCTTAATTCGGCAGTACATTTTTTTTATGTTAAGTGATATCCACCGCATATGAACGCTCACAATACTAGAATAATTGTAGACGCGTTTCCGAAGGAAATACCGCTCATCTCATTGATTTTGGTATACGACTAAGCTGACAGTGACAACTGTTTGTTTTTTCAACACCAACGAATTAAAAAGTGTCCTTATAATAGCATTAGTTTTTCAGGCTTCATACTTCAAATATTTATTAACTAATTAATTTACTCAGTCGCAACGTATTGTAATATTAATCTAACGTAGTTTTTAAAATCCAGATTGGCACAAGTACCTATTACTAAGCATTTATATCTAAACTTACTTAACATACACATAATATATTACTTCGAAAAAAAAACTTTCATAATATCTGTCATTCCTAAAAGCCAAGGTATCCAAGTTCAATATACCTGTTCACACTTTTCCATTAAAATATATAAAGTGATTCCTCCATCAGTAATAAATACTAAGTGGCATCTCATTTCACTCGTCCTGAGTGGGTCTATAGACCCCCATCTACTCGAGTGACGTTGATGAAAAGAACATTTTATTTAAATATTTTATTACCGCGGGTGAAATTTAATTCAGTAATTTTCCTTTGTCCTAAAATGAGTTACTGTTGGCGTGGAAATGACATTAGGATTTTGGATACTCAATATATTTTGAGAAATAAAATTAACTTGCCTTACAGTCTACCACAATAAGAAAGCAGTTTCAGTCTATTTCTTTTCTAATATGATTGTGATCAGATCGATACGCCAAGAGCAGTTTGTAGCATTTAGACCATCGCGTTTCGGTTTCAAACACTGTATAGTTTAAAAGTACCCTTGAAAATTTATCCAGATGAAGACAACACAAATTCTGGTACTCCTCTTAAATTTATGGGCAGACTTGACGCTTAACATTAAGTGAGCGACCTGCTCGTTTCGTCATTTAAGCAACTAAAAAAAAACTTTTAACGTAGGGTTCCGATTTCGACGATTCTTTTTATTTACTTTTGAAAGGATATAGCTTAAAGTTGCTATCTTTTATTAAGTTCCGGGATGGAAGACGGAATCTTCGTCATTTATCACCGATTTTGATAATACTTTCTCTGAAAATATTAAAATAAAATATTTTGACAAAAAAATTCAAAAATCAACTCCGAAAACTAAAAGCTTAAAATGAAAATACATAATTTTAAGTCGGTGCTTTCTACCAATAATTGAACATTAAATTGCATTTTTTTTTGTTATTTTACTTATGTATGTATCTCGTTCATGAATGCATAATTTTAAAACAGACATAAAACTAGGTTCTCTCCAGAGGGGTTGACATCAGGCAGGCGGCCGGTCGTAAAAACTACAAACCAAATCTTTCTATAACATTTCTTAAAAAGCATGTTGCGGGTTGCATGTTGTTGGGGTCGGCCCACTGCGAGTGGGATGAGGGAAGGAAGGATAAAAGGAGGTACTATATTCAATTTAATATGTAAATTTATTCGCAATTTCCTTAAAAATTCATGAATATATTTTGATAGCTGATCCACTAACGTAGTCTACATTGACATACTTTCGGTAAAATTTTAGTGTTTAATACATGAGTTTATCATACATAAATTATTGAGCTATTTATGCAGCAATACAATGCCATGTGACAAATTTAAATACGAAATTATATTCCGTTCTCAAATACGCTGTATTGCTACACTTTAGAATATTATGCTCAAGTTAACATTGTATAAAATTTGTACTAGTGTACGAATAAGAAAGTCGAAGCATTCTCAATCGTTTAAATTCGCAGATGCTTACATTTAGCAGTTTGTTCGCTGTCATTTTAATTCAACTTTCCTTTTATTAATTCAATTATGTATAAGTTCAACGTTTAAGTTTTCTATACACATATTTCTGGACTACAATATAGATTAAAAATGTATTAGTTTATTCTATATCTTTGTAACAATTGTAATGTGTCTTATACTACTTCCTACTATTATTATAAATGTGAAAGTTTGTATGTTTGTGAGTTTGTGCATTTGGCTGTTTGTTAGTCAATCACACCTTAACAAGTGAACCTTAACAAGGTTTTGGATGACATTTGGGACACAGGTAGTCCATGACCTGGATTTAGACATAGGCTATTATCCAGGAAAAGGCCATTCACATGGTGGAGCCGCGAGCGAAGGAAAGTGTATAATAAAATAAAACATAAGAAAATTAACATTCCAGAATAACTGTAACAATACAATAGACAAAAACACAAATGTAATGATAATAATCAGTTATATGTTTCACGAGCGTGTACCCCTGCTCGGTATTTAGATCACGAGCTTGCCATCAGTTGCAAAGCCAGCTTTTGTCTGACCACTCGTCCGTTTTAAGTGTTTTATTGTGTGATACGGACGCAAATTACCTCTCCCTTGAACCTTTTTATTTTTGGGATTATACAGATTGTCGTAGCTTTGATTAAGTTAGTATTTTTAACATCCGACAAAAAGGAGGGGTGTTTTCTCGTCTATTTGTTTGTTTGCCAGTGTGTTTGTATGTGCAGTGTTAGTGATAATTAGTATCATATGTCGAAATGTATTGTCTTCAAACGTCAGGCAGAAAGAATACTATAAATTTGGCTAACACGAATTAACTAGATTCATACATACATCTTTAGTTCATAATTAGGGGGTTTTGAAGGGGAGGGATATTTAGGCTTCCGGATATCTGTCACTGTACGAAACACAGCAACAGGCCGCTGCTTTACGTCGGTTGTCTGTGAGACAATGGCAACGGAACTGCCTCGGTGGCGCAGTTGTAATGCGTACGCGTTACGATTAATCAAAGGCTGAGGTCTCGGGTTCGATCCCCGAGTCGGGTAAAGTGGTATTGAGTTTATCTATTTCGAAATGCTCAGTATCAGCCCGGAGTCTGGAATTTGTGCCCGGTATGGCGATAAGCTCGCCCCCTATCACATCGTGGGATGGAGATACGCTCGGCGATATGTGGGTGTACTAGTTACACCTCTGCCTACCTCTTCGGGGATTACAGGCGTGAGTGCGTATGTACGTATGTAAAATGGCAACGATTTGTGTAGTAGATGCAGTTGATAGAGTTGTACTAAACTCTTTGATAGTAAATAGTGAAATAGATTTAAGAAACTGCCATGAGGATGAAGCTATTTATATAAATGACAGACAGGTCGCTCACTACAAAGTCAACGTGGAGCCCAGGGGGGAGCGAGCGACTAGAGTGCGCACCAATGGTTAAGGACGAAAGGAAGTCGTCTGTAGTTTCACTGTACTCAAATATCTATAACAAAATGGTACCTACATACGCGGTTAGCACCCTCACCACAACTAAATTTGGATCACGAAATGTACATCAGTTGTGGCTGAACTTGCGCTCACCTGTTTATTCAAGTGATTTAAATGTTTCTAAATTACAGTTTAATTCAATAAGTAGTTGCAGATATTTAATTTATGAAAGTTTTTTTTTTATTCGCCCTCTGCCACATGGCATATTAATAAGTTGAGCTACCGATGGGTTCACTGCACTAGATGCTTAGTAGTAGTGCTTAATAGACTCTGCCTATTCTTTCACAGACATGGGCGAGCAAATGAGCAAGCGGGTAACCTGATAGTATGCCATCACCGCCTCCTCCCGTCGGACTTTGAGGAAGGACAAGGCTCTTTTCTTGAAGGATTTTTATAGCATAGGCTGACAAACAAGTACTTGGGTCACATGCTAGTAGGTGATCTCCATCACCCATAAATGCCCATAATATCAGAAGAATCATGGACGCGTTGCCGGTCCTATTACCAGACACCAGCAAACTGAACCTACTAAACCAAAACAATCACGGATGCATTTTTGACTTAAGGAGAAGAATGGGTAAATTGGTTTTAGAGTGGTAGAGCCACGCTGTTTTGTCTACAGAATGAATGGGCCGACTCGTCCGGGTTGTTGCCACTGTCTCACAGAAAACTGGTAAAGTAGCAGCTTGCTGATGCGTTTCGTACGGTGAGTGAGATATCCGGATGCCCAAATCACCTCCCCTTCCTAATCGCTTTCCATTAAGGTCGGCAACGCACCCATAATTCTTTTAGTATAGTGGGCGTACATGGGCGGTGGAGATCACTTACCATCAGGTGACCCACATGCTCGTTTGCCGGGCTATCCTATAAAATAAAATAAAATGGGGATTACGAAGGAGGAGCCTGCGCTTGCGAAAAAGTTATCGTCTGGATCACACAACTGCCAATTCATGTAGATTTCTGTAAGACAGTCGTACTACACCGGTCGTACCGGCTTAGTGTTGTAAAACTATCTACAACGTGTCTATACCATTTTGTTTTATAATCCTTTTGCAGATATCTCCAAACCAGACCTCGTAGGTACGTTGGACTCAACGGCCTAGGTCTACCGATTAAACTCCATGGTGTTCCTCTCTCTCTCGTATGTCAAAGGCCACAGGGTACGCAACAGCTGCAACCTCCGCGAGAGTCGGCCCTTATACAGTGCAAATCGCGGTCTGAGGGATTGACCCCTCAGACAGAATATTGTAAGTGGTTGAGCCATTCTCGTGATTCCAAAAACGTGTCTTTTGTTGTCAAATAATTATTATACTGATAACTGATAAATACGAGTTCTACGTTCTTGAAAGATCACAGAAAACTACCGCTATCAGCAGTTTTCATGTAGCAATAAACTGTTATATTGCTGAGCACGGGTCTCTTCTGTGATTAAAAGGAGCTAGGTCTTTTTACCACTTTAGCTTCAAACTTACTGTAACACTACTCAACAGTAATGCGAACAATACTTACTAGTTCATATGTTGTGGCTTGTATTCGAAAGACCAAGGAGTAGAAGAAAAAGAGGAAGGTCTTTAGTTTAGTTTAGGCTTTTAGTTGCCCAGCAGTAGGGCATAAAATATATAGGCCATAAAAAGTAATTCTCCCAATATATTAAAGGCATTATTTATTTCAAATTAGAATATATCACAATGCGATGAAATTTGTAGATATTCAAAAGGTTTCGATTGACTGGCCCGGAACGCGCACGTGCCGATTACGGGCGAACGCACTTCAATTCTACGGAAAATGGTACGCTCAATTGCGATTTGAAGCATTTTATCCTACATTACTGTAGAATTCCTAATAGTTTGTATCCTAGAATGACAAAAGGATTAAGTATGAATAAGTGTCCTGCAATGCAAAAAGAACATGAAAAAACTGTGTGTTACTTACTTGTTATTTCTGTAAATACGATAAAATCGAAAATGTGTAGGGCGTAGTTGATTATCATTATAGAGATACAATAATAAATAATTGCATCAAAGTCACACACATAGTCTTGACGCTACACTAGAACAAGTATTAGGACGTAGGAAGGAACTACAAGAGATTTTCGCTATTACAACACCCAGACTCGAAACAAATATTTGTGATTCTCTTTTTTTTATTAGCTGAGGTCGGTAAACGCGAAACTTCACCTGATCGTAAGTGATCTCCACTGCCCATGAACACTCATAATACCAAAAGAATCTTGGGTGCGTTGCTGAGCATAAGGAAAAGGAATAGGAATTGGAGAGCTCAGGGGGGGTATTGGGCATCTGGAAATCTCATTCAACATACGAAACGCAACAGCAAGCTATCGGTTTTCCGTAAGACAGTGGTGATTCCCCGGTCAAAAGCCAGTAATTCATGCAGTAAACAGCTGTCAAACTATCTACAATGTGGCTCTACTACTAACTCTCTTGTTTCACACTTTCCACTGACTGCTGTTAAGATCGTAAAATACTTATGTTCATTGTTGATAATGCCTAAAATAAAAGGGATACTAAAAGGTATACTTGTATTTACCCATCTCGACTGCCTCGATAGCGCAGAAGTAATGCGTAAACGGTAAGAAGACAAAAGGTAAAAAGACCTATAGATATTGTAATATAATTAAATAAAAACTACAAGCCAAATATTTTTATAAACGTGTTAAAAAAGCATGTTGCGCCGACCCCGCTGCGAGTGTGATAAAAGCAGATTGAAAGAAGATAATTAAATATAATAAATCAGTCGCATAGTGTCAATATCGGTTGATTTCATCTTAGGGATCGTAGAGTAAACGATACCTCATCGTTTCCTAACGCTGGCTTTTACGACATCATCCTGTTATCACCACGTGGCAGGCTCGCTACACTCAAATTTTAAATCTTTATTATATTTCATTTGCAGTCAAATTTGAGTTACGGCCTCTTGAATCCACAATTAATTTAATCACATTTTTATATTTATCAGTCAGGATTTTAACTACTGACGTAAAAAGTGGGCTGTTCAAACTGTTCCCTGTCCGTATATGGCATCGTAACTTCTAAACGGATGGGGCAATTCGATTTCAGTTTATTTAAAAGTTGATATAATCGATATAGTTCTTGAAGAATACACTCAGCTATTTTAAAACATTTGACGCTGCGATTTCTTATGTTTACGTGAATATTACACATTGAAATAAAACTAGTTTATACGGATTTTATCGCGGATTTAAACGTCGGGACTAAAATTAAATTAAACCGCGATAAAATCCGTATAAACTAATTTTATTTCAATTTAGACGTATTTTTTTAATTATATTAAGTAGGTGTTTGAACTTAAGGTTGTAATAGTTACCAATAATAAGTAGGTGAGGTAAGTATGTCTTTACCTTCAGCTTGACAGACAGTGCGTTAGTAGAGACCAAAGAGAATAGTAGTGACCGTAGACCGCGGAATAATCTTCCTAAGAATGACATAATCATGCTCATGTCTTTCTATATCTTGGATAATGAAACAATCAGGTCGCTCGTCTGATGGCAACGCCTGCCCATAAATAGAAACAACACCACACAGAACTTTGAATTACAAAGCACTGCATGGCACTGGACTGCACTCGTCACCCCGAGACGTAAAATATTAAGTCTCATAATGTCCAGTAATTGCACTGGGTCTAATGTCCTTTAAATCGAAACACAACAATGCTTACACACTAGGGATTGTTGTACTTAGTGTGTAAGCGCACTTAAGCCTATTAAGCCTACTTTTAATGGTAGACAGCGTCTTAGATGTGCTCTGGCATTGCTGAACTCCACGGGCGGCGATAACCGCTTACCATCAGGTGGGCCGCCTACTCGTCTGTCTATCTGGGTAATAAAAAAATAAAACTGCTGTTTGGCAGCAGAAATAGACAAAGCGGTGGTACCTACCCAGGCGGCCCTTGCATGCGAGGGACCTACCACCTAATAAATGTAGATCATACCAGGAATACGATCCTCCAGACGACATAAAGAGCGTTTATTTTTTCATAGACCCCTTTCAAAATTTTGCTGGTTCCGGTGGACCCCCTGCAGGTACATTTATACCATATTCCCGAAAATCGACAAAAAATTTGAGGATTAGATCTAACTATGGACCCCCGTCGAGTCTCCCGTGGACCCCTGGGGGTCCACCTGGACCACTTTGGGAACTAATGCTATAGAGGAACCTCAAGACCGGTGAATGTCGAAATAGGAAGGCAGATCCTGGCAAAAGATCGGGAAGAAGACGAAGAAAAATTAGCAAAGCTTAAATATCAGAAATATTAGAAGATCATTAATATAGATTTGTTATGAAACTAATGTCAGATTTGTTTAACTCGGCTTGAGCTATTATTGAGTTCTTTTAATCTGGTTACCTTAATGGTAATTAAGGATGACCACCATACCATATCAAGCATATTTCTATACCACAATATCTAGAGAACCGGTTACGTTACATATAAAATTCTAAACATTTGATTCAGTATTTGCGGGTCTGAGTGAATTGGTAATAAAATATTTTATTAGGCCACTCCATACCTCAGTATTACATTATCTTGGGCTTATATTTTAACATCGACTTTTTGGTATAGTGGCAGTCTACTTAGAATGAGAAACCGTTATGTTCTCTTAGGTTGAAATCCTAGCTCATCGGGCATTATTTGTGTTTTATCTACGAAAAATCATATCATGCTAAAAGTGAGTGTAGACAGTTTTGTCTACAGCATGAAAAAGCCGGCTCGTCCGGGTCGTTACCATTGTCTCACAGAACACCGGCGTAAAGTAGCAGCTTGTTGCTAAGTTTCGCACGGTGAGTGAGATATCCGGAGGCCCAAATCCCCTACCCCTTCCCAATCCCTTACTTATTCCTTTCCTTTAAGATCGGCAAGGCGCTCATAATTGATTTGGTATTATCGGCGCACATGGGCGGTGGAGATCACTTACTATCAGGTGACCCACTTGCTCGCTTAGCAGCCTAAGCTAAAAAAAACAGGTAAATCATTCCGTAACATGTGTTAAAAGGCATGTTGACACCGACCTCACTGCGAGTGGGATATGCAAGAAGAAGAAGACGACCATCTATACAACGTGTTACAGAAAGGTGTGGTCATATTTTAGGGTCATTACATACACCGTACAATTAGTACTTATGTACCGGATCTTTTCAAAACCAAGACATCCGAAAATTTCACGTAAAATTTAATCACTCGTTTATTAAGATCGATCAGATTGATGACATCACTATTAATTATTATGAACGAATACTCACTTTTTAATAAACTTGAATAAGATGCACGTAATTCTACGGACATACGTACGTAACTTGTAATTTAAACACAAATTAACACCTGAAAGAGATTGTGTGTTGAAGACAAATAGGTACCATCCTTTAGAAGCATGTTAAAGACTTCATTCACGGGTCTTCCATCTATGAATTTGGCTTATTACAGTCGACGATCCTCTTAAAAACTTTTATCAGTTACACCAATACATAATACTTATTTTTAGTCAATTACAACATATTTTTTTTACTCGTAATCATACTTCATAAAATCAGAACTTGCCGAACTGACTGCGTCAAATAAATATTGACATTTGACAACTGTTTAATTTTTTTTTAATTATAATATAATTAAATGAAAGGAGGTCTATAGTATTATTGTTTATCATTTAATGTTGTCCAAAGTTGAAAGTCGATATCGACATGTTACTCATTCGATAAAAAAGAAAATTCTATAATTATTGTACTAGCAATGCAATCGGATTTGGTACTATGGGAGATAAATACTTATACCCTACACTATACATTGCTTAAATTTGCCCGCCCCTTTCTATAACACGTTGTATAAATCAATACCGCATGAGCATGAAACAAAGATAAATCATTGACTTTACAACTATTATAGAAACTTCCTCGTTATTTATCAATGAGTTATGTTTCCACAAGATTAAGTTCTGAAGCACACGCTCATTAATATACTACGGTTCCTCAATTATTCCGCGAAATGTTGGCAACTTTGGGACGCCACTTGTACCTACCCTTCACAGTGTTCAGAGTTCTATATAAACAACAAGCCATTAGTTTTTATAAATATTTTATTATGTTGAGTTTTCTAGTGGCATTGGTAACGACAATTCTGAAATTTTTGTGTATTTGGAACTTGTATTACAAAACTATTGCCTCTACTATTTCCAAGGCTGAGCTAGTAGTTGTGCTAAAATATTTGCTTTATTATTATTTACTAGCTTTTGCTCGCGGCTGCGCCCACGTGAATAAACTTTTCCGAAATAAAATGTAGCCTATAACCGTCTCCAGGGTCCCATCTATATCTACATTAAAAAATCATCAAAATCGGTTCAGTTATTTAGGCGTGAAAGCGTAACAAACAAATAGATTTTTTTTCATAAAAAGTATCCTATGTTACTTCTTATACCTCCAAGAATATGTGTACAAAGTTTCATGATGATTGGTTAAGTAGTTTTCGTGTGAAAGCGTAACAAACAAACTTACATTCACATTTATAATATTAAGTATGATTCTATTGTCAGCCTCAGTGGCACAGCGGGTGAGTAGCCGGCTGTGAAAATATAGACGGCGGTTGCGATTCTCGCTCCGAGACAAATGTTAGTCTGATCCACAGATATTATAGTTTCGGGTGTGGATGTCCTGGGACCGTAAGTTGTTCGTAGGTTCTGATACCATACAGGTTAACCTAGTGGCGTCTTTTTTTATTAGCTTGAATGACGAGACGAGCAAGTCGCTCGCCTGCTCATAAACAGAGGCAACGCCACCCAGCACTTTCAATTACAAAGCACTGCATGACACTGGACTGCGCTCGTAACCCTGAGACATAAGGTGTTAAGTCTCATAATGCCCAGTAATTTTAATGTCTTTCAAACCGGAACACAGCACTGCTAACATACTGTTGCTTGGCGGCAGAAATAGACAAAGCGGTGGTACCAACCCAGCTGGCCTCTCGCATACGAGTGACCTACCACCTTGTAAACTGTCTTATCTTGTCTGGACTATGTGTGTATATGTATATTTCAGTTTTGTCATCTGTTAGGGATGGAATAAAAAGGCTTCGAACTTTTTTAATAGTAGCGCAAGCGAGAGGAGTATGTAGGCGCATGCGGCTCGTTGCAGACTGCCGAACGTGCGGGCGGACCCCTTGCCCTTCGCCCCGCAACCCATTGTTAGCATATTGCGCCGACACTCGCCTCTCGGGAATCGGTACATTGCGTTTAATAAAAAATAGGTAATATAAAAAGTGTACAAATTATATTTGCATAATTGTAACATTAACATCACCTTGCAAAAGGTTAAATAAGTCTTATCTTAAAAACTATACATTTTATATTATGATGGTAGCCTAATCATCAAATTATCATTTGGCACTCGGGGATTTCCTCAATAACACATTCGCAACTCACACAACGAAAAATTATGTTTAAATAAATAGTGTTCCATAATTTTCTGGTGTTTACCCACAGCCCACAACTAAATTACTAAGCAATTGTCATATTCAAGTGCACATATATAATGATTTACGAACATTCGGCGTCAGTGCGAAATTTTATCCGCATCATTATGTTTCGCTTTATGCTCCTGACGCTTTTGTCATGTGTTTTGCTGTTGGTACAGGTATGACAAGCATTATTTACTTAGCGATAGAAGTCTATATATTTTTTTTAAGCTGTATCGTTATCTTTGTTTTACTTTATTTTATTTATAAACTCTTTATTGTACATCTTAAAAAAGAAAATTAATGACAAAAGAACCTGTAAAATTATAGCGTAGTACAAATGGCGGTCTTATCGCTAACTGCGATTTCTTCCAGACAACCTTTAACCTTTGACAGCCTCCGTGGCGCAGCGGGCGAGTAGCCGGTTGCGAAGCGTGAGGCCATGGGTTCGATTCCCGCACCTTGACAAATGTTTGTGTGATCCACAAATATTTGTCTCGGGTCTGGGTGTTGTGGGATATGTCCCTCGTAGTTCCTGATACCTACGATACAGGTTTACCTAGTGTGGGGTCAGGACTATGTGTGTGACTGTTGGGTGTATTTATTTATTTATTTGTTTTATTAATTTTATTTTAATATTAATGTATTTTTTTTAAAAACAGTTTTCGGAACCGAAACTAAACTCACCTGTTCGAGTTGCTTATATCCGTGTATTACAATGTTGTGCCCTGTAACTTCCTAAACTAAATTGAAACTTTCAGGCCCAGGAGAACCTTATGGATAAATGCGGCCGATTGCTTCATCCCGTAAGTTATAACATTCATATTAAAACACGAGGCGCCTGCTGCACCACCTCTGCGGAAATGTTGCTTACCAAATAAAATATAATACGTTCAAAATATAAAAGTCGCACTCTGATATATATGCCGGAAGAAATTCAGGAAGTACCAGTACATATAGCATATACCAGTACATACGCTTCCCCGTATAAATTGAAAGCATGATTATTTTGTATTTTCTACTTCTTCCTGCACCTGCCATACCGGGCACAAATTCCAATCCAGAGCAATTTGCAATTTTCTCACGACTCTCAGCCGGATTTGACCCCAGGTCCTCACAGTTTTCAGTCTAAGCATGCTGCCATAAGACCAATGAGAGGATTGAAATAAAACTAGTTTATACGGATTTTATCGCGGTTTAATTTTTTCACGCGAGAGACTGTCTCTCCCGTGACCACGAAAGCTAAAAAGCTTTCAAAACGTCGGGACTAAAATAGAAATTAAACCGCGATAAAATCCGTATAAACTATTTTTATTTCAATGTGTAATATTCGCGTAAACCTAAAAAAACCCAAAGAAAGGACTTTTAAAAATTATTTTCACTGTTATTTTCCATTTTAGCAGGCTAAGGATTGCACTCTTTGCATCTTCAGATATACAAATAAGAAAAATAATTTTGTTTAATTTTTGTGTGCAGAAAGGGTTATCTTGTTGCAAAAAGAAATATATCCCTGAAAGTATAATTGAAGAATTAAAGGAGTGTATGCATATGCCAGCCAAGCCGCCGCCTTCCGTGAGTATTTTTAAAGTAGTCCTAGCTCTGTTAGTACTTTACTAGCATTCTACGAGGAACAAAGCGTGCGAGGAATACAATACTGGAAATATCGTGTTAGAAAAATTCTTACACAGCACTTTTTGACCACGGAATCAAATTCACTGCCATTTTACAGCCTGTATAGCTTTTTTATACTTACCATTATAAAGAGGTAAAGTTTGTAAGTTTGTTGTTATCTCTGAGATTACTCATCAGGTTCTATCTTATCATCATCTCTTTATCTTATTCTTATATCTTATATATAAAATTCAATTGTTTTTCGTTAGCCTCGCTAAAACTTAAAACGGATTTTTCTGGGTAATTAAGTGGGTCCCTGGATGGTTTATACTCAAAATTGGACCCGGTAGGTGAAGCAGCGCGGGACAGCTAGTAAATTATAAAGATGCATTATACGTGCTTCAAGCAATTTTTTATTACGATAAAAATGAGATTTCTATAAGAATAAGATTTCAAGCGGTTGGAGCCGCGGTCAAAAGCCAGTCATCAATATTTTTATATCATTCCAACGTGATTATTTACTGTTCAATCATGCGTAATAAATATGGGTAAGATAGGATAAACATTTGATTGAAATTCTTTAAATGTACCTGTGGTTATGTGCAACCAATATTAGAGTTACTGCAATGTTCTATAAATCGATATGGGTGTCATTTTCCAGAAGGCCAATTCTCGTAATTTTAATTGTTCAAAATATCATTCCGATCTAGTCTCAGCGTCAAGAAAGTTGCAAATGGCATTCTCTTAAACCAATAATTAACGTCAAATGTGAACATAGATCATAATGAGATTGAATGTAGAATAAAAGTTGACTGAAGTTAAAACGGTATAATGCTACTGCTAATGCTAGGTGCATTTATGACGATTATTGGTTTAAGAGAATGCCATTTGCAACTTTCTTGACGCTGAGACTAGATCGGAATGGTATTTTGAACATTTAAAATTACGAGAATTGGCCATCAGGTTTCTTGGGGTCTTGTTACGAAAACGACATCCAAGATGCCGGATATTTTTATCAACAAATCTAATTCTATCTATATCTATTTTTATTAATTGAAAAAGTGGCCGTCATTTTATTATTATTTCGTTTTTAAAGGCCGATTGACTTCATAACAGGGAAATGGGGCGCCCCGTAGTTAAAAATGGTATATTCGATGTTAGAATAATTGCTTCATTGGGTGACACCTACAAAATATGTCCAGTAGTGAATAACAATTTCTTTTCAGTGTGAAAGAGAGATTTGTATGGCCAAGAAGGGAGGTTTTGGATCCGACGATGGAACTCTTGACAAAACTAAACTAAAAGAATTGTTGAAGATCATGACGGATGATAAAGATTTACAACTAGCTATAATTGAAGATTGTGTTAACGGCGACCTAAACGAGTACGGACCTCCGGAATTCTGTGATATAATGAAAATTAACACATGTCTGCATCTGCACTTAGTTGTGGTAAGTTATAAATACACACTCAGGCCTGTAATCGCCGAAGGGGTTGGCAGAGGTGTAACCAGTACACCTACATTTCGCTGAGCTTATTTCCGTCCCAAGATGTGATAGGGAGCGAGCCTATCGCCATACCGGGCACAATTCTAAACTCCGGGCTGATACTGAGTAATTCGTAATCGAAAAACCCAATACCACTTTACCCGACCCAGGGATCGAACCCGAGACCTCAGCGTTGGCCTCAATCGTAACGTACGTACGTAATGCGTACGGCATTACAACTGCCCCACCGAGGCAGTAGTTGTAGTGTAATAATAAATAAATAAATAACCCTATATTAAACACGTCCCACTGATGGGCACGGGCCTCCTCTACTGAACGAGAGGGGTTAGGCCATAGACCACTACGCTGGCCTTATGCGAGTCGGCAGATATCACATGCCTTCGAAATTCTTATGAAAAGGCAAGGTGGTAGGTCCCTTGTATGGGAGAGGCCGTCTGGGTTGGTACCACCGCTTTGTCTATATCTGCCGCCAAGCAGCAGTGTGTAAATACTGTTCTGTTCCGGTTTGAAAGATATTGAAGCCAGTGAAATTACTGGATATTATGAGACTTTACATCTTATGTCTCGGGGTGACGAGCGAAGTCCATTGCCATGCAGTGCTTTGGAATTTAAAGTTCTGTGTGTTGTTGCTTCTGTTTATAGGCAGGCGTGGCGCTTACCATCAGGCGAGCGACCTGTTCGATTCGTCAGTCAATCCAATAAAAAAAAGGCAGAGGTGCATGCTCTTGGGGCTGATTTTGAACCTGAGACTCGTGTCAACAATCCGTACTACTCAACACTGAGCTATGGCTGCTTCATATAATACATCTCAATATTTTTTACAGGACTGCCCTGATTGGAGCAACGATGCTCACTGCAGCGGCTCTGCAGAAGCGGCTGAGGAGTGCATCAAATCTTTGCCATAGCTCGTTGGTGAAATTAAGCATATTCTATGTTCTAATTTGTGGGCAAGAAATATAAAGCATTAGCATTATTTACCATTCTTGTTTTCATTTCACTGCCTCAGTGGCGCAGTTGTAATGCGTACGCGGTACGACTGCTGTGCTTAGGCCTCGGGTTCGATCCCCGGGTCGGGTAAAAGTGAGGGTTTTCTATTATGAAATTCTTTATCAGCCCGGAGTCTGGAATTGCAGCCGGTATGGTGAGGGGCTCGCCCCTATCACATCATGGGACGGAGATACGATCGGCGAAATGTGGATGTACTGTTTACAGCTCTGCCTACCACTTAGGGGATTACAGGCGTGAGTGTATGTATGTAAGTTGATACAGCTGCAAAATAGCAGAACGCAAACGGTTGCGATAGTATTAACTGAGGTAATTTAGAACTGAACATTGAGGTTAGCGACCACACCTCATGTCTAAAGTTCTGTGACCGGCTCACCTCAAACGAGGAAACTTTACAGCGTTCGGATGTCGCAGCCACTTGTTGGACGTTAGTTGTTTTAATAAGTGTACTTGAGAAGCGAATCAAGTAGTTCTATTTTTTAAAGTTACTGATTTTATAGTGATTTCTTACGTTTACGCGGATATTACACATTGAAATAAAACTAGTTGATACGGATTTTATCGCGGTTTAATTTTTATTTTAGTCCCGACGTTTCGAAAGCTTTTCAGCCTTCGTGACCACTAAATAAAAATTAAACTGCGATAAAATCCGTATAAACTAGTTTTATTTAAAATTCCCGATTTTAATTTCATAAGTGGAGATACGCTCGGCGAACTGTGGGTGTACTAGTTATACCTCTGCCTACCCCTTCGGGCATTACAGGCGTGAGTGCGTATGTATTTATGTATGATTTTAATATCTTATGGTTTGTTTTTATAAAGTTTCATATTATCTGTGGGCCTTTTTAATGTTGGAAATCTCTTTGGGGGATCTCGTTGGGGATCGCAGGAACGTCAAACTCGAAAATACTTTTTTATATACAACTGGATGAGAAGACGAGCAGATTGCTCGCTTAACGGTAAGTGCCATGCCTGTCCATAAACAGAAGCAACATCACTAAGAACGTTGAATTAAAAAGAAATATACTACGCTCGTTATTCTGAGAGAATGTTAAGACTCTAAATGCCGTGTACTTGGTTGCCTTCAATATCCAAACCGAAACTTACCTATGCAATACGCACTGCTGCGTGGCAACAAAAATAGACAAAGCGGTTACCCGTGAACTCGATACAAGACATATGAGAGACTCAACAACTAGTGAGGGCTAGATGAATGGATGTAATGATGAACCAGAATTCGACAATACTAAACCATTATTCCATAACCAGTAATCAGTACATTATATAATAAACTCTCAAAAACGATGCCTAATTAATACCATTGTTTATGTAATTTACGTGTCAATAAACAATTTTTTTTTTTATTTATTTTTTATTTTAGTTATAATAAAAACAAGATTAGATTATTAAATAAATCTTATGCACCTTCAGAAATTGTGTACAAGATTACAAAAAAATGCAAAATGAAAATCGTTTTACGATTAGTAGAGCCATACTGTAGACATTTTTGTCTACAGCATGAATGGGCCGGCTCATCCGGATCATTTCCACTGTCTCATAGAAAAACGACGTATAGTAGCAGCTTTCTGCTGCGTTTCGTACGGTGAGGGAGATATCCGGAGGCTTAAATCCCCCTCCGCTTGAGTTATACCTTTCCTTCAAATTCGGCAACGCACTCATTATTCTTTTGGTATTATGGGTGTATATGGACGGTGGAGATCATTTACAATCAGGTGATCCACTTGCTCCTTTACCGACTTATGCTATATAAAAAACAATAATCTTATTGCTAAGCTTATGTGAAAAATCCTTAAACAGCGCACTATATGCGACAAAAACACTTAATTTTACGTTATATCCAGTTGACAACTTGCGTAGTTCTTACCCTTATTAAGAGCTTTGGGCAATGCAACTTCACTTTATTAACGCTTTAAATAGTTACACAGGAGGATTTGGGCTGGTGTTTGGTAGATTTAAGTTACGTCGTGATTAAGGGATGTGTAGAATAAAACGGACTCTTGTGGCTATGATTAAGAAATGTTTGATATATCCTTGGATGTAATAAGAATACATTTTCAAGGACAACGGGGAAACGTAGCTAGAAATTACTGCGGACTACCATTTAAAACTTTACTATAACTTGTATATTCTCATTTTAAATTAAGTTAGTAGCTACTAGGCATTACATAAGCATTCCATAGGGTAGTTGCACCATTACTATGATCAAATAATTACTAAGAGCCATAGTAGTAGTATTAGTTTTCGGTGTAGGTATTCATTTCAGGTTCGCCATTTATTTTACTAATACGGATAGAAACCAAAATTGTTTGTCATACGTATCACCCAAGTCAACTCTAATTCGGAATTATAATCAACAGCTCAGTTTTTATTGAATTATTTCGTTCAACGTTCAACAATTTCCGAAATTTTTCTATACTCAAAGCACTTCCGCTTCCGGTATGCCGTGTATTTAATTATGCAAACTATATATAAATATCTGGATACATAGTGGTGGACGGCATTGTTCAACCGATGGCCCTCCGGGCAATTTCCTAATGAAAAACTTTAAGGCACCTTTGTTCGCTTAATCACCCCTATTAACATTACAGAGGCCCCAGTGTGCTTAACTTTATTGTGGAAAATAAGCTCGGCTGTTTCGCAACAACGGACAATTTAAACGGATAATCCGTATTCATTATTATCTGTGACTTTTTGGGGTTCCGCACTTAAAGTGGTATGGTAGACAACGAACTGTAAAGTTGAAGCAGTGTTGGAGCGGAGGCGAGTGCAGAACTTGCACACGGATATAAATAAAACTTAAATGCTCAGATATAAATTCTATCATAATTTAAGTTTTCTCTTAGGCCTTATTTGGTAATAAACCGCGTGCAAATGTTATTATAGCATATAAGGTCTAGTCACATACGACAGCCGGAGCGATTAAAGTGATTAAAAATTGTTTAAAGTTACTGTTTCTATGTCCCATGTGCATCCATACAGTCAGACCACATTGGCGCAAATTCTTTTATACTGTTTCGAATTCTCTGTCTTCAGTTTCACCTATCACGGATAATCTCGACATGATGCTCCTGTGACGCCCCATTGATTCCTAATCTGTTAGCGACTGGTATAAGAGCCCGACTGTCGGAATTGTTACTTATGCTAAGAACTTATTTAAAAAGCATATAATAGCTGTTGTACATTTTATATTTGATCACTGAATGATTTTGATAAAAATAGATCAAGGAACAGTTCTGGATTTACTAAGTACGAAAATGATTTAATTATGAGAATTAAAGTATAGTTTTATATTTGTAGAGCAAATTTTTGTTTTCATTTCTTCAACAATAAAATACTGAACCGATACTTTGCACCTTAATATGTATGTGTATACCGAACCCACTTGACACAATGGCTTTTCAAACTTGACTTTTTTTATAACAACAGCCAACAATCTGTGTTGTATAGTGGTATGTTATTTATTTTTCACTAATTGTACAGCCCTGGGGATTTTTAATGTTCTCGCTTATTTTGCCGCCTCATTGGCTTGGAAGCATAATACATAGGCTGTGAAATATGAGGCCTGGGCTTAGTCGAGGACGAGAAATACTTCGTGTAATGTATAAATTTAAAAGTGCAAAAAAATATTTTATTGAATCCATATTTTCTTTATTAAATTTAGTCATATTTTTCACTTTATCATTCGTTTGTAAAGTTGTTCAACAGTGTTGAATACAAGCGTGTGAAAAAGAAGTAAGTAATTCATTCTCTCTGGTTTCGAGATATTTTAAGTGTTGTGCGAAAAATTAAAACCGACCTTTAACAAGCAAGTAGAACGTGTTCACATTATCAACTTTCCTTGGCAAAAAGATCAAGTGAATTTTAAAAAAGCAACGCACTGTTTATGTACTTTAGTTGGAGATTTTAATTAAAATATTCCGAAAGTTTTTCGTAAAGAATATTTTATTATTGTATGAACTTTTACATTGTGCAGTAGAGACTTTCTGAAAGTGAGATAATTAGGAGACGTATACAATGTATACGTAGTCATCGCGTCCTTGGTTCGCAGGTCTGGCAACACTTTTTATGAGTTTTAATAATACACCCAACACACATAGTCCTGACCCCATACTAGGTAAACCTATGTCGTGGGTATCAAGAACTACGAGGGACTTGCAGTCCCACAACACCCAAACCCGAGACCAATATTTATGGATCACACAAACATTTGTCTCGGTTTGGGAATCGAACCCACGGCCTCTCGCTTCGCAGCCGGCTACTCGCCCGCTGCGCCACGGAGCTGTCAACTAATAATATTTGGCGTAGAATTGACTTTCTAAAAAGAGGCTGATGTCAGGCAGGAGGGCTGTCGTAAAAACTAAGCTAAACAGTTTCTGCAACATATGTGATTGCATGTTGACCGGATTCCAAGTTACAATCGTATGAAGAGTTGGATGATATTGTGATAACGCGCATAAAATCACCACCATAAAATTGCCCAGCTTTCTGTGTGTGTGTTATGGCGTCATATGTCATGACATATAATCATAACATAGCGCTAATTTTCAGTGGTCACTTTAGCTTCAGCTTCACCTTTTATTTACTGTGAGACAGTGGTAACGACCCGGTCGAGTTCACCCAATCGTGCTGTAGACAAAGCTGTCTACAGCGTGGCTCTACCACTCAACACTTAGGTGTCCTGCTGCCCGGGATTAAATTTTTATTACACGAGCATGTGATTGACTATGCCTTTTTTAACCACCTTCATTATACGACTCTTTCAGTTTGGAAATAATTAGCTTTAGATTGGATATGTGCCCGATGTGTGTATACTCGGCCTGATTGAAGTAACTTCGGTGAAATTTGATTGCACTTGTTGCATTTGCACCTCTTTCCATATGATGTTAGGTACTTTATTCTGCTCAGAGGGCAATCTCTCATGACATCAATATTTCAGGCAGGTGGCCGGTCGTAATAAGTAGAAGCCAATTCTTTCTGAAATATATGTTAAAAGTTGGGCCAACCCCACTGCGAGTGCTTTAAGGGCAGGTGTGAGAAGAGAGCGGTTAGGTACTATTTTAAGTTTTCTATGTCTTCAAGTAGATTTCATTTTGTAATATTATAACATACTAACTTTTTCTATCGGCTCTCCCCGCCTGGAAGTAACCAGTGACTTATACAACCATCCGACCCGCGTTTCACTTATTAAGGGTAGAATTTCGTTTTGAGAAGATGTTTACATTCCACAAGGAAGACACCTACAAAATTTCAAGACAGTCCCTAAGATTTTGAAATTTTTGCGTAAGTGACATATCGGTTATATTTGTCGTATGTTGAGTTAAATCCTTCAAGAAATAAACGGACCTTGTTTCGGTGCAAAATAGGCTTCGTTTGATTCTTAAAGGACGCGATTCTGATATACACAAAGAAATAACTGGAGGATATCAATGGAACTTAAGAAGCAGAACGTGTTGCGATGTGAAAGAAATCTTTGTTAGTCCGTATTTCACGCCTCGATGCTCTTACCGTATTGTACGTAGATCCTTTGTTGACACATCTCGTGTAAATATGTCTATTACTCTGTCATCGAACTTTGTGTCGAAATTCGTATCATTATACACGAAGCTATAAAGATGCATACATACGCACTCACGCCTGTAATCCCGAAGGGGTAAGCAGAGGTGTAACCAGGCGTATCTCCGTCCCATAATGTGATAGGGACGAGCCTATCGCCATACCGGGCACAAACTCCAGACTCCGGGCAGATACTGAGCATTTCGTAATAGAAAAACCCAATATCACTAACCCGACCCCGGGATCGAACGCGAAACCTCAGCGTCGGCCTCAGTCGTAACAACGCGTACGCATTACAACTGCGCCACCGAGGCAGTCTTTAAAGAGGTATAATTTTTATTAGGGTTAATATAAATATACACTTAAAGGGATTGACGTACAAACTGTAAGTACCGCTTTTAAAACGGTTCTTTACAAGTACTAACCGATTAATAAGCCACAAATTCTAACACTGGAGCCTGTATGACGATTGATGGAGCATCAACAATGAGTTACAGTTGCCGACATTTAAAATCGCGATTTTGTGGTGATATACGACTGAGCTCTAAATTAGTAGTTTTATTATTTGTATTTGTATAACTAATAATATATTATATGGTTAAAACTAAGCATAATTAATAAGCTATCAATTTGAGCCTAAAATTAAACAAAAAAAAAGAAGAATCTCCGTTTATTCGTAAGTCTTGTCAAAACTTGAAGACTGCATCTTGTACACTGCAGTAGGTTGCGCTGCATACCTACGTAACTTGGATCGCGCTTAAGAATCTGTATACAATATATAACATACATAAAGTACATAATAAGACGATAAATGTACGCATGATAAAAAAATTAATAATACATGCAATCCTATATCCGTTTTTCTAAAACCCGTTACAATCATACATACATACGCACTCACACCTGTAATCCCCGAAGGGGTAGGCAAAGGTGTAACTAGTACACCCACATTTCGCCGAGTGTATCTCCGTCCCACGATGTGATACGATGCGAGCCTATCGCCATACCGGGCACAAATTCCAGACTCCGGGCCGATACTGAGCATTTCGTAATAGAAACTACCCGACCCGGGGATCAAACCCGGAGAGCTCAGCGTTAGCTTAATCGTAACGCGTACGCATTACAACTGCGCCACCGAGGCAGTCAGAATCGTTGTCCATAAGCCCTTACAATAATATAATTCTGACACCCACACAATACATTCGATTTCCAGTACACACAATTACAGTTATACCACGCGTAAGTAATCTTTTGTCAATTTGAAAAACATCGTATATGTACGTGAGAGGCCCGCTATGCTTTCATATCTGAATAAGGTTCAAATAAATATAACAATAGAGAGCAAAACTACGTTTTAAATGTTTGCTAAAACTGTTATAGGAATTTGTTTGAATGAATATATCTATAATGTGTTATTCTAAAGATATGTCTATCATTTCGAAATGAAATATTTACGTACTTATATAATACATTAGACTTATTTTTATAATTACTGTTCAAATTAGTTTTACGTTATACGTATTTTAGAATTCATTATACAAAGTTTATGATGAGTTATCCTCTATATTTTTTGTTAAATTAAAAAATGTGTTAAAATTAAGCCATACGAGTATTACATTTTTAAAATGACTTTTTTGGTGGCGATGCTTATGATTTTATTATTAAGGAAATCAGAAGATGTTGTAATAATTAATTATAGATATATTGATAGCCTCCGGAGCGAAGTGGGTGAGTAGCCGGCTATGAAGCGAGAGGCCACCGGTTCAATTCCGTTGTCCGGATCTGGATGTTTTCTCCCCGAGAGGTTGACGTCAGACAGGTGGCCGATCGTAAAAACTACAAGCCAAATCTTTCTGTAATAGGTGTTAAAAAGCATGTTGCGCCGACCCCACTGCGAGTGGAATAGGGGCAGAGGTACAAGAAGATACTGGACTTTCCATAAAAATGGATAACATCAACATTATTGGTTTTCAATGTCAATGGAACACAACAGTGCTTACACACTGTTGCTACCAACCGAAACGGCCTACGATATACCGGCATACGATGACACTACTAAACCTTATGTAAAGTACAATGCAGTCAAAATATTATGTCGACCGTCAAGAGAAATTAAGTCACTCGACGGTCTGCAGAATTATGCCAGCATGAAGTTATTACATATAGGCCCGTATTTACAAACAACACTTTATTAAGTTGTGAAATGGCCAATTCTGCGTGCATGATTGGTCAAGTGATTCGCTTCAACGAGCCACTATGTAGTCACTATGTATACAGTGGGGGCTATCCAAAGCGGATACAAAAAATGATTGGTCAGTAGAAGATTTTCAAGATTAAATAAAGATTTAGCTGTCCATTAAGGATTAATTGAATGCCAGGAGAGTTCATTAAATCGTAATTTTAATTCATTGGGACATTAATATGAAAATGGTATAATTAAACCTATCATTATGGTAATGCTGCGGTTGAGGTGCGACGATTTGGGATTAATTATTATAAATGGAATTACTTGTCGTGGTTTGCTTTATATATTGTTTTACTGTTACTATTGATACAATGGAAGTAATTGTTCTTAGAATAACTACTTACAGAAGGCAGATGTCCACACAACGCATACTCACAATCGTAAGCTGAAAATACGCACTGTGATGTGTTTACTTGCAACGTCACGCACAGAAACGCAAAAGAAATGTCAGCTAAAATGTATTTTCCTAACATTTGGTAATTTGTAGATGGACAAAATGTGTGTTCATACATTAATTTTTAAATGATAATTAATCTTAAACGTAATATCGTGAGTAGTTATTACTATGGTAATCGTATTGGAGCCATAAATGGCTTCAATTTAACTGCTTAAGTTTCCTGCGTGTAATTAGTTTCTATAAGTAGTTATTGTAAGTTATTCATATAATTATAACATTTGTGATAATTTTTATTTTGGTTTTTTATACGTTATTATCACGCCTGATCGTAAGCGATGATGTGCCCTAAGATGAAGCACGCTTGCCTAGCAAAAATGATCGTTGTACTTACTTATACATTTTGCAAGTGGTAGTTCCACGCTGTAGACAGTTTTGTTTACAATTTTAAAATTTCGTTCGTTTTCAGTATCTATAGATGTCGTCGGCCATTGCTTTTTTAACCGACTTCAAAAAGGAGGAGTTTCTCAATTCGGCTCAATTTTTTTTTGCTTTTTTATAACTGTAACGTTAATAGACGAATGATGAAATATAAACCTACAGTTATTATAAGTGAACTTACTGAATATGTATTTTTTGTATAAATTAGTTTTTGCTCGCAGTTCTGCCCATCTGAACTGGCTTTTCCGGAATAAAAAGTAAATCAAAATCGGTTCAGCGATTTAGGCGTGAAAGCATAACAAACAAACATACCCACTTTCGCATTTATAATATTAGGATGAAACAGTACAATTGTAAAACTTGTGTCGCCACAAATCGAAAAGTTGGATGCCGGCAGATCTCCAAACGCATTGTTTACAAAAATTTATCCGAACAAGGAACTGCGCGATAGTTTTCTTTGTTTGTGCCGAATTGCTCTCTCGTGTTCCGTTGAAAACTTGTTACGGATATAGCATGGCGCAGTTTTCAAATTTTTGAGACCATTTCTTCTAATAACTTGGCCCCTACGGTAGTACTCATATTAGTATCAAACCATTACTAGGTGGTAAGTCCTTCGTAAGCGAGAAACCGTCTGGGTTGGTACCACCGTTTTGTCTATTTCAGCTGCCAACATCGGTGTATAAGAACTGTTGTATTTCTATTTAAAGAATACTGAAGTCAGTAAATGCCTCGGTGTGACGAGCGCAGTACTGAGCGAGTTCTGTATGTTGTTTCTTCTGTTATGGGCAGGGGTGGCGCTTACCGTCAGGCGAGCAACCTGCTCGTGTGGTAATCGAGGCTAATAAAAAACCCAACTACGATTTGATGGATTAATGCCTAAATAATAGTATTTTATTTAGAGAAAACTACTATCCTTGTACCTCTGTCGCCTATTAAGACATGAAGTACTTATTTTAGGTCTTTTTCTTTTATTACCAGCCCCTATCCGACTCGCAGTGGGGTCGGCGCAATATGCAGCCGCCTGCCAGAAGGCCAATTCTCGTAATTTTAAACGTTCAAAATATCATTCTGATCTAGTCTCAGCGTCAAGAAAGTTGCAAATGGCATTCTCTTAAACCAATAATCACAAATGTGAACATAAATCGTAATGAGATTGAATGTAGAATAAAAGTTGACTAAAGCCAAAACGGTATAATGCTACTGCTAATGCTAGGTGCATTTGACGTTGATTATTGGTTTAAGATAATGCCATTTGCAACTTTCTTGACGCTTAGATTAGATCGGAATGATATTTTGATCATTTAAAATTACGAGAATTGGCCTTCTGATGTCAGCCCTGCTGGGGAGAAACCACCCAGACCCGAAACATGATATTTATGGGTCACACAAACATTAATCACCGGCTACTCGCCTACTGTACCACAGAGGCTGTCTTTTTCTGTGTTCTTTTAAGTTCGGAAAAATATTGTTTAATTATAAACTAACTCAATCTATTACAGATATTAAACGCTTTTACAAATACTTAATAAAAAAGCGTTTAACAAACTTACAAACCTTTTCAATGTTTTATTTTGAAGTCAGTTTCTAAGTTTTGTTAAACGTTGTTTTATTTTTATATTTTTAGTGGTAGTTACAGAAATAGCATGTAATAATACGCAAAAGTTTCTACCACCCACTCGGCTACCACCGCTTCACACATAATACACCTTAAGTAATGCAATTAAAACGCTTGCGTCATGTTGCAATGAACGTAAGCGCATTGCAAAGTAGATTGACGTACATCCTTTCCAATAAAGAATCATCGAAATCGGTTGGCGTGATATTGAGTTATTCGTCCATTTGTCGCGCACATACTTAATGCAAATTTAAGACTTATATGGTTTTCTCATGGATACCATTGTCAAATTGGACCACACGGGAAGCACCAGCTTTCAAATAAAAAAAGAATCATCAAAATTGGTTCACCCAGTCGAAAGTTCTGAGGCAACAAACATTTAAAAAAAATACAGTCGAATTGAGAACCTCCTTCTTTTTTAAAGTCGCTTAAAAAATTGCATTTTGCTTTCGAATTTAGTCGTATTTTTCAATAGCATTTACCCAAAGCTCTTTCCTCGACTATTTAATATCCATTAAAATAGACCTATCATCACAGCTATCTTCTTTATTACACAAGTTCATCTCAAATTGGTTACTTGACACACCTTTAGCGTGTGGAAAACGTGACATATTTCCCTCGCCATAATTAATTGCTTCCCATCTAATTGATTTATTATGGTTAATTAACGATCCGCTCAACTCCAAGCGAACCGAATATTATTTTGTTGTATTATTTTAGATGAAATGGGAGTTGGATATATAGGAAAATAGCTTTTGCTCGCGGCTCCACCTGGTCTTCTTCCGGGACAAAATTTCTTTCTCCGGGACAAAAAGTATTTCTATATCCTTCCCTAGGATATAACCTCTCTCCTTAAATTTCATTAAAATCAGCTCAGTTGAAAATTAAAGCTGAAAAATAATAAACATACAGATAGAATTACTTCCGCATGTTAAATCAAATCATTATATTGGAGTAAAAAATAACATTACTTATGTCATTTCATATTTCCAATAAATTTTAGATATACATGTGGGATTAGTTCAATGTAGGCCAAATAAAACCAGGATTTAATCTTGAAACTTTGATTTTTAATTTCTCCCTTAATATATATATCACACTCTTCACGTCCTTTTTTCCAAATCCCCGCTCCCTCTCCGACATTCATACATCCCAAGCATTCATTTCCTACTCAGCAATATTCATACTTCGTTCCTTTCAGTCAATCACATTCCATATCCTATCATTCATCTTTACGTTCCATTCCACTCATCTGGCATACTCCGATCCTACATACATACATACGCACTCACTCCTGTAATCACCGAAGGGTTAGGCAGAGGCGTAACCAGTACAACCACTTTTCGCCGAGCGTATCTCCGTCCCTTGATGTGAAAGGGGGCGAGCCTATCGCCATACCGCACAAATACCAGACTCCGGGCGGATACTGAACATTTCGTAATAGAAAAACCCAATATCACTTTTACCCGACCCGGGGATCAAACCCGAGACCTCAGCGTCAGCTTCAGTCGTAACGCGTACGCATTACAACTGCGCCTTTACCTTTATATTATGATCATATAAGTTCACGTCTGTAACGCGGAAGAGGTAGGCAGAAGTACTTAGTAACTTAATACACCGACAGTTTGTCAATCATATTTCCGTCCCGTGATATGATAGGGGGAAGGCAAGCCTATCGCGATACCGAAAGTAAATGCCACTAGGAACGGAAATAAGCTCAGCAAACCGTGGATGTATTAAGTTACCAAGTACTTCTCAGCTACCCCTTCAGGGTCACAGGCGTGAACTTAGGAATATAATAGTCCAAAACAGTTGCCGAAAAGCAATTTATTACTAGTCAAGCTTTTTGTAAGTTTCTTTCCATATGGAGGCATCCCATATTTGGCCTGACCGCCTCCATCAAATAAATTAGATTTTCATTGCGGTACGGTTGATTGATTTTAACACGCTTTTATTAGCTTCAGATGTAGACACTTTAGTCTACAGCATGTATGAGCTGTCTCGTCCGGGTCATTACCACTGTCTCACAGAAAACCGGCGTAAAGTAGCAGCTTGCTGCTGCGTTTCGTACGGTGAGTGAGATATCCGGAAGCCCAAACCCCCTCCCCTTCCCAATTCCTTAATTGTCCCTTTCCTTTAAGGTCGGCAGCGCACCCATGACTCTTTTGGTATTGTGGGCGTACATGGGCGGTGGAGATCACTTACCATCAGGTGACCCACTTGCTCGTTTTCCGACCTATGCCATAAAAAAATGTATGTAACGGAAACTTTGAACATGATTTTTACCCCCTTCAAAACGTCGGATTAACTTGTAATTTGGCATACTTATTTTTCTAGACTTCAACATTAAAACCTATTTACATATTTCTGAATTCAGATCACCAATCCATTATGCGGTGTTCGGTAAGTTTGAAACTTCAATTTGAATAATAAATAGTGTCAGTGTCAGTGTCAATAACGAAAGTTGAAGTGAATTGTGCCCATTTGAAATTCATAAGATATGTTCGCCGTTCCGATTTTCATGCTTATATTTAATTTTGTTTGTGTTGTTATATCGCGAGTTTATATCAATTTTGCACCTATTTTAGCCGACTTAAAAAGGAGGAGGTTCTCAATTCGGCGAGTTTTTTTTTTGCTTTTTTATGTATGTACATCGATTTCTCCGCCAATTGTGGATGGATTTTGTTGGAAAAATATTCAATCGATAGAGTTTAGCTGCGATGTGTTGAGTTGTACAGAGAGAGAGAGATGTAGAGTTTAGCTGATGACGGGGTAAGGAGTAAAAAAAACTCTTCAACGGACAACAGTACACTCGTCGCGATTGTGTTATTGTATTGGAATTTACATGCTATTGCTGTAACTACCACTAAAAAAATTAGTCGGTTTCTAAGTTTTGTTAAACGTTATGTTATTAACTGACTGAAAAAGGAGATTCTTTAAATTGTTCTATAAATTTATATACCTAGAATCACGCCGGTTTCCTATATGAGTAGGCAGAGACAACGGATTTCCACTTGCTACCATCATTATAAATGTATATTATGGTTCATAAAATTGATTTGATACGATAATTATAGTGTTTACTAAATTAAAGTAAGATCCGATATTTCTATCGCCGAGTAAACATTATATATACAAACGCCTGTAATTCCCGAAAAGGTAAGCAGAAGTTAAATTAATTACAATGTAGCAGGTCCCTCGTATACAAGAGGCCATCTGGATTGGTGGCACCGCTTTGTCTGTTTCTGCTGCCAAGCAGCAGTGTGTAAGCAGTGTTGTATTCTGGTTTGAAGGAAATTGAAGCCAGTTAAATTACTGGGTTTACTGCAAGAATTTATTAATAGCGAAAAATCAGCGAAAATACTGTTGATTTTAGTAAAAAAGATATTTAACCATCGACTATAGATGATTATATTATAACGCAATCAATAAATCTAAAACTAATTAATTGCCTCAAATTTTTGCATAATGTCACTGTAATAAACCCGCGATTTATACCACGTTTTAAATGAATTTAATAACGATTACAAATTTACTTTCGCTTGAAACACGAAATAATAACACAGTGTGTCGTGTCGTGCCTACATTGTGACTTACAAATGCTCACAATATGAGAACATGGCTTGGCCGCAAAAACAAATTTATATTACTTTGGCATGGCATAAATTGAGCTGCTCTAACTCTATTCAAATTGAATTGTACTATCTTAGTGTAAATATTGTACATGATTTTTTAAAAAAACAATGTCAGTTTCTTGCCCGTTCTTCTTTAATGAAACAGCATTCCGAAATTATACTGATCCTAAATGATGTATAACATTTATGGATTCAATAAATATTTTCATTTCATTTCATTTGCTTTGTGTTGCTTCCTCTATCTATGGGAGAAGTGTTTTTGGATAATCGTTGATAATCGCTAAGAAATTTAGTTTAAACGGAGTTTAGCTTTCTATGATGTGTATATGGTTTTAAATCCACTCATTTGTATTGCAGAGCAGATCAGCTGCAGGTGTTAAGTCACGTGAACTTCATTAGCATAAGGTAAGTAAATCCGTCGGTTTCGGTCGCGCGTTTTATTTGCATAACTACCGTCTGCTTTCGGCGCTCGGTCGCAAGCCCGAAACTGTGACCATTTACATTATAATATCGTTTTAAATTGTTTCGTTCGTCCATGTGTACTGCGAATGTGTTCTCATTTTGTGGGATTTAATTTTATAAATTTTCCACCGTGGGCACTCAGCTTAATATCATACGGATTTGCTTGTAACAATGAATTAGTTATGAATTTTCTACCTAAGCAGAGTGGAGAGGAAATATTGATCTACAAGACAGCCTTATGAAATTCCAGAGTCCCAATTCCCTTTCCTTCCCAATACCTTATTTACCACTTTCCTTTAATGTCGATTTCGCGTCCATGATTCTTCAGGTATCAGGATGTTCATGAGCGGTGAAGATCGCTTACCATCAGGTTAGCCGTTTACACATTTGCTGGGTTCTGCTATTAAAAAGTTACCTTACTCAACGAAAGAAACGCAACATCACCACGCTCAATACACCAATAAAAAGAGAATACACTAACACTTTATCAAAAGTTTTGTAGTATCACAAAAAATAAACGTTTTATCTTTAATATACAACGTGTTACAGAAAGGTGTGGTCATATTTTAGGGTCATTACATACACCGTACAATTAGTACTTATGTACCGGATCTTTTCAAAACCAAGACATCCGAAAATTTCACGTAAAATTTAATCACTCGTTTATTAAGATCGATCAGATTGATGACATCACTATTAATTATTATGAACGATACTCACTTTTTTAATAAACTTGAATACGATGCACGTAATTCTACGGACATACGTACGTAACTTGTAATTTAAACACAAATTAACACCTGAAAGAGATTGTGTGTTGAAGACAAATAGGTACCATCCTTTAGAAGCATGTTAAAGACTTCATTCACGGGTCTTCCATCTATGAATTTGGCTTATTACAGTCGACGATCCTCTTAAAAACTTTTATCAGTTACACCAATACATAATACTTGTTTTTAGTCAATTACAACATATTTTTTGAACTCGTAATCATACTTTATAAAATCAGAACTTGCCGAACTGACTGCGTCAAATAAATATTGACATTTGACAACTGATTAATGTTTTTTTAATTATAAAATAATTAACTGAAAGGAGGTCTATTGTTTCATTGTTTATCATTTAGTGTTGTCCAAATTTGAAAGTCGATATCGACATGTTAGTCATTCGATAAAAAAGAAAATTCTATAATTATTGTACTAGCTATGCAATCGGATTTGGTACTATGGGAGATAAATACTTATACCGTACACTATACATTGCTTAAATTTGCCCGCCCCTTTCTATAACACGTTGTATAGTTAAAGATTTAACAGTTACTTTCTCATTTTCCTTTGTCTAATTTTTACTCGCGTTTAAATGACTAAACCGTGGCTACCTAATTTGCATGTAAAATACATAAAACGGCGTCTAATACGACGAAAATTCGTCGACCCAATTTTTATATTGTCTAAAAGTTAATGGAATATTTAGATCAGGAAATTGTATTTCCAGCAAGCGGATATTTACGCATCATACTGCTGTTAGCCAATGTACTTGATTTGTATAATTTATATTTTTCACGTAGTAACATATGATACTATATTACTACGACCTATTTACCATATTATTGAGTGGTAGAGCCACGCTGAAGACACTTATGTTTACAGCATGAATGGGCCGGCTCGTCCGGGTCGTTACCACTGTCTCACAGAAAACAGGCAGCTTGCTGCTGCCTTTCGTACAGTGAGTGAGTTATACGGAGGCCCAAACCCTCCCCTTCCAAATCCCTTAAATATCCCTTTCCTTTAAGGTCGGCAACGCACCCATAATTATTTTCATGTTGTGAGCGTATATGGGCGGTGGGGATCACTTACTATCAGGTGACCCACTTGCTCGCTTGCTGTCTTATGCTATAAAAAATAAACCTACTGCAGAGGTTGTCTGGGTTGGTATCACCGCTTTGTCTATTGACGCCAAAAAGCAGTATGTAAGCATGTGTTTCGATTTGAAGGACATTGAAGCCAGTAAAATTACTCGGTATTATGATCTTATGATTTTTTTATTAGCTTGAGTGACAAAACGGGTAGGTCGCTCGTCTGCCCATAAACAGAAGTAACACTACACAGAACTTTGAATTACAAAGCACTGCATGGCACTGAACTGCGGTGGTCAACCCGAGACATAAAATGTTAAGTCTCATAATGTCCAGTAATTCACTGGCTTCAATGTCCTTCAAATCGAAACACATGCTTACATACTGCTTTTTGGCTTCAAATTGGAATACAACAACGCTTACGTGTGTAAGCTGCTTGTAGGCAGCAGTAGAAATAGGCAAAGCGGTGGTGCCAACCCAGACGGCCTCTCGCATACGAGAGATCTACCAATACATATACAAGATACATACATACAAGATATGTATCAGGATAATGAACGCAATCCAGTGCCACGCCGTATTTTGTAGTACTAAGTTATAATCGATGTTTCTGTTTATGGGTAGTCGTGACGCTTACCATCAGGCGAACGAATTACTTGCCTCGTAATTGATTTGAATATTGGAAATTTGAGGAACATCGAATTTCTAAATTAGTTCTGTAATTTCCGCTACATTAATGTTTTGTTGACTTAATTTTTATCATTTTAGTTAGGCGGTTTTTAGGACACAAAAGCTTTTTGTATTATAATATAAATTGCCTTCATGAAAGTACTCTTGTATTATTTCGAACATAATATTATTAAAAGGCCATTTTACATGACAATGAAGTCTCGTGGCCCTAATATTCAAGAAAGAAGTTTGCTTATATTATCTGAAAAATACTGAAACATTATGAATGGTACAAGAGAAAACATTAAACCCGAAGGAGTTTTGATCTTCGTAGATTTGTCACTATATGGCATATATTGTCATTGCGAGTTATTCTCTAATGTTACATTACTGACGAAAAAAACAAATATAAGCATGAAATTGAGAAACACCTCCCTTTTTAAAATAGATATTGCAGATATTTAAAAAAAAAATGAAATACATATACTTAGCCAAAAATCCCAAGTGAATATTTTATTACCTTGTTACGTGCGCCTTTTTAAAAAACATATCAAGTATCAGTCTACATTGAGTTGTCCAAAGTTTATTTTTTATTTTATTTTGGGCATGCCACTTTTTAAGAGAATTGCGGCGAATAATTATTTTTTTTTTTATTGAATAGGCCGGAAAATGAATAAGTGGGTCACCTGATGGTAAGTGATCTCCACCGCCCATATACGCCCACAATACCAAAAGTCATGGGCGCGTTGCCAACTTTAAAGGAAAGTGATAATTAAGGGATTGGGAAGGGGAGGGGATTTGGGCCTCCGGATATCTCACTCACCGTACGAAACGCAACAGCACGCTGCTACTTTACGTCGGTTTTCTATGAGTTAGTGGTAACGGACGAGCCGGCCCATTCATGCTGTAGAAAAACTGTGTACTCTACCACTCCTAGCATTGAATTGGGCCAGTAATAAATTGTTCAGTTTGACGGCGAAACTGATGAGATCATGGGTTTCAATTTTAGAAATAAATATGATTCACCCGAGATTGAATATGGCTCCATCATATGGGATGAAAATAACTTTGATGATCCTGTTAATCTTCTTTTTGTACAAAATCCTAACTGGACTTAATTTACTGTACATGGAGTTTTTGGGGCAATAAATGTTTATTATTATTATTACTTTGATGATCCGTGATCGCACTAATTTTGCATATACACATATAGATACGTCAGCTCATTTGTGCACATTTTGCTGTGTGTGCGTAACTGCGTAATGGTTTTGATTTATGTGGCAGTGACCTATCAACACTATTGACAGGCATACACATTTATTGTGTGTATAAAAATATATTTCGCACACATACAAAGACGTGCACAAAAGAGCCGAGCTATCTTATTGTGTGGGTTATGCAGTGAAACTACATATATTTTGAATCTATCAGTAGGCCTAGTACGAGTTACAGATACGTTCACAGTTTTCGAATTCGTATAAAATTACTACCGTCGAAGTGTCAAACTAGTAATTCATACGGTAATAAAGGAAAGAATCGCTTGAAAACAAATTTCATATTCAACTAAAAATTGAAATAAAATTAACCATATTATTAATTTTAATTCATCATAGTTCCCACTAGTCGCTACTAATACTTGACGTATGGAGAGAAAACGTAAACTTTCATCGTATAGGAAAACTATTAAAATTTGTACTAGGCCTACAGAACAACAAACTCGCAAACATTGTAGCTGCAGTTGTGTATAATGATAGTCTTTCAAATTAGCATACACAATCAGGCACTAAAATAGCTAAATTCAATAAATTCTCTCTGCTATTGGCGCATTTAGATTCTGTTTCCCTAATTATGTAAATAATGATCACCACATAACATATGCTAATGTTACAAAAGCCACCAAACCACGTTTGTAATTTGCCTATCCTTTGTATCCTGCGTTCAGATCATGGGTCATGCGCATCGTAAAACTCTTATCGGCATGAGTTAGTCCATTAAATAGAAAATACTAGCTTTTGGGAGACAGTATTATATACATAAAAGTTCTGTGTTTTTTATAGCATAGGCCGGTAAACGAGCATGTTGGTCACTTGATGGTAAGTCATTATAGGTGCGTCGCCGACCTTAAAGGAATGAGATATTTAAGGGATTGGGAAGGGGATGGTGATTTAGGCCTCAGGAAATCTCATTCACCGTACGAAATGCAACAGCTGCCACTTTACGTTGGTTTTCTGTAAGGCATTGTCCATCCGTCAATAGTCTGGCTGAGCCGGTCCATTCTTGCTGTAGACAAAAATGTCTACAACGTGCCTTTACCACTTATAAACCATCGAAATAAGATGACAAGAAACATAACTGAAGCAAAAAATTACCCCATCAAAACTCTGTGCAAGGGGGCGGGGCTAGAAAAGTCTGTGCAGTTCGTTCATTCATCAATTCATAAAAAAATATTCATGATCTCTAGTTAAATTTTTTGCGCGGTGCCGAACGTTGTATCTCGATTTAGAAATTGAATATTTAGACATTAATTTTTATGAAATAAAGTTGATTTTGAACGTTCATTCATTTTTGTTGCGTGTAAGAGTGTTACGTGTTACCTTTGCATGTGTAAGTGGAGCCGTATTTTTAGCAGATTCATATGAGAGTTGTCGTTCTAGTTTTCTTATTTTGACAGCCTCCGTGGCGCAGCGGGCGAGTAGCCGATTGCGAAGCGTGAGACCGTGGGTTCGATTCCCGCACCTAGACAAATGTTTGTCTGATTCACAAATATTTGTCTAGGGTCTGGATGTTGTGGGACCCCAAGTCTTGATACCCACGATGCAGGTTTACCTAGTGTGGGGTCAGGTCTATGTGTGTGACTGTTGGGTGTATTTATTATTATTATTTCGATGACATAAACTCATTCATTCATTCTCATACAAGTATTGTAAAACAAGCTTCTCGATAAATATCCTGTTCAACAATGGTTGGGTTTTAACAAGAGCCTGTGGGCAGTCAACCGAGCATAATACTGGATTTTTTCTTACAAAACATAATACAATAAGAAAAACAGAATAAATAAAACGATTTGTTAAGTTATTATCCAGAAACGAGGGATGTAGGCATTTCATAATTTTCTTTCGTAAATACATTTAAAAAAAATAGACGGATCTTTACAGGATTTGACTGCCTCGGTGGCGCAATTGTAATGCGTACGCGGTACGACTGTTGTACTAAGGTCACGGGCTCGATTCCCGGGTCGGGTAAAGTGATAATGGGGTTTTCTATCATGGAATGCTCAGTATCAGCCCAGAGTCTGGAATTTGTGCCCGGATGGCGATAGGCTCGCCCCCTATCAAATCATGGGACGGCTCGGCGAAGTGTGGCTGTACTAAACCTCTACCTACCCCTTCGAGAGTATAGGCGTGAGTGCGTATGTATATATCTATTTTAGATGATAGACAGAATAACCACACGGTTTTACTCGTGGTGCCTAGTGCTGATCGACTGGCGAGCTAAACAGATAAATATACAAATTTCTTAGGTTACTAGGAAATTTGAACATTTACGCATAGATCTCTCTTAAGCGAGAGGGCGTCTAAATGGATATCACCGCTTTGTCTATTTGTGACGTCAAACAACAGTATGAGAGGTATTGCATTTTGGCTTGAGAGGAATTGAAGCCAGTGCAATTATTAGGCATTATAAGACTTATCACTTCTCGGGAAAATCAGTGCAGTGCAGTGCCATGCAGTGCTTTGCTGTTCAAAGTTTTCAGTGGTGTTGCTATTGTTTATAGGCAGGCATTTACATATAACCAAACGTGTGACCCAATCGTCTCGTGATTTAGTTATCTATATATAATAAAAGCATGGAGCTGGAGTTTTTATGTTGATCAACAAGCAAGCCAGGCTCTCCGGTAATTAAAACCGTTATGACGGTTGCTGAGAAAGTCACCCTCGTTGGTATTTAAATCATAATTATTTGACGGTAGGCGGCGGCTTTGCTGTGCCCTGGCATTGCAGAAGTCTATGGGCGGCGTTGACTACTTACCATCAGGTGGCCCGTTTGCTCGTCTGCCTATCCAGGCAGTAAAAAAAAAAAAAATATTTATTCATTTTATTTTATTTTCTTAGGAAAACAAAGTGGTAATACATGATAAAGTAACTTATAATATTTAACTAAAGCTACACATTTGCATGTCTTATTATGCAGTTATATGCGCGATTATTAATAAAGTGAACTCTTATCCATCGATTGTAATCGCTATTCGGTCGCCTTAAAGCTAAGTAAGGTCATCCTAGTTTGAGAAAGTTTGGATGTTTGTTTTGGATGTTTATTAGTCATTCACGCTTTAAAGTCTGAACAGCTTTGTACAAACTTTAGCGCACAGGTAGGCGATTAACTGGCTTAGGACATATGGCCATCAATACCAACGATATCAGAGAAATAAGCATTAGAAATACTCAATCCTGCCGGAATTAAACCCATGATTTTACCGATTTGACAGCCTATTTGAGCTAACACTAGACCAATAAGGTGATAATTAGTTCCAACAAGTTCTTTTAAAACAACTCTAAAAAACTAACTAACTTAAAAATTGACGAATGAATCAACTAATTATTTATTCATGGCTCAAAATTCTCAAATATTTTACTGAACGAATATATTTATATCCAAGTCTTTCATATGGGCAATCTGGAAAAATCACAAAGAATCATACGGAAAATGGTGTGTAAAAGGATCCTCAAATAGAAAAATGTGAGAAGCATTTCGAGAGCTACCTGTGAAATCAAATCACATCATTTATTCAATAAAGGGACCAATAAAAGACATATTATAAATCGAATTTATAAATATTTGTAAATACTTACACAGTTACAATTATACTGAGAAGAAGAAAGGCATCCTCTTTCTACAAAAATAACTGAACTTTTTCTATAGAATTTTCTTAAAATTTTGGTCAAAATCGGCTAAAACATAGGAAAGTTATTGTTATTTATTTGTCAGGTATTATAAAACTACACTAGAATCACCCACATAGTCTTCTAAGTGCATTAAGATACGAGTCTCGTGAGAAATAGGTATCGGGGACTAGAAACAAGTATTTATGGATCATACAATTGTTTTTCCAGTGCGGGATCAAATCCATGACGGACCATATCAACTAAAATAGGGAATATACATACATACATACGTACTCAGGCCTGTAATCCCCGAAGGGGTAAGCAGAGGTGTAACCAGTACACCCACATTTCGCCGAGCGTAATAAATATAGGGAATATAATTTGACTTTTACTAGGTATCTGTTATATACAAAATGTTC
This sequence comes from Mimas tiliae, assembly GCA_905332985.1. Taxonomy (NCBI): domain Eukaryota; kingdom Metazoa; phylum Arthropoda; class Insecta; order Lepidoptera; family Sphingidae; genus Mimas; species Mimas tiliae. Next base: position 4,630,381 of record HG995248.1, on the reverse strand, counting down.
TGTTGTCCTTTTGCAACTTCACACGCGACTGAGACTTCCCGGATGACGTCCCGGACAAATACTAGTTGTTTAGAGAAAACATTTTATGTTCTCTCAAAGACAGTTGGAGGAATTTAATAAGAAATATTTCAGAGGTACAGCAAAATGTGTTCTTTGTAGTTGAAAATGGAAATATCTTGTTAAAAAGTAGAGTAGCATTTCATATTGCTATTTTGTAAAAAAATCCATGCTATATAATTCAAAATCTATAATATTTTTTTTATTTTGATAGTAATTTAATCTGTCTCTACATAAATTAAGTAATGATAAATACAATGCAATCAAAATATAATGAGAGTCGAGAGACAATTGCTCTTCAAATCGAAACAGCAGTAATTACTTACATACTTTGTATCATATATAAAGTTGTACATACATACGCTCTCACGCCTGTAATCCCCGAAGGGGTAGGCAGAGGTGTAACCAGTACACCCACATTTCACCGAGCGTATCTCCGTCACTTATGTAATAGGGGGCGAGCCTATCACCTATAAATTCGTGTAAGGAAATTATTGATATCTCTTTAGTAAACAAACATACGAGAACAGCATTTTCACACAAAATAAAAACCAGGATTTGCTGTCGTTGCCGTCAGATACTTTTTTCCAAACGGTCGCTCCTTCATTTCCGGTCTTTACCAGTAAACGAGCAAGTGGGTCACCAGACACCTACAATACCAAGATCATGGGTCTTCGATCTGATCGTAGTTCAATTTGTGGATAAACTCCTTCGCTTCAAAACTTAGAATAAGACAGTATTACACTGTATAATAATACCTTGTTCGTTAACTCAAATGCTACGTTCAAACTTATAATCTCCAAAATTATCTCTGTTGGTAATTAATAGGAACTTTTCAGTGAAATTTACAAGGTGGTAGGTCCCTCGTTTGCGAGAGGCCGGCTGGGTTGGTACCACCGCTTTGACTAGTTCCGCCAAGCAACAGTGTGTAAGCACTGCTGTGTTCCGGTTTGAAGGACATTGAAGCCAGTGAAATTACTGGGCATTAGGAGGCTGAACACCTTATGTCTCGGGGTGACAGGTGCAGTTCAGTGTCATGCAGTGCTTTGTTATATAAAGTTCTTTGTGGCGTTGCTTCTGTTTATGAGCAGGCATGGCGCTTACCATCAGGCGAGCGACCTGCTCATCTCGTTATTTAAGCTAATAATAATAAAAAAGTAAGAAGTGAAAATAGAAAATATGTCATCGGATAACAGTAAACACAGCACGCTTCGAGTTTATAAGTTTTAATGACACTTATGATTGTAGATTAGAAAATATCTGCTTGGTTATAAGGTATAATAATCACAGATGTACGAAAACCTTGCTAATTCCCATCCATATTGGATTATACTCGTATGTAAATTTAATACATATCAATAATATTTAAATCCGATAATAACGCGACACAATTCAACTCTGGAGGGATTATCGCCTCGGCCAGCCCGACACGTTATGTAGCTTATAAATATTGGTGTTTTAATACTATTGCTTTTCCATTTACATTACTGCTTGTTTTAATTAATCCAGAATTTGTTTTATTTTATTATTTATTTAATAATTACTTTTAAAATAATTATCGTTTTTAATTACTTTTTAAAATTATTATTAGCCGATTTATAAAATAATTTGTATAAATAGCTAATTGTTTTAATACCTTTATTTATGAATATTTAATTTTCATAAGGTTCTCGTATATATATTTTTAATGCTACTTGTAGTAAGGAGACGCGATTGCGTTGGTGCATGTCATGCGAAGACCTTTTTTACTAGCTCAAATGACATAACGAGCAGGTTGCTCGCCTGCTAGTAAGCGCTACGCCTGCCCATAAGCACAAGCGTACCCCCCCCCCCCCCCCCTATTAACATGGATGTCGATAATCAAGAAAGACCTCGCAAAGATAATCTAGACCCGATGACGACCCTGAAATGACGTGTCTGGAGGAGGACTATTATGAGAGCTGACCCCATTTTTTTACTGGCCCTGTATAATACACGTCCAACCCGGCACGGTCCTCTTCTACTGCATGAGAGGAGATATAAATGGGAAATGGTTAAAACAAGAAGAAGAAGTAAGTGCCACTTCTAGCGACTGACCAAAGACACAACATTCCTCTATCGTCTACATTATATTTGGACAGCGCTGTGCTCTCCTAGGTTAAGAAACAAATTAGTGATTTCTTAGGTTTACGCGAATATTACACATTGAAATAAAACTAGTTTATACGTTTAAAAGTTAAAATTATTTTAACGCGGTTTAAAAATTGAATCGCGGTAAAATCCGTATAATCTAGTTTTATTACAAAGAAACAAATTGTCATAAACACAACTCGAAAAACAAGGTCGCAGACAACTAGGGTTGGCAACAATATTTTTCGGTTAGCTCTCTCGATAATCAAAGATTCAGCTCTCAATCACGGACTCTGAATGACACCACGATCTTATGATTGATGATCACGTCTGGACGGAACGATTAGTCATCCCGAAGTATCTAACACCGATTCTCGTATGTAATTCATAACTGTGTCTATAATTTATCGGACCGGAGCTGAGGGACCGCTTCCATATTCTGTTAGTAGCTTTATTGTCGAGTGATTTTGTTAATTAATCGTAACTAAAATTATAAATGCCAAATAACATAACGTTTAACAAAACTTAAAAACCGACTTCAAGCATATATTAATAGCATGTCAATTCCAATACAATAACATAATCGCGACGAGTGTACTGTTGTCCGTTCAGGAGTTTTATGTTTTTTCTCTGTACTCCGTCATCAGGTCTTAACCAAATTTATATGGGACCACATCGCAGCTAAACTCTATCGAGTGATAACAAAATCGGCCCATTATTGGCGAAGAAATCTATGTACATACATAATAAAGCAAAAAAAGAAATAAAAACAACTCGCCGAATTGAGAACCTCTTCCTTTTTTGACGACGGTGAAAAAGGAGTTTGTTTGTTACGCTTTCACGCCTAAATCGATGAACCAATTTCGATGAATTTTGGTACAGAGATAGATGGGATCCTGGAGACGGTTAAAGGAAAAAGGAAAAGGCTGTTCACGCGGACGACAAAGCAAAGCCGCAAAGCTAGTACATGATATTTACGGCTGTATCATTATGTGGGTGGGTCTATTTCGTCAAATATATTGTAAAACAACGGGTGGTATGTATTCCTCTGCTAATCCAAGAACAGCAATATTAATGGATGCATGGCTAGAGTCGAGCCTAGTTAGTATGCCTTTTATCTGGGACTAGGTAACCCCAGGTACAACTATACCTTACCCTCACATGCAGGGCTCTGTGAGGATGATCTGTCATTTCAACATAAATTTAGAGGTGGCGATACTGTTCGTCACACATCACGTCAGGCGAAAAGCGGGCTAAGTTAAAATGTTGTACTGAGTTTACATATAACATAGTTTCACAGTTGATATGCTTGTAAATAAATAAAAAATATTTTAAAGAAAGTTTGAAAGAAAAATCGTTTCCTTACTTTCGAAAACTGACCACACATCTTTTATTATCATTTAGTAAATTATCACAATAGTACACATTACTAATTACGTAGCTGTATTTATAGATATTTTTCGTCAAAAGCATGTTTCCACTGGATTGATACAAAAATAATATTACAATATGAAATAAAATTCCATGCACATACACATATTAATGATGAAGAATTCTGTTCGACTCCAACCGAATCGAATACACGGGAATTGGATTCGAAAATTCAGAATACGGCCGCAGAATCGGCAGAGCAAGTTATGAATAATTCAAAATTTGGGAATTGTAATTTATGTTGTTGTTGAAACCTACGGAGCTCGGTTACTGATGTTATTGAGTGATAAAATGATATTATAATGACGTGTGTACATGTTCGAGAATTTATTTAGTGAAGACTAATTCTAGGAGCATGTACCAAGGCTGATCTGAAATGAGATTTTAAATACTTTGATGGCAGAGTCTTTTGACTTTGATATAAGATCTATATGTTGTAGATTAGTTAGTATCGCATGGCTGATGATATAAGTAAAATATAATGAATGTAATTCAATATGTAAATGTGATCTCCACAGAAGGGTTGACGTCAGACGGGTGGCCGGTCGTAAAACTACAAGCCAAAACTATCTGTCATGTTGTGCTGATCCGACTGTGAGTGGAATAAGGGCAGGTGGAAGAAAAAGTCACTCAAAAAATCTATTTATAATCTATTTTTTTGGGGCCTTATTCACTGTGTTATTATGCCAGCTTCAAACAAATGGGGTTAAACTTAAACACCCTTCTTTTTGTCGGAGGTTAAAAATGATAGGAAATGTATACCAGCTGATTGTATCATAGCAAGTTTGGTTTGATACGTTCAAGTCAATATTGAAACTCCGCTAAGTTTGTTAGCGAACAACCGATCAACCAAATGCCTTACATGAAAGTTACTTGCCAGCGTAACACACATGCTCATTGTGGCTGTTGTCATTTGGAGGAAGTCAAAGTACAAATTACACCGTGAAATGGCATTAACTGACTTCAAAAAGGAGGAGATTCTCAATTCACCAATTTAATATTACTTTTTTTTATTTGACTTTACAGTGTTATTTTTGAAGTTGGATTTTAAGTTTTATCATCAAATTCAATCGATCAAATTCACAAACTCGCAAATATTCAAACTCTCACATTCAAAACAATAGTAGGAAGTAAGAATAGTGGGAAGTAGGATGAGACTAAACATGCCATGTCTCAAAGTGACGAACGCAGTTTATTGCCATACAGTATTTGTTAAGTCAAAGTTCTAGTGTCGCTACTGTTTATGGGCAAACATAGCTTTTAACATTAGCCGAGCTACCTGGAGGCCAATTCTCGTAATTTTAAATGTTCAAAATATCATTCCGATCTAGTCTCAGCATCAAGAAAGTTGCAAATGGCATTCTCTTAAACCAATAATCAACGTCAAATGCACCTAGCATTAGCAGTAGCATTATACCGTTTTGGCTTCAGTCAACTTTTATTCTACATTCAATCTCATTACGATCTATGTTCACATTTGACGTTGATTATTGGTTTAAGAGAATGCCATTTGCAACTTTCTTGACGCTGCGATTAGATCGAAATGTTATTTTGAACATTTAAAATTACGAGAATTGGCCTCCTGGTCGTCTCGTCATTCATGCGAATATAAAAACTACAAGCATCAACCCTATGTCAGAGTCTAATTATTTAAGTCCACAAATACATACTGGTAATAATATTTTTGATCATATTCTTTTTAAATGCACCAAACTTATATCAGTTGTAACAATTTTGCCAAGTCAGCATAATGAAATATGATTAAAGATTCAGAAAATAACTTATTTTACGACCTCGTGCTCTATAAGAGCTCTTTTCTTTGATCACATAAAAATCAAATACGAAACACAAACCAATACTCTTCTGGGGCAACAAAGCCAATATTCAAAGCATCAATACAATAGTGATTGCGTACTTTAATAAGAAAAAAAAGGCAACACTGAAACAACGACCTAGTTTCTTCAGTTAGTTCATATTCATTCGGTTAAGGGGCTCTTCTTGAACCAACTTTCGCTTAGTGGCGATGTAGTTTTTAATAATAGTAATAATACTAGCCCTGTATTATACACGTCCCACTGCTGGGCACGAGCCTCCTCTACTGAATGAGAGGGGTTAGGCATTAGTCCACCACGTTGGCTTAATGCGGGTTGGCAGACTTCACGTACCTTCGAAATTCTAATGAAGAACTTCTCAGGTATGCAGGTTTCCTCACGATGTTACCTTCACCGTTAAAGCAAGCGATAATTAACAATTAATACACACATAACTTAGAAAAGTCAGAGGTGTATGCTCTTGAGGCTGGTTTCGAACCTGCGACTTTAATCTCGACAGTCCGTACCAGTCGCCACTGAGCTATCACTGCTATATAGTTTTTAATACTATTTGTTATTGTGGCTCTGTTATATTTATTTGTGGTCGTCGTAATTGTTTTTATTAGACTAATAAACATTTTTTTTAGATGATAATTGTATTTTTCTTAAATTTATATTAACTTCGCTGTTGCTTAATATTGTTAGCTTTAGTATAATTAACTACCTCGGTGGCGCAGTACGTACGCGTACGCGTTACCTCTGCTGTGCTAATGCCTCGGGTTCGATCCCCGGGTCGGGTAAAAGTGATATTGGAGTTTTCTATCACAAAATACTTAGTATCATGTTGGAGTCTGGAATTGTGCCCTATAGGCTCGCCACCTATCACATCACGGGACGGAAATAAGCTTGGCGAAATGTGCGTGTACTAGTTACACCTCTGCCTACCCCTTCGCGGATTACAGGCTTGAGTGCGAATATATTTATGTATAATTGAATTTAATGAGCTTTGAATGTAAAAAAGCTGGTAACTAAATGTCCAACCATAATGTGAAATATACTGGCAGATATGACATTAATTAAGGAAAGTAGAACAAAATTACGCGCAAATATCCTATTGATACAATAATAAAAATGGAAATGAAAAACTAAATGTACTATTACGCTCACTACTAAAGTATTTCAATACAAAGTTTTCGTTCTGAAGAGTGAAACTCCTTTATGAATGCGAAAAGTTAAGCCTCATAGTCGTTTCCGCTGCATGCGAGGCCCTTATCAACATGTGACATGGAACGATAATAATATTCCCACGTAAATACTCACTGAAAATATTTACAAGATATGGTTGTATTTTGGTGTGTTATTATTTTTTTAGCTTGAATGACGAGACGAACAAGTAGCTCGCCTGATGGTAACCGACTGCCCACAAACAGAACAACGCCACACAAACTTTGAATTATAAAGCACTGCATGAATGGGTCGGCTCGACCGGATTATAACAACTTTTTTGTTTATTAACCTATATCATCCCACTGCTGGGCAAAGATCTCCTCCCTCTCCTTCATATCGTGATCCACTGCCACTACAAGCCATTGTGCCTCTAATGCGTCCAGATTGTCTCGCCACCGTTTCCTAGGACGACCGCGTCATCGTCGACCAGGTACATATTTGGTCACTAACTTTACTAAGCGTTCTAGATTATTACTGTCTCGTTTAAAACTGACTTAAAGTAGCGGCTGGGCTGCGTATTGCACGGTGAGTGAGATATCCGGAGGCCGAAATTCCGCTCCTTTTTCCCAATCCCGTAATTATACCTTTCGTTTAATTTATTTTGTCGTCAAATGGATACACTCATCACCTTTCGTTCTTACTCTTGAGGGCTTGAATGAGATCCATAGTATGTTGATTTATGGTAAATTGAGTTCAATGAGCAAATTATTTAAATAAAACATACATACATACGCACTCACGCCTGTACTCCCCGAAGGGGTAACCAGAGGTGTAACTAGTACACCCACATTTCGCCGAGCTTATTTCCGTCATATGATGTGATAGGGTATATCAGACACAATTTCAGACTGCGGGCTGATACTAAGCATTTCATGATAGAAAAACTCAATATAACTTTACCCGACCCGGGGATCGAACCTGAGACCTCAGCACAGTAGTTGTACCGCGTACACTTTACAACTGCGCCACCAAGGCATTAAAATTTGGTTTTCTAATAAAAAAATAGGTCACCACTTTTTGTATAACGTTAATATTCCCAAATATCTGTCAATTTTATTTACCAAACCATCAAGTTGGAGCTGTAAAATAGTTTCGCTTACTAGCGCAGTTCAACAGCCAATGAATTTAAATTTCATGCGAGCACAGACATACGGAAACGATAACTTTTGCTGCACGCGAGAACTCCTTATTAATTCGCCAACCCAGTCCGAAGTTGCGAACTCTGACATGTACACTCAGTCTGTTTATTAATGAAAACTTAGCAATTAAAATAGATATTGTTGGAGAAATTGGAAGTTAATTGATAACTTAGTCAGACATCATTATTCTCGCCGTCAGTAGAAGTATGAGTATTCGGAAGTGGGTTCAGGATAAGTATGAATCAGCATTCATCATTTTTTTAATCAGTCGCTATGCATACATAAGCTTACTCCTGAATTCTCGAAAGTTATTGATGGATATATGCAGAGATGCAGATTTTGTTTTCGTCCTTTCTGACGTATTTTCCTGCCCATATCCACTTCAAGGGTCTGCAAAACGTTATATTTTTTGAACCCTGATAAACGTACTACCCTACGTACTGGGACGATCTTTGGCGGTATACAATGAAATGTTAAGATGCCTACATACTCAATTTAAATTTTATTTTGCCTTGTCTCTAACCTATGTCCTATTCTAGTTCATGGTTTACCTGCATGTCAGACTTCATCCAAATCAGTTCAGCTGTTAAGGCGTGATTGATTAACTAACATCTACGAGGCCTTTATTTATTTTATCTCTAAATAATCATATTTGAGTAAGATTTCATACCAATTGACGTACAAGAAAGTTATTTTTGAAAATACCTAGTAGACATGACATTCTTCCGGTATATATGTCAGAGGACTCATATTTTACTCGACAACTATAATTTACTCATAAGTGGTGAAGCAGGCGCTTAGAGTTATTATTGCAATTTGAATATTGTGACTTCGTGCCTCACTCTCTTACTCAATCTCTGTTCTTAGCTCATTATTCTTATCTCTTCTTAGCTTTACAATTGTAATAAAATTAAGAAATGTAAAAAATAGAAGTAAATTAATTAAATTCACACCATCGACATCTTGTTCTAAAAAAAATATCTAAGACCAACATTTTAAAATCAGTTTACTTCAACAGAATTACTCCGATGAAAATCAAATCATCTCGCTCCGAGTGAAACAATTCCCTTCGCTTTGAACAAGAAATCGTATTTTTGATTCGGCAATTGTATTAACTTTCTGATGGTTCGAAGTGTGAGACGAAATGGAAAGTTAAAACAAATCACTCGTTTTTATGGAAGGCGGATGTAGTCCTATTGCTATGTGTATTATTAAAAATACTGAGGATTTATCAATCCGACGTATATATTTGTTTCTGTAAGATGAGTGTTTCTGTGTTTGATAGGGTAAAGTTAAAAAAAAGGTCTCATTTAAATTACAGATTTCACCCTGCAAGGGCAGGGAAAATTTGACTTTGTCATTTACGCGCCGAATTTGATGATTATTTCAATAAAAGTTGTATATAAATATATTTTTTTATAAAAATAAAACCGTCAGCTTCAAATCTAATCACTTTTAAAACGGTGATTTTGCAGTTATAAAACTTAGAGATTGAAAGCGGATTGAGCCAGTTTTTTATAGGATGTTATTATTTCAAGGTTTATAATAAAAAATAATAAATAATAAATACACCCAACAGTCACACACATAGTCCTGACCCCACACTAGGTTAACCTGTATCGTGGGTATCAGGCACTACGAGGGACTTGCGGTCCCACAACACCCAGACCCGAAACAAATATTTGTGGATGACACAAACATTTGTCTCGGTGCGGGAATCGAACCCACGGCCTCTCGCTTCGCAGCCGGCTACTCGCCCGCTGCGCCACGGAGGCCGTCATTATGATAGTTATTCGTTTAAAAAACGTACACCAACCTAATAACATTTTTGGATCATTTATCTATTTTGGATCTATAATGGTTTAATATAATTTAATAAATATAATATTGCAGAGACTTTTGCTTTCTGAGTTCTATCGTATGTTCCACGGAGAGTGCTCTGAGGAGGTATTTAAAATAGTACCAACAGCGTCGCCATTATACTATCTCATCACCCGACACCACAGTAAAGTTCATCCATATGACCTGGAAACAATCCCGTCTAGCATATTGGGTTGCGTTCATTTCTACCACGCACGTGCAAGCTCTGGACTGAACTACCTAGTTGTTTCTCAAGCGTCATGACTTATCCTTTGTTAGCGAGGCTTAAAATAGTTTTCGTTCAACCGTAGGTAGTGAATTGACTGTGCCCTGGTATTGCTGAAGTCCATGGGCAGCGCTAACCGCTTACAATAATAATTAATACATATATTGCGTATATGTATGAAAAAAAACCCTAAACCGACGTGCATGTATGAAAAATTTAATGAGGGTGAATGAGGCCAAAGAGGTATGCAAGGATCGTAGCATGTGGAAATCCGTTGTCTCTGCCTACCCCTATGGGAAACAGGCGTGAGTCTATGTATGTATGTATGTATGTATTGCGTATATATCACGCCTGTAATCCCCGAAGGGGTAGGCAGAGGTGTAACCAGTACACCCACATTTCGCCGAGCGTATCTCCGTCCCATAATGTGATAGGGGGCGAGCCTATTCCAGAAATTCCAGACTCCGGGCTGATACTAAGCATTTCGTAATAGAAAAACCCAATACCACTTCACCCGACCCGCGGATCGAACCCGAGATCTCAGCGTTAGCTTAATCGTAACGCGTACGCATTACAACTGCGCCACCGAGGCAGTCAATAAAAATACAATAATAAGCAATAAAAAACTTAGACTATATTTTCCACTTTACTAACACTAGATTAGATTACTTTTAGCAAAATAAATAGTAGGTAGAATAAACACAGATGAAATGAACATTTTCAACCTAGACCTAATCTTAAAGTGAGTTAAAAGCATAATAAGCCCCGACATCAATTTAATAGATGTCGCAAATGTACCTACTTTACGACAGACAAAGTATGAGACCTTGCACACGAGTTGTCTTTTTTTATAGCTAAGGCCGGCAAACAACCAAGTGAGTCACCTGATGGTAAGTGATCTCCATCGCCCATGTACGCCCACAATAAAAAAAGAATTATGGGCGCATTGCCGACCTTAAAGGAAAGGGATAATTAAGGGATTGGGAAGGGGAGGGGATTTGGGCCTCCATATATCTTACTCACCGTACGAAACGCAGCAGCAAGCTGCTACTTTACGTCGTTTTTCTGTGAGATAGTGGTAACGACCAGAAGGAGCCAGCCCATTCATGCTGTAGAAAAAAGTGTCTACAGTGGCTCTACGGCTCAAAAAAACTAATTTACACTCCTCAATATTTTACCAAGTAAGCAGCTGAACACACGAAATATGCCTCTGTACGCCTTAAATAATTACATTTATGTAAGAAGTGTGAAAAAAAAATTTATATAAATAGCTTTTTGATGATATAGCGGCTACTAAAAATGTGATACGCTTTTTCATACATAAGTACTTGGAACATCTATTTAGATATATGTCTGTGATAACAACCCTAATTCTACAACTACGAGTATGACTATTCTCTTTTATAGTGTCATAAGATTTTCAAATATTAAACACATAAGGGGCAGGCTCAGAAGCCTTTATAATCACCGCATTAGGTCCACAGTAACAGTAACTGTTAAAATGATTATTCAACTTATTTGCATGCGGTATATTCATTAATGTATAATGTCACTATGACAAAGTAAACATTTTGATAGATAAGACAAAAAAGCGTTGATAGTTGCAAAATTTTAACATACATAGGCACTCACGCCTGTAATCCCCGAAGGGGTAGGCAGAGGTGTAAAGAGTACACCCACATTTCGCCGAGCGTATATCCGTCCCACTATGTGATAGGGGGCGAGCCTATAGCCATACCGGGCACAAATTCCAGACTCCGGGCTGATACTGAGCATTTCGTAATAGAAAAACCCAATACCACTTTACCCGACCCGGGGATCGAACCTGAGACCTCAGTGTTGGACTCAATCGTAACGCGTACCTACGCATTACAACTGCGCCACCGAGGCAGTCAGAGTCGATTTTGTATAATTTTATAGATACCCTTAGAATAACTACTTACAAAAGGTAGATGTCCAAACAACGCATACTCACAATCGTAAGCTGAAAATTCGCTAAGTGTGATGTTTACTTGAAAAAGAAATGTCAGCTAAAATGTTATTTCCTACAAATTTGGCAATACTTGTTCGTTTGCCGTCCTGTGCTATTAAAAAGTATTTATACAACTATCTCTAAATCTTATCCTAAATATCCAGAACCTGATATTTTAGCTGCATACGAGTTACACAAGAATTCGGACAAACACCGAATTGAAATAACTTATTCACACGTACATGCCTTGTGAAAACAGAATACTCGTGGTGTAAATGAAACGCTCCGTTTATGTCAGGAATGTTTTATACAACTCGATACAAAACTAAAGAGGTGTTTGTCGTCTATTATTTTTATAAGCTTCTGATGACGAGACGAGCAGCTCACTCGCCTCATGGTAAGCGTCACGCCTGCCCATGAACAGAAGCAACACCAATCAGAACTTCGAATTATGAAGTGCTGCATGGCAATGAACTGCGCTCGTCACCCTGATACATAAGGTGTTAAGACTTGTAATTACATTGGCGTCAATTTCCTTCACACTGGAACACAACAGTGTTAAAAATGGCGGCTATAAAAATAGTCAAAGGGGTTGTACCTAACCAGACGGCCTCTCGCATACGAGTGACACCGCCGAGTGTTAATCTATAATATTAATTTTTATAACAAACTAGCTGTCCCGCGCGGTTTCACCCGCAACATATAATTGATAGTAAGAACCCGATTGCAGCGCCATCTGCCAGGCTGATTTGTGAATCTAAATTATCCAGGGGGCCACCCAAACGTATACAAAAAAATTCATTCAAATCGGTCCAGAGTTTAGGAGTTCAGTGACATACGCACGTACAGTAGAATTATATATATAAAGATGTATACATAACGTAAAGAATTTTGAGTCCGTGGTACTGTAGTTTAATAGTCATTATACCACAGACTCAGCATTATTTCGTTTTATTTTTAGCTTTTTAGTTTTTATGAGTTTATTTGATTTTTTGTTAAAAGTTTTCATTTTACTTTTTTTTGTGAACGAATTATGAAAATTGGTGCGTAAAGGTGTTTTAGTTTTTCATCCCTAACTTCACCCCTTAGGGGTAAAATTATTTTAAATAAATAAAATTAATTTAAACCACCACCCCAGTAAAACCTATCCAATACAAAAAAAACATCCAAATCGGTCAACATTTGGCGGAGTTTTGCCTGAATATACATTTTCTTTTTAAGTTTTTATTTTTGACGCGGAAACTTATTATCGGCAAAACATAATGAAATAGCGTTTCGGGAAAATTAATTTTGACATAATTTTAACATAGTAGGACGTTTAATCAGTTTATTTTAGTTCGCATCGCGATTGCTCTGTTTTGCTCGTGGTAGCTGGTGGTTATCAATCGGCGAGTCAAATAGTCTACTGGTACTTATATGACGACTGACAAGTCATAAATCAACTACGTGGGTCAAGTTTATGGGCCCTACGTCTACCCATAAACACAGGCAACACCACTCAAGATATCGCGGTTTATCACGTCGAGACAGATGTTAAGTCTCATATTGCCGAAATTGCACTGCGGGCACACAATGTGTTTGCTTATTGCTGTGTGGCGTCATAAATAGTTAATAAAAAACAAATTATAAATAATAAATTAATTATCCATTTCCTTTAAGGACGGCAACACGCCCATAATTATTTTGGTATTATGGACGTACATGGGAGACACTGCGTCCTTCAACGGTCGGTAGTTTTTTTTAATTAACTTGAATGACGAGACGAGCAGGTCGTTCACCTGATGGTAAGCGCAAAGCTTGCCCATAAACAGAAGCAACACCACACAGAACTTTGAATCACAAAGTAATGCATGGCACTGGACTGCGCTCGTCAACCAGAGCCATAAGTTGTTTAGTCTCTTAATTGATAATGCCCAGTAATTTCACTGGTTTCAATGTCCTTCAAACCGGAACACAACGGTGCTTACACACTGCTGCTTGGCGGCAGAAATAGACAAAGCAGTGGTATCAATCCAGACGGCCTCTCGCATACGAGGGGCCTACCACCTAGTAAATTATGTCGGCCTGAAGTTACTACTACTACTACGGATATACGCTGGCTGATCCTGGAACGCGACTCGCCTGTACGAGTTACTATGGTGAGTTATTCACCAGATACGGTGGTCGTTATCCAGTTGGATACAATAATTATAAATACAAATACACCCAACAGTCACACACATAGTCCCGACCCCACACTAGGTTAACCTGTATCGTGGGTATCAGGAACTTCGAGGGACTTGCGGTCCCACAACACCCAGACCCGAAACAAATATTTGTGGATTAGACAAACATTTGTCTCGGTGTGGGAATCGAACCGACGGCCTCATGCTTCGCAGCTGGCTACTCGCCCACTGCACCAATTATCAGGTAACCTCCCAAAAGGAACATTTCGATACCACTTATTTGTGGGAACGAATGAAGATATGAATTAAAATGAAAAACAGTAGTTTTTTTTTTTTATTGCATAGGCCGGCAAACGAGCAAGTGGGTCACCTGATGGTAAGTGATCTCCACCGCCCATGTACGCCCACAATACCAAAAGAGTCATGGGCGCGTTGCCGACCTTAAAGGAAAGGGATAATTAAGGGATTGGGAAGGGGAGGGGGATTTGGGCCTCCGGATATCTCACTCACCGTACGAAACGCAGCAGCAAGCTGCTACTTTACGTCGGTTTTCTGTGAGACAGTGGTAACGACCCGGACGAGCCGGCCCATTCATGCTGTAGACAAAATTGTCTACAGCGTGGCTCTACCACTCGTAAAAATATAAAAATATAATAGATACAAACAATCTGCAAAATTGCTATGGACAAAATACAAATATCATACACGTTGAATTATTAAACACTCGCAATAATCATTCGTGCAAAAATTTCGCAACCCGTTCCAAAATAGACTTCGTATAAATATTTTTCAGAAATTGTTTCTTCTTCAGATATTTTTACTTCTCTTTCTAATAACGATGTTGCAATTTATTTTGTCTGAATGCTGGTTTCATTTGCTATAATTTTAATTGGACTCAGAAGTATCTTCCGCGACCTCGGATATCTGGAAAAATGATGTAGGATTGAAAGTAGGTCATATCACCCATCGAAATAAGATAAATGGAAGACAATATTTTTTTAGGATTTAGATAAGAAAACACAAGGAACATGTTTCTTCCCTCTTTTAATTTGGTCTTGACTCGAGTTAAAAAATGCTGAATTACCACTGTCAGTTAACTTGCCCATCCTTCTTACCAAATATATAACATTCGTTGATACCCAAATGTATTATGATGCGAGCAGTTATGGATAGAAATTAGCATGCATACAATATGGTAGGTCCCTCGTATGCGAAAGGCCGTCTGGGTTGGTACAACCGCTTTGTCTATTTCTGCCGCCAAGCAACACTGCAACTATGTAAACACTGTTGTGTTCCGCTTTGAAATACATTGAAGCCAGTGAAACTACTGGGCATTATGAGACTTAATAACTTATGTCTCGGGGTGACGAGCGCAGTCCAGTAATCTGTGTGGCGTTACTTCTGTTTATGGGCAGGCTTACCATCAGGCGAGCAACCTGCTCGTCTCATCATTTAAACTAAAAAAAATGGTATTGTATTTGTAAAATACTGGAGCAGACATGGACATTAAGTACCTTCTCTATTTATTTATTCTTTGACCGCCACTTGCGTCACAATCCTTACGGGATTAAGCGTAGCCTTTGACATTGTCTAATTTTGCCACAGTCTGTTAACTGTGCCTTTACGCAGTCGTTAATGTCGTACCTTAAAAGACCGTATCTTTATACAAGGTTTAAAAATTCTTGATTTTAATTCCACTTGCACGACAATCATAAATTAAGTTTAACTCACTAAAGCAGTATAAGAAACGTCATATCGTATAAAAATTTAGTTTAGTGGTAAATCTCGATTAAGGATCGTAAGTCGATCTTATTAGCAAGTTATATTGAATATTTATATTATTCTTATGACAAATAACTGCCTCGGTGGCGTAGTTGTAATGCGTAACCGGTTCGACTAAGGCTGATGCTGAGGTCTCTGGTTCGATCCCAGTGTCAGTTAAAAGTGATATTGGGTTTTCTATTACGGAATGCTCAGCCTGGAGCCTGGAATTGTGCCCGATATGGCGATAGGCTCGCCCCCTATCACATCATGGGACGGAGATACGATTGGCGAAATGTGGATGTACTGGTTACACCTCTGCCTACCCCTTCAGGGATGACAGGCGTGAGTGCGTATGTATGTATGTATTATAACAAATAATATTTTCATTTTAATTGCAAAAGGCATAATACTTACTACTACTATTATAAATGTGAAAGTTTAGATGCGTGTGAGTTTGTGAATTTGGATTTTTGTTAGTCAATCACGCCGCGCCGTAACGACTTTTTTTTTTGTATAGACCGACAAACGAGCAAGTGGGTCATCTGATGGTAAGTGAACACCACCGCCCATGTACGCCCACAATACCAAAAGAATCAAGGGCGCGTTGCCGACCTTAAAGGAAAGGGATAATTAAGGGATTGGGAAGGGGAGGGAATTTAGGCCTCCGGATATCCCACTCACCGTACGAAACGCAGCAGCAAGCTGCTACTTTAGGTCGGTTTTCTGTGAGACAGTGGTTACGACCCGGACGAGCCGGCCCATTCATGCTGTAGAGAAAATTGTCTACAGCGTGGCTCTACCAATCGTTAGATGACTGAATCCAAAACGGATGAAATTTGGCACACAGGTAGACCATGACTTGGATTAGGACACGGGCTTTTAATCCCGGAAAATGCGGTTACCGCAGGCGGAGTCACGAGCAAATCTAGTAAATAAATAAATTCGAAAGCCTTCGTAGCGCAGTAGCCGAGTAGCCTGCTGTAGCACTTTTAAATAAACTAAACATATAACATAACATAAATTAACTGAATTAGAAATTAATAATTAATTAATTACATTAGACTGGTAGATCCTTTGGCATTAAGTCCGCCTTTACATTAATTTAAATGTAAAATGTTTAATAAAATAAAAAATAAATAAAACTGAACTAATGAGTTTCTGTAGATCATATTATTTTCACTCGACCAACAATGGTTCCCGAGAGACGAGATCGATAAAATATATAGAAAAGCTATAAAATACCGCAACATGCAATAACAATAAAATTGACAACGATCATATGTCGTCACATGCCGGGATTATCTATTGCCTATAAATCCTTCAACGTACCGTGTTGTCGCCACACAGGCATCTATTTTACGCCACTTTTCGCAGTCGCGTATTTTACGCCACTTTTCGCAGCCTATGCGACGTAGTTCAGTGTGCAACATACGTTAATATAATTCGTATGTGTGGGAAAAAAGTCAGTGATATTGGCAAGGGAGTAATACAATAAAATAGAAGAAAGTTCGTGAGCACTTAACAATCATGGATATATTCTTGTATTTTTATCGAAAACTGAATAACTTGATACAGAAAAGTCTTTTCTAGTATCAATGATTGATAATTAAACTACAGTTGCACCGACGGAACATTGTTTTGTTTATTTTTAGCTCTTTAGTTTTTGTTGAGGTTTTGTTGTATTACATACGCACTCACGCCTATAATCCCCGAAGAGGTAGGCAGAGGTGTAACCAGTACACCCACATTTCGCCGAGCGTATTTCCGTCCCTTATGTGATAGGGGGCGAGCCTATCGACATACCGGGCGCAAATTCCAGACTCCGGGCTGATACTGAGCATATCGTAATAGAAAAACCCAATACCACTTCACCCGACCCGGGGATCGAACCCGAGACCTCAGCGTTGACCTCAATCGTAACGCGTACGCATTACAACTGCGCCACTGAGGCGATTTTTGTTGTATTATTTTGTTGATAAAATGGTTGTTGAGTGGTAGAGTCACCCTGTAGACAGTTTTGTCTATAGAATAAATGGGCTGGTTCATCCGAGTTGTTACCACTGTCTCACAGAAAAAGCTGGCGGAGAGTAGCAGCTATCTGCTGCGTTTCGTAAGATGAGTTAGATATCCGGAGTTCCAAATCCCCTGCCCTTCCCAATCCCTTAATTATTCATTTCCCTTAAGGTCGGCAACGCGCCCATGTTTCATTTGGTATTGTGGGCGTACATGGGCGGTGGAGATCACTTACCATCAGGTGATCTGGTGATCTACTTGCTTTTTGCCGGCCTACGGCTAAAAAAAAATTACTGACCTTATAGAAAAGGGATAATAATTAAGGCATTGCAAAGGGGAGGGAGATTTGGTCCTCCGGATATCTCACTTTCCGTTCGAGACGTAGCAGCAAGCTGTTACTTTTCGTCGGTTTTCTGAGAAGCTTGGTAGGTATAGACCTCCATAAACGTTTTATCGACAAACTATCGTCGGAACAGCATTTTCAGTTTTTACTGTCACGCCATCTGTGGATGATAGATAAAAACTCACTAGAAGGTAAAATAATAAAAATGGGATTAAAAATGCTTATTTAATGCCTGGTATGGTAGAAGGCTCACCCTTCGTGGGAGGGAGATGGCCCAGCTTGGTTACTTACAAGCAATAGTTGCACCTCTGCCTACTCCTTCGAGAATAGAGGCGTGACCTATTTAATTGCGGTAGTAGCAAAATAAACGAGAAACGAAATTTACATTATAATTCAAAATAATAATAATACCAGCCTTGTATTATATACGTCCCACTGCTGGACATGGGCCTCCTCTACTGAATGAGATGGGATAAGCCTTAATCCGCCACGCTAGCCTAATGCGGGTTGGCAGACTTCACACACCTTTGAAATTCTTATGGAGAAGTTCTCAGGTAGGTATGCAGATTTCCTCACGATGTTTCTTTCACCGTTAAAGCAAACGATAATTATAATGAACTAAAACGTAACTTAGAAAAGTCAGAGGTAGATGCTCTTGGGGCTGGTTTCGAACCTGCGAATTTCGTTTCGACAGTCCGTCGTTTCCCAGCTGAGCTATCGCTGCAAACCTATTTTGATATAAACAAAAAACCGCTTGTGAGATCAATGTTAAAATATATCCCATAAAGTACGCAGATATACTTCAGATTCAGCTTTACACAAAAAAATAAGGTTGCCTACATTTTATTATATTATGTTACTGTTGAAAATACTATGTAAACAAAACCTTGGTAATGCAATTGTACTAATGAAAATCATAAATATTGTCCGCAAGACAATAAACAACACCCGGTCCAACAGTCGCTAACATAGTCTTGACCTCACAGTATGATACTATTATCTCGTGTCGACGGTATCAGATACTATGAAAGACTTTCGGTCCACCACGACGGTACACGGACGGACCCAGACCCGTCATAAATATTTGCGGATCTGACGCATAAACATTTATCTCGGATCATTTATATTATAAGTGGTAAAGCCATGCAGTAATCACTTTTGTCTATAGCATGTATAGGCCGGCTCGACCGGGTTGTTACCACTGTCTCACAATACCTATGTGAAGTAGCAGCTTGTTGTACATCCGTACAATGAGTGATATTACCGGAGGACCAAATCCTCCTCAATTTGCGAAAGGAGAATCCTTTCCTTTAATATCGGTAACGCATTTATGATTCTTCTAGTTTTATGGGTGTCCATGGGCGGTGGAGATCACTTATCATCAGGTGACTTACTTGCTCGTTTGTTAACCATAGTTATTCATAAACCGCGGCCTATCGTTTCACAGTCGGCTACTCGCCCACTGCGCTACGCTGTCACAACAAAAAGTAAAAAAGCACTTAAAGTCCACATTTCAACACTGGCAGTAAACTAATTAAATGATTTCGTAAAATTTGAAGCGGAATAGCTACACTCTATACTCGTCGCCATTAACCAAGAAAGAAGAAGAAAATTTGTAGCAATGACATAAAGATTCCATTACAAAAGAAAACGACAAGCAAACTAGCATAGTGTTAACAAAGGTATTAATTTTTAACAAAATACCGCGTGGAAATGAGTGTGTGAATGTTTAATGATTTAATAACTGCATTCGTGTCCTTCACGTTTACGAATATAAATTACAATATCAGACAATTTGATTGTTTCCGTGAATCATTTAAATTTAATTTCCGCGGGCGGATTTAATCAAATTACAAACCGAAACAATTGAATGAGAATATTTTTAATCAGCACAGATTACAAAGGGAACTTGGTAATAAGTTTTTATGATTAAAACCCGTCAAATTTATCTAATAGGGATGGGCTTAGTTCTGTTTTGATTGGGTTGATTGGATCATCTTTAAGGTTTTTTTCTAGCTTGAATGATGAATCGAGCAGGTCGCTCGCCTGATGGTAACCGCAATACCTGCCCCTATAACGACTTATACTAAATGGATTAAGGGTACTGGTCGGACTGTCTCGCTTCTGCAGCACATCGGGCATTAAAATAAATAAATAAATACACCCAATCGTCACACATATAGTCCTGACCCCACACTAGGTAAACCTGTATCATGGGTATCAGGAACTACGAGGAACTTGCGGTCCCACAACACACAGACCCGAAACAAATTTGTGAATCAGACAAACATTTGTCTAGGTGCGCCAGTCGAACCTACGACCTCATGCTTCGCAACCCACTACTCGCCCGCTGCGCCACGGAGGCAGTCATTAATTGATAATTTTTTTGAATCCCTTTATACACCTATTTGCATTAGTCGGTGTTTAGTACCAAAAATAAGTTATATACATTCTCAAATGATCCTTATCTATTTCTACTGATTCAGAAATTTCGTTCTTTACAAGAATTCGCATCTCTAGTGAGCAGGTGGTCACGATTCCACCATCTTTTGCATTTAATTTTCAAAATTTTGTTTGAAAATTTTATTGTCTTAGCGAACTGTTCTTGTAAAACTAATTTGAAATAACTTCATTCATTGCAAAATAAAACTTTTGTTGAAAATATTTTCTAAGTTACGAGCGTACTAAAACATTGTCTTAAATTTTGATAAAACTATGATATGTCTTGTTTTCCTTTTTAAAATATTTTAATAATAATAATAATAATTTTTGAATAATTGAATAACCATACATATATTTTGGGCAAACTTTTCTTATTAAAATTCTTGATTTAAGTTTAGCTTTTACTTCACAAACTTATCATCGCCATCGGTTGTTGCCGTGTGTTCAAGCCGTATCAAATATGCTTTCTTCTATGTAAAAACCCAAGACATACCTACTTGAAACCTACAGAAACAGCACCACTCACAACTTTGAATTACAACTTGGCACTGGACTGGCAACCAGAGACAATAATACCGGGTAATAATACCGCTCGGAATCAGCTGTGCAGCGCGGCGCGGCACACGGCGCGATATGCCTACTGAGTATTGAAGCGTGGTAATACGCGCGTGTCATTGACCACGACTTTAGTATTAATAAGTTTTACATTGCGGGCTTACGTTTCCAAAATGGCAAGTAAACAGCAAAATAACAGTGGTTTCCATTTATTAAGCTAAATAATAATAATAAATAAATAATAATATTTTATTTTTTGTTTTGTTAAGCTATGTTTTATTACGTTTTCAGCTACGGAAGCGATCCCCTTACACGCGGTATGATGTTAAGCTTCATAATGTCCAGTAATTTCACTGGTTTCAATGTCATTCAATACAACAGTACATACATTCTATATTAGTGCCGCTTGGTAGCACAAAAACATAATGGGATCACCTATCCAGATGGTTTCTCGCATACGAGCATCCTACCACTTAGTAAATGTTCACAAACTTAATATTCATAAAATACAAGGAGACTTCAAAGCGAATTGGTTAGTTCGTACATTATGTGAGTTGGTACACTTTACATACGTGTACATGCCGAAGTATTCGAGAAACTTAGCGAATAATGTGGCTTTATCACTATCTCGAATATAATTTTCAAGTTAGACTACCGATTTTATGCTATATTCCTAACAGTTCTGCCTTCTATGGTATGATTGACTTAAATTTATTTCCAGTACGGCATATCGTCCAAGTTGGGTGGTTGTTTTAGTAGTTTTTAGGAGATGGCGTTACATTAATCTAGGTGGTAGATACCTCGTTTGTGAGAGACCGAGTAGGTGTCACCGCTTTGTCTATTTCTGCCGCCAAGCACTGTTATGTTTCAGTTTGAAAGGCAATGAATCCAGTGAAAATAAGAGACTTAAGATCTTATGTGTCGAGATGACGAACGCAGTTCAGTGTCATGGGGTGCTTTGAAATTCAAAGTTATGTGTGGTATTGCTTCTGCTCATGGGAAGACATGCAGGCTTACCATCAGGCGAACGACCTGCTCGTATCGTCATTCAGAGAAATAAAAAGTTTAAAAATCAAGTTTACGCACTGCATCTAGTTCGAATCCGAGATTATTATCTAAACTGGAAATATACGAGACTTCGAGAAATTTAATTGATAAAAAAAATCACAATTCGTTGAGATTTTTTGCTTTTTTATGTACATCGATTTCTCCACCAATTATTATGGACTGAAAAAAACGTACAACACCCACTTTTTAGTACAGTTTCAAAGAGTTTTAATCTGCTTTTAATCAAGCATTTCTTTTCTTAACACATTGGAACTTCAATTATTTATTATAATCCAGAAAACGTCTAAAAAAGCAAACCTATAGGAATGATTTAGATAACACCGTACATAATCCGAGGATTGCTTATCGTAAGCAAGTTTGAAGCCTTTATCGTACCAAATCGTTGACAACACAACAACGCGGTTGAGAACAATATGACCCGAAGTTTGGAAGTCATGACTTGGTCGTACTCAGTGACTGTCTGGTACTTTGTGTTAGGACTTATTTGTGTTAGAAGTCATTAAGTTTGATTCTCAAATAATATGATGAAGATTCTGCTTTTAAGTAATATAAGACAAGTTATTTACATCGTGGTAGGTCCCTCGTTTGCGAGAGGCCGGCTGGGTTGGTACCACTGCTTTGTCTATTTCTGCCGCTAAGCAACAGTGTGTAAGCACTGTTGTGTTCCAGTTTGAAGGACATTGAAGCCAGTGAAATTACTGGGCATTATGAGACTTAACACCTTATGTCTCGGGGTGACGAGCGCACTCCATTGTCATGCAGTGCTTTGTTATTTAAAGTTATGTGTGTCGTTGCTTCTGTTTATGAGCAGGCGTGTCGCTTACCATCAGGCCTGAGCGACCTGCTCGTCTCGTCATTCAAGCTAATAAAAAATAAAATTGGTTATGATATTTTACTGCCGCGATGAAAGACGTCAATTCGTGGCGCAGTGGTCGAGCCGGCTATGAAGCGAGAGGCTGCAGGTTCGATTCCTACACTGAGATAAAAAAAATGTGTGATCCACAAATATTTATTTCGAGACTAGCTGTTTTCTCCGTAGAGTGGTAGACGTCAGGCAGGCGGCCGGTCGTAGAAACTATAAACCAAATCTTTTTGTATCATGTGTTAAAAAGCGTGTTGCGCCAACCCCACTGCGAGTGAGATAAAGGCAGGTGGAATAAGAATCAGAGACATTATATAAATTATTATCAAAGTCATTAATTAGAATTCTGTTATTTCCCAGATTAGTTACCTTAGATTATTTCTATACTCAGTATCGGAGCATGAAGTATTTGAAGTGAGTTACTGAGTAGTAATGGAGCTAATAACTGGCTTTGAGTATGAAAATAAACTCAAAAAATTCAAAATTCAAAATTCAAAATATTTATTGAATCCATAAAATGTTATACAT
The DNA here is from genome assembly GCA_905332985.1 of Mimas tiliae. Lineage (NCBI taxonomy): Eukaryota > Metazoa > Arthropoda > Insecta > Lepidoptera > Sphingidae > Mimas > Mimas tiliae. Next base: position 4,606,809 of record HG995248.1, on the reverse strand, counting down.
TATTTAGATTCCGTCAAAATTCTACCGCTAGTTCGGAATGCTGTTTCGCTCGAGAAGAACGAGCAAGAAACTCCAGCGTTGCTTTTTTCAAAACTAGTTTACAATTATTACAGCATAAGGTTTTACAATATTTAATTGGAATTAGAGCAGCTCAATCAAGCAATTAACGAAATGATATCTACGCATTGGATTAACTTGCATGACCTCCATAAGCATGACGAATAAATTAAGACCTTAAAATAGTGTTAACAAATAAACGATTTCTAAAAAAAAACTGATTGAAAATTAAAGTTAATTAACATCCCTAAATGCTACGGTTAGTTCATATTATGATCAGTTTGAAAGTATCATAATAATATGACAGCTATAACATAATATGACAGCTATAAGATAATGACAGATATATATTTGGAAATTAGAGAACGGATAAAATATTTTCTCCAAGTTTCCCCAAGAACTTTCAGTACAGTCTTTGGCTCCGTGGGACCAGTCGACTCCGTGGCTTTTCCTGAATACATCTAGTTGCAAATATCTTGTTTATTTTAAGGCAAATGGATAATCTTGGTGAATGGTGGCAGATATAGCTCGAGTTTGAAAACTTTTTGTATTTTGAATATAGACTGCATACTTTATTTACATACAAAACAAGGAAGGTAATTTTACATAGTTGTTTACGCTACGTCAGCGTCTTGTTTTGGGTGACGCATGAGGATGTACATTGAAATGAGTTTCCTTTGTTTTTTTTTATTGCTAAACGGTAAATGACCTGACGGTAAATGAGCTACACCACCGATGAACATACACAATACCTAAGGAATCATGGATTCATTGCCGACTTTAAAGGAAAGGGGTAATTAAGGAATTAGGAAAGGGAGGAGGATTTGGGCCTCCGGATATCTCACTCACTATACGAAACATAATAGCAAGCTGCTACTTCACGTCGAATTTCTGTGAGGCAGTGGTAACGATCCGGTAGAGCCGACCCATTCCTGCTGTAGACAAAACTGTCTAAAGAGTGGCTCTACCACTCAAAAGGTGCCATAAATTTGCAGTCCAAATTGATATTTTGACGCTCTTTGCCACCTGATGCCTAGAGCGACCGCTACTCTTGCTCTACCCCAGGGCGGGCACTAGTTTCGAGGTATACGACCGAGACAGAAGACTGCAATGCGAGTCTGGTAACAACGACACTTTCACTTTGTATGGAATTTGGGGCGGGAGACAGGGTCGCGCGCAACATTATCCTGGTGTCTCTTGTTGGGTTGTGCATCACCATTTCATGTCTCGGACAAACTAATGTCCGTATTCACAACAACACTTAAGTAAGCTCTTTCTACTAGCCCTGTCTTAGACATGTCCCACTGCTGGCCACGGGCTTCCTCTACTGAATGAGAAAGGTCAGGTCTTAGTCCACCACGCTTGCCTAATGCGGGTTGGCAGACTTCACTTCCCTTCGAAATTATTATGAAGAACTTCTCAGGTATGCAGGTTTCCTCATGATGTTTCCTTCACCGTCAATGCAAGCGATAATTAACAATTAATACACACACACACATAAGTAAGCTCTTTGCCAAGTGTAAATTCGGTGTACATGATTGGTCTGTTTTTATTTACGCTAAAAACTACCCAATGACATTTAGAGAAATCGGCACTATGGGTACGCTCTCACTATTAGGTTTCATAGTAACATTTATGAATACGGGGGTAACTTTACTAGACACATTAGTTCAGAAATAATCCAAAAACAAAACAATCCAACACCTACAAAACATTCCAAATCTTAAAATCAGAACGTGACTACACAACTTATCGCCACTGACTTCTGACAAATAAACGTTAAGTTATATGGGGCGTTGCGGGACAATCCGTGTGGAGATAAAATCTTTTATTTATGCCCGCATCCAACGCTTAGACCTATCTCTACCGGACTGCCGGCGGTCCAGCGATATTTTTACTTACTTCCCCTTTGAAACATGAAATTGGTGTAAAAGAGCGGAATAATGCCTCTAGTACAAAAAAAAATTACACAAACGCTCCTGTTATTGTACGTTAAATATGTTTAGTGAATAATATGGTTCTTTTAATATTTAATGCACGTAAAGTTATGAATAGTTTGCGCGTTAGATTTTATCATGATCTTTATTGTATCACTACACAGTAATGTGATATATTTATGTATATTACTAAGATCCTAATTCGCAACTCCACTATGCATGCATGTTGTCCGTATTGCTATGGATGAATATATAGTATGTAAAAAACCCTGTTGGCCTTTCTAGGTCGTGAAGATAGACATATAATAATAAAGCCTAATAAAACAGGCTTAATAAAAGTTAAATAAATAAAAAAATAAAAAATTGTAATCAGAAGCGGGACATTATTCTTATACTGGTATTTAAAAAATGTTATTTTCATCTGAAAAGTGATGAACAGCTGACTGATGTGACGTATCGACGAAGCCAGGCGGGCACGCGGCGCAGCGCGTTTGATGCACGTAGATGCCGCAACTTGCTATCTCGCTCTGGCTCTGGAGTCATCGCTCTTGGTGAGGTAATCAATTGAAATACGGTTTACAAACAATAAAATAATTAAAGTATAAAAAATAAATATGATTATTTTTATCGTCTTATTTTGGTAAGTATGTGAGTTATTTCATTACGTTTGAATATCGTTTCTGATATCACAGTTAAAACGCTCATCAGGGTTATTGTTATATATTTCAGAGTGCATAACACAAGGTAAAATGGTACGTGGTAGAAAGTTTTGTCTACAACATGAATAGTCCGGCTTAACTGCGTCGTTTCCACTGTCTCACAGAAAACCGACGTAAAGTAGCGGCTTGCTGCTGCGTATCGTACGATGAGTGAGAGTTTAACCCCCGATTAAAAATATATGTGTTATAAGTTTGCCTCTTTGTCTGTTTGTCTGTGGCATTGTAGCACCTTGATGAATGGATCGATTTGAATGTGTTTTTTATTTGAAATCTAGTTTAATATAGATGCTAGGTATGTTTGACGCAAATTTGTTTCAGTCATTTAGAAAATATCGTTCTTTATTGTTTTTTATTATAGTATAGGCCGGCAAACGAGCAAGTGGGTCACCTGATGGTAAGCGATCTCCACCGTCCATGTACGCCCACAATACAAAAGAATTATGGGTGCGTTGCCGACCTTAAAGGAAAGGGATAATAAGGTATTGGGAAGGGGAGGGGGATTTGGGCCTCCGGATATCTCACTCGCCGTACGAAACGCAGCAGCAAGCTGCTACTTTACGCCGGTTTTCTGTGAGACAGTGGTAACGACCCGGACGAGCCGGCCCATTCATGCTGTAGACAAAATTGTCTACAGCGTGGCTCTACCACTCGTAACACTCAACTTTGGTGGTTTATGCGCATATTTCAGCAACGTTTAGAAAATGCTACTTACCAAATAAAATATCATACGTTGAAATATAAAAGTCATGTACCGGCAGATTAAATATGTATACTAAGTACTTTCAAAAATAGTCGTTCTATACGTTAATTGGTACTTAAATCTTACGAAACAGGGCCTTAATGTTGTGACATATCACGTAACATAATAAAAAGTAAAGTCTATATAGTATATCTATACTATATATTAAAGTCTATCCGTATTGCGGTGTCCAAGAAACTTAATTTCTGTTTTTAACTGACTTGAATCGAGTTCCATTATGTTTCTCGCTATGAGAATTATTAACTATTTTTATAACCCACTTCAATAATATTATTTTATTTAGGGTTGATTTTTCATTCCCCAAATCGAGGTTATTTAACAGAACTTTAACTTTCGTAAAAATCAGCATAATTTTTGCCCTACGCATTTTCTAGAAACATACATGGGGTTAATCTATAGATTTATGATCTTCTATCCGCTTCCGTTGGTTCACGTTATCTATCAGATAATATTATTCAAGCAAAATAAATTTGGACCTTAATTAAACCAAATATGCCATAAAGCGTTTCATTAGTGCACCATAATTATTATTTTAATGAGTAAATTTAATCCTCGTGTGGATTAACTCCAGTCCGTGATTACCACATTTAGTTACGATTTCGAATAAATGAGGATAAAATGCAGAGCAATTTCACAAACTTTGAAATCTGGACAACGCGTTTGCGCTTTATAGATGAAAATTCAATAAGACAAGCTAATTTTCACTTCTTAAATCATCAATCATCGCTGAATAAAATGGAAATAACGTGAGTAAATTTGCACACCTGCACATTGATTAGGTACATCATTATTGAGTTGTTTTGCTAGAGTAGGGAGTGTTTGATTTGAAAACTCAATTGTTCGACCTGGGATTTGAATCCAGTACCTACCGGTTTCTCAGCTTAAGTAAGCTGCTACTAGTCCAATGAAGTGGTTGAAAATTATTATTATTAAACCTCTGCCTGTAATCGCCGAAGGGATAGGCAGAGGTGTAACCAGTACACCCGCATTTTGTCGAGCTTATTTTCCCCTGATGTGATAGGGCGAGGCTATCGCCATATTAGGCACAATTGCAGACTCGAGGCTGATACTGAGCATTTCGTAACAGAAAAACCCAATACCACTCATACCCGACCCGGGAATCGAACCCGAGAAGTCAACACAGCAATTGTACCGCGTACGTATTACAACTGCACCACCGAGGCATTAAAATATTATGTTACTGTTTTCTTATACTAATACAAAATTTACACTGTAGCGCACTCAGTTGGTTAATGTAAAACTTTTACAACCGCACGATTTAACTGCGAATATCTTCGACAGTGAGCCACTGGAGCTCGAAATTTGGACGTTAATGAACTTCACAAAAAATATTAGGGTTCGATGACCTGAAACAATTGTTAATTAACGGGTTCACGGCTAATGGTGCGTATATTTCATTAATAAAGGCCTGTTAGTTTTTCATTGAAAGTTAGTTTAGGCTGTAATTTTTTGGTATGCCTAATTTAATTAAATTACACTAGAGTGAAATAATGATTTTCAGGGATAGGTCTTTTAGGAAAAAAAAAACAAAGGGGCTCTCAATTTTATTCGTCTGTATATACAACGTGCTACTTAAAGGTGTGGTCATCTTTTAGAGTCATAACATACGCCACACAGTAAGTATTTATGTACTGGCTCTTTTCAAAACCGAGACATCATAAAATTTCACGTCAATATAATCACTCGATTGTTAAAATCAATAAGATTGATCAAATCACTATTAATTATTTTTGACGATACTTACTTTTTAATAAATTTGACCAATGTGTATGTAAATCTACGGTACTGAAAGCCCCTGTGTATTGAAGACGATATACCATCTTCTAGAAGCACTTTAAAGATATCATTTTCGGATCCCATGTATAAACTTTGCTTAATACATCCGATGAGCCTCTTATAAACTATTATCAGCTGCACCAACACAAACCACCAATACATAATAATTGATTTTAGTCAAATACAATATATTTTTAACTCGTAATGCTTCATAAACTTGATATTGCCGACCTGACTGCATCAAATAAATTTTGACATTCGACAACAGTTTTAACGTTTTTTAATAATACAAAATTGAAATGAAAGCGTAAAGGTCTGAAGTATCACTTTTATTATTTAGTGTTGTCTAACGTTGAAAGTCGATATCGCTTGTCACTCATGGATAACAAAAGAAAATTCTATAATTATGTCCTATGATAATCTACGGATTTGGTACTATGGGGGATGAGATACTTATATCGTACACTATACATTGCTTAAATTTACATACACCTTTCTGTAACGCGTTGTATATATACAATATCCAATTTAAATTTATAATATCCATTATGAAGACTCTTGTGTCTATTAGAAAACGTATCTATAACGCCAAATCTTAGTCAAAAACCAACAAAAGAATGAAGAGGTTTGATTGAATGATGTTATTTCGCAGTGGCGTGTTTACCTGTTTGTTCCTGGGCCGGTAAACTGGCACAGAGTTTGTTTACCACAATGTTGATGTTTGCGAAATGTTTCCTTCCAGTTATAAACCGACTCGTGAGTAGAATATTTGTTACTGAAATTGTACATTTCAATTTGCTTGGCCATGATTATGTTCCGGCATTTGCCCGCGTCTGTGTTGTCGGAGTATTCCCGAGGTGTCCATCTACAGTGTAGATGAATTATGTAGATTCTACACAATTGTGTCCTTGGCCTTATTATAATTAGTCTTAACACATTACTACTTTAGTCACCTGATTCTGTTTTAGGTTGTCAAACCGTTGAGATTCCAGAGCAAAATTTTTGTGATTCGAAAAACGCAGTTGGAATGCCTGAGATGGCACAAATAGAAAACACAGTTCGCTAAGTTCCGTCCTATGTCATTAATTGAAATCCCGGGTAATCGGAGTATAATTTTTCGAATGGAAAACTAATAAAAATTGTGATTAATCGACCCTACTCGACCATATTGTTCCACATACGTGTAATATACATTTTTTTCTAAGTATGAAGTTAGATCCTGTTAAAAAACCGGGATAACGCTATGCAGAAGAAGAAATTTCTTAGACCAAAAGACGTGAACCGTACTTTAACACTGCCTTGTCCCTGAACTCACTACGCACCTTGTATAAATGGAATAACCCTAAAAATATCGTTTAATTATCTCTTAAGAGCCGTCCGGTAATATTAACCCTTCATTCACCTTTACGTGTTACGAGAGCTCATAAAATGCTAAAAGTGAATAATCATTTATATAAACAGCCAACTAAGTGAGATTACATGTTACCGAAAGTTAAGGCTTACAGGAAGGTTAATTTTGCAATTTATATTAACTGCCAGTTTTTATTAGGGAGTGCTTTTAACACAATAGGCTTTTGTTCTCTTTTTGAATCTTGTCTTTTTTACATTACTTTTTTTTTCGATTTTGATATAGATTTACATACATACCGCTCTCCTGCTTGTATCTCCGCAGGGGTAGGCAAAGTTACAACTAGTTGTCGAACGGTTCGCACAGCTTACTTTCTTTCCATGATGTGTTAGAATGCTTACCTTATGGACAAGCTAGGCACTAAACTTAGGCTTTTATGCACCGATTTTGATAATCATAGAACTTAAAATTGTTACAAAAATAAAACCGTCTTAAAATAACTGAAAAGCAAAAAAAAAATGTTATTTCGTAAACTAATCAAAATAAATATTATATTGAGTCGTTGCTTTTAACCATTATCGAATAAAACTTCAGTAGCAACGGCTTATCAAGTGACAGAGCCACGCTGTAGACACTTTTGTCTACAGCATGAATGGGCCGGCTCGTCCGAGTCGTTACCACTGTCTAACACAAAACCGACGTAAAGTAGCAGGTTGCTTGCGTTTCGTACGGTGAGTGAGATATCCGGAGGCCCAAACCCCCTCCCCTTCCCAATCCCTTAATTATCCCTTTCCTTTAAGGTTGGCAACGCGCCCATAATTTTTGTATTGTGGGCGTATATGGGCGGTGGTGATCACTTACCATCAGGCGACCCACTTGCTTGTTTGCCGGCCTATGCTATAAAAAAGGTATTGTTCATGGGCAGCGGATATCACTTGCCATCATGTGGCTTACTGATTCATTAGCTGTTCTCTGCAGTAAAAAAACTTAAAATTGGGTAAATTAATAAAACCATAATTTTGTACATCATTTTTATCGCCTGATTGGTCCAGTGGCAGCATACTAAGGTAGAGAACCTGAGAGGTCCTGGGTTGCGAGATCACAATTTATGGTAGATTTTCACGTTTCGAAAAATTACGTATGAATTGCCCGAGTTTGGAAACGGGTAAGAGATAAAGAAGAAAAGGGTAAGAGATTTATATAGAGTTTAGATTTGTAAGAGAAGATTTGTTTTAAAGTGTCACCGAGAATATCTTGCATCGTACTAGACTGTTATAATCCAGAAATTCAAATGTTACCAATTTTACAAAATGATGTTCCAATGCAATATCAAGGTTTAATAGTTCAGAAGCTGTACTATCGTCCACTTTCGCCAGATGTCGTTGACGCGTAAACAAAGCATTTTATTAGCTACCGAGCTCAACGGGTTGAAACTATTGCCTCTAACTATTGGAGACGATTCTAATAGAGACTCGTGGCTTATACGCCTAATGCCTAATTCACATGCTGTTGAAAGCCGAATTTGGGGTGTGTGGCCGAAAAATTTGGACGTTTGTGACGTTATGCGATACCCGGTGCGTTCTTTTTAAACTACCATTTTTTTTATTGCATCGGCCGGCAAACGAGCCAGTGGGTCACCTGATGGTAAGTGATCTCCACCGCCCATGTACCCCCATAATACCAAAGGAATCATGGGTGCGTTGCCGACCTTAAAGGAAAGGGATGATTAAGGGATTGGGAAGGGGAGGGGGTTTGGGCCTCCGGATATCTCACTCACCGTACGAAACGCAGCAGCAAGCCGCCGCCGGTTGTCTGTGAGAAGTGGTCATGATCCGGACGAGCCGACCCATACATGCTGTAGACATGATGTATAACTGATAACTGAACTCGACTCAAGAGGGGTGTAATAAAATGTATTTGTGTGATTGGACCTATAAGATCATATTGTTTGGAACTGGTTAAATCGAGATTGTTCTAGCTAAAAACATAACCTGGCTAGGTTAGAAGACAATATGTTCGATCGTTTAAAAGTTACAGAATATGATTGTCTAATTTTTAGTCGTCGCGAGTTTTAATGAGTTATCATTTGTAATATCAATGCATGGAAAAGTGACTGAATGTGGAATAAAGTATGTATTAAAATCTTGATTTATACAAACCCTAAATTAATATGGACTTATATTTGGGATTAAACATATACGACCATGGACTATGATTGGTTGTAATATGTTTCGTTGTCTAAATATATATAAATAAACCGTAAATATATGACTAACATTTTGTTCACGTAAAAATACTACGTTGAAGATAATTTTTAATCATAATAAGCTCATGTGTTATTGGCTCTTAATCTCAAACACATTTAGAATCCAACCGAATTCGGGCTCACAATTTGGTGAATCAGCGAGTGTAATTGAACCATAAATATTACGCCAATTACAGCAATTGTTGGAAAATAAATGTGGCAGAAATTCTATCGCAGACTGTTGATGCCCAAAACTATTTAGATCCCTTTATGTGTGGGACAAAACTCCATAACAATATTAATTAGCACCAGCCTTACGTTACAATTCGCCATCAGCGTAGAAATAGCACAGACGAAATTTAACACAGCTAATATTAATTTAGGTCACAATACAGATAAAAATATATTGTAGAGTTTTCAGCTCAATAAAACGCACTAAAGACGAGTTATTAGGGTTTATGAGTTCTTTTATTTTGTTTTTAGACTACGAACTCGCAATATCTTGGAAGATCTGCATAATTGTATTATGCAGTTTAAGTAAACTATTCTTTTAGAAGTGTAATATCATTTGTAGGCGACACTTTTTATATTTTCGCTCAATTGGAATTTACCACTGGTAAAGCCATCTATTGTTCCTTTTTTAAACAACTTATTTAAAGTATTATTATTGGAAATAAATTGATGGTGTTTTTGATTGATTCGATTTTTTTTTTATATGTGAAATATTTTTTCCTACAATAATCTTAGTATTTGCAAATATTAAAATTATTTTCATTGTGTGGCCTTAAATTTTTAATTATGTCATAATTTATACGACTTGGATAAAAATTTGTTACATCGTTAATAATTTGCCGTAATGAATTTTCGGATGCTTGCTTAGAAATGAACAGATAAACGAAAGAGAAAATTAAGAATACGTAAAATCTTCGAGGCCTTTAGGAAAGGAAACGAAAATGAAGTATAGAAGTGTTACAAAGGTACAAAACAACAAACGTAATGACGGCTTTAATTAAAGGGAAACTGACAAAGGGACAGAGACTTGTAATTAAAACTGCCGAAAAATCAGCTCGGGGCAACGAATCGGTCAAATGTCATATTGCGACAAATTTTAGTTGATCTACTGTATAAGAAATATGGTACAAGACCCTTGTATATTTTTTTGGAATAGTTAATTAGACTAAAATAAATTGGAATCTCATTTTTTAATAATTTCTAGAGCATAGAATTTAATATTATATTTGACTGCCTCGGTGTCGCAGTTGTAATGCGTACGCGTTACGACCGAGGCTGACGCTGAGGTCTCGGGTACGATCCCCGGGTCGGGTAAAAGTGATATTGGGTTTTTCTGTTACGAAATGCTCAGTATCAGCACGGAGTCTGGAATTGTGCCCGGTATGGCGATAAGCTCGCCCCCTATCACATCATGGGACGGAGATACGCTTATCGAAATGTGGGTGTACTGGTTACACCTCTGCCTACCCCTTCGGGGATTACAGGCGTGAGTGCGTATGTATATATAAAATTTAATAATATGTCTTTACTTATAACATAAATTGCTGTTCTGTACAAAAGTGCTAAGTATTTTTTCATTTCTTTTTCTTCTTTTAATCATGGTAAGCACCAATGCTATCGATGCATCTTTGCTAGCGCAGTGGCAATTTATCGATGCCCTTCTTGAAGAGATCGGCTGGACGGGAGGCAACAATTTCTTCAATGGCAATTTGTACTGCCTCTCGGGTATTATTTTTTTCCACAATGCTTCTCCATTATTGTGTTCTAATAATACCATGCAGTGATTTGTAATTCAAATATCTGTATGGTGTTGTTTCTGTTTATGGGCATGTCGCTTACCATCAGGCGAGCGACCTGCTCGTCTTGTCATGAACATTAATTATGAAAAAAGCATATTCCATCTCACACACCCGCCACTGTTTTAAATTTTCCGTCCTATAATATGATGTGGAGAAAGCCTACTGCCATACCAGGTACAAATTCTGATTCCGGTCAACGTATGTGTAATTTTTCAAATCAAACTGTTTAATGAAGAATATCAATCAAAAATGCCTGATTTGGGTCACAAAAATGAGTGTGGGACAAATGTAAAGGTTTTTCTGATTTCCCTTAGGATTCGGAGACGAGCATTTACATAAAGTTATATGAAAATATGAATGTCAATTTGATGGTGTACAAAATAACAAGGACAGTTTTTGTATTATTTATTTTTTACTTTGTTTATTGATTTCGAAAGGTTTTTCTGATGCGACTGTAATCTTATATTTTGAGTGGTAGAGCCACGCTGTAGACACTTGTGCCTACAGCACGAATGGGCCGGCTCGTCCGGGTCGTAACCACTGTCTCACGGACAACCGGCGTAAAGTAGAAGCTTGCTGCTGCGCTTCGTACGATGAGTGAGATATCCGGAGGCCCAAACCCCCTCCCAATCCCTTAATTATTCCTTTCCTTTAAGGTCGACAACGCACGCATAACACTTTTGGAATTGTGGGCGTACCTGGGCGGTGGAGATCACTTATCATCAGGTGACCTACTTGCTCGTTTGCCGGCGTATGGTAGGTATAAAAAACAAAAAATTGTGTAAAATATACAATTTTACATATGCATATTGTGTAGTCGTAAAAAGATTTTTTTAAGTTTTTTGATATTTTTGATTGTGAGTTTGTACACGCTAATTTAAAAAAAACCCGGCCAAGTGTGTGGTTAAGTACAGTGAAGGGTTTCGTAGTCAAGATGACTGAATATTGTGTAACCGATAATATCCCATATCTCAAATACTGTAAAACCTAATTTATTGAAACCTATATTCCTTGAAAGTAACTTTTAAGTTAAACTACCTTGAAATTTTTCATAATTTTCTACACGTACTTTAAAAGTTAGAGATGAAGGACACATTTACTTCATTAAGACAGCTTCCGTGGTGCAGTGGGCGAGTAGCCGGCTGCGAAGCGTGAGGCCGTGGGTTCGATTCCCGCGCCGAGACCAATGTGTGACCCACAAATATTTGTGTCTGGTCTGGGTGTTGTGGGACCGCAAGTCTCTCGTAGTTCCTGATACCCACGATACAGGTTATCTTAGTATGGGGTCAGAACTATGTGTGTGACTGTTGGGTGTATTTATTACAAATATACATAATAGGAATAACAAACCTGTCTGAATATAGGTTTTGAAGCAGAATGCCTATCTACGTTTTTAAATAAATAAATACACTAAATAGTCACACACATAGTCCTGACCTGACATAATAGCCATGACTTAATTATCCCTTTCCTTTAAGGTGGGTAATGCGCCCATCATTCTTCTGATATTTTGGGCGTACATGAGTAGTAGAGATCACTTAGCATCAGGTGACCTACTTGCTCCTTTGCTGGCCTATGCTATAAATAAATACATTAGAGCTAAATTAAATGGAAAATATCCATAAAATATAAATGTTAAAATAAGATGCGCCTTGTATTAAGAATTTAATTTCACAATTTCAGTTGAATTTTCTCGTTGGTGTTGAAATAGCTTTCCCTCTGTTTCGCGGTTACCACCCTTAGGTAATTTTAATTCCATTGCCTCAGTCTAATTAAAATGTAACAATCAAACGCTCCTTTGTCTACATTCTGGCTTTGAAGACTGAAATTTAAAGATTTCCACGCTTTGACAGATTACTTTTGACGAAGTGTTTCTTGTTGAAACCTTGTTTATGTTATTATTGCTAGATTGGTTTCATATACAACGTGTTATAGAAAGGGGCGGGCAAATTTAAGCGATGTATAGTGTAAGGTATAAGTATTTAATCTCCCATACTACCAAATCCGATTGCATTGCTAGTACAATAATTATAGAATTTTCTTTTTTATCGAATTATTAACATGTCGATATCGACTTTCAACTTTGGACAACACTAAATGATAAACAATGATACTATAGACCTCCTTTCATTTAATTATTTATAATTAAAAAAACATTAAACAGTTGTCAAAAGTCAACATTTATTTGACGCTGTCAGTTCGGCAAGTTCTGATTTTATGAAGTATGATTACGAGTTTAAAAAATATATTGTATTTAACTAAAAACAAGTATTATGTATTGGTACTTTGTGTTGGTGTAACTGATAACAGCTTTTAAGAGGATCGTCGAATGTATTAAGCTAAATTCATAGATGGAAGACTCGAGAATGAAGTCTTTAAAATGCTTCTAGGTGATGGTACCTATATTGTCTTCAGCACACAGTCTCTTTCAGGTGTTAATTTGTGTTTAAATTACAAGTTACGTACGTATGCCCGTAGAATTACGTACATCTTATTCAAGTTTATTAAAAAGTGAGTTTCGTATATAATAATTAATAGAGTGATAGAGCCACGCTGTAGACACTTGTGTCTATAGCACGAATGGGCCGGCTCGTCCGGGTCGTTACCACTGTCTCACAGAAAATCGGCGTAAAGTAGCAGCTTGCTGTTGCGTTTCGTACGGTGAGTGAGATATCCGGAGGCCCAAACCCCCTCCCCTTCCCAATCCCTTAATTATCCCTTTCCTTTAGGGTCGGCAACGCACCCTTCATTCTTTTAGCATTGTGGGCGTACATGGGCGGTGGAGATCACTTACCATCAGGTGACAGTTGTAATGCGTACGCGTTACGATTGAGGCCGACGCTGAGGTCTCGGGTTCGATCCCCGGGTTGGACAAAGTGGTATTGGGGTTTTCTATTACGAAATTCTCAGTATCAGCCCGGAGTCTGGAATTTATGCCCGGTATGGCGATAGGCTCGCCCCCTATCACATAAGGGACGGAGATACGCTCGGCGAAATGTGGGTGTACTGGTTACACCTCTGCCTACCCCTTCGGGGATTACAGGCGTGAGTGCGTATGTATGTATGTATGTATAATGTTATATAAATTACAACTAATAAGATGAATGAATAAAGTTTTTAAGCGTATATGAAAAATGATGATTTGTTGTTGTTTAATGTTATTTATCATATTTTTTAAGTTATAGCAGTAAACCGAAAACACATAAAGCATATATAAACATTCTTATAATATAAAAAAACCTTTTTTATATACGCTTTTACCCACGGCTTTATTTTAGTCGCAGTAATCTAAATTCGATATATTACTACTGTGAGTAACATTGTATTTCACGTAGTCTTGACTCTAGGTACATATTTGAACTTCGCAGCTTTGTATCGTTTTATAGCATAACGGTCCAGATATTGGAACAACTTGTATATATCTTTATTACAATTATTGAATTTGGAACCGTATCATATCGTATTATATTTGTATTAGTCTATTTTGTACCAAAGTTGAGCAAAAGCCTCCCCAAGATCCTGACTCGCGATTTTTAATTTGCATCAAGAAGCTTAAATAACAAATTTTATTTATATATATTTTTATAGCATAGGCCGGCAAACGAGCATGTGGGTCACCTGATGGTAAGTGATCTCCACCGGCCATATACGCCCACAATACCAAAATAATCATGGGTGCGTTGCCTACCTTAAAGGAAAGGGATAATTAAGGGATTGAGAAGGGGAGGGGGTTTGGGCCTCAGGATATCTCACTCACCGAACGAAACGCAGCACCAAGCTGCTACTTTACGCCGGTTTTCTATGAGATGGTGGTAATGACCCGGACGAGCCGGCCCATACATGCTGTAGGCAAAGTGTCTACAGCGTGACTCTACCACTCAATACCAATATTTCCTTCCTCCAACTACATTGGTTGCAAAAACTTGCTCATGTCGAATATTTCCAGTAAGATTTACTTGACTGAGCTTACACAGATTATGTTTGCTAATACATTTGCAGCAGGCGCTTCGTATAATTCACACGATGTGCGAAACAGTGGCACTCAGGCACGAAGCCAAAGTTATTTAAATTCATAGACGTATACGTTAACAGATGGCTCTTTATCATATACAGACTATTCAGATGTTAAATAATAATAATACTAGCTATGTATTATATACGTCCCGCTGCTAGGCACGTGCCTCCTCTACTGAATGAGAGTGGTTAGGCCACAGTCCGCCACGCTAGCCTAATGCGGGTTGGCAGACTTCACATACCTTGGAAATTCTTATGGACAACCTCTCAAGTATGCAGGTTTCCTCACGATGTTTCCTTCACCGTTAAAGCAAATGATAATTAACAATTAATACACACGTAACTTCGAAAAGTCAGAGGTGTATGCTCTTAGGGCTGGTTTCGAACCTGCGACTTTCGTCTGGACAGCCCGTACCACTCGCCCCTGAGCTATCACTGCTATTCAGATGTTGTTTAACTAATATATGAGTATACGATGTATGATATGAGCGTATACTATGCGCTGTCCATACGAATGTCACCATGACTTTTGTTGATCAATTCAATTAAAAGTCTAATCAGACGGCTCAAATATCAACCAAAAAAGAACCGTGAGAACTCATTATTATATAACACAGCATTCTATTTATAACTCGATATATTATTACATAACTCATCATTATTATTTATTAATTTCAATTAAAGTTTAGTGGCATCTCAGTGAATCAGTTATACGTTTATTGGTAGATAAATCTTACTCGAACATTGTGAAGTAGGCCCTAAAATAATTCATACATGTTAATGTTTTTTCACATAAGTTTACGCCTTTATCCCCGAAGGGTTAGAGTAGTGTTTCACCCACGTTTTGTCCAGCTTTCTTCCATCCCATGATGCAGGTAATAGGGGACCAGCTTGTCGTCACACTGGTCACAAATTCCAATCCCGGGCAAATTAAGTGTGACCATTCGAATCTAAAATTCAAACACTAATTGTGACTGCCCGAACTAAGAATTCAACCCAGGACTTCACAGTTGTCAGCCTTTGCTACCACTAGACCAATGAGGCAATAATGTTTTTGTTTTTGAATAATCCTTGACATACATACATACGAACTCGCGCCTGTAGTCCCCGAAGGAGTAGGCAGAGGTGTAACTAGTACACATTTCACCGAGCTTATTTCCGTCCCATCATGAGACAAGCCTATGGCGACACCTGGCACAATTGCCAACTCCGGGCAGATACTGAGCATTTCGTAATAGAAAAACCCAATGTCACTGTTACCCGACCCGGGGATCAAACCCGAGATTTCAGCACAGCAGTCGTAACGCGTACGCATTACAACATCGCCACCGAGGCAGTAACATAAATGCATCCTGCGCAAACATACTTTTTGTGGGAAACCACCATAAATTGGCAACACCTAGATTTAGCATCCAACCCTTTTCCACTTCTTAGTCCTTAACAATTTATACCGTGAAGATACGGTACACACTACGCACAATAAATATGGGTACATATAAGGAAACGTAGCCGTAGAGTGACAAAGACACTAAAATGGGTTGATGAGGACGTATTAAGGTATTGGGGGGATTTCATTTAAAAGGATAAGTTTAGAAGATCAAGCGAAAGAATTGCTTGAGAGCAACGGCAGGCAGCGGCTTGGCTGTGCTCTGGTATTGACGGCGGTAACCACTTACCATTAGATGGGCCGTCTGCTCGTCTGCCTATCTAGGCTATAGAAAACAAAAAAAACAACATTGTGTAAACATTGTTGTGTTCCGGTCTGAAGGACATTGAAGCCAGTGAAATTACTGGGATTATCTGTCGGGGTGACGAATGCCGTGGGGCAATGTAATTCAAAGTTCTGTCCAATATTGCTTCTGTTTATGGGCAGGCGCGGCGTGGCGCTTACCATCAGGCGATCGACCTTTATTTATAATACAAATTAACTTTTATAAATAAAAAAAATAAATACACCCAACAGTCACGACATAGTCCTGACCCCACACTACGTTAACCTGTATCGTGGGTAGCAGAAACTACGAAGACCTTGCGGTCCCACAACAGCCAGACCCGAAACAAATATTTGGTGATCACACAAACATTTGTCCCGGTGCGGGAATCGAACCCACGGCCACTCGCTTCGCAGCTGGCTAATCGCCCGCTGCGCCACGGAGGTTGTTGAATTAACTTTTATGTAGTATGCATTTCTCATATTCCAAACGCAGTGTGTCTAATTATAAAAACTTGAAAAAAAATGTAAGTGGTAGAGTCACGCTGTATACACTTTTGTCTACAGTATCAACTTTCTTGACGCTGAGATTAGTTCGGAATGATATTTTGAACGTTTAAAATTACGAGAATTGGCCTTCAGATACGTTAAGTGATCTGCACAGCCCTGAACACTCATGATACCAAAAGACTTATGGATGCGTTGCTGGCTAGGAAAGTAATGGAGATTGGGATTTGGGCCTCCGGAAATCTCACTCACTGTACGAAATGCGACAGCGTGCCGTTTTCTGTGAAATGGAAGTAGCATAGCGTCTATAGAGTGACTCTACTACAAATTCTCATGTCCTACATTATAGAATTATAAAAAAATACACACACAACATCACTACTTATAGGAACGTATTACGTACAAACATAGAAAAAAATACAATAGTGCTACAAAAAAAATATACTTTTCTTGTTTCATACAAGCAAACAATAAAAATACAGAGACTAGTAATAATATTTAATTATTAATATACGTATATTAAACTGTAACGAACGTCGTGCTGTGTGTGATTATATTGGGGGTCAAGTTCCCCACAAATATTACTACATACGCCTACCCAGTTTATATACCATCCGTCTGACACTATACGCATTTATTTCCCCGGAGATGGTACCCGCATATAATTTACATAAACTGCCTAATGCCATTATTGTCCATAATATAAAACCTGGCGTTTTACGACAGCCACAGATTGCAGGAAAAAAAGTAACTTTTTTTCAGTAAGCCGAATCTTGCATACGATATGTTCTAAGCCGTGAATATTATATTTTTATGATTAAGACTTGTTGTCACCCCATTTTTGATGCCCTGCTCTTCAGTATTTTTATTATTACAATATTCCAGTATTATACAATGTGTTACAGAAAGGTGTGGTCATATTTAAGCAACGTTTCTCTCTGTAATCGGCCCTTCATGACTGAGGATCGTGGTCATCATCGGATGTTCCGCATTTCGATCGGATGATATCTCTCCATCGGCTTCTGTTCATCGCATCTCTCACAACTTTATGGAACCCGGCGGCTGATAAGACTTTCATCTGGTCCGTCCATCGTGTTGGGGATCGACCACGTGAGCGTTTTCCTTCCGTGTTCCCAACCTCGATAAGTTTCTCCAAGCTCTCATCACCCTTCCGTGCTATATGACCAAAGTATGCCACTTATACTTGCCTATATGCAAAGTATGCGTTGGTGACAAATCGTGGATAAGCGTGTTGAGCTGTGAGAGGATTGATACATTTGTGCGTTTTCACGTTGCGTAAGCAACGTTTAGTGTACAAGTATTTCACCCCTTGTAGTAACAAATCCAATTGCACTGCTAGGACGCATGCCCAACGTAAACCCCTCTGGGGAAATTGTTGTGCTAACTATGACACAGCAAAACATATGATGGATACTATAAGAGTTCACAGACTAATTAAAATTCATTTTCGCAACCAATAAAGCTAAACAATGAAAAATAATTTTACTATAATCTCCGTTTATTGAATTTCACAGCCATAACGCAATAACAGAAGTTAATTAACAGTTTTGTTACGGTGTGCACTTTGAAAATAAATTCAATATCGAACCGGTGTTAAAATGCGAGCAACTTCTGTTAACGGTCGTGTGAAATATTGTTAATCTCTCCGTTAATCATTTTATTACATTATACATCCAAATAAAATATGTTATTCATATATACATACACACACGCCTGTAATCCCTGTAGGGATAGGCAGAAGTGTAACTAGTACACCCACATTTCGCTGAGCGTATATTCGTCCCATGATGTGATAGGGCGCGAGCCTATCGCCTTATCGCCCACAATTCCAGACTCCGGGTTGATACTGAGCATTTCATAATAGAAAAACCCAATATCACTTTTTCCGTCGTCGTACCGCGTACGCATTACAACTGCGCCACTGAGGCAGGCATACTAATTTTATTATTACAAAATATCAAATTTGCCTCGGTGGCGCAGTTGTAACGCGTACGCGGTACGACTGCTGTGCTGAGGTCTCGGGTTCGACCCCCAGGTCAGGTAAAGTGATACTTACTGTGTTTTTCTATCACGAAATGCTTAGTCCCGTATTTGCGACCGAAATACTCCTGCGGTTTCCTCAAAAGTGACCAATCCATCTCAAGCGATATTCTTAAAGTTTGTCTTCCGCGACGCGGATACCAAGGATTTACTCGTTAAGGATATGATCTAGCCGTGTAAAGTTGCACACCCACAACAGCATCTTCATCTCCGCGTCGTGAATCTCTCTGAGATGGCGGTTAAGGGCGAGCCACGTCTCGCACCCACAGAGGAGCACAAGCCGAATGATGGCATGTAACAGTATGTAGATATTAAATAAATGGGATGGGACTCTAAGTGGGCCATATACATCTTAGGCCCAAACCCAACCTCACCTGGACGTAGTACATTCGACTGATTAACGGACGAGGCAATGACGTAACTTGGCTCTCGTTGCGGGTTGTAGGGGTTGGAGGTCGGGTCATCCCATATAGTAAATCTCATAATGCCCAATATTTTCACTCGAAATTCAACCTCTATAATTATAAACTTTTTGTTCTATAACTCCAGCTGTAAGATTTGAGACAGACAATGATTATAGTTTAATTAATTTATTAAAATGTGTAATTATATTTTTTTTATTGCTTGAATGACGAAACGAGCTGGTCACTCGCCTGATGATAAGGTCCATGATTGCCCATAAACAGGCGCGACATCACACATAACCTTGAATTACAAAGCAATGCATGGCGTTAGACTGTGTTCGCCATCCCGAGACATAAGTTTTTTTTTTATAGTGTAGGCCGGCAAACGAGCAAGTGGGTCACCTGATGGTAAGTGATCTCCACCGCCCATGTACGCCCACAATACTAAAATAATCATGGGCGCGTTGCCGATCTTAAAGGAAAGGGATAAGTAAGGTTGGGAAGGGGAGGGGAATTTGGGCCTCCGGATATCTCACTCACCGTACGAAACGCAGCAGCAAGCTGCTACGCCGTTAACGCCGGTTTATGATAAAAAGATAATATAAGAGATATGTCTTATAATAAAAAATCGTCACCGAGCACTCGATCTTTCATCACATCTCTTTGCATCTGACATCATTACATATCCATTAAATAAAATAAACGGTGTAAAATGAACATTTTATTTTTTTATTAGTCTATGTTAATTGGCAAGTTATTCACGCATGCTTCTAATGTAAATAGGAAATTATATTATTACTACGTCGCGTCGTGACCGAGTAATCAATTATTTACAATATTATTATATTACTAATCATAGACTGCTTCGGTGGCGCAGTTGTAATGCGTAAACGTTACGATTGAGGCTGACGCTGAGGTCTCGGGTTCGATCCCCGGGTCGGGCGAAAGTGATATTGGGTTTTTATATCACGAAATGCACAGTATCAGCCCGGAGTCTGGAACTGTGCTCGGATGGCGATAGGCATGCCCCTATCACATAATGGGACGGAAATAAGCTCTGCGAATTGTAGGTGTATTGCTTACACCTTTGCCTACCTCTTCAGGGATTACAGGCGTGAATGGGTATGTAAACATATTTACGGTATTAAAACTAAGAGTAATTCATTTTATTATACGAATTGTTCCTTGACTAAGGCCTCCTTTAAATTAACTCATATAGACATACTCACATACATCGGAAAACTGTAACCGCCATTTTACTCGCAATCAGGAAAAAATATATTAGGTAGGGTTTTTTATAGCATAGGCCAACAAACGATCCAGTTAGTCACCTGATGGTAAGCACCGCCCATGTACGCCCACAATACCAAAAGAATCATAGGCGCGTTGCCGACCTTAAAGGAAAGGGATAATTTTGAGATTAGGAAGGGGAGGCGATTTGGGCACCCGGATATCTCACTCATCGTACGAAACGCATCAGCAAGCTGCTACTTTACGCCAGTTTTCTGTGAGACAGTGGCAACAACCCGGACGAGCCGGCCCATTCATGCTGTAGACCAAACTGTATACAGCTTGGCTCCACCACTCTAAAAAGCTATAAGTAGCTTTTTAGTACGTAGTAGAGTAGTATATAAAAGTTTATAGTAGAGTGACGTTTATAAACAACTTTTTGGCAACGAGTAGATCTTCAAATTGAAAATGTTTTGGGACATAGCCAACAATATTGGCTCTTTGCTTGATAATGGTAACTGGTTGAATGAGCTTCGGTCAGAGGCCAGAAATTCTAATATATACCGCAAGATGTCATTATTATTCAATTTTAGCTGTCCCGCACAGTTTCACCTGCAACTACAGCAGCGCCACCTACTGGGCCCAATTGTGTAGATGAACCAACTAAGGGCACGCTAAAATACACAGAAAAAAATCAAAATCGGTCAAGCCATTCGATTTGATTATTTTTGTAATATAAGAAGTAAACTATAAAGAGAAGAAGACACGATATAAGAATTAGAATTATTAAAATCCTCAATAACACCAAACAGTAACACACCCATATCACTTACACACATATTACACACTATCTTGTGTGGACTAGGGTAGGTACCTAGAACCTAAGGATATTTCAATAAGGACGCTCGATTTTTGGCTTTGTTTGGTGACACGTATTCAAGAGGTCCAAGATTTTGTTTATAGCATAGGCCGGTAAATGAGCAATTAGGTCACTTTATGTTCCGTGATCTCCACCGTCCATGTAGGCCCAAAATGCCAGAAGAATCACGGACGCGTTTCCGACTTTAAAAGAAAGGCGTAATTAACGGATTGGGAAGGGGAAAGGGATGAGGGGAAATGCAGCAGCAAGCCGCTATTACTTTACGTTGGTTTTCTGAGAGACAATGGGACCTACCCGGTCGAACCGGGTTATTCGTGCAGTAGACGAAACTGTCTTCAGCGTGGTTCTACCAGTTTATCTAGATATGATCTTTAAACACACTTTAAAGAGAGGTTCTGTATTCGAATATATTCGATCCATACGAATGTATGTAAAGTTTTGAATAAAAGAATTAATCGATTTTGACGTGTGTCTGTGTACGTGTAAATGTGGGTGTATTGGTTAAACCTCTGCCTACCCCCTTAGGGATTACATGTGCGGTTTCGTTTCGGAAATCGAACTCACTGCCTTTCGCTTCACAGGCGGCTTCTCGCCCACTTCGCCATGGAGGCTGTCTAATATTTATAAACATTGACCAAAAATTGTAGGTATTGATAATATTTAAGCACACGAGGTGACCGACAACAATATAGAATTAGAATTAAAAGCAATTTAGAACCGCTCATTGCTTCGAAAGTAGTATTTTTGGTAAGTATTTTTCTTTACACTTTACAAAACATTACAGACCAGACAAGTGGCAGAGTTTCGGCACTAGATTTATTATATTTATATATTAGTATTTATTTATATAAATATATATCTCTTACATATACTTAATACGTTTAATATAATGTATGTATAAGTATTACACAATATGTAGCATATATTCATGTAAATTATATAATTATTTTATATACACCTACTTTGTTTTTTCTCTGCATCACCCAGGGTTGACTGGTAGAGAATGCCTCTGGCATTATGTCCCCCTTTATACGTTTGTATATAAAGTTAAATAAATAAATAAAGCTAAAGTTCTGTGAAAATCTGTTCACAAACATAAATTTATACGTTTAAGTTCGTTTAAGATGTAATTAAATTCTAAGTAAAGATTTTGTATTCGTTTAGCAAGGTTTCAGAAATTTAAATGCACAGTTTATCTTAGGAGACAGCACTTAATATTTTGGGAGCATCAAATATTATTATATAATTAAATTATATTCAAAGTTATAATTTATTTATTTGTACGCCTACAAAGTCCTCTTATGGGAACAAATGGCTGAACTTGTAGATAATAACATCAGCCTTGTATTGGAGTGTAAGTGGGCCACTTAGTGGACCTCAGCTGCAGGTGGTCATTCTGCTGATTAATGGTAGAGGCAATGGCGAAACATGGTTGCTGTTGTAGGTTATGGGGGTCAGACGGCGGTTCCTCCACATGATACCAAATCATGACGGGAAGGCGGACCCTGATTTTAATCCGGGATAAAGAAAGAATACTCTTCCTGTATTATACACGTCCTACTGCTGGGCGCGGGCCTCTTCTATGAGTAAGAAGAGTTAGTCCTTCTCCTTACCTTATTATGTTTTTATTCCACTGAATAATGAGCCAAGCAGGCCACTCGTTTCATGTAAGCGCCACATTTGTTCATAACACATTACATATTTTAAATTATATACAATACTGTGGCGCAGCGGGCGAGTAGACGACTGCGAAGCGAGAGGCCGTGGGTTCGATTCCCACACCGGGACAAATGTTTGTGTGAACCACAAATATTGGTCTCGGGTCTGGGTGTTGTGGGACCGCAAGTCCCTCGTAGTTCCTGATACCCGCAATACAGGTTTACCTAGTGTGGGGTCAGGACTATGTGTGTGACTGTTGGGTGTATTTATTTTTTATTTTTTTATTTTATTTTATACTATTGGTACATAATGATATCCACTACCTTTAGCATAAATTATATCAACAAAATTATTATGGGCAGAACAAAACAAAATACGTATTATTGTATTCAATGACATACCACAGCTTTGTAGTTATAATAAAAAATATACAACATACCATAGGTACATATACACTCACGCCCGTAATCTCCGAAAGAGTAGGCAGATATGTAACCAATACTCCAACATTTCGTCGAGCTTATTTCCTTCACATGATGTGATTGGGGGCGAGCACATCGCTATACTGGGCACAATACCATACTCCGGGCTGATACTGAGCATTTCGTGATAGAAAAATACAATATTAGTTTTACCCGACCCAGGGTTCAAACCTGAGACTTCAGCCCAGCAGTCGTAACGCGTACACATTACAACTGCGCCAATAAGGCAGTAAAATAATTATAAACAGTAAAAAATATGTACTTGCAATGACATGCCGACTTTATCCGAAAGGACAGATAGCATTTCCGCCATGACGTGATCTGAATGCGCAGTCAGCGCATCGGGATGCAGGACAAAGTAAGATATTATGCGACAGTGATTCTTTACACGAAATGCTTCATGCCAAATTCGACAACTTTATATCTCGGTTCAAAACTGCACCAACAGCCAGTTTTATTCTATTATTTTTATCCTAGCACGGCAAAGTGACTACGCTACACCTGATGGTAGTAGTAAGTGTAGCGCAATCCAAGAATACTTTCGACCAACGACAGACGATATGTCTATTGTAGGTCGGTAAAATTATGCCGGCCTGCCTAATTGCTTCTTCACACTCCGTTTAAAGGAAGGATATTATAGGAAGGAGGGAACAAGTGTGCCGACAAACTATTCCACAGCTTCCTGGTCCGGCAGAAGTAAGATTTTGCGAACTTTTTAGTTCTAGCCGAGATGGAGGAGACCACGAAGCTATGGTTCCTTATGCCAGCACATGTGATTCTGTTAAGGAAATTAATTAAGCCCTAGTCACATCATCTAAAAGTGAGTTTCTTGTATTATAGAATATTACAAAAACGTTTGCCAGCCTAGGCTATAAAAAATGGTAGGTCTCTCGTATGCGAGAGGCCGCCTGGGTTGGTACCACCGCTTTGTCTATTTATGCCGTGAAGCAGCAGTGTGTTACGGTTTGAAGGACATTGAAACCGGACCAAAAACAAGCCCACTGAGTTTGACTAGCCAGATCTTCTCAGGACTGGGTCGCGCCGCGTAAAATCCAGTGGTAAAGTAAGCCCACTGAGTTTGTTTCGCCGGGTCTTCTCAGGTTGGGTCGTTTTGGATCCGGTAGTAGTTTTAAACCACGTGCCGTTTCGGTAATGCCTATGATCCATATCGACCTTTAAAACAGAGAAAAAATAACAATAATACTAATACTAAACAATTCTGGACTAATATAAAAATATTGTAAATTTTATAGTTGCCCAGTGTATTTTGACGATGCTATGTATGTTATGTATATATTAGCTGATATGATTTCTGTAATTACATAAGTTTATTTATTTTGTACTGGCTTGTCATAAGCGCTACTTTAATTGCCTACATGATGAATAAAACTATTTCATTTCATTCATTTCATTTCATTGAAACCAGTGAAATTACTGGACATTATGAGACTTAACATCTTATATTTCGGGGTGACGAGCGCAGTCCAATGCCATGCAATGCTTTGTAATTCAAAGTTCTGTGTGGTGTTGCTTCTGTTTATGGGTAGGCGTGACGCTTACCATCAGGCGAACGCCCTGCACGTTTTGTCACTCAAGACAATAAAAAAATGTGAAGTATATCACAAATCGATAGCACAGCTGAATTCCATACAGTTACAGTGTAAACTCAATGTGAAACAATTCTCAGCTCAATTCGATTACGCGGTAGGAAATATCGCGGTAATTTCACAATTTATCTAGGCAAGGGCTCACCGAAAACCTTGCTTTATACAAGATGCTACAGGTAGTTACCTTTTTTATCTCACTTCTTTTTTCCCTTGAACAAGTTTAGTAGTCAGTGAGCACCTTATAGATGAAATTTGTACGGTAGGTATTTTATGAACCGCCATACAAATAAGTGTAGTGAATTAAAAAAGTGCGTCATCCCACACTTGGCCGGTTTTCATTAGTAGGACCGCATTGCAGTCTGTTGATTCAAAAAAAATGAAACAAGTACTTCATAGCCTTCAAGGTCAGTAATGCACCGACTATTATTCTTGTAATAGGGGTATTCATGGTCGACGGTGATGTTCCATATTTAAAATTATATCATAAAAATATAGGGGGTATTTAGCGTTAAGGCACAATAATAAAAAAACCAAAGGTCCCTCGTATGCGAGAGGCCGGCTAGGTGGGTACCCCCGCTTTGTCTATTTCTACCGCCAAGCAACAGTTTGTGAGCACTGTTGTGTTCCGGTTTGAAGGACATTGAAGGCAGTGAAAGTACTATTATATTCTATGTCGAATGGTTAGTGGCGTTATTAGTGGTCAACCTAATGTCAAGGTCTTAAAGCCGCCCGAAGGTCACCGACTTGGCTTAATGAATGGTATCCGTTGATAGCAACCGGGACCGACTTTTTACGTGTCCTCCGAAGCATGGAGACGCTCAGTTTAATACTACGATTAGTGAGTTAAGCAACTCTTGGCGCGGTCACCCATCCATGAACTGACCGCAACATTTGCGTGATCCACGAATATTTGTTTCGGGTCTGGGTGTTGTAGGTCCTTTGTAGTTTCTGATACCTACGATACAGGTTAACGCAGTCTGGCGTCAGGATTATGTGTGTGGCTGTTAGGTGAATTATTTAAATCAATGTACCATACACTCTCACAAAACAGTTAATAATAATACTAGCCCTGTATTATACGTCCCACTGCGGGACACGGGCATCCTCTACTGAATGAGAGGGGTAAGGCCTTAGTCCACCACGCTGGCCTAATGCGGGTTGGCAGACTTCACATACCTTCGAAATTCTTATGAAGAACTTCTCAGGTATGCAGGTTTCCTCACGATGTTTCCTTCACCGTTAAAGCAAGTGATAATTAACAATTAATACACACATAACTTAGAAAAGTCAGAGGTGTATGCACTTGGGGCTGGTTTCGAACCTGCAACTTTCGTCTCGACAGTCCATACCACTCCCCGCTGAGCTATCACTGCTTCTCACAAAACAATTACAGCAGAAAATTATTTCTGTACATCGCTTAGATAAACTTAATTCAACAATATGTTTCAGCAAACTACATTACGCAGCGGGCGCATGTGTGTTTGTTAGGAAGCGGTCGGAACTTGAACTGGGGCTCCCCAGCCGACATTTCACTAAGAGATCTAAATTAATGTTACCAGTATTATTAAATTCGTAGGGAACGTTATTTAGTAACAGTTGTGAATATTTTTCGTTGGTAAACAACGCTTTTATCTTACATTGACTATAGTTATTGGATTATTATTATTATTGAGGACGCCTCTTCAATACTCATTATTATGAAAATATATATTAAATATTGATATTGGGTATTTCTATTACGAAATGCTCAGTATCAGCCCGGAGTCTGAAATTGTGCCCGGTATGGCGATAGGCTCGCTCCCTATCACACATCATGGGATGGAGAAACGCTCGGCGAAATGTGTGTACTGGTTACACCTCTGCCTACCCCTTCGGGGATTTTACAGGCGAGAGTGCGTATATTCTATATAATATATTATAAGTTTCTGTTGTGACTCTACACCCCCACATTTTACCAACCCTAAACTACAAATCCGTAATCATTGCAGGTTGTCTGGTAGAGATCGCTTTCAGCGATAAGACCGCCTTTTGTATCATAATGTAGTTGTAAGGTTCATAATGTATAATTTTATTTTTGGTGTACAATAAAGAGTTATCTATATATGTATATGTCTGTCTATGTAACCTTATATAAGAGTGAAAACCAAAACAATAAACAAGAGCGGTTATGAGTCCATAATACCGCAGCACGAAGTTAAATTTCATCCTCACTACCGAACTCTCTATCCCGGTCTATTCATATGAATAGAAAGTATACAAAATATTTGGAATATAGAATATGGAAATGTTAATTTGCATCACTTGTCACACTTGTTTGTTGCAAAGAGTAGTTACGTCTTTCTTTCTGGCTCACGTTATCCCCCGGGTTAGTGCTAGAGTTCGCCTTCTCGTACCATAGATTTGGCAGTATTAACACCATTGAACACACATTTAACCATCGAAATAAGATGACAAGAAACGTAATTCAAGCAAAAAAATAACCCCACCAAAACTCTGTGCAAGGGGGCGGGGCTATAAAAGTGATAAAGATTATGTTCATAATAATCTCTAATTGACACTTGATACGTCTATTTTTTTGCGCTGTGCAGAACGTCGTGTCTCGATCTAGAAATTTATTATTTAGACATAAATAAATGAATGAAATAAAGTTGATTTTGAACGTTCATTAATTTTTGTTGCGCGTATGAGTGTAACGTGTGATTTTTCCTTTCATGTGTCAGGAAGTGGAGCCGTATTTTTGGCAAATTCATATGAGAATTATCTTTCTAGTTACCTTATTTCGATGCATTGAACACATACAGTAGATCTAGATATAATTAGTTTTATTATGTACTCACAGTACTATTATAAAAATATTAATTATGACAAACTCTCTCTCTCTCTTAGACATACACATTTGCACATTAAACTATATTAACAGCCTCCGTGGCACAGTAGATAAGTAACCGGTTGTGAACTTAGAGGCCGCAGGTTCAATTCTCTCACCTAGACAAAAAGTTTATGTGATCCACAAATATTTCTTTCAGGTCTTGGTATTTTAGTTTTTTCGTAAAAACTACAAGCCAAGTTTATAAGTGGTAGAGCCACGCTGTAAACAGTTTTGCCTACAGCATGAATGGGCCCGGCTCGACCGGGTTGTTACTACTGTCTCACAGAAAACCAACGTAAAGTAGCAGCTTGTTATTGCGTTTTGTACGGTGAGTGAGATATACGGAGACCCAAATCACTTTCCCTTTCCCATTCTCTTAATTATCCCTTTCCTTCAAGGTCAGCAATGCATCCTTGGTTCCTCAGTTATTGTGGATCTTCATAGTGGTGGAGCTCACTTACCATCAGATGACCCACTTACTCGTTTCCCGGACTCTGGTGTAATAATAAGACTTAGAGAAGATTTGATGGGTACTTAGGTTATTAATTTTGTACAGGTATCGGACAAAGTTAATAGAAAAACAACTTACAAAGTCTGATGTCACTAAATAAGCTACAAAATTATATAACTTAGATGATACTTATGATTGGAATACCAGAGGCAATAACACAATAAAGCCAAGGCCAATTTAATTTGACAACTGTACATAATTACTTACTTGATCTCAAGTCTCAACGGGTCAAGGCCTCTTGTTAAGTTAAAAAAAAACAGGAAATGAAGAAAAACCAAACAAAATGAATAATTTAAAGGGCTTTATCACAGGTCCATATAAATTAAACATGTGTTTAAACATAAACTCAAGGAATTCTAGAATTTGACTGATTTCATAATCTAACTTGTATAGATTCCAAAGGTTAACATGTGAAAGTATTATAATTATGTAGGTCAAAGTGATTTTTAATTCAAATTGAATTACGATAACTGTTAGAATTATCAGTAAAAAATATTTTTTTATAGCATAGTCTGGCAAACGGGCAAGTGTTATCACCTGATGGTAAGTTATCATCTGTTTGACAGCCTTCCTGGCACAGTGGGCGCATAGCCAGTTGCAAAGCGTGAGGCCGTAGGTTCGATTCCCGCACCTAGACAAATGTTTTTCTGATTCACAAATATTTGTCTCGGGTCTGGATGTTGTCGGACCGCAAGTCCTTCGTAGTTCCTGATACCCACGATGTAGCGTGGGTATCCTGTGTGTGGATGTATCCTATATGTATGTGGTTTACCTAGTGTGGGGTCAGGCCTGTGTGTGTGACTGTTGAGTGTATTTATTATTATTATTATCTCTACCGCCCATATACACCAACAATCCCAGAAGGATCATGGGTTCGTTGCCGACCTTAAAGAAAAGGGATAATCAAGGGATTGGAAAGGGGATGTCTCTCTTATTCTCCGGATATCTCTTTCACCGTACGAAACGCACCAGAAAGCTGCTACTTTACGCCAATTTTCTGTAAGACAGTGGTAACGACCCGGACGAGCCGGCTCATTCATGCTGTAGATAAAACTATCTACAGCGTGGCTCTACCACTCAATTTTTTTATTTAGAAACGACTTTGAGTGTAATTTGGGATCTTGATGAATTAGAAATAACGTTATGTGTAGAAAATGTTGTTATTATGAAACGTTATGTTTCTCGTAGAAAATAAGTGCGTGAGGCGAACCGAGTATTGGATTTATTATTTAACTATTAACATAAGTTAATATTATATTAATAGTTCCCATGATAGTTTTCAACATTGATAATGTGCTTCTTGCTGCCGAACTATGGCCTTTAATTATGTGGCGAAACCTCGTGCGAGCTGTTTAACCATTAATAAATGTATGATTAGTATAGGAAACTGGATTATAAGATTAATCGTAAATAGAAAATTATTTAGTTTACTGAGTCTAGTGACAGCAAATATTGTCTGTGGACCGGGAGGTTCTGGGTTCAATTCATGTTATGCAATATTTTGAGTGTAGTGTTCTGTGACGATTCTCCTAGTATTAGGTCCAATAGAATCCTTCGTTCACCTGTCCTCATCCCCCTGGCACTAGGGAAACGACCCGGACGAGCCGGCCCATTCATTCTGTAAACAAAAGTGTCTACAGCGTGGCTCTACCACTCGATAATATTATTTTCAACAG
This sequence comes from Mimas tiliae, assembly GCA_905332985.1. NCBI lineage: Eukaryota > Metazoa > Arthropoda > Insecta > Lepidoptera > Sphingidae > Mimas > Mimas tiliae. Next base: position 4,576,524 of record HG995248.1, on the reverse strand, counting down.
AATTCTATAAACAGCCGATAACTTATAAGCCATTTCGCAAAACAATTTAATTATTTGATCTTGAATGCATATAAAAACATTTCTCATGAACTTTAAAATGAGGAAATTGAAGGTTTATCCATACAAATTCTAGGAAGCGACATTTCATACGATAAAAGAATTATAATTTGTATGCGTTAAAAGAAAGGTAAACAATCATTTCTTTTTATTTTTCGTATTTAATTGTTTTAATTTCAACCCTAATACTATAAAAATAAGATTCATAAAGGTAACTACTGTAACAAGGAAGCAGATCTGAGGAGTCACACTGGCATTTACAACAGGAAAATTAATGTCTCGTAAATAATATCCAAAAAGACAATTTTAATGGATGGAAAAAGCACGAGATACGAGTAGTAGAGCCACGCTGTAGACAATTTCGTCTACAGCATGAATGGGCCGGCTCGTCCGGCTCAATACCACTGTCTCTCAGAAACCCGACGTAAAGTAGTAGCTTGCTGTTGCGTTTCGTACGGTGAGTGGGATATCCGGAGGCCTAAATCCCCTCCCCTTCCCAATCCCTTAAGTATTCCTTACCTTTAAGGTAGGCAACGCACCCATAACTCTTTTGGTATTGTGGGCGTACATGGGAGGTGGTCTTCACTTACCAAAAGGTGACCCACTTGCTCGTTTGTCGGCCCATACAATAAAAAAAAGATACCTCTCCAATTAATAAACAACTCAAACTTATAAGGCGTTGAATAGTCTTCATTATTCAGTTCCGTCACTTAGTACCTGTAAAGTAGCTCCGAAATTTCAGAACGGCCATAGAACGTATTAGAAGTTACGTGAGATGAGTATTATTTTATTAATACCAAACGACAGTCATGGCTTCAATTCATGGTTTATTGGTTACTTTTACTGCTTTACAGACCAAAACCCCATGTCAAGATTATCTAGAGACCGCTCTCTAATTATAACTAAAACAACTAGGACCAAAGAGGGCTCGGTGCAACATACTTTTTAACACATGTTAAAGAAAGATTTGGCTTGTAGTTTTTACGACCGGCCGCCTGCCTGACGTTAACCCCTTCGTGTACTACTACTAATATTCAGCACCTAAAATAATATTATACTTGCAGCATAACATTATTTTATTATATTTGCAAAGACAATCTAGAAAAGAAAGAAAGAAAGAAAAGAGAAGGAAATCTCCGAAAAGGGCACGTCACGAGTACCCTCAACCGACGAAAATGTATGAGAAGATGTATGAATGTGGAAGAGGCGAAAGAGGTGTGTCAGGATTACGATCCTTACTCAATAGTCTCTGCCTACCCCTATGGGACATAGGCGTGAGTGTGTATGTATGTATGTACAATCTAGAAATGTAAAATTGACTTATGACCAACTTAAATTTAGCCTTGACTTTGATTTATTGCAGCCGCGGTCAGCGACGCCGTACAGGTCTCAAATAGGTACTAGGTATTAAAAAACATGTCCTCACAAATAGTATTTAAAATTTATAGTATATCGCAATCATGTTTTTGTACTACTTTTTATATCTGAGGAAGATAGATCTATCTACTGATCTAAAAGCATTGGGTTATGTTTGTATATTTATTTATCATATTTTAAAAAGAACATAAATAAGAATAAAAGCACAAACAAACTAACAGTGCTCTTAAACTTTAAAATAACTTTTATGAAAACTTAGAAACCGACTACAAAATAAAAACACTTAAAAATAACAAATTCTATAGGTCTCTATTTAATTTGACCGGTAGCGACACATGCACAGACTTCTAAGTTTTGTTAAACGTTATATTATTTTTAAATTTTTAGTGGTAGTTACAGCAATAGCAAGTAAATTACAATACAATAACACAATCGCGACGAGTGTACTGTTGTCCGCTAAGGAGGATTTTTTTTCTCTGTACTCCGTCATCAGATCTTAACCAAATTTATATGGGACCACATCGCAGCTAAACTCCATCGAGTGATTTTTTTCCAACATAATACGCAAAAGTTTCTACCACCCACTCGGCTACTACCGCTTCACACATACATACATAATACACCTTAAATATTGCAATAAGAACGCTTGCGTCATGTTACAATGCAGCAACGAACGTAAGCGCATTGCAATTTGATTACAGACAGTTAGAAATTCTGCCACAGATCGCACCCTTACTGTAAGCCGTTAAGGAGTTCCATTGATCATCATATTCGACTACGACAATTACTTGATCGTAATGACGTTACGGCAGGTGACTCAAATGTCCGGATAGCCTATAAAAGATTCGGCCAGGTATCGTTAATTTTCTCCTAAGAATTGAAGAGTTCCGTTACTTTGTCATGGATCCCATAATCAAAACCTATAATACTTGACGTATGGAGAAAAATCGAAAACTTTCATAATTTTAGAAAATTATTAAAATTTGTACTAGGCCTACTGGTCTTCTCAACCCCTTAGTTATGCCTTTACCTTAAAAGATCAGCGCTAGTCCGCGAAAGTCAATTTCTATTAGTTTTTTTGAAATTTGCAGATCGTTCCTACGATTAAATATAGATAACTAGCTGTTGCTGCGGCCCGCGTGAAAATAAAATGTAACCTATAACCGTCTCCAGGGTCCCATCTATATCTACATCAAAATTCATCAAAATCGGTTCAGTGATTTAGGCGTGAAAGCGTAACAAACAATTAGACTTTTTATATAAAAAGTATCCTATGTTACTTCTTATACCTCCAAGAATATGTGTACAAAGTTTCATGATGATCGGTTAAGTAGTTTTCGCGTGAAAGCGTAACAAACAAACTTACATACACATTTATACTATTAGTAGGATAATGAATTTGGGCAAATAATTACCATGGATATATGGAATAATAACAATGAAATCTATAAATATTGCTTCTAGAGTTAATGAATGTCCAGAAACTATTTTTTTTCTCAGAATCGTTATTTTGATGTTCTTTCACCTTAAGATCGGCGACGCGTTCATGATTCTTCTGGTATTGTAAGCGCTCGTTGGCAGTGGAGATCACTTACCATCAGGTGACCCACTTGCTCGTTTGTCAGCCAATTCTATAAAAAAGTTATAAATGATAGCTTTTTTGATACCTGTAGCCGTAGTGCGAGTTTTAGGTATCTCGTGTGTTTATGCAAAATGGCCAGAATGTTTCGTGACTGACTAATATTTCTTCCCGTTGCATTAAACTTGCCCAGTTTAAGTTTTATTGTTAACCTTATGCTTTTGTTCTTATTTTGTAATTGCGTAAACGAGTACCTATGTTTATATGAGCACAGAGCATTAGACCTGTTTTAAATGTTTCGTATTTACGGGCTAGAGTCGTTTTCTCGCCGTTTAAGCCATTTGCTTCACGATCTTTCTTTATAAACAAAAATGTGTTTTTTCCTCTCTGATTATTTTTTTTATGTACAATTCTATTGGCAATGCTTATATCAATTTATTTTGCTTCTAAAATGATTCCTGTTCTTGCAAGTTTTTGTGTTTAATCATAATATATCATCGTTCTTTTGATAGTAAATTAAATAAAAAAAAAAATACTTGCGTAGTATGATTGCGAAGTGAGCCACCCAAATTCATTCATTTAATGAAATCAACTAAGTCATTATGTTTTTATACGATTAACAAGGAAACTCGAATAATATTGTGCTTTGCATTCTGCTCATTTTGGTAATTTGCTATTCTGTTTTTGTTACTTAGACTTGGCGTAATGATTAGGATTAGAACTTACATAGACGACCGATTTTTATGGTGACCGACTGTTTTTTTTATTAGCTTGAATGACATGACGAGTAGATCGCCCGTCTGATGGTGAGCGCCACGCCTGCTCATAAACAGAAGCAACGCCACATAGAAATTTGAATTACAACGCTCTGCATGGTACTGGACTGCGTTCGTCACCCCGAGACATAAGTTGTTAAGTGTCATAATGCCCAGTAATGCCACTGTTCTTCCAACCGGAACACAACAGTGCTTACACACTGCTATGCTGTGGTTGTTACCTAGCAACAGCCGACTGCTGTAAAATAAAATATCATAATGGAAAGCATAATTAAACTATATAATAATAATAAACAAATAAAACCATTTATTGCCACAAACACACAAAAAATTTACAATAATACTATGGTATTATAAATTGAGTGGCAAAAGGAGTGAACTCAGCTCAAGTTGACAGTGAGCAGTATAACCACTTCACCAGTCAACGCTGGTTTTCATTTCTCCCCATTTTTTATTCCATTCTCTGCTTATTGTAAACTATTAATTGAGTGGGTACATTTTGCTAAGCCGTCTCTGAATCAAATTACAGCAGCTGGGTTAAACCTATATGAAGGGTGTGTAAGTGAGCCATCAACATCTTAGGCCCAAAGCCAACCTTACCTACACTTGGCATACTCTGCAGATTAACGAGCGAGACAAGCAACGTTTGATTTTTGTAGTGGTATGACTAGAGCCTAATTCTTGAACAACATGACGACGACATAACTTATTTTTTATTAGGGCCTCTCGCATACAAGGGACCTCCCAAATAGTAAAATGAATTTTTTTATGTTTGGAATTATCCTGTAAAAATATACTTATTCACGTAGTTGGAGCCGTGAACGAAAGCTAGTCTACAATATGACAACAAGCTTACTTTTGTTCTATTTTTAAAATGCGATCATTCTTGGAATAACTATTTATAGAAACTAAGAATACACACGAAATTTAATTCAATTGAAGCCATGTATGTCTCCAAACTATGATCGCGCTTATGCTTTATTATGTTTATGATCATTGAACCTCACTTATAAATCAATCTATGAAACACATTTTGCCCATCTACATACCAAATTTTTTAGGAAAAGAAGAGTCGCCCTTTTATCTAACATCTATTTGGTATAACGCTGCAGATCTCAGTCATTCGTGGACAAAACATAAGATACCATGTATCAGAATGGGGGTATTTATTTTTAACTGTTCGGTGTATTTATTTATATCATACGATGCCATTACTTTAAACAGTGATATTCTTACTTATTTGTTGACATTGGCAAATTTATATTCAATTGGTGTTTAAGCAATAAGATCGAAAATTATGAAGTCATATATTGACGGTAAAGACAGTTTTTCCTAAACGCCATCAGAATATTATTTCTGAGTAACGAAAATTATACAGTTATAAATAAAGAGGAACTACAAAAGGTTGTTTCTGATCAAAATAAAAAACAATGCCAACCAACAAGCCTTTGTTAATGAACATATAACATACATACGCACTCACGCCGTTGATTCCCGAAGGTTTATGTAGAGGTGTCACCAGTACATCCACATTCGCCGAGCTTATTTCCGTCCTGATGTGACAGGGGGCGAGCCCAAGATACCCTAAGGCAGGGATCACATTTTGGGATGGAAATGAGATCGGCAAAACGTGGGTTCAGCACTAGTTGCACTGCTGCTTATCCCTTTGGGGATAATGGCGTAAGCTTACTGTACTTACTTTATAATGAGGGATCAAGTACGACGAACGATTCTTCGTACATAATTTCTCATGCAATTGGTTCATACAAGCACTAATAAAATGTAATTTCAAATCGATTGTTACATATATCCTGTGATAAGTTGATATGAATTTTTATAATTTTAATAAAGTACTATAAGAAATGTAATGCTTTTCAAGTTGGGAATCCATTTTAATACAATATTGCATTTAATTGTCTTTTTATTTCTGTTAATCAAAGTAACCACCCATGCTATCAATGCATCTTTGCTAGTGCAGTGGCAATTTATCGATGAAATCGACTGAACGGGAGGTAACAAACTCTTGAAAGGCATTTCGTATCTATCGGGGTATTGATTTTTTTCCGCCGAAAAATTACAATAATAACCCGCATACCCTGTAAACAACATAAATTTAACAGTAAAAATAATATATAAATAACAATTTTATATCGCTTGTATCGATGCGTGACTCGTTTAAAGATTAAATTATGTTTACGTGCACATGAACAATGTATTTTTAACGTTTTCATTCTGAGAGTTGAGACCAAAATTCCAAGACAAAAGGAACTAATGACACTTTGAATATAGTTAATATAAAAGTGATGTCTTATTGTGTGGTAGATCCACGCTGTAGATAATCGACAGCCTCCGTGGCGCAGTAGCCGTGTATTCGATTGTGAAAGGCCACAAGTTCGATCCCCGAATCGAGACGAATTTTGTCTAATCCGCAACTATTTGTTTCGGATCTGGGTATTGTGAATAAGCTCGTTGAACCTAAATCCCTCAATTTCCCAATTCCTTAAGTATCCCTTTCCTTTAAGTTGGCAACGCGGCCATGATTCTTTTGCTGTATATGAGCGGTGGAGATCACTTACCATCAGGTGACCCACTGGCTCGTTTGCCGGCCTATGCTATAACAAAAAAAGTGCACTAGTTGTGCACCATTGCCTACCCCTTCGGGGAGACAAGCGTGCGCTTATAATATAATGTATGTCTCGGGGTGACGAGCGCAGGTCAGTGCAATACATTGATTTGTAATTCAAGTATGTTTATTTTTAGAATTTTCGTGGGTTGAGTTTTATTCGTCTGTTTTTTTTTCATTCGCTCGAGTGATAAATCGAGCAGGTCGCTCGCTTGATGGTAAACGCCTCGCCTGCCCATAAATAGAAGCAACACCACACAGCTTTGAATTAAAAAACACTGCATGGCATGAACACACAACTCAAAATCCCCAGTAATTTTACTGGCTTCAAACCCAGACGGTCTCTCGTATTCGAGGGGCCTACCACCTTGTAATTATTTGTGGATCACACAAACATTTTGCCTCTGAGCCGGAATCGAACCCACGGCCTCTCGCTTCACAGCCGACTACACGCCCACTGTGCCACGGAGGCTGTCCGAAAATATTATATCCAGGCACCTTATTTAACAAACATCAGCACTCAACCCGAGTATAACCTTTATGTTATTCTAAAAATACTGTAAGACGTAAAAAATATGCAATTATGAAACAAGATTTACCAGTTTGTCGAGTTAATTACCGCGCACTAAATATTCTTAGATCCGATTACGAAACGAGAAAGTGAATGCACCTCATTTTGATTTGTTTTACGGAATGGCAGCCGAGTGTGAACACTTCACAGTCATTGTAAAATGCATTCTAAAAGAAAGTTTGAAGATGTAGTTTTTTATATTAGCTTGAGTGGCGAAATGTTGTAAGCGCCATGCCTGCCTATAAACAGAAGCAACACCACACGGAACTTCGAATTACAAAGCACTCCATGGTATTCGACTGCGCTCATCACCCCGAGACATAAGAAGTTAAGTCTCATAATGCCCAGTAATTTCACTGCGTTCAACAGTGGCGGATCCAGGATTTTGGATTTTGGAGCTTGATCCAAAATTAGAATTTTAAAAATTGAGAATAAAGGTACTATGCCTAATTACAATGGAATAAGTAAGGATAAGAGATGAAAATTATATTGTAGGTAGTAATAAGAAAGTAGATTAATTTGAGATTTGTCAGTGGACCCAAATTATTTGGGGAAGGGGGGGGGGCTTGAGCCCTTTATCTTCCCCCTGAATCCGCTAGTGGGCTTCAATGTCCTTCAAAGCGACACACAACAGTGCTTACACACTGCTGTTTGGTGACAGAAATACACAAATAGGTGGTACCAACCCAGAGGACCTCTCGCATACGAGGGACCTACCACCTTGTAGTTAAACAAGGCGTGGTGCGTGGCACATCTAACTCATATTCATGACGTGACGTGTCTTTGAAAGTGCCGAAGTTTTGGAGAGTCCTAGGATCTATTATTTATGAGTGGTAGAGACACGCTGTAGACAGTTTTGTCTACATCATAATTGGGTCGGCTCGTCTAGGTCCACTGTCTCACAGAAACTCGACGTAACTGTTTGATGCTGTCGTTTCGTGAAATGAGATATCCGGAGGCCGAAATCCCCTTCCCGATCCCTTAATTGTCCCTTTCGTTTAAAACGTGATGATTCTTTTGGTATTGTGGGTGTACATGACGGTTTGGTATTGACGGTGGATATCACTTTAAATCAGGTGACCCACTTGCTTGTTTGCCGGCGTATGCTATACAAAATAGCTGATCTGATATCTGACCCCACTGGATAGCGACCACCCACACCTCAGCAGAACAGTTGTACGGCGCACGCATTACGACTGCGCCACCGAGGCATTCGCATAAGGGTTTCGTTTTTGCTATTTAGCTACGGAACCCTAAGACATATTTTTTTTATAGCATAGGCTGGCCAACGAGCAAGTGGGTCACCTGATGGTAAGTGATCACCACCACCCATAGCCCATGTAATAATACCAAAAGAATTATAGAGCGTTGCCGACCTTCAAGGAAAAGGATAATTAAGGAATTGGGAAGGGGAGGGGGTTTCGGCCTCCGGATATCTCACTCACCGTACGAAACGTTGCCGCAAGATGCTACTTTACGCCGGTTTTCTGTGAAATACATATTCTAAATAGAAACAAAAAACTTATGAAAGCTAAATTGGGATCACTGAACTGAGACTGCCACTTTCGCTATACCGCATCTCTCAAGTGGAGAGTAGGGTCACGGTCGGTTAACGTTTTTGTAGCATCGATATTTTGAAATAAAACTAGTTTATACAGATTTTATGGCATTTTAATTTCAATTTTAGTAATTAAATAGCTCAATAGCAGTGATAGCTCAGCGGGGAGTGGTATGGACTGTCGAGACGAAAGTCGCAGGTTCGAAACCAGCCCCAAGTGCATACACCTCTGATTTTTGTAAGTTATGTGTGTATTAATTGTTTATTATCACTTGCTTTAACGGTGAAGGAAACATCGTGAAGAAACCTGCTTAACTGAGAAGTTCTTCATAAGAATTTCGAAGGTATGTGAAGTCTGCCAACCCGCATTAGGCCAGCGTGGTGGACTAAGGCCTAAACCCTCTCATTCAGTAGAGGAGGCGCGTGCCCAGCAGTGGGACGTTATATAATACAGGGCTAGTATTATTATCATTATAATTAAACTGAATTGAATAAAACTAGCTTTATTTCAATGTGTAATATTCGCGTACTAAAACCTAAGAAATGTCTATCGCTAATTTTATTTAGATTTTTATAGCTTGCCGGTTCTTCTTTCTTTTTATTCAATTATGGCCTACGACAAGTGTTTAATATATGTTCAAGTATTCACAAGAACTATGAAACACCGGCGTGGCCCATTTCAAAGTCTTGTTTTTGGTGTCAATTCCTTCCAGTACGACGCTTCATAGATGAATTTCTCCAAGTGGATCGAGCGACCAAGGTCGATCAAAATTCAATTCATCCATATTCACTTGGTTCAATGTTTCCATACACTATTCATCACCGTTTATTGCACAAATCCACACCACATAGACTGCCTCGGTGGCGCAGTTGTAATGCGTGCACGTTACGACTGAGGCTGACGCTGAGGTCTCGGGTTCGATCCCCGGGTCGGATAAAAGTGATATTGGGTTTTTCTATTACGAAAATCTCAGTATTAGCCCGGAGTCTGGAATTTGTGCCCGGTATGGCGATAGGCTCGCCCCTTATCAGATCATGGGACGGAGATAACCTAGGTGAAATGTAGGTGTACTGGTTACACCTCTGCCTACCCCTTCGGGGATTACAGGCGTGAGTGCGTATGTATGTATGTATGTAGTTTAGGAAATAAATAAAATAAGAGATTTCCCGTACTGTCAGAATTTCGGACAAAACACTGCCGGTTCTTCATAATATGGATTGATATAATGACACGTAAATGCACGCGACCGAAACAGGAAGAACGATGGATGACGTGAGTCATGCGATATCGAGACGTCCGCTTTGTATGAAATTGTATAGAAATGGTCGCGCGTCGCACTATTTGTCGCGGTCGCAAACCTCATAACGTGCACGTTATTAGTTTTCATAATCCATATTCTGAAGGATCGACAGTGTTTTGGCGGAATTTCTGACAGTGCGGTTGTTCTCTTATTTTATTTATTAACAGTTGCATACAAAGTGAATGTGTCGCTGTAGCCACTCGTCCCAGTCTCCTGTCTCGGTCGCATATCTCAAAACTTGCCTTTAGGTTAATCGTAATTTTTCAGAAATTGTCGCACTTTTGTTGGTTTGGTTCGGATTTATCCATGCAATCATAGAATTCTCGGACCGTGTATGGCGCGTATTAGGGCCACAGAATACAAAAAGGGTGCGAATGGGAGTTCTGATTTCTGGTGACCCCATAAATACACCCAACAGTCACACACATCGTCCTGACCCTACACTAGGTAAACCTGTATCGTGGGTATCAGGAACCACGGGGGACTTGCGGTCCCACAACACCCAGACTCGAGACAAAAAGGTTTGGTAGAGTCTACAATATATCACATATTATAAGGTGTAAGGGAAATGCTCTCGAAAACTAAGACATGTGGTAGTCTTGGTGGTGATTATGAACATGATACCATAAAAAGTGCGAAATAAATATAATTACATACATACGCACTCACGCCTGTAATCCCCGAAGGGGTAGGCAGAGGTGTAATCAGTACACCCACATTTCGCCGAGCGCATCTCCGTCCCATAATGTGATAGGGGGCGAGCCTATCGCCATACCGGGCACAAATTCCAGACTCCGGGCTGATACTGGGGTATTTCGTAATAGAAAACCCCAACACCACTACCCGACCCGGGGATCGAACCCGAGACCTCAGCGTTGGCCTCAATCGTAACGCGTACACATTACAACTGCGCCACCGAGGCAGTAAATATAACTAAAATGTTTTAATAACTTATTATATAAATAATAAGTATTATTTATTCTTATATATAAAATTCTCGTGTCACAATGTTCGTTCCCATACTCCTCCGAAACGGCTGGATCGATTTGAATGAAATTTTGTGTGCATATCGGGTAGGTCTGAGAATCGGCCAACATCTATTTTTCATCCCCCTAAATGTTAAGGGTGGTCCACCCCTAAATTTTTTATTTTATTTTTTAAACAAAATTTTTTGATTTTATTTTTTTTATGATACAACATTAAAAAATACATACAACCCTAAATGTTCAACCCTCTACGATCAACTTCTATTTTTTAATAGCGACATTAGTATTTTTGTCAAGCGCGTTTCTCACCGGGACTCGCTTGATGCGCCCACAAGGCTACTTTAATCCTGGAAAAAGGCACTCACGCGGGCGGAGCCGCGGGCAACAGCTAGTATAATATATATGTAATAAGCTATATAATATTATTCAAACGTCCGCACGCGCGCCGTTTACCACGAGCGTCAGCTGATTTTTTACTTGCGTTAAATTTAATGAATTTTAATTGTATTTAACATATTATTATACTAATATTATACTGCGTGAAGAATAAAATAATAATAATAATAATACACCCAACAGTCACACACATAGTCCTGACCCCACACTAGGTTAACCTGTATCGTGGGTATCAGGAACTACGAGGGACTTGCGGTCCCACAACACCCAGACCCGAGACAAATATTAGTGGATCACACAAGCATTTGTCTCGGTGCGGGAATCGAACCCACGGCCTCTCGCTTCGCAGCCGGCTACTCGCCCGCTGCGGCACGGAGGCTGTCAACAGGTAGATATCATTTGTTTTTTTTGTGGTGTCGTATGCGTAATAAACAGCAATAACGCCTGTCTCTGTTTTCGGAAGTTTCTCTGACACCCATTAAAAATGTGGCCATACTACGACAATAAGTATTAATGAACCAAAAAACCACTTTGGCTTTTTTTTACCTAGCTGTTCCAGAACAGAAAGTAAACACCAAAAGCTTATAGCATAGGATATATCGCTGTTGAGATCACTGTTAGAAGATTAATACAGAGTCTATACAAATTGACGAATAAACAAAACTATAGATAGTTTTAATGATGTATTTGTTAAGTTTACTGATTGAACTAGACTACCCTTTTCTCTTTACTCCATCCTATGGTTGTCTGTAAGAGATTGTCTTGAGCGGTAAGACCGCCAATTATACCTACTTACCTCCCTACTACTTTAAAATATACTTTTACTGTTTACAATAAAGAGGTGTACAATAAAGATTGAAATAAATAAATGATTTTTCTTTGCCAGTATGCACAGTAGATACAGCGTAAATAAAAATATATCAACATCATCTACCTACATTTTTTCATATCCATTTTGCATTGCATTTTAGAATCAAATCAATGTATCTATAAACTAGAGGTAATTTATAGATAAAGCATGATTCAGTACGGAATATTCATTGTTAACTCCATCGTTTATATCTAAAGGATTTAGATAATTTCTCCAACGGAATACGGAATTTCTGAGATTAATTAGGTAATTAATAGAGATTACAATTAATTAAATAAGACCTATAAAGAAATAACAGTCTAGTAGTGTATTTATACGGTTTTAGTTGAATATTTACGTATCTCCTTATTTCTTTATTTTTTTTAGAGTAATACTTAATTAACTTAACTTTAAGCGCACAGATTTAAAACCGGAATAATATATTATACTAGCTGTTGCCCGCGGCTTCGCCCGCGTGAATACCTATTTCCAGGATTAAAGTAGCCTAGTGGGCGCCCCCGGTGAGAAACGCGCTTGACAAAAATACTAATATCGCTATTAAAAAATAGGGGTCGATCGTAGAGGGTTGTATGTATTTTTTAATGCTGTATCATAAAAAAATAACACAAAAAAATTGTTTAAAAAATAAAAAGTAAAATTTAGGGGTGGACCACCCTTAACATTTAGGGGGATGAAAAATAGTAGTAGCCGATTCTCAGACCTACTGAATATGCATATAAAATTTCATAAAAATCGGTCGAGCCGTTTCGGAGGAGTATGGGAACGAACATTGTGACACGAGAATTTTATATATTAGAAGATTATGAGTAAAGCTATTCGTACGACGAGTTACCATCTTACATATGTAAGAATGTAAGAACAAATATATTTACTATCACTTAGATAGTCAAAGGTTAGGTCCCTGATTAATAAAAAAACACTAGAAGAACAACAGTCGCAGTCGACACCTACAGACAAAACAAATGATCATATTAATAAACACGTCATCATTCATCTCAATTAAAACCGTCTTAACTTCCGAGCAGAAAAACGTTAAGAGCACTACGACCTGAACTTTTGAAATCCTAGGCCACCAAACTTAAGGGTCATGGTACGATAATGTATATTGTAAAACATAGTATGAATTCAGTCGTCCCGCGTCGTTTACGACGGACGCACGCGCATCGTTTGCGGATCTTGTATTCGTAGCGAACGTGAAGTGTTACTAAAATTTATATTAATAATTGATTTGCTAATTATTTTGATTAATATGTAAATTGAGTGCACAAATCAAAAATGTCTAATGTTCCGCTAGTACGTCGTGCGATCGCTGGAGCCGCTTTAGCGCACAATGCACCACTCGTCCAGAACCCTGTCGATGAAGGGCAGGAGAGTCATTGGACCCCTGCAGCGCTCGAAAGGGCTGGATCGACGCTGAAAGCGCTCAACCGCATGGCTAAGCGACCACCGGTTCACATACTTTTTGAGGATATCAGTTACTCTGTCAACTCGCATAAAGGTAATATTTTATTTATCAGCTAAAATAAAAAATCGATTTTAAATTATATTAAATATTCGGCTGGTGGGTTAAAATATCCCACATATAAGAACATCATTATTCATTATGAAATTTAAATTCAATTGAATAATTTGAATAAGCTATTCTTATTCATAAGTCAGCCATACAATTGTTATACTTCACTGAACAAACTTGGTAATGATGCTAAAAATATACTTGGTACTGTCAAAACAAATGAAAAATAAATAAGCATTTAGATCAAGAAAGTTATCGATTCATTTTCATGCATATCACTGTAGTGATCAATTACAACATATTTTTTGCATTGATTACATATTATCTTTACTTTCTTTCCATTACTATTATACTTACTTTACTCAAAATAAATATGAAATAGTAATAATGACCCTAATGGAGGTCTACGAGTATACTAAATAAATAATTGTATAAATAAATAAATAAATACTTATACCAATATTCATATTTATAATTTTTTGTATGATAAATAAAATTATAATAAACACACCCAACAATAACACATTGTCCTAGTCCCTGTGTAAAAAATATAATATTTAATTCACCTCTGATTAAATGCTACTTACTAAATAAAATATGACACGTTAAAATACAAAAGTCACACTTTGACATATTATATAACGGAAGTAAGATGTGTACAGGGTACTTTCGATAATAATAGTCTTATACGTTAATTGGTGGATAAATCTTACTCGGCTACACACATGGCATATGGATTTATAAGCTTATATAATAACACATACAAAATATCATTATGTGTGAGTCTTCTATAGTTGATATAGTATATAGGTATCAGGAATTCAGGAAGGAAAATATTAGTAGATCACACAAATATGTGTCTAAGTGCGGGAATTGAACCCGCAGCCTTATGTTACACAACACATTGCGCAACATTATTTACGCAAAAATAAAACTGATCAATATTGAGTCGGTGGTATCAATCATTGATCAAATAAATTGCAATAGCACCGACTCAAAATTCTTTATTTTATTTTCTTTTTAGTTTTATTTTTTGTTAAAGTTCTCCCCAGAGGGATTGACGTCGGGCAGGCGACCGGTCGTAAAAACTACAAGTCAAATCTTGCTGTAACATTTGTTAAAAATCATTTTGCGCCTACCCCACTGCGAGTGGGATAAGGGCAGGTGAAAAAAGATTAGTTTAATTTGGTTTAGTGACAACATAATAGCTACCAAAATACAAAGAATTAATTAGATTTTATATGTAACAACATTACCAATTCGCTGATATCATCGAAGGCATAGAGACATTTATGCCAAGTAATATTATAGTGTACTAGCTGTTGCCCGCGGCTCCGCCCGCGTGAATGCCTATTTCCAGGGTTAAAGTAGCCTAGTAGGCGACAGCGGTAGGCACGGCGTGCGGAGTAATCGCATCAAGCGAGTCCCGTCATCGCGATCGGTGTGAGAAACGCGCTTGACAAAAATAATAATATCGCTATTAAAAAATAGGGGTTTATGGTAGAAGGGTGAAAATTTAGGGTTGTATGTATTTCAATATTTATTATTATTATTAATTTCAATGCCACATTATAAAAAAATATAAAAAAAAATATTTACCCTTATTATTTAGGGGTATGGAAAATAGATGTAGGCCGATTCTCAGACCTACCCGAGCAAGATTTACGAAGGCAAGTGTCTTGAGTGGTAGAGCCACGCTGTAGGCTCATCCGGGTCATTACCACTATCTCACAGAAAACCGACATAAAGTAGCATCTTGCGGCAACGTTTCGTACGGTGAGTGAGATATCCGGAGGGCCAAACCCCCTCCCCTTCCCAATTCCTTAATTATCCCTTTTCTTTAAGGTCGGCAACGCACCCATGTTTCTTTTGGTATTGTGGGCGTACATGGGCGGTGGAGATCACTTACCATCAGGTGACCCACTTACTCGTTTGCCGGCCTATACCATAAAAAAGTATCATAATACCCAGTAATTTCACTGGCTTCAATGTCCTTCAAACCGGAACACACCAGTGCTTACACTGCTGCTTGGCGGAAGAAATAGACAAAGCGGTGGGACCAACGCAGACGGTCACTCGCATACAACGGACCTACCACCTAGTAATTATTTATCAAATTTAATAATTCAAACACCATTTTAAAGCTTATGTTTCCCGCTATTAACTTAAAATATGCAAATGAGTGTATGCAAAATATAAATATGCCAAAAAAAGATGAAACATAACAATTCAACATCCGATATGAGTATAATTTAATTTGTTGTAGGTATAGTGATTTATTATGTTTACGCAAATATTACACATTAAAATAAAATTCGTTTATACGGATTTTATCGCGGTTTAATTTTTTTTTTAGTCCCGACGCTTCGGAAGCCAGAGTCTCTTCCGTGACCACGAAGGCTGAAAAGCTTTCGAAACATCGGGGCTAAAATAAAAATTAAACCGCGATAAAATCCGTATAAACTAGTTTTATTTCAATAATTTGTTATATATTACATTACGTAATTGACCGCTATCGGTGTGAAGTATTCGTACGGGTCACCAAGTTTATGTTATTCTAAATCATATATGATGTGCCCGAGATCTAATAGATCTAGTTTGAGTGGTAGAGACAGTTTTGTCTACAGCATAAAGTTCGTCCGGGTCACTACCACTGTCTCACAAAAAACCGGCGTAAAGTAGCAGTGTGGGCGTAAGTGGAATGTAGATCACTTACTATTAGGTGACCCATTTGCTCGTTGCCGGCCTATGATATATTTAAAAAAGAGATTGGAATTGGTGCCCATTTATGGCGATGGACTCGCCCCCTACTTCATTGTACGGAAATAAGCTCGGCGAAACGTGGCTGCCCTAATTGCACCTCTGCTTACCCTATCAGGGATAAAGGAGCGAGCATGTATGTGTGAATTGTGGCGCATATCTTATCTTTCTTTCTTTCTTCCTTGCGCCAGGGTTCGCCTTCTCGTACCATAGATTTGAAGGTATGTGGTTTCATATGGGGCACTCAGTCTTCTGACCCCCACAACCCGCAACGGTAACCAAATATCGCTATTGCCTCGTCCGTTAATCAGCACAATGTACCATGTGCAGATGAAATTACCCCCTTACACTCCAATGAAAATATGGGGGATATCTTAACAAATAATAATAAAATCTGTGGTCTCCCAGAGAAATAGGCGCGACTCTATGTATGTATAATAAAAACTAAAAAGTAAAAATTGTATACGGCTGGTACGGAACTTCAGTGCGCGGTTTCGACACGCATTTAGCCTGTTTTTATTGCATACATTCACCGACATTTGCTATCACTAACTTTCCAACGTCATTATATTGCGCACGGTCAATGTTCCGATAACATTTTTTATCTGACTATACACAAATAAACAAATAACGCACAAAACACAACAGAAATAAATAACGTACTACTATTTTATTATATACTTTAAAATGTAGCAATATTAAGGTACGTTTTCAGGTACGCGACCAATACAAGAAAGCGCGACGCGTGAACTATAGCGATTTATGTCTACATTGTATTTTTTATAGCATATCCCAGCAAACGAGCCGGTATGGAATCGATCGCACCACGCGTCGCGTTTTCCTGTCTCGATCGCACACCTCCAAACGTAAATTATAAATAAAAAAAAACCCAACAGTAACACACATAGTGCCATGTATGTGCCATAGGCGAGTTGGTCGACCTCGTTGCTGGCGCCGACTCTATGGAAGTCCTACAGTGTGCGGTGGATACTGACAAAATCATTTGAAAATAAGAGGCGAGCACGCTGGCCGTCTCGTCATTTAAATTTTTTTTATTAAGATATTTTCTCGTAAGATACATGCGAGAATATCACTGAAAACTATTATATGACAGACACGTCATAATATTCTTATTTTTAAATGATGTTGTCAGTATCCACCGCACACTGAACGACTCTCTCAGAGTCGACGGCAGCAACGAGGCCAACCAACGAGTCGCACAATGTAGGTAACAAAAGGCACAAAAACTGTAGTACAATATAAAGGGCGCTAGAACAATGAAAAACCATATAACCTATTCTTAAGTTGACCCCTAAGGCACAAGCAGCGCGACGTCTCTGACGCTTGACGCGACCTTCGGAAGTGTGCTTTTATCGTTTTTTAGTTAATAGAATGGAAAATTAACATATTAGTAACGTATGCAAATGAAAAATTTATGCATTTTACATATTGGTATTTATTTGGATTTAAAAAACGACGTTTCCTACTTTAGGAAGTCTTCCGTGTCGTAGAACTCGAGTATCCGCGTGGACAACAAAAAAATACGAGCCATAAAATTTAAAAGTCGTACGTATTTAAAAATAAAATTACCTCCAAATCTAACCAGTATTGTGACTGTTTTATTCCAATTATAAGTGAAACCGATTTCAAATTGAGTAAATAAGGAGCTGACTTTATTTTTGCTTTTTCGTTTTTTCGTCACATTTGTCTCACAATGTCTTTTTTTATACGACTAAATGATGAGACGAGCAGGTCGCTCGCATCATAGTAAGCGCCACGCCTGTCTATATTCAACAGCAACACTACTCAGAACTTTGAATAACAAAGCACTGCATGGCATTGCACTGCGCTCATCATCCCGAGACATGTATCCTTCAAACTGAAATACAACAGTGCTAACAACTGCAGCTTGGCTGCACATATAGACAAACAGTGGTACCTACCCAGACTGTCTGGATACTGGATACGTACCACTTAAGTTGTTTGTTCTTCAATTTGTTTCGTCCCTTACAAACATGAAATATGAAAGTTTACGGATAACTCTCATATGAATATGTCAAAAATACGGCTCCACTTACGTACACATGCAAAGGTGAACTCACATGTAACACTCACAAACGCAACAAAAATTAATGAACGTTCAAAATCAACTTTATTTCATAAAAGCTAATATCTAAATATTAAATTTCTAGATCAAGATACGACCCCGCCCCCTTGCACAGACTTTTGGGGGGGTATTTTTTTTAATTGAGTTACGTTTCTTGTCATCTTATCTCGATGGCTTACGGTTAAATATATAGCTGTTTTTTATATATTATACAAGTTCTATTGAAAAATAGTCCAGTTACTCTATAGATACAAATTGTGACGATGCGAGGAACTAAATTTTGTCATTTAGCTATTCGTCTCTAGCCGGAATGAAATATTTGCCTTTTGCTTCCTAATAAATTATACCGCTGAACCAAAACAAATAAGACTCGCGAAGTAACATATATATTTTAAGAATTATTTCAATACTAATTGTGAGTTAAGTCTGCCGAAAAATCAAAATGAATACAAAGACTATTGTCTTTGTATTTCGCGTCTTTTGCGGTTTAATTTCATATCTTTATCTTTTCTTTAACCTTAAACTTCATTCAAAATGTGATAATATAATAAAAATTATTCAAACATTCACTTTAAATCGATAACATCGATCGATTGTATCGGTTTGTGATCGATTGCTCAGTGCCACTTTCCTTTTTGACGCTTGAGTGCAAAAAGTAGCGAACCTATGTGAATATTCTTAATATCAACACGGAAGTTACACACATACTTCTCGTCAAACAGGTATATATTTAACCACCTTAAAAAAAATAAATGTTCTCTATTCGTCTGTATATATTTCTTAAGTATGTTGCATATAAAAATGTATGCGAAACTCCGCCAAATCTGGATCGATTTGGATGATTCTTTTTGTATTTAATAGTATTTACTGCGGTGGTGGTTGAAGAAATAATTTCACCCCTAAGGGGGTGTAGTCTGAAATGAAAATCTCAAACACTTTTATGCAGTTATTTTGAAATTTGCGCAGTAAAATAAAAACGTTTGAACAAAATATAAAATCTAGAAATTAAATTAAACAATTGTCAGCCGGTGGTATCAACCTACACTATTAAACTAGAGTACTATAGATTCGAAATTGTTTAGTTTTATTTTAGTTTTTTAGTCGTTTTGAGTCGGTTTTATTTTTTATTGTAGATGCACAGACTTCTTGAAAAAAAAACATTGATCCGGTTAGTCTCTATCAAGCTAGAGTCTCGAAGCTAGCGAACTTTAGCTTTATAATAATCATTATAATTGTTACTCAGATTATTTGAACAATTTGAATTAACTTACAAGATTTTTTTTTTCTTAAAAGGTTGGAAATGAATCGACAATTACTCTTGCGTTTCGTACGGTGAGGGACATATCCGGAGGCCTAAATCCCCGCCTCTTTCCAATATTTTAATTATTCCATTTCTTTATGGTCGTTAGTGCGCCCGTAATTCTTTTGGTATTGTGGGCGTACATGGGCGTTGGAGATTATTTACCATCAGGTGACCCACTTGCTCGTATGCCTATGCTATAAAAAACACTATAATTATCTCCCATGATGTACGGATTTGGTACTTCGGGGGATGAAATACTTATATCGTACATTCCTTAAATTTACATACGCCTTTCTGTAATATAATTTCGTACGGAATATATTAGTTGACAAACGATTTCAGAACCTCCTTGTTTTTGTTGGATCGCGGGTTAAAAATAAAAAAAACGTTCCTAAACACGTTGTTTAAAAACGTGAGAGCGGTGGATGGTAACATAATTTAAAACAAAAACACACTATTGTTTGTTAACATATAAACTGTTTGACGTCATTTTCACAATTATTATTTATTTAAAATTTATAATTAAATTAGGGACAAATATAAGGACAAAAAAAATATTTATTTAAAAATAAATCTTTTTTTTTTATTTATGGTGGTATCTGGTAGGAGGGTACCTGTTAATTTTTGTACCTGGCTGGATAGCGATCATTGTACACATGGTGAAACACAGGTGAGTTCCGGCGTCAGACAGGGTATATCCAGTAACTTTAGCGGGTATAATTCTACTGACCGCCGCTTCGAGGGACGCAACGTCTCTTGACTTAATATATTTCGACTGCATTGTACTTAACATTAGGTCTAGTGAAGTAACTTTACCATGACAGAATAAAATGGGCTGGATATATTCTATCCATATCCCCAATGTAATTCCTTATTTATTGATTACGGAATCGCATAAATTATAAATTATCCAGTCCGATGAATGGAATACCTTAATACGTCACAGAGATTTAAATATTGATGAGTAATTTAATAAAGTCAACAAAGACAATAGTTTTTTTTTAGTCCCCAAACATTGTTTGACGTCAGTCATCAGAATCTAGTTTTTATAGCATAATACATTATAAGTTTCAAATTAATTACCCTCTTAAAAATTAAAAAACTTACTAAAACACGTGACCAGTTGTCTCATGGTTGAATTTTTAAATAATTGTGTCTAGTGGTCTTGAGGCGACACCCACACGTTTTTTACCTCAGAAGCCCGCAAACGATCAAGTGGTTATTGGTAAACGCGTCCATGGGTACAACACATACACCCCGTAGATAACAGTGTCTACAGCGAGGCTCTACCACTTTTATATCAACTGAGTCGACAGCAAATTGGCTGACTCCACCAGGTGCTTAGCATATGCAACACGACTTATCTCCCGCGCGAGAGAGATACGAGTAACCATTGACGATAAATGTGTCGGGTAAAAGTGTCAACATTCGATAAAACTTCGTCGTCAGGTTAGGTTAGTTCTACCTTTGACATAACGAGTCGAGTATTCTATGCAATCATGCCAGCTTCAATAGACGTATAAAGATAACCAGATAAAACTAGTTTTTCATGACAAATTTATCTCGTGTTGCATATGCTAAGCGCCCAGATTTTTGCCACTGTCTTACAGAAATCGACGAAAAGTAGCAGCTTTCGTGCGATGTGAGATAGCCAGAGGCCGAAGTCCTCCCTCTCCCTCCCTTAATATTTCCCTTTCCTTTAAGGTAAGGCAACGCATCCATAATTCGGTAGTGGGTTCATCCATAATTCGATGGGTATGGCCCCACAATATCAGAAGGAAAGTAATCGCGCGTCTCCATACAATATTTACTATAAAAAAAATATCGTAATATCGCGAAAAGCACGTAATTAAAATGTAAAATACGGTTTCACTTGTCTTGTTTATTGGAAAATTATTAACCCCCTATTGGTTTTAAATTGCGATGTTTATAACATTGTGTATTTTTAGTAACCTGTCAACGTCCTCTACTTAGGTAAGGAAAAACTACTTACCAACTGCGTTTCGGGACCTGTTTGACCACCCTCTTGATCACGGCTTCACCCGCGTGAAGATTTCCTCACGATGTTTCCTTCACCGTTAAAGCAAGTGTTAATTAACAATTGATATACACGTAATTTTGAAAAGTCAGAGGTGTATACTCTTGAGGCTAGTTTCGAACCTGGGACTTATTAAATAATAATAAATACACCCAACAGTCGCACACATAGTCCTGACCCCACACTAGGTTAACTTATATCGTGGGTATCAGGACATACGAGGAACTTGCGGTCCCACAACACCCAGACTCAAGACCAATATTTGTGGATCACACAAACATTTGCCTCGGTGTGGGAATCGAACCCACGGCCTCTTGCTTCGCAGCCGGTTACTTGCCCACTGCGCCAAGGAGCTGTCTCATCTCGACAGTGCATACCACTACCCTTTGATCAAAAGCTACTGTTTCTAACATTAATTAATATAAATATTGTAATTTAGGTTAATATAAAAAAAAAATGACAGGTACAGATATTTTTATCGTCTATCGCTAGAAACCAGTCGATGGCCTTGACCAAGAAGTCGCAATCGCTGATACTACGGCCAGATGGAATAGCGTTACATTAAATATTCCAGTTATCTATTATTAGATTTTTATCTATTTATAAAATACATCTTAAACCAGCTACCTTTTGCTCGCGGTTTTACCTGCGTTATAGACCCGGTTCAATGGGAAGTTTAAACTTGGGTATTTTAAATCCCGCTTTTTTATGGCAGCGGGTTCTACTGAGTTCTGGAACCTACCCAGCTCTATCCCGCAGAAACGCTTATATTTCCCTAGATATAAAGTAGACTATTTATCCCGATCCCCGGGTCGAGTGAAATTAAAGAAATGATAAATAAGCGCGGCGAAATGTGAATGTACTTGGTACACCTCTGCCTACCTCTTCGGCGATTATTGCCACCTAGGTTGCCGCGGATGTACTCGTTACGTATACGATTAATCGTGTAACGTTGCTCATCCACTGCAGCATCTTCATTTCCGCAACATGGATCTCCCTAATATGGCGCTTAAGTTCAGGCCACATCTCACATCCACACAGGAGTATAGGCCAAATAATGATCTTGTATATGGGACTTTAAGTCTTACTGGTAATGTACCTATTATTTACTATTTCATAATTTTTAATCCAAAAGACAATGTAATATAATAATAATACACCTAACAGTCACACACATAGTCCTCACCCCACACTAGGCAAACCTGTATCATGGATATCAGGAACTACGAAGTATTTAAGGTCTCATAACATCCAGGCCTGCAACAAATATTTGTGGATCACTCAAACATTTGTATCGGTGCGGGAATCGAACCTACGGGCTCTTGCTTCGCTGCCAGCTACTCGGCCACTGCGCCACGGCGGCGGTAGATCAGGCATATAATACTAAAAAGATAAAAATAACATTGCCTGCCTCGGTGGCGCAGTTGTAATGCGTACGCGTTACGATTGAGGCCAACTCTGAGGTCTCGGGTTCGATCCCCGGGTCGGGTAAAGTGGTATTGGGTTTTTCTATTACGAAATGTTCAGTATCAGCCCGGAGTCTGGAATTTGTGCCCGGTATGGCGATAGGCTCGCCCCCTATCACATAAGGGACGGAAATACGCTCGGCGAAATGTGGGTGTACTGGTTACACCTCTGCCTACCCCTTCGGGGATTACAGGCGTGAGTGCGTATGTATGTAAAAATAAGATTAACTGTATTTCTACTATTCATTTAATGAAGTCGTTTTTCAAGTTTTTGTTATACCTGATTCACACGGCTCAATTTAAAGTAAGTGGCATTATCAAAGTTATATGACGCGAGTATAATAATAATATAATAATAATAAATACACCCAACAGTCACACACATAGTCCTGACCCCACACTAGGTAAACCTGTATCGTGGGTATCAGGAACTACGAGGGACTAGCGGTTCCACAACACCCAGACCCGAACCAAATTTTTGTGGATCACACAAACATTTGTCTCAGTGCGGGAATCGAACCCACGGCCTCTCGCTTCGCACCCGGCTACTCGCCCGCTGCGCCACGGAGGCTGTATAAGGATCTCGCATACGAGAACGTAGAAGCATGCTGCGCCTTATCCGTGACTCGGCTCACGTATCACTCGACGTGTAACTGCACTATTAGAATCTCATTGTCTCGTTTTACAACTTTTTTGCGATACAAATGAGGTTAGTAAGGTCTTCGCCTCATTGCAGGCTTTTATCTGTCTCAAGGCAACGCGGTAATCGATTTTTTTACAATAATTAAGAGGCCCTAACCTATTTGGCACCAATATGAAATCGTTGTGCGAGAATTATACCGGCTTTATCTAGTTCCTTTACTAATCTAACTTTAGGATGGCGTAATTCTGCCGTCCGTCGAGTGACGTAGAGTCTCTTGACGGTCGACATTATATCGACCAACATCGGGTCCAGTGTCCACTTTGCCGTACCAAGATAAAAAAAAACTCTAGCAGTTTCGCAGCGGTTGACGAATGAAATAAGATCATCGGCCAACAGTATTAAATACATCATTTAAACATCCAAAAAATTAAGATAATAAAATATTGTAATATAGCACGTTTATATTCATAGGATTATTTTAAAAGTAATTATTATTCATTACCAAAATTACACGATGGCTGAACAAGATAATGCGTGGTTATTTAAGAACGGAAACGAACTGATTGAAATAAAATTACAACAGTTCCTGTATTCCGCGAAGCGTGGATAATGGTGGTTGACATACTATTGCAAATTGCATGTCAGAGAAAAATTATAATCGCGTAAAGCGGTTGATCGACGTACCAAAACCATAATACAGCGGATTTACAACAGACGGTTTTACTTGCGGTAACTGGTACTGACCGACTGTCCGAAACAGAGTACCTACTGGAGTACAAGAAAATTTATTAAAAACCAGTCAAGTGCAATTCCGTACCACACTAAAAAAAATGTGTTTATTATTTCTTAGTATATCCATAATAATGACACATTCTAAGAAGATTTCATCAGTCTATTACGATTCAGAAGTTACAGTCCTTCAAAGTTAAGGCAGATAGACAGACAAACAGACAGACTTACTAACAGAATTTCGTATGCATAACTTAAGTACGCACAAAAAAATGCAGCTTTGCAGAGTACAACAAACGCGTGAGCCGTAAATGCGTGGTTTTATTCGTAGTACCTACTATAAGATATTGAGTTGTTTTACTGGCTGGTCGATCGGGTCTTTACAATAACAGATAATCTTATAGCTATAATTTTATCAACAAGATTGCCTCAATGGACTAGTGACAGTGTTCTTAGGCTGAGAAACCGTGCGGTCCTGGGTTCAAATCCCAGGTAAAATCATACATATATGTCCGGAATAATCTGTGCCCGGTATGGCGATAGGCTTGCTATGTCATGAGACAGATATAAACGCGGCGAATCATTGTGGCAGCACTGGTTCACTTCTGCATACCCCTTCGGGGATACAAGTTTACACTTATATATGTATTAATAATATTAAAACACGTTATGAAAATACAAATTATTGCGTAAAATACCAATATATTTGCACTTCTTGCCTACACAAGAGAAAGTTGCCACTTGGAAATGTCGATTTCGCAGTATAGATGTACCAAGTTAACTGTGAATTGAAGAGTGTTGCTCTGTTTGCTCCAGTATTGCTATTTTACGAATAATCATTCATTATGAGGGTTATTTTAGGTGTTATGACCCACATATTTTACAATAAACAGCCTCTTGTATACAAAGTACCTACTACCAAATAAAACATTCGTCAAAACTTTGTTGCTTTTGGGACGCGATACATCGTGTACACTAGCAGTGTGGGCTTCGTCCATGGCTCGGCTTGCGCTAGCACGCGTTGTTTAACTGCACCATAAGATGACTCGACTTTAACCCTTATGAGATAATACTCCTTACCTCCATACTTCATAGTGTATATACTGTTCTAAATATGAAATTAACGTAACTTAAATGGTTTTTTAATATCATTCGCCGTGTGTGACGTCAATGAAACATAATGATACAATGTTTTGAATTTATATTTGACAGCCTCCGTAGTGCAGTGGACGAGTAGCCGGCTGCGAAGCGAGAGGCCGTGGGTTCGATTCCCACACCGAGACAAATGTTTGTGTGATCCATAAATATTGGTCTCGGGTCTGGGTGTTGTGGGACCGCAAGTCCCTCGTAGTTCCCGATACCCACGACACAGGTTTACCTAGTGTGGGGTCAGGACTATGTGTGTGACTGTTGGGTGTATTTATTTATTTATATTGCTCTGACATTTTATTTCGTGTCTGAATCATAACTTTTTTTAGCTAAATTACTTAACTTATATTATTCATGACTATTAATGTATATATATATATATATGTTGGATATATGTTTAATTATTAATCTGAATAACAAAACGAGCAGATCACTCACCTAATAGTAAGCTCTACGCCTGCTCTTGCACGGAAACAATACAATATAGAACTTCGAGTTACAAACCGCTGCATGATACTGGACTGCGATCGGCACCCCGAGACATAAGATGTCATCGTAAATCTCTTAATACACTGGGTATTTCACTGGTAAGTAAATACTGGCTTCAATGTCAAGAATGTAAAGAAACTAAAGATGTTAGAGTGTAGACCATGAGGCCAATTCTCGTAATTTTAAATGTTCAAAATATCATTCCGATCTAGTCTCAACGTCAAGAAAGTTGCAAATGGCATTCTCTTAATAAGAATATCCAATTCCAATAATCAACGTCAAATGCACCTAGCATTAGCAGTAGCATTAAAACGTTTTGGCTTCAGTCAACTTTTATTCTACATTCAATCTCATTACGAGCTATCTTCACATTTGACGTTGATTATTGGTTTAAGAGAATGCCATTTGAAACTTTCTTGACGCTGAGACTAGATCGGAATGATATTTTGAACATTTAAAATTACGAGAATTGGCCTCCATACCTGTACAAGCATAGTGTCAGCCGAACTCATGTCCGCTGAAACGACGACCTGAGACACGTTGCGTGATGCAGCTGGATGGCGAACGCGGAGGATTGTCAAGGGTAGCGTGATCTTTGAAAGACCTATATCCAACTGTGAACGAATGCAGGTTGATGGATAGAGGGATGTTGGACATAAACGTGGCATATATAAATTCCGCCTTTTTATTAATCAATTAGTTTAAATAACCCAACCAAAAAACTCTCACTTCAATTAGAAAAACATCCGTAACTTTTAAAAGACTAAACAAATTTTCATTAAACATTTCTAAAAACCATCTGAGTTAAACCAGCTTTCAAATAAAAGAAAACAGATTCACATCGGTCCACTCTTATAGACACAACGGTGCCACAGACAAATTATGTCCTCCACGACGCGACGTACTCTCTTTTTTCCATGGGGAAAATCCCATTTACGGATACCTTACCTGTCTCGGAGAGGACAATTAGTTATGCCGGACTCACCAGCCTTCCGATCCAGTTGTCCCGAGCGACGGCTGGATCGGGTCCCTAACTACAATCCCTACGCTGCTATACCGGCTAAAAACCCTGCGGTGGCCTCCTTCAGCGCAATTAAGACGGTCCCGGGGGATCCTGAGTGTACTCTGGATTGCTGCCGGAAGCGCCTCAGCGCTTTACAGCGGCCCGTCTCATAGTCACGCCATTCGACGTCTCCGGCAGCCGGCAGCACGCTGTTTTCGCGCTGCCGTACTCTTGCTATCTTCTTTCCTGAGATCGGATATGGCTAGAAAATCCGTGTTTTGTTTTAAAAGTCCGATTACACTTCGCACAATAGAGTTGTCCGGTGAGAGCATACATTTAATTGTCTTAGGACGATTTTTGCGATGTTCGCGCTTAGTATCAAGAGCTTTCAACCGGTCAGCTTCAGGCAAACATACACACACGCCCAAATAAACAGAAATTGGGTCAATCTTATAACACCCCTTGGTTTTGTCGGGGATTCAAAAACAAATATAATTCTCAACCGATCCTCCGACGTATTCGGTTACTAAGACGAATGTTGATTTATGATCTACGTATGATAGGTGGATGGCAGCGAGGTAGAACTTTTACCACTCACCATTCCACACTTGAGTAATGAACTAAGTTTACCAATAGAACCGTCTACTTCATTCACAAGTATTGTTTAACTTTCACCTAAGTATCTCGGCGGTTTCGCAATAACGTATTTATTTATGTAGCTATAAGGTTAAATTTTTAATTTGTTTGTTATCGATGTCGTCAAACTGGTTTAGGGCTTGTGTTCGAAGCAAAGATAGATACCAAACAGCTTCTAGGTTTTTCATGTGCTATATAACAATAATACCAGCCCTGTACGTTTTCACTGCTGAGAACGGTCCTCCTCTACGAATAAGAATTTCTAGCCCTTAGCCCATCACCATCATCAGCCTGAATTCGTCCACTGCTGGACATAGGCCTTTCCAAGTTGGCGCCACCCTTGACGGTACTCCGCCTTCCTCATCCAGCCGCTTCCCGCTATGTCTATAAGGTCGTCGGTCGAGCGGGCTCGTGGTCAGCCCACACTGCGCTTGGATAGACGTGGTCTTCACTGTAGTGCCTTTCGACCCCAACGGCCATCGTTGCGGCAACAAATATGACATGATGAAAATACTGGCCATTATGAGACGATGATGATGTGTCGAGGTGACTAAAGCAGTCCAGTGCTATGCAGTGCTTTGTGATTCAAAGTTCTGTGTGGTGTTACTTTTGTTGATGGGCAGGCGTGGCACTTACCATTAGGCGAGCAAACTGCTCATCTCATCATTCAAGCTAATAAAAAAAAAACAGATGGCAAAGTCTCAGTAGCAGGATTCCGTTGAGACCCTTTAGGTAAGGTACCCTAAAAGACAATGTGCAATGAAGATATATTTCAAGACATATTTCCGCACAACAGTAACCATTCAAGAGAAGGGTGGGTCGTTGCTCCTCATTCTGAACAAAGAATTGAAATATTTGTAAGTTCATTTGGGTCGCAATTGTTTAAGAGTAGGGTCTCTGACCGACCTCGAATATTGCGGTCTTAAAGACCGATGATCCAAGTGGCTTATATTACATGGATAGATATATAATAATATAAATAAATACACCCAACAGTCACATATAGTTCAGGACTATGTGTGACTGTATAGTTGTTCTTGGATTGCGTTGCACTTACCATCAGGTGTAGCGTAGTCACTTTACTGAGCCAAGATAGAAAAATGGGTGAACATATTTTCTTCAAAAATAGGTAAAAATCATCTTGAATGAACCATATTTCCAACAAAAAAACGCCTTCAGATAGGTCCATTTGTTCAGACACTACGATGCCACAGACATACACACACACACACACACACAGAGACAGACAATGAGTGATAAATAATAATAATAAAGACTTTATTTCAGACCAAGGTGTCCATTTTGTTAGTAACAATGTTCTTACAGACTAGTGTTAAATAATATGTATAAACTTCTCACAACAAAAACATAAACATAAACAAATTCATCACTCACTACTGTGTCATTCCATGAGAAATGGCGCAGCAGTGATTGATTTAACTACAGTCCAGCCGACTGGCGATCATGCTAAGGATGCTGTTGGCGCTGCCACGTACTCTGCGCACCAGGGATGCACATCTTTTACGCATCGTAGCATACCAGCAGTCTACGCGATGTTCAGCAAACATCCCTGATGCAGTACAGAATCGCCGCAGCCCCATCAGCACCCTGAACGCATTATTAAATTGGACTCGGAGGGCACTGTAAGACTTTTGAGTATAGTCAACCCACAGGCTGAAAGTGTAGAAGGACGTACAATAAGACCTAAAAAGTGTAATTTTGACTTCTGTCGAACAACGTGCAAACCTGCGAGCCATCATGTTCGCCCGCACTGCCAGCGCCCTCCGTTCCCTCTCGATAAAGCCACGCTGTAGACAGTTATGTATACAGCATGAATAAGCGGGCGCGACAGGGTCATTAACACTGTAAATAAAAAATACGCACTCATGCCTGTAATCCCTGAAGGGGTAGGCAGTGTTGTAACCAGTACACCCACATTTCGCCGAGCGCATCTCCGTCCCATGATGTGATAGAGGGCGAGCCTATCGCCATACCGGGCACAATTCGAGACTCCGGGCTGATACAGAGCAATTCGTAATAGAATAACCCCAATATTACTTTTAGCCGACCCGGGGATCGAACCCGAGACCTCAGCGTCGCCTTAGTCGTAACGTGAATGCATTACAACTGCGCCACCGAGACAGTCAGTGTCGTTAACATTGTCGCACAGAAAATCGACGTAAATTAGCGGCTTGCTGTGATGTTGTTGCTGTGTTTCGTACAGTGAGTAAGATATCCGGAGGCTCAAATCCCCAGCCTTTCCCAATATCTTAATAGGGTAGTTTCCTATATTGAATTTTATACATTATTTTTTTGCAACATAATATGATACGCAAAAGAAACCCTTTTATTAAAACACAAACAAAATTGGTTCAGTAATATGCCCGCAGTTATGACTTTAAATGTTGGTATGAGAAAAAGTGGGTGCGTAGTAGGGATATCTCACTATCTCGCTTGCACGCGTGCACCATAATGAACACTTTAGATTTTGAGTAACGTAATTTATTGATTTAAATAATTAAAAAAATCTAGTCACCTAGCCTATTTATCCCTTTCCTTAAAGGTCGGCAACGCGTCTATGATTCTTTAGTATTGTGAACGTACATGGGTGGTGGAGATCACTTACCATTAGCTGACGGTGTTGCTCGTTTGATGACCTCTGCTATGGAAAAGGTCACCACCTGATAATGCTGTTAAGGCCAGTAGGCTACGACTTGCAATTGATAATAAGTATTTACTCTGTTATCTTCACCGAACACACCCATTTAGATATTGCGATTCAGTTATCTTACCCGACTGCAACAAGAGGAGGGCTATGTTTAATTACCGACTTATTAAAAGAGGTTCTGAATTCGAGCCAAATACGTATACGTATGTACGTATTTTTTTCACGTTTTTCTAAAATAATAATTTGACACAATAATTTCACAATCTTAATTCAGTAAGGTTTTCGTATAATATAATACATTGGTTGTCATTGTTATATATCAAAATATATGCATATTTTTTAACAAAGATAATACTAAAAATAATATCACAATCGTTGCAATGAACTCAAGACTATTTATTTTAACTTTTTATTTTTGTCTGTTCAGTTGGTTTTATTTTTGTTAAAAAAAAATATTTCCCCTTTTTTTAGTGAAAGAATTATCAATATCGGTGCATGAATGACTAAGTTTGAATCTTTTATTCCCGATTTCACCGCTTAGGTTTGAATTTCTTCTTGAAATTAAAATGGGACCAACTTTGAGGTATACTCTTTCTAATGAATGAAGAATCATCCATATTTCGCGAAGTTATGCGTGGTTATACATACAAAAAAGACACGCCGAATTGATATTCTTCTCCGTTTTTTTCGTCGGTTGATAAATGCACGCTTTAAGTGATCAATATTTTGTATAATTACCCCCTATCGTGTTTTTGTATGTGTATGTGAGACAAGTAAAAATCGATGATCGATGATCGATCGATCGATTTTTATCATTATAAATTCAATCGTCAAATGGTATTTAGATAAATAATCCAAAAAATATGTATACATACATACATACATAGACTCACGCCTGTAATCCCCGAAGGGGTAGGCAGAGATGTAACCAGTACACCCACATTTCGCCGAGCGTATCTCCGTCCCTTATGTGATAGGGGGCGAGCCTATCGCCATGTCGGGCACTAATTCCAGACTCCGGGCTGATACTGAGTATTTTCGTAATAGAAAAACCCAATACCACTTTACCCGACCCGGGGATCGAACCCGAGACCTCAGCGGTGGCCCAATCGTAACGCGTACGCATTACAACTGCGCCACCGAGGCAGTCAAAAATATGTATACTTTGTAAAAATCTCCCGAAGCATAATTCTATATTCTTAAGCCCGTATTATAGAACAACACTCAAGTGCGCTCTTTGCTAAGTGCTAAAACAAAAACGGACCAATTACGTGTACAGAAATCTACACTTAGCATAGAGCTCACTTAAATGATGTTCTATAATACGGGCCTTAGATTTAGTTCATGCAAGTCGTATCTGTGCGTGACAAAATTGTCAAACGAACATTCGAAGCTTCTTTTTAGCCGACTTAAAAAGGGAGTTATTTTGGATATGTGAAAGCCTTCGCTCCTTTTTCGGAGTAGATTTTTTCTTGAGCTACAATAAATATTTGAAGATAAGTGTTCTTTGTTGTTAGAAACTTAGGTTATTTATGACTTGACTCCTGTGAAAGTTTATAGTCGTTCTAGCTGATAAGATCGGAGCCCATTCCAAAAAAAAACATACTTCTGTAGCCCTAGTATGAGTCAGTTTAAAAGCTGTCACCTTATTCGTGTATGAGAAATTATGTATGAAGCTTCTACGTGTCCAATACGGTCCAGTAGAATTACTAATTTACAAACATATTTTGACAATTAATATGGAAGTTATAAGTTGGACCCCTTTGTGTGTGTGTGTGTGTCTGGAATCGTAGCTGTACCATCCAAATGAATCCGCCAATTGCTATCGCAAATATGAATTACTAGCTTTTGCTCGCGGCTCCGCCCGCGCGAATAGACTTTTCCTAAAACGTAGTCTATAACCATCTCTAGGGTCCCATTTATCTTTACATAAAAATCGTAACAAACAAATAGTTTTTTTTTTCATAAAAAGTATCCTATGTTACTTCTTATACCTCCAAGAATATGTGTACAAAGATTCATGATGATCGCTTAAGTAGTTTTCGCGTGAAAGCGAAACAAACTTACATTCACATTTATAATATTAGTATGATGATCTGTTAGCTACCGAATATTTCGCAAAATCTTGCACTACGGGTATTGTTTCACTTTCAGGGTGTCACTTAAGTATATTGTGGTGTCACCAAATACTCTTAACACAAAGTACGTAATGTTATCGTCGTTGATGCAATGTTTTTTTTAAATATCCAAAACGTTAATGCGTAATTGGAAAATCCCAATGTGATTTTCTGGTTTTCCCATTTTTATTTTCCGTGGCTTATCTTAATACACTTCGTATACTTGGTTTGTCTTAAATAAAACTTTATTTACTTTAACTGCTTATGATCGTAGATACCACTACCTTACATAAAAACGGCGTAAAGTGGAACTGGAAAGTGGACAGTAGAAAGTTGAAAGTACTATTGTTGCATTTCGCACGATCTCATGAAGGCTCAATAACATTTTAAATAAATTTAACTGCAGTCTTCGCGACGACTCTTATCAAGTTCAGTATACTGAAAACAAACATTCCTGAAGGCCAATTCTCGTAATTTTAAACGATCAAAATATCATTCCGATCTAGTCTCAGCGTCAAAAAAGTTGCAAATGGCATTATCTTAAACCAATAATCAACGTCAAATGTGAGCATAAATCGTAATGAGATTGAATGTACAATAAAAGTTGACTAAAGCCAAAACGGTATAATGCTATTGCTAATGCTAGGTGCATTTGACGTTGATTATTGGTTTAAGAGAATGCCATTTGCAACTTTCTTGACGCTGAGATTAGATCGGAATGATATTTTGAACGTTAAAAATTACGAGAATTGGCCTCCTGGGAGTTTAACATATGCAACACGACATATCTCGCGCGCAGAGAGATAACTATCCATGACAAATACACACTGTACAAATGTCATCATTTGATAAAATTATGTCGTCATGTTAGGTTTCGTAGACACAATATCACAGAGAGGTTGAAAATACAATTTTCTCTACATTATTTTTACTTTTGATATAACGAGTCGAACTGTAAAAAGCAGTGATAGCTCAGCGGGGAGTGGTATGGACTGTCGAGACGAAAGTCGCAGGTTCGATACCAGCCCCAGCATACACCTCTGACTTTTCTAAGTTATGTGTGTATTAATTGTTAATTACCACTTGTTTTAACGGTGAAGGAAACATCAGGAAGGATGGAGGAAACCTGCATACCTGAGAAGTTCTTCATAAGAATTTCGAAAGTATGTGAAGTCTGCCAACCCGCATTAGGCCAGCGTGGTGGACTAAGGCCTAACCCCTCTCATTCAGTAGAGGAGGCCCGTATCCAGCAGTGGGACGTATATAATACAGGGCTAGTATTATTATTATTATTTATTACACTTTAATGGTCAATGATCATTCATGATACCACCGACTCAAAATTGATGTTTTTTTATCGGATTTATTTATTGTTAAAAAGTTTTTAAATAAGTTTATGCAAGAATCATCAAAATGCATTAATGTCGAAGTTTAAGTTTTTATACCCGATTTCCCCATTTAGGGTTTGAGTTATTTTGACTACCACCGAAGTAGCTACACCCTATTGTATACAAAAAGAATTGTCCAAATCGGTCCACATTTGGCGGAGTTATGCGTGAACATACATATAAAGATATATAAAGACGAATTGAAAATATCCGTCTATTTGACAGCCTCCGTGGCGCAGCGGGCGAGTAGCCGGCTGCGAAGCGAGAGGCCGTGGGTTCGATTCCCGCACTGAGACAAATGTTTGTGTGATCCACAAAAATTTGTTTCGGGTCTGGGTGTTGTGGGACCGCAAGTCCCTCGTAGTTCCTGATACCCACGATACAGGTTTACCTAGTGTGGGGTCAGGACTATGTGTGTGACTGTTGGGTGTATTATTATTTGAAGTATGTTAATAAAATGTGCTCTTGCACTTATCATCAGATTAAATAAAGACTTTTATTGATATTCTAAAAACGTTTTCAATTCAAAATCTATCATTCAAAAGATTATGCATACACAAGATATGCTAAATTAAATTGTGACTCACGATGCATCTGAAAGCCTGTCATAAAAAAGGACGACTAGAACTAATATTTCGAGCGAAACTTTGATGTGAGCTAACAGTTTGCACCTCGTTAGATATGGAAAAATTAATAAAAGCCTGGCTCAAGCCTTCAGCGGCAACTAGCCGCTCGATGTGTTAGGAACAACCGTGAAAAACTTAGATGTCGGTTCGCAAGAAGTGGTATAGAAATCTGACTGCCACCGTGGCGTAGTAGGCGAGTAGCCATTTCTGAAACGGTAAGTCGCGGGTTTGCTTCCCACACTGAGACAAATATTCGATCTACAAATATTTCAGGTCTGGGTGTTATGAGACCGTACGTCCGTCGTAGCTCCTGATACCTACACTACAGGTTATCCTAGTTATAAGATGTTTACGCTTTTGGTGGTTCCATTAAAAAAACAAGCTTAAACTACGCTCTAGGAATTTTTTACCTTGACTTCGAGCATTACCAGTTAAAGTTCACGCTTTTTAATAAATAGGATAAAACAAATTCACCATTCGCGTTTGTCGTCCGCATATTTCTTCTAACCTACGCAACGGATTTTGGTGCGGTTTTTACTATCACAAAATTAATAGACAAAGTGGCGGTACCAATCCAGACGGCCTCACGCATACGACGGACTTACTACCTTTTACATATTTGTATGTCTTATAAAATGTATTATCTGTTGTAGTGCATTGTGATTTGTGACGTATTTTGATAGTGTAATGAGTCCAGTAAATAAATAAAACATCACTCCATTAATGTTGTCATAATTAGAAGAATAGATAAAAGAAAACAATTATAAAAAATCTAAACACATACGTACATACGCACTCACGCCTGTAATCCCCGAAGGGGTAGGCAGAGGTGTAACCAGTACACCCACATTTCGCCGAGCGTTTCTCCGTCCCATGATGTGATAGGGGGCGCGCCTATCGCCATACCGGGCACAAATTCCAGACTCCGGGCTGATACTGAACTTTTCGTAATAGAAAAACCCAATATCACTTTTACCCGACCCGGGGATCGAACCCGAGACCTCAGCGTCAGCCTCAACAAAATCTAAACAAGTATTAGAATAATGGATACAAATTTTATCAGTATAAAAAAGTGACAACTGATAAAATAAACTTGTTTTTATCATTGCCCAAACCACAAATATACTAACAATTACCCAAAAAGTAATTATCGCCTCTGAGGCCTATTCTCTGAACAATCTTTAATCGTATTCAGCCATCGAAATAATATGACAAGAAACGTAATTCAAGCAAAAAAATTACCCCACAATTCCACCATTACATAATAGGTACGTATATAAATTCAAACGAGATGAAGTTTACTATGTTCAGCACGTTATGAGATCTAAAGAATCATTATACGAATCTTTCATCCAGTGCAGCACCCAAAATCATGGTTTCTCCTTTGTATGAGGTCATAACGTCTGTATTTCTGTGTGTATGACTGATGTAAATATACACTTGTTTCCCATTTAAAGTTTGTCTCTTAATATAATACAAAAATGGTAGTTGATGAGGTCACCAACAGATTGAGTAGTAATATTGTACACTCGGTGCGTTAGGATATCTTCTCGACCTCCTAAATCGTAGGCTTTGTCGACGTAAAGAGTGAAGAGGGCTGCTCGGGCGTTGTGCATGTTGTTTTAGTGTTGTTCGAGACCACGATCAGTTTGATCATTCTTGGTTTTTACTCCAACTAAAATAATTATTAATTATTTAGTTTGTTTTTCTTGGCTTTATCAGATCGGATTACCGGCTGGTATAATTATTAAGGTAATCGACAAAAACCTCGACCGTTTGTGCGAGCGTTTGACCGCAACTTTAGCTATATTTTGTGACATTAATATTTTTTAAGATTGTAATGTTTTTAAGTCTTCTAACACCTAACTCTGCCTGATTACAGCAAGTACCTCAAGCGACACTTTCGGCTGATAATAATCAATTGTTCTGGCAATTGATTATCTATAATGGACAGAAAATACATATATTAAATTATATTTTGAATGTGTTATTTTCAAAATCATTATTTTCAAAAGTTTTTAGGGGGCTATAGTGTACTGCAGTAAAGATCAAACTTCTATAAAAATGGCAACGCAGCAAACGTGTTAACTAACTATTTTACATATATTTACATAATATGGTTTTTATACGGCAATCAGTTAAAACGACTCCAAGAAACTCTTGCAACGCAACATCAGCTTCAAGATTTACGCCCGGTTTCCGAAAGGCTGATCAAAGTAAAATTAACTAATCAAATGTCAAATCTCATGTCAAGTCGAAATTGGGTTGCTAGAAGCGTGGTCAACACATTTGATTTGACACACATGTTAGTTAACATAACCTTCAAATTAACATGAAAAAAATTGTATGTCAAACGGCACTAAAGATACATCAAATATTATTAATTTTATCACTAATTAACGTTTCAGCAACTCAAATTGATTTGACAGCGACGTCAAAATCAAAGTTCTGTTAGCTGAATGTTGATTTGATCAGCCTTTCAGAAACCGGCTGTTAGTCTATTTTACACCTTGATAAACGCTTATGAATAAGGAGAACGAGATAACTGCCCCTTCCAGTTATTGTAAGTCTAAGACAAACCTCGTATCCATATCGATATGCAATTTGGCAGTTTCGTAGCATTGCAAACTAGGAAAATGCGATATTCGTCTGCCGCGGTACTGTAGAACGGTCTACTCCAATATATTCCTTATACGTGAGGGAACTTTGTGCGCTATGATTAGTTCCCATTTGTACGTCCTAGTACATTTACTAACTCTTCTAAAGAATTTAAATTCTTGATATTTTATTTTGAGAGTCGAATTTTGTTCGGTGTTTGCTGTGTTTGAATGACATCGTGGCCTGAAATTCTTGAAAATTATGGTATCAAAGGGCATTCACAATATTCGAGTAGTATCTAACCACCTATTGACATATAAGTAAGCTATTTTTGAAATTATCTTGTATACATATTTCTTTCGGTATTTAATGATACTCGTAATGATAGCTACATCTTTGCCAGCGTAGTAGCAAATTATCGATGCCCTTATTGAAGAAAACGGCTGGACGAGAGGCAAAAACTCTTCAAAGGCATTTTGAACATCCTCTCGGGTACTAATTTTTACCCCGTCATAATAAAATCCAAATGGCGCTCGCCTTGAATTAAAATTGTGAGACATTGGACTGCGATCATCACCCTGAAAAATAAAATGTTAATCTTATAATGCTCAATTATTTCACTGACTTCAATGTCCTTCAAACCGAAACACAACAGTACTTAGCGGCAGAAATAGGCAAAGCGGCGGTATACATACCTAGCCAGACGACCTCTCACATACGCGGGACCTACAATCTAGTAAAATACACGGAGAGCGTTGTTTTCATTATCTTCAATGGTCGAATTTCGATACAAACGAGTGATAGAGCCACGCTGTAGACAATTTTTGTCTACAGCATGAATGGGCCGGCTCGTCCGAGTCGTTACCACTGTCTCAAACCGACGTAAAGTAGCAGCTTGCTGCTGCGTTTCGTACGGTGAGTGAGATATCCGGAGGCCCAAATCCCCTCCCCTTTCCAATCCCTTTCCTTTAAGGTCGTCAACGCGCACATGACTTATAGTATTGTGGTCGTAAATGGCCGGTGGTAATCACTTACCATCAGGTGACCCACTTGCTCATTTGTCGGACTATGCAATAAAAAAAAATGATCTGCTAAATTCACAATCGTTCCTACTATTAGGTAAGTAAATAACGTGATAATTAACTGTTATGTAATGCTGTTATATTGACGCACGCCAATTAAAGCGCATTATTGGGACTAACGAGTTGACGTAACAGTAGCAGCTTACTGGTTTGAAACTAGTTATTTGTGAAGATTTACGAAACTGGATTTTGGTAGACATACATTTTGTCGATATATTTTAGACTAGATTTTGCTCGCGGCTGTGTGAGTGTCATTTTCCGGGATAAAAAAGTACCTAAGTAGTCTTACTCCTTATTACATCAGCTATCTGCCAGTGATAGCCCCATCAAAATCGGTCCAGCCGTTCCAGAGATTAGCCGGAACAAACAGACAGACAGAAAAAAATTGTAAAAATATTATTTTGGTATATGTACCGTATATACATTCATATGCATGTAGTACAAAAAAAACGGTTATTTTAATATTACAAACAGACACAATTCAATTTTATTTATTTTATAGATTTACTATACGGTTGCGGCTCCACTCGCGTGAATGTTTTTTATTATATCCGACGGGAACGTAGTAACAGTACTTGTATAAAATGTCCTATGTGCTAATTAATGTCATCCGTAACCAGGACTCTATGGATCGTTTGAATGTCCAGGGTTCTTGAAGGGAAACGGTCTCGTGGCTGATCTCCAACACAAATCAAATCTAATCAAAGCTGTCACACAAAGTTCTGTTGTGGAATGCTCGCGACGCAACCAACCGAAGTCGGTGAAGACGCATCACAAAAGCTGCTATATTGAAACACCAATTATCGATCCAACATCGTTTATTAGAAAACCACGACAACTCTGTCGACAGTGTACTGAAAAGAGAGAGAGATGACTTAATCCGTGTCACGTTCTACCTGTGTGCCTTTCATTCAAAATCGTTCAGCCGTTTAAATAATTATTATCAATCATGTAAATTCACAAATTTTCAACATCCATTTTCAAACTGCCTCGGTGGCGCAGTTGTAATGCGTACGCGTTACGATTGAGGCCAACCCTGAGGTCTCGGGTTCGATCTCTGAGTCGGGTAAAGTGGTATTGGGTTTTTCTATTACGAAATGCTCAGTATCAGCCCGGAGTCTGGAATTTGTCCCCGGTATGGCGATAGGCTCGCCCCCTATCACATAAGGGACGGAGATACGCTCGGCGAAATGTGGGTGTACTCTGCCTACCCCTTCGGGGATTACAGGCGTGAGTGCGAATGTATTTCAAACATCCAAACTTTTTTTTATTATTTTAGTCGGATAAGTTTGGCGTAATTTTTATTTAATTGCTTGTGTATAATACAGACTCAAATTAACTTAAAACATTTACTCCGTTTCAGGTAAGCAGTAGGTACACAAATGACTTGAAATCAAATGCAGACCTATAAGCGTAAGTTGAACATTTTGGTAAGGTTATTATACTATTAATTTATTTATCTATTTTGCGTACAAGAAACAAACAGTATTAATATAAAATAAAATTAATACATATATGATAGTAATTTACACAAAATAGTTTCCAACATAAAAAGGAAGTAATAAAGGAACTTTTTTTATAGTATAGGTTGGCAAACGAGCAAGTGGGTCAACTGATAGTAAGTGATCTCCACCGCTCATGTACACCCCCAATACCAAAATAATTATGGGCGCGTTGCCGACCTTAAAGGAAGGGGGGTAATTAAGGGATTGGGAAGGGGAGGGGGATTTGAGCCTTCGCCTCCGGATACCCTACGGTGATGATGATGTCCTCCTTGACGCATCCGTCAACGGCGACACCCTGTCAATTATTATTTCTGGCATGCGCGCGTAGATGACTCGTGAAACCCAACTTGTTCACAAACACTCGATCACAAGTTGGACAGTAGAGCTGTCCGCTAGAATTATAAGTGTAATTGTAGGAGGGCTTAGGCCGCGTCTTTCGGAGTTCGCGTTTAGTGTCACGGTCTTTAAGGCGGAGGCGTTCATAGTCTTCTACACCAATCTTTGAAGCCTTTCGCCACTCCGGTCTGTGTATCGCAAGCTCCTCCCACGAACTGCATGACAAGCCACAAGCAGTAAGATGACGTTTGAGGACGTCCTTGTAACGCAAATACTGGCCTCCGCGTTTGCGATTTCCACACTCAAGCTCTGAATAGAAAACTTGTTTAGGCAATCTAAAGGAGTCCATGCGGACAAGGTGTCCACACCAACGCAGCTGGCCCTTCATGAGCAGGCTTTCCATGCCAGTCAGTTTGGTGCGACGAAGAACCTCCGAGTTCGGCACACGATCTTGCCAGCGTATCCGTAGAATGGTCCTGAGACATCTCATGTGAAATGTATCAAGGCGCCGAATATCATCTTTATAAAGACACCATGTCTCAGAGGCGTACAGAAGTAGAGGCAGAATTATGGCCCTGTATACGGCAGTTTTAGTATGTAGCCCGAGATCATGAGATTTCCACACCCGCAGATTCAGCTTACCAAAAGCTGCTGCAGCATTGGCGATTCGCGCCGAGAGTTCGGTCTCAAGGCGATTATCACTACGAAGAATACTTCCAAGGTAGCGAAATGATGTCACTTCATTGAGGGGACTACCATTTAGGCAAATGGCTCTGTTATCCGGGGAGCCACCTCTGGCAGGCTGTTTTAAGACCTGGGTTTTTGAGGAACTAATCACTAGGCCAAACTTTCGACAGGAACCAGCAAGGTTATCTAAGTATTGCTGTAGGGATTCTGGGCTGTCAGCCATAAGACAAACGTCGTCAGCATATAGGATCTCGAGCACGAGAACCTTCTGAAGCTTACGCTTGGCCTTGAAACGGGCCAAGTCAAAGACGCTTCTATCAGTTCTAACGTTGAGAGTGATATGATTATTACAGTCTCTCAGCGCGTCTTTCATTACCACAGCGAAGTAGATGGCAAATAATGTTGGAGCCATAACGCAGCCTTGTTTGACACCGCTTGTAACCGGGAATTGGGCTGTGAACTCATTTTCATGTCGTACGCGGGCTTTCATACCCTCATGGAATTGGCGTATCAATGTAATGAGCTTCACAGGACAACCAATTTTCTCAAGAACCTTCCACAAGGCGACTCTCGGAACGCGGTCAAAGGCTTTTTCAAGGTCGACAAAGCACATATTGAGATCACGGTGTTGTTCAAGACTTTTTTCTTGAAGTTGCTTGACAACAAAGATGGCATCAACCGTACCTCTGTAGGGACGGAAACCACATTGACTCTCCGGCAGGAAGCTTTCAGCCAGCGTATTCAGACGTTTGTTGATAATGTGTGCCAAGATTTTACCAGCTGCCGAAAGTAATGCAATGCCTCTATATGAGCCACAGTCCGAGAGCTCGCCTTTGCCCTTATACAGTTTGCTCATAGAGGCATCCTTCCAGTCCTGTGGAACCACTTCCTTCTCCCATATGCGAGTGACTAAGTCAAATAGTTTGCTCTTTATATGCTGACCCCCGTATTTATATACTTCAGCCGGTAGACTATCAGACCCTGGCGACTTGCCATTTTTCAGCCGGTTGACAGCACTGAGAAACTCCGAAAAAGACGGCGGGTTGTCAAGATCTGCAACAGTAGGAAGGTCCTCAATAGTTGAAATATACGCAAGATCTGCCTGGAGGCAGATCTTGCGTACCCTACGGTACTCACCGTACGAAACGCAGCAGCAAGCTGCTACTTTACATCGGTTTTCTGTGACACAGTAGTAACGACACGGACGAGCCGGCCCATTCATGCTGTAGACAATAGTGTCTACAGCGTGGCTCTACCACTCAAACTGACCTACTGCATATTTTTTTTATTTCGTGTAATATAATTATATTACCAGCTCTGTGGCTCTCTATTGGTCTTTGGATCAAGAGTCAGATACAGAAAGCAGTGTTATTAGACACGGTAGGATTCCAGGGTATGTTATATAAAGATAAGAGTCTAAAAATATTTGGCCAATTATACTAAGTTGAAAGATTTTAAAAAACTTTAAAGCAGTATGATGTTTTTGTGGTTTGCTTTTATCTAAATTGACATATATGAATACAAACAATAACTCGTATAAAATTACTAGCCAATAAAAACAGATAGCCATACAATTCCACGAAAACTACGATAAAGATGGAAAGCGAAAAAAACTTATAGAACTATATAAAAACATCGACCACGTTAAATATCTTAAATATTGGTCGATCATTTGAAATTAATCACACATGCAATTAAGGTCGAATACACTGACCCTGTTAAAAAATTAAAATCAATGTTTTTTCCTCAATTTATAAATTCCTATTATTATTAAATAATAGGGTGCATAATCATGTTATGTGGTAGGTCTCTCGTACGCGAGAGAGGGGTATTTGTCGCCGCTTTGTCTATTTATACCGCCAACTAACTACATACATACATACGCACTCACGCCTGTAATCCCCGAAGGAGTAGGCAGAGGTGGAAACAGTACACCCACATTTCGCCGAGCGTATTTCCGTCGCTTATGTGATAGGAGGCGAGCCTATCGCCATACCGGGCACAAATTCCAGACTCCAGGCTGATACTGAGCATATCGTAATAGAAAAACCCAATACCACTTTACCCGACCCGGGGATCGAACCCGAGACCTCAGCGTTGACCTCAATCGTAACGCGTACGCATTACAACTGCGCCACCGAGGCAGGCGCCAACTAACTGTGTATAAATATTGTTGTAACTCAGTTTGAAACCAGTGAAACGACTAGGTATTATGAGTGTGAACATCCTATGTCTCGGGGTGACAAGCACAGTCCAATACCATGCAGTGCTTTCAATAACTAAATCTTGGATATTTTCACTAAATAATAAAATTTAAACATTGACCAAAAATAACACCGACTTAAATAAAAAAAAACTATAAATGTTTAAATAATATTAACCAAATTTAACACAGGATTTAGTTTTTG
Organism: Mimas tiliae; assembly: GCA_905332985.1. NCBI lineage: Eukaryota > Metazoa > Arthropoda > Insecta > Lepidoptera > Sphingidae > Mimas > Mimas tiliae. The sequence continues at coordinate 4,533,178 of HG995248.1, read as the reverse complement.
TTGAAAATATTTTTATTATTCTTTGTAGGTACTACGTTGTTAGTGGTAATTGACTGTGTTTTATAATTATGTTACGCACTCTGTTATGTTTCCGTGAATATTGTGTTTAATATCATACATTAAGCGTTAAATATGTTTATTATGTGCTCTTTGATATAGATCTTAAGTATTTTTACGTCCTCAAGACATTTTCTCATTAGCTTACTTAAGTACAGGTCATCGACGTGGTACAATCTTAATAATAATCTATTTATTTATTTAAGACGCAAAACAGAGTACAATCAATACATAGGTACAACTTTATAACTATATAATCATTAAAACCAGATTCATTAACAAGTCCTTTAAATATATAATTTATATTTTCTTTAAATAATCGATGAAAATATTATTATACAACAAATTATATACACAAGGAATTTAAACAGAAAAATAATATCGGTGTAGTAATAATAATAATAATACACCCAACAGTCACACACATAGTCCTGACCCCACACTAGGTTAACCTGTGTCGTGGGTATCAGGAACTACGAGGGACTTGCGGTCCCACAACACCCAGACCCGAGACCAATATTTGTACACACAAACATTTGTCTCGGTGTGGGAATCGAACCCACGGCCTCTCGCTTCGCAGCCGACTACTCGCCCGCTGCGCCACGGAGATGTCAATTAAAGAAGAGAAATGTGTTTTTGAACTCAAATAAGGAAAACGAATTATATACTTACTTTATCAAAATAAGTAAGCGATAATTACTACTTAAAGAACTATTATTAATAAATAACAAAACCACACAGAACTTTTAATTACAAATCACTGAATGGCACTGGACTGCACTCGTCACCCCGAGTCATAAGATGTTAAGTCTCTTAATCTTCAGTAATTTCAATAACCTCAATGCCCTTCAAACTGAAACACAATAGTGTTTACTCTCTGCTGTGTAGCGGCAGAAATAAACAAAGCGGTGGTACCAACCCAGATGACCTCTCGGATAAGAAGGATCAGGGAAGACTACATTATAGGTATTCTTTAATTGAAAAAAAAAATAACTTATTTAAAATGCTGTACCAACGTTCCGGAAACATATTAAATATTTTTATCATGATTCCAATCGCCATAAATTGATTTCTGATTATTTGCATTAGATGTTTGCTTGTGTTTTCGATGTAATTACAAAGTATGATGCGAGAGACATGTTCGTGTATAACCAACGGAAATAATGCGTTTTATCTTCCATAAAATTATTTTAGTAAATCCATTGACGAGTTGAAAAAATAATATTGTCTGATCTTAACCAAACTTATATGGGACTACATCGCAGGTAAACTATATCGAGTGAAAATTTTTCCTACAAAATCGGTCCACAATTGGCGGAGAAATCGATGTACATACTTACATAAAAAAGAACAAAAACGCGCCGAATTGAGAACCTCCTCCTTTTTTGAAGTCGGTTAAAAATACGACCAATCACGGACACAGATTAAAGATCAATTTACATAGAGTTGAGAGAGTTGATCACTTACCATTAGGTGACCCACTTGCTCGTTTGCAGGCATATACCATAAAAAAAAAGTTTTTCGTTCGAACTTTGATATAGGTGAGAATAATCAAGTGAGAATATGATAGAAAGCCCTAACTGTATCCACCCAATGCTGAGTGTTGGCCTCTTGCATTGCATGCCATTTTATTTTGTCCAAGGCAGTCCTCATCCAATCCAAGGATCCAATCATTGGATATGTATAGTTGTTACGAGACTATCCATCAGTGTGTGGGCACACACCCGCCACTGTAACTCATGTAAACCAGGATCGACAGTGGCACGCATATTTCGACACCGAGCTATGAAGCTCGGCGAGTCTCTGGAAATGCAAATCTGTCTTTATCCCACAACGAAATTAATCAAAAAGAAAATTAGGGAGGAGTTGGAAATAATAATTGTCCACTTCCCTCCATAGCAAAGCGGGAGACAAAATAATGAACGAAGGAGGTCATTAACATCAGGCACAAGGACATTTACAACTGGAGAAGTCAGATGTAAAGCACCACGGATGTTATTAAGTGGGTCCTATCACGTGAGCTGTTAAACTTGATTCCAATAATAGGTATGGCAAAACCGCCGGAATGCACGGAAATTCCTCCTAGTCTCCACAAGATCCATATAGTATACAACTCCAGATATTATGTATGGTTGTTAGTGAGAAATAAAATACATTATGTCTACGAGATCTTTATAATAGTATAAGATGCAAAGAAACAGAATATAATAGCAATTCCGTCGCCCATTCTTCACGGGAACCGAAAACATCGGCGCTTTGAAATTGGCGTAATTTGTTTTAGCAACTGTGTATTGCCATTTCCTTGTTCACTATTCGTTATATTGGTTCCACTTTGCAACTTTATTTATCGAAACGACTTTCTAGGCGAATAAGTTACAGTCTTGTGAGTTGAAATATGTAGTAAAAGAATATCCCTATTCAAGCGCCTATTTTCGTCTTTTTTATAGCATAGGCCGGCAAACGAGCAATTGGATCACCTCATGTAAGTGATCTCCACCGCCCATGTACGCCCACGATGCCAAAAGAATCATGAGCGCGTTGCCGATCTTAAAGGAAAGGGATAATTAAGGGATTGGGAAGGGGAGGGGTATTTGGACCTCTGGATAGCTCACTCACCGTACGAAAAGCTGCTGCTTTACGTCGGTTTTCTGTGAGACAGTGGTAACGACCCGGTCGTGGCTCTACCACTCACATGTTTCTATATCTGACGTAATAACACATACATGTGTAATTTCAGCCAGCTACCTGTCAAGATTCAAAAGCTAGAGTCATCACGATTTGTTCACACATACATCCGTCATTCACGTTACGTTATCTCTCTATTCTAAAAAAAAGTAACTGGCGCCGCCGCCGCTGCCAAAAGCTTGTCACGCTATCTCCTACGAAACCGCTGGGGGTTTGGGGTCGAGACCGATATCAATCGATGCAGAATAATGTGGGGAAAAAAGTAAGATATGTCTCATATTCGTCGGACTTTAAGTTTTTTGTGCAAAAATATTGACTTTTTCATGTACAGATTACGATAACTGGCCAAAAAAGGATCGTAGAATTTTGACATTTCTCCTTCAAACAAGACCTCATTTGTTTAAAAATAATTTAAAACAGATTCATATGAACCTCATTTCAAGTCTCTAAAAGTCTTTAAAGTCTCTAAAAAGTTCTCAAGTCTTTAAAATTTCGATTTTTAATTGAAGTTTAAAGACCGATACTTCAACAGAAATCGGAATGAAGAATCGCGTCTTTTCTTGGTTTTTCTCCTCTTGGATTTTATACAACGATTGAGTCATTCATTCACTTAATTCATTCATCGCCCTTAATGTAAGAAATATTTAATTAGAGATCTTAAATTGATTAAATCTTCTTCACAGTAAAACAGTTTTTCACTATATTATTTTTTTAATTTCGTTTTTTTAGCTACGTTAAAAACGTCACGTTACTATCACATTGCAATAACAAATATTTTTTTGCGAGTAAGCCTTATTAGGGGCCTTTTAGGAGTAAAATATTCTCTAAAAGTAGCCTTATTACTTACTCGTAAAAAGTAAGCGCTGGCGCAGCAGAGGGGCGCAGGGGCGAAGCTCCTAGTTAATAACTAAAAGACAAAGAGGAATAGATGTTCACAGTTATAAACCGAATCGTGATGTACTAATACGATTCTTCGATTCACCAATTTTTAAGGACTATTCTTAAAAAAAATACCTGTCCAACGTTTCATAATTTTTTATTCGCATTTTTAGGAAGTATTCGTGATTCGTGAGCGTCTGAATACGCATAGCAGTTTGTATGCCACTGACAATTTAAAAATGAATTGTATTAAATTACGATACGATAAAAATAACGATTCGTTGATGTGTGAACAGGCCTACAGACAGACTGCCAATACTTAGTAATACGATTCCGTTGGTACTTGAGTACGAAAGACATATTACGTTTTTGTATGTACTTCATTATACTGCTTCGGTGGCGCAGTTGTAATATGTATACGACAGCGTGGAGGTCTCGGGTTCGTTCCCCGGGTCGGTAAAAGTGATATTGGGTATTACGAACTGCTAGTATCAGCCCGGACTCTGAAATTGTGTCTGATTTGGCGATAGGCTCGCCCTATCACATCGTGGGATGGAGATACGCTCGGCGAAATGTGGGTGTGAAACTGGTTGTAACCAGAGGTGTGCCTCTACTCTACTCTGCCTACCCCTTCGGAAATCATAGGCATGAGTTCGTATGTACATATGTATCTATTATACGAAATCAATTTGGGATTAGACCAATTACAAACGTCTGACCTATTTTCGATACTATTTTATTGTACTAGTCTTAGATTTGTACAAAAAAGGAAAATTGACAAACGGCTTATCGAAAAACCTAATCAAGGGACTAGAAGGCTGATAAATAGAGCTGTAATAAAAGCCAATAGAACGATCCGTGTGATTGATTTGGGTCCCTTTAATCTTACACTTTAGTTTGATCTATTCTGTGATAGTAATTTTATAATTATAAAGAATTTATTCGATTTTCACTACAACTTGCTTTATTAAGGCATTAGAGGTACCTGACCGAGACAGGACAAGTCCGGCCGAGACGTGACGCGCATCTGTTCCCATACAATATATTAATTTTTATTAGATTGAGTGACGAAACGAGCAGGTCGCTCCTGTAAGCGCCAAGCCTGCCCATAAACAGTACAAAGTACTGCATGGCATCGGACTACGCTCATCACCCCTACTTAAGATGTTGAGTCTCATAATAAATAAATACACCCAACAGTCACACACATAGTCCCCAACCTCACACTAGGTAAACCTGTATCGTGGGTATCAGGAACTACGAAGGACTTGCGGTCCCACAACACCCAGACCCGAAACAAACTTTCGTGGATCACACAAACATTTGTCTCAGTGCGGGAAGCGAACCCACGCCCTCTCGGTTCGCAGCCGCACGGAAATAATGCCCAGTAATTTCACTGGCTTTAATGTCCTTCAAACTGGAACACAACTGATTGGTGGAAGAAAGAGACCACAAACCCAGACGGCCTCTCGCATACGAGGGACCTGCTACCTTGTAAAGTGTTCATAAGGGCTTGTCGCTATCGCCTGGAGGCCAATTCTCGTAATTTTAAATATCATTCCGATCTAATCTCAGCGTCAAGAAAGTTGCAAATGGCATTCTCTTTAACCAAGAATCAACGTCAAATGCACCTAGCATTAGCAGTAGCATTATACCGTTTTGGCTTTAGTCAACTTTTATTCTACATTCAATCTCATTACGATTTATGTTCACATTTGAAAAAATTACGAGAATTGGCCTTCTGATTCGCGTCACGCATCGCGGTCTCCCTGCCTCGGTTGCGTACCTCACACTCTCCTTTACAATTGTTAGTTAACGGTCTAATGATTTTCTAATTACATTAATAATTGCGTCTCATGACGGTAAAGGCTAAAATGAAACATTAGATAAAATGGGAACAAGTAAATAGGCTTGTGGATTAAGTTCAACTAAAAACGAATAAATATACATACATACAACGCACTTAGGCAGAGGTGTAATTAGTGCATTCATATTTTGACGAGCATATCCATACCGGGCACAATTCCAGAATCCGGGCTGATATTTCGTGATAGAAAAACCGCAGCAGCAAGCTGCTACTTTACGCCTGTTTTCTGTGAGACAGTGGTAACGACCCGGTCGACCCGGATCCACAATATTACTACTGTTTGCCGTTTCACGTAATGGCTTTTAAGTTTGTGATGTTTCGTCTAAATTAAATTAGAATAGATAACTAGCATAGCGAAAATTTCGATTGCAACCTAAAGGGACCACATTTAGAAGACTTGCTTCTTCTTCCATATTCAACTGAAATTCAAAGGTTTTCTCATCGGCAACTTGACTACGCTGCACTTGATAGTAAGGCGCAACTGGAATGCGATTTCCCAGAATGAACTACTATTACGGGTTGTTTATACCATGTACACGATAGTCGCTATCGAGTCGAGTACAAATATGTATCAGGTTGCCTCTTACCAGCAGAATTATGTTACGTAACAAGAATTAATTTCTCAACTAACACAAGTCCTTGCCTTACTCGCACTGTCTTCGTGTGAAACACTTAAGGGTATTTCTGCTGTATCCCAGCCATTTCGTTAAGATATACGGCCTACATTACCGGCCGCGTCTCCGAAGATGCATGGCCGGCCTATTTAATACCTTCGTTGTACTTTGTTCCTACGCATTTGCCCAGGACCGGATTCATTACACACTTTCCTTGACTAATAAAGTCAAGGAAAGTGTGTGTAATAAATCCTGAAATGTTTTGCAAAAACTTTAATATATAACTATTTTTTCGAGAGTTTTGTATGCATTTCAACATATAAAGGTATTATAAAATAATGGTTGACGAAATTTGCAGAATTTGACATTTTGATAGTACCTACTGAAAATAAATGATACAATCTCTTCAAGCAACAGTGTGTAAGCACTGTTGTGTTTCGGTTTGAAGGACGTTGAAGCCAGTGAAGTTACTGGGAATTATGAGACATACCATCTTATGTATCTGGGTGACGAGCAAAATCCAATGCCATGAAATTTGTAATTTAAGTTCTGTGTAGTGTTGCTTCTGTTTATGAGCAGGCGTTGCGCTTACCATCAGGCGAGCGAGCTGCCCGTTTCGTCACTCAAGCCAATAAAGGTGACCAATGCTTGTTACAATAAACATTACGACGGGTGATACAATCCAGACTTAGAATAAGTAAAGTCTGACACTTTTAAAGGAAAATCTTGGTGATCCTGAACCCCATTACGTAATTAAGAAAAACAATAATTACGCGACCGCCAATGCTGCTTGTGGCTCTGATGCGACTAATACATACGTAAATATATAATCCCTGTACCCCGAAGGGGTAGACAAAAGCGTATCTAGTACAACAACAAGTTGTCGAGGATATTTTCTTCCTATCGCCATTTCGGGTATAAACGAGCAACTCCTGGGCAGACAGTAATAGACCGTGGATATCATTTACTATTAGGTGACCCACTTGCTCATTTGCCCGCCTATGCTATAGTGAAAGTAATCAGTTAAAATCAGTAATCAGTAATCAAAAAAATCAACGTATAAAATATGGCTGCCTGACCTGGGGTTTGAACTCATGCCCTCACCAGTTTATCAGTCTAAGTACACTGCCGCTAGACTAGTTCATGATGTAATTTGTAAATTACATTAGATTCTGACCTTTGATAAAATACACACTAGATACAACATGTAAGCTTATGGCCGTTCTCTATATTTTGTTTACAGATAGAATTGCTTACTATCAATAGTGTTTTGACAGATCTTCCATATCAAATGTGTCAAAAATTAACTGTCAGTAAGCAAATCTGTCGGTAAATAGAATATTGGAAGAAATCGCTGTTTGCGATAAGACCGTCCATTGTATCACCCTTACTGTATGATCCTCGTTTTATAAGCTACCTACTTTATTTAGTGTGCAATAAAGGATATTCTATCTATCTATCTATCTATAGAAAACAGCAGAGAAAAACAGTGCTAATAATGTAAGAAAACGAAAAAAATCATAACAATTTGTTGTTTTCGCGAGCGGCATATTTAAAAATATCGCTGAACGTTTAATAATCTCATTTAAAAAGCTGCCTTATGACGTGTGATCTTATTTTTTGTTTGGTATTTTGGTCTATCGACGACACTTTTAAAATGACATTTGAAAGGAACTGTGTATCCTTGAATATTGCTTAGTTGTTATCTAATCCAGTTGCTTAGTTGTTATAACGAATGCAACTAGTGAAAGTTTATATAACTGAGTCATTGGCGCAGCGGGCGAGTAGTCGGCTGCGAAGCGAGAGGCCGTGGGTTCGATTCCCACACCGAGACAAATGTTTGTGTGAACCACAAATATTGGTCTCGGGTCTGGGTGTTGTAGGACCGCAAGTCCCTCGTAGTTCCTGATACCCACGACACAGGTTTACCTAGTGTAGGGTCAGAGCTATGTGTGTGACTGTTGGGTGTATTATTATTATTATTATTATGTATTATTATTGTTTGAAGTGAAGGGCACTAATAGTGGAATTGACGATGCGTGTTAGTTGGCATGACTCGAGCTATGGCTCATGGATTAGAAAGTGCCACATTCACGGTAGCAGCACCAAACAAAACTCATAACTACAAAGTACAGCATGACATGGGATTGCGCTCGTCACCCCAAGACATAAGATGTTAAGTCTCATAATGCCCAGTATTTTTACTGGCTTCGATGTCCTTCAAACCGGAACACAACAGTACTTACCCACAGCAGTGTGTAAGCAGCACAGCAGCTTCGGCAGAAATAGATAAAGCGGTGGTTCCAACCCAGACTGCCTCGCGTATGCGCCTACCACCTTGGCTTGGCTCGCGCTAGCGTGCGTCGTTTTAAATATACCATTAAAATCCCATTTTGTTGATAATAAAAATACATATTTTCATTGAGAGGTCCTCAAATCCTGAAACAAATATTGCGGCAAAATCCTTTTACTTCATATTAAATAGTCCGCAAATTCCAAATATAAAAAGACAATCGGATATTCTCGCATGAAGTCATATTTACATAACGATAGTTGCTTTTAAATGAAACAAACTGTTTTTATCGAGTGCGGTGAAAGCGAAAGGAAGCAGTACTTTTCCAATATAGATAGTAAGCGATACGGATATAGCGAGTCCTTGAGAGCTTGACTCATGATGTCAGCATTTATAATGTTAGAATTATATTTATTTATTTAATTCACTTTATACAAAATATATACAAGCAGACTTAATGCCAGAGAGAATTCCCTACCAGTCAACCATTGGGTGGTGCAGAGAATAAACAAGGCAGGTGTATAAAAGTAATAAGAGATGGTGGAGGTACGAATTAAATTTAATGAAATATATTATACTAATTGAATAGCAGTGATAGCTCAGCGGGGAGTGGTATGGACTATCGAGACGAAAGTCGCAGGTTCGAAACCAGCCCCAAGGGCATACACCTCTGACTTTTCTAAGTTATGTGTATATTAATTGTTAATTATCACTTGCTTTAACGGTGAAGGAAAAACATCGTGAGGAAACCTGCATACCTGAGAAAAGTTCTTCATAAGAATTTCGAAGGTATGTGAAGTCTGCCAACCCACATTAGGCCAGTGTGGTAGACTAAGGCCTAACCCCTCTCATTCAGTAGAGGAGGCCCGTGCCCAGCAGTGGGACGTATATAATAAAGGGCTAGTAAAAAAAAAAAAAAAAATATACTAATACGTAAACTTGTCGTACATAATAATATAATATAATTTTATATAAATTCATAAATTTAATATAAATATATGTATTATATATATACGTATATACTGAATACATAATTATATAAATACACATATTTCTAGTGTGTTGATTCTGCTACTCTATCAAACAACACTTGTCGAACTCTGGCTTTGAAAGCCACGCGAGTAGTTGACGACCTAATTTCGAGAGGGAGTGAGTTCCATAGGAGTATGGATTGAATTAAAAAGTAACAATGGGTAATGTCTGTGCTGTGTGGGGGACACTTGAGTAAAAGATTTTAATATTCTACATTTACATTTCAATATCATAATACTAACTTCGTGCACGCATATATTTATTACCGCTTTTGCTCCAGGCTCGGCTCGCGTGAATGGCCTTTTCCAGGGTAAGAAGTTGGAGTGCATCACTGCACTTACCATAAAGTGCAGTGTAGTCTCTTTTCCATGCCCGGATAAAAAAAAACAGTTTTCAGACGGGTGAAGAAAGTTTTCCGAGTCAATTTTATATAATTACTAACTTTTGCTCGTAACTCCATAGTTAACGTTCTTTTTCGGGATAAAAAGTATACCTAAACCAAGTCGTGGTCTATCTGTGTTCCAAATTTCACCCAAAACCGTTCAGCTGGTAAGGCATGATTGACTAAACATCCCAATTCACAAACTCACAAACATCCAAACTTTCACATTTATAATAGTACCTAGTAGGATAACTTAAGTTGGTAAAAGAACAAGTGGTTGATCTGAAGGTAAGTAATCTCTATCACTCATAAACACCCACAATATCAGAATATTCATAAATGTGGTTCCACCTTGAATGAAGGAAGGAGAGGAAGGATATGGGCTTTCGGTAATCCAGTTACTTGTTTCAATCGCCATTAAATATTGCTTTTAAAGTAATATTAAGCAATAATATGGTTCTGTAAGCTAGGAGCCAATTGGTAAAACTTATCGATTTTCAATTGTTGCCTACAAGTAAATAAATAAATAAACACCCAACAGTCACACACATAGTCCTGACCCCACACTAGGTTAACCTGTATCATGGGTATCACGAACTATGAGGGACTTGCGGTCCCAAAACACCCAGACCCGAAACAAATATCTGTGGATTAGACAAATATTTGTCTCGGTGCGGGAATCGAACCCACGGCCTCTCGCTTCGCAGCTGGCTACTCTGCCACTACGCCACGGAGGCTGTCAGTTTCTTATTCATGAAAATAAAACCAAGAACATCTTCAATACTTTTGTAATAACGTCTGCGGTTTGCACGAATAGGCTGTCGGTTCGAGTTAATAACCCTACTTTCCCTTTTAGGAACATTGAGTTATTATGGACTAGCTTACTAGAACGGACATCAATGATTTTTTTTGCACCACAGCACCGCAACTACCTCAGTTGATTTCGTACAATCAGTGCGAAATGACGATTCAACGATTAATAAATTCGGAAAAAATGCCATTTTGTGCTTTGAAAACGTATAGGTCAGAATTCGCAGGTTCAAAACCCAAATCGCAGTACTTTTGTTGAAATCCGTTGAAGAGTTTCCCATTTTCTCTCACACTCCGTTATCAGATCTTATCCAAACTATGAAGACGACCAACGGAGTAAACTCTGTCGAATACAAAAAGAATATCAAAATCCACATTTGTCGGAGTTATGAGTAAACATACATTAGTAATATTATTATTCAAAGATGAACTGAGAATCTCCTTTTTTTTAAATCGATTGAAAAAGGGCGATAACGTGACGGAACGTATAGTATTGACCAGGACAGTTGCGGTGCTACACCGCAACGTGTGGCTCACAATTTTTATTTTCTCTGTCGGTTCTAGTATCTCAATAGTTAGTATACTTCAATGTCTAGAAAAGATAATTTGCAAAATTACAGACATTTCAACCATCGACCCTTTCTAACGTCCCAGTAATGAAAGTTAAGTAAAAGTAGCTTATTTAGTGCTAATCAAAGATTTGATAGACTTCATAAAACATATTACATGGTTTTATAACCTTTGATAAAGTAATTTCAACTCAAATCGCGTTGAGATAAAATGAGTTGCGTGATGAGTATTTTGGGATTTTGTTAATGACAGTTTTTATACCTGAAGACAAAATACGTGAAGTAGATACATAACATACATACACATTACATAATCGCTAATAATTCTGGCAAGGATAATTATAAATAAGTAATGTTATACTTTTTGCGTGAAATCCGTGCTGTTTAATTAAATATACTTTAAAAAAAACAACTCTCTGCCAATTAAAATTTTCCTTTTATAATTGTTTGCAATCTCTTTACACGGTAGAATAATTATATAACTAAATTGTAGTTTTCAGTTGCGCTTTCGTTTTTGTTGAAGCCTGTATCTTTGACGGAGTAGTCAGAGGTGTTTAACCAGTTCACCTTACTTATTTTCGTCCCATATGTGATGGAGATTGACTCCATATCGCTATACCAGGTACAAATTCCAATCCGCGGTAACTAATGTGATATTTCGAATCGAAAACTTAAGCACAAATTGTAATTGCCCGACCTAGAATTTGAACGCAACACTCATGGCTTCTCAGATGAATATTTTGATATAAAGATATAGGTCAACTTTATGAATATCCGAATCCCTTTAAAAGAAAGAGAGAGCTTTTGTGATGTATTTTTTTCACGGCAATGTATCTATCAGCCTCTTTTAAATAAAAAATATAAGTACCTGACAATAAGACCAAGATGGCAATAGGTGTTTTGTTATCAATATCAGTAATACTCGTAAGAAGTAAGGACTTTACATTGTACAACTAAGAAACTATTCAACCAGAAAATGGTTACCCATTGAATAGATTACAAACGTTGCTACAGAATAGATTCCCTAACACCATTTTAAACTGTCGAGATAATTTATCATTGTCGCAATATAGAAATTTACAATATGTCTTTAAATGTAGAAATAATTTATAGATAATAGTAGATTGATGGAAAATCCATTAAAACAAATGTTTGTGTACCATACGACTAAGGAAGGCAAAGGTACAACGTGTGTTCAGAACCATCCCAATTAAACAAGATGTCAAATAAAAAATCGCATTCAAATCAGTCAATTCGTTTAGGCGATATGGTGTCACAGATAGATATACAGACATACCGAGAGACAAACAAACAGAAGGCTAAACAGACAAAAAGGGTCAAACTTATAACACCCCTCTTTTTGTATAGGGTTCACAAAACACAATAAAATGTATTTATATTGAACTAAAGACAATATTTAACAAGACAAGAAAGTTGATATCATAAAAAATCTAGTATTACCTTCTCAAAAAAATTGGTAATTTTAGACACTTGCGTGAAGTTATGTGTATCATTATAAAACACAATTGTTTCTGACGTGACATACTGTAGAGGTGTTTAGTTAGTGTACAGTTTTCAATTTTAAAATTTATAAGTTTCGAAAATTCTGACTGCCTCGGTGGTGAAGTTTTAATGCGCACGTGTAACAACTGCTGTTTTGCATTCTGCGTGTTTCTTTCTTTCTTCTTCTTCTTCATTCTTCTTCTTTAACGAAATTCTTAGTATCAACCCGGAGTCTGGAATCGTGCCCGGTATGGCGAAAGGCTCACCCCCTATCACATTATGGGATGGAATTAAGCTTGAAAAAATGTGGGTGTGTCCTAGTTTCATCTTTACCTACCCTTTTGAGGATTACAAGCATGAATGCGTATGTAATTTCACTATCCCAAAAATAAATAAAGAACGCTAATTATTTACGTCACATTTCAGCACTTTCAACTTCATCAGCATGCATGTTGGCATGCGTTGTCGTTCAATGCATGCCCCAAAGCAATGAAAAATAAAAATATTTTAGTAAAAAAGAAACAAAATAAGCTTTTAATGATGGTATTAACAATTAGTAGGTATTTGGTGTTACATTTCTCAATTTTCCAACAGTGATTTGTCTACGGTCCCCACACTAGGCATGCCTATATCGTGGGGTCCCGGAACTTTATGTTCTATATGCAAGAGTCGAAAAAAGATGTATATTGTAGATAAAAGTGCATGATTGTGGACATACGACATTGTCTATTTCTGCTGCCTAGTAGCAATGTATAATCACTGTTGCGTTCTACTGAAATAACATTATGAGACTTAAAATTATCTTGGGGCGACGAGCGCAGTGCAGTGCCGTTTATCTAATATATAAAATTCTCGTGTCACAATGTTCGTTCCCATACTCCTCCGAAACGGCTGGACCGATTTGTATGAAATTTTGTGTGCATATCGGGTAGGTCTGAGAATCAGCCAACATCTATTTTTCATCCCCCTAAATGTTAAGGGTGGTCCACCCCTAAATTTTATTTTTTAGTCCATTTTTATTTTTTTATGATACAGCTTTAAAAAATACATACAACCCAAAATTTTCAACCCTCTACGATCAACCCCTATTTTTTAATAGTGACATTTGTATTTTTGTCAAGCGCGTTTCTCACCGGGAAGGCTACTTTAATCCTGGAAATAGGCATTCACGCGGGCGGAGCCGCGGGGAACAGCTAGTTTTGTTATATAATTGTTTGCTTATGTTGCTACTGTTTATAGGCACACGTAGCGCTTACCATCAGCTGACAGGTGAGCTACTTGCTAGTCTCGTCATTCAAGTAAATACATCTTGTTATATTCTTCAATCCATACCTGTTTCAAAATATCTATTTTGCTTGCCAAATTCTTATAAAAAAGCACAAGCAACAATGTGAAACGCTGTAATAGAATTCCCGTCAGTCGTCAAATAATTCTCGTAAGGCACGTCACGAAATTCTGTAGCCGTCATGAACACTCGAACAAGTGATTCCTAGTCCACCCTTTACCAACACTTCGTTCCGTGTTTCGTTCTTGAAATGAAGGTTTATTGCTTATAAAAACAACTTCATATTAACTTTTACATTATTTACATTTTTTTTATGATTGAAGTATTAACTGAATCTTTTATTTGAAAGACATAATAATATAATAAGAATGGCGAGGAACTGACATGACATAGCCAAGTTTGTCAAATCCTTAGCTTACTCCAGTGACTCCTAAATCCAAGCCTTAACCAATTTTCATACGACGAAGTACCGACTAAAAAGTGGGGCAGTTTCTGCGGATTTGGGTGTATTTGCTGCCGATATCTGCCCCTATACCTATTGCCTTTGCGGCCAGTCTCCGTGGTATGTTTAAAAATGTTATAAAATCTCGATGATAATGATCTTTACAAAACCAGGTACCTAAATAAAATAAATATGATACCTACCTCTTGTAGGTGGTAAACTGCCCTCGCAGCCCTACACCCATGAGTTATAGCGTGATAGACATATAAACCTTCCGTAATAAATTATCTAAATTATAGTGAAAATGGTCTCTTAACTGCCTTGGTGGCGCAGTTATAATGCGTACGCGTTATGACTGAGGCTTGACGCTGAGGTCTCGGGTTCGATCCCCGGGTCGGGTAAAAGTGATATGGGGTTTTTCTATTACGAAAAACAAAGTATCAGCCCGGAGTCTGGAATTTGTGCCCGGTATGGCGATAGGCTCGCCCCTATCACATCATGGGACGGAGATAAGCTAGGCGAATTTGGGTGTACTGGTTACAACTCTGCATACCCCTTCATGGATTACAGGCGTGAGTGCGTATGTATGGTTTCTTAATCCGTTGCATAGTTTAGGAGAAATAAGCGTACAAACAGACAGACGCAGATAGTGACTTGTTTTGTACTACTAGTTTTGTACTATGTATTGATTATTATTAACTAGTGCATGCATTGCTTCGCTGCGCTCATTTCCATCCCAAAATGTGATAGAAGGCGAGCCTATTGTCATATTGCGCAGTTTAAATCGTATGCTGAGTTGCAATCGTATGCAGTTTGTTTGTTGAATCGAAAAACTCACACTTCGATTATAAAATGTTGGTAGAGCCGCGCTGCCGACAGTTTTGTATACAGTATGAATAGGCCGACTGATCCGGGTAGTTACCACTGTCTCACAAAAATCAACGTAAAGTAGTAGCTGCTGCGTTTCGTACGGTAAGTGAGATATCTGGATACTTCCCAATACTTTAATTATCCCTTTCCTTAAAGGATGGTAACGCGCCCACGATTCTTTTAGTATTGTGGGCGTACATAGGCAGTGGAGATCACTTATCATCAGGTGACCCGCTTGTTCGTTTGACAGCCTAAGAAAAAAAAAAAAAATGGCTGACCTGGAGATAGAACCCAATACCTCGACGAAATCTCATCCTACGTACGCTGCCACTGGGCCAATGAAGCTAAGGGATAATAATTGAATATTTAAACTTATTCCTCTCATACTAAATAAAGAAAGCGTACCATACGCGCTCGTATGAATTGCATTTCACTCCGCCAAAATCCGCTTTAAATTTAAATTATAATTAAGATTAGGGTGCTTTATTTATTCACATTGTAATTAAACAGATGCGAATGCATACGAAATTAGAAACACAATGCATATATTAATTGCAAAGACGTCGTCATTTATATAGTATATAACAAAAACCCTGTTGGTTCTTTTTGGGTCGTGAAGATAGACATAAACAGCTTAATAAATATATTTAAATTAAAATAATAATAAACAGAAGTGAGATATTATCCCTACACAGGTAGCTTAGAAAAATGAACATATTTAAAAAATGTTATTTACATCTGAATTTAAGTTTGATTAAGATTGTAAGTAATACAATGTATGGAAACGTGCCTACAAAAAAAGGAGGATTGGAATGGAGTGTCTTAGCGTTGGATGTTTTGTCAATCAAAATATTTTTTTTATATAGTACACGAGACTGGATTTTATATTTTAATCTTCTACACTTTAAGATATACTTAATTGGAATTACGTTTCCTTAATAAATAAGACATCATGAAGGATAACTAATACTTACGTGGATGAATTTATTAATACTTATGTAAGTATTTCATTACAGTAATTTATAGGGCTGTAAAATGCTTACGGAGCCTGGGTTACTGTGAAGAATTTGACAATTAAAATATTTTAGTATATAACGTCACGTGTAATAGGTATATTTTGATTTACGTACTTCTAATTTAAGAATGATTCTCAACTGTCAATTATTCTTGATTATGGTGTATTTGTTCCTTTATTATTGACCACACTATTTTGACTTGTATCGCATGGTGTTTCCAAGATCGTACTTAATATACTGCTTCTTATCAACGGTAATTTATATTTTGAACAAGAAATTATTACCACTATACATCCATTTGTTGAATAATGTTCTTAGACCCAAAATAATCCTACTATCCTGCTTCCTACCACTATTATAAATGTGAAAGTTTGGGTGTTTGTGAGTTTGTGAATTTAGATGTTTGTTAGTCAATCACGTCTAACATCTGAAGGCCAATTCTCGTAATTTTAAATGTTCAAAATATCATTCCGATCTAGTCTCAGCGACAAGAAAGTTGCAAATGGCATTCTCTTAAACCAACAATCAACGTCAAATGCACCTAGCATTAGTAGTAGCATTATACCGTTTTGGCTTCAGTCAACTTTTATTCTACATTCAATCTCATGACGATCTATGTTCACATATGACGATCTGAATGATATTTTCTAGTAAGTTCTAGATACTTTGAGACGAGTAGGTCGCTTGTCTGATGGTAAGCGCGCCACGCCTGCCTATAAACAGAAGCAACACCTCACATAACTGCAATTACAAAGCACTGCATGACACTCAAGTCAATAAGTTGCTAAGTTTCATGCATCCAGTAATATTACTGGCTTCAATATCCTTCAAACCGGAACACAATAGTACTTACACTTTGCTGCTTGGCGGGAGAATTACACAAAGCGGTGATACCAACCTAGACGGCCTCTCGGATACGAGGGGCCTACCACCTTGTGGTCTTACCCGAATATTGTTAAGCAGGCCCTTAGTTTAATTTTATTTGACTTTTTAAAATGTCTTCAAGCTAATCTGCTTTATAATGGTTGGTGTTCATGTATTTAAATACGCGTTTTTATGAATTAATCATTATTTAAATACATGTCTCCATATTACTAGTTTAAATGTGACTAAAATTTACGCACGCACACACAGACACACTTTTGTGCTTGTGTACTCAAGTGTGTCTGCACACTTTGAAGTGATAGAGCCACGTTGTAGACAGGCTTATCTACAGCATGAATCTCAAACGGGTAGTTACCACTGTCTCACAGAAAACCGACGTAAAGTAGCGGCTTGCTGCTGCGTTCCGTACTGTGGATATGATATGCGGATCTCCAAATCCCCACCCTTTCCCAAACCCTTCATTATCCCTTTTCTTTAAAATGGGCAACTCCATGATTTTTTTGGTATTCTGGGCGTTCACGAGCGGTGGAGTTCACTTAAGATGAGGTGACTTACTTGCTCGGTTGTCGGCCTATGCTATAAAAAAAACTTGTGAAACAAGCCGTTGTGTATGAACCATCAATAAAAAAGGAAAACACCTTAAAAGCTTTGCGGTTAAACCTTAATTATAGCGGGTTTTTTAATTTATCCAAACAAAATCCAGGAATTATAATAAATACACTGAATTAAATTCCACAATCCCTAGTGGCGGCGGAATATTTTGACGAAAGACGGGGATTTAGGTCTTCGCCGAGCCATAGACACATAGCCCGAGCTTAGATAAAAAAGAACAAAAAGATATAAAAACAATTAACAAAAACACAATGCCTCACAAGGCCTCTCTCGACAGTGTACAAAGAATAGTATTAAAGGTTTGTGAAGGAACTGCAGATGTGCCGTAAGGTTCCTTATATATATTGTTAGGGTATTCGCTTTTTATTTGTAAATTGAGGGTGTCTTAATAAAATGGAGTCGGGTATATTGAAATATTAATGACACTATATAGTAGTGGGCTGGTGGATAAATTGTATAAAAGAGGTCTTCATCATAATCGGAGCCCATTTGCCAGTTACCTAGTGATCAGTTTACAATAGATAGTCTAAAGAGTTCATTACACGGTTGCTCCGCCGGTTTACTATTCGGTCCTAGTTCGGTCTTAGTTATAATTAAGTTAGAGAGCGGTCGCTTAAGAATCCTGACATGAGGTTGTTGCCTATAAAGCAGTGACATTGTTAAAGTGACCAATAAACCACTAGTAGAATTGATAACAATCGTTTTGTGTTTTTTATAATAATACTCTACTAACGTAAATTATAACAATATTTTATTCTATTCTTATTTTATACAAGACGTACGATCCCTACCTCCGTGGTCGTCTCAAACATGTTTTCGCAGAGCCCAACGACCCCATCACAGTCGATATCGAAACAGCACTTACCTTGCCCGATCCGAATAATACACGACCCCGACTTCGGATACGCCTGCGAGTTCGAAGAACTCCCACAACTGACCCTCGGCACACTCGATTTTTCAAGCTGAGCTGAACCTTCTAAAAGGCGCCTCGGTGCTTAATCGCTACTAAATATATAAAATTCTCGTGTCACAATGTTCGTTCCCATACTCCTCCGAAACGGCTCGACCGATTTTTATGAAATTTTATATGCATATTCAGTAGGTCTGAGAATCGGCTAACATAACCCACCACCCCTAAATTTTTATTATATTTCTTTGTTTTTATATTTTTATGATACAGCATTAAAATATATACAATATTTTTAGGTCCGAAGAGGAATAATAAAAAATAACAATCTTCCCCTTAAGGGGATTCTTTTTAATTTAACAAATTACTAAATTTATTTACGATTCCTAATTACAATTTTATTCAGTTTGAATTAATTTAAACCCAAGGAACAAATCAAAAGTGAAATTAGAACGGACTTACAAATCGCGCCGACGCAAACCGACAGAGCTTCTGCTTGCGACAGAGTCTCGAAGTGTACTGAGCGTGAACGACTCTCGCACTGCCTTTTATAGGTAGCGAGGGCCTACCCACACCAAAGTTACCAAAAAAAACATTTAACATCTAACACGGCCTCTCCTGACTATGCGTCGTCCTCGACCGCATCTTGGATTTCCAGCGATGCAGTGGTCTCGGCTCCAGTGTGCTGCGAAGGGCCTGCTTGGGCATCTTCAGATGTATGGTCTTCAGTACAATTGGCGCTGTCAGTGTCTATAAAACCATGTCACATATTTATATTCGTTAGAAAGTTGTAAGATTGCCTAAATCTTTCATACATCTCCCTTACAAGGCCCTCATTCTTAAGTTCTCCATACACACAATAGCTAGACCCTATAAATGTTCATGAAAATCCACGACTTCTATGTAATCGTACAATTCCATGAACTCTGAAGAACTCATAAATCACCAGTCTTACTTCACTTAAAGCTACTAAGCTTTTTACTCAGCACAACATTCATCTTCTAGCACATACATGTAGGGCAAACACCCCGCAGTTTGTTTGCCGATAGGAACGTCCCGCAGTCCGTCCTCTACATGTCGAGGTATCCCGCAGTCTACCTCCCTTGAGATGACCTGCAGATCATCTCAAGTACCGTCACGACATCCCGCAGTCTGTCGGACGCAGAACGTCCCGCAGTCCGTTCTTTCTCACTGACAAACAGTGCTCAACAGCAACTGCTAGTCATTACAATACTCACGCTCAAAAAATGCAGCGCAAGCATCGGGGCACCACTCCCCAAGCCACGGTACCATATACTGTGCCGCTGCCTGTGTGGTCTTCCCATAAGATCCATTCAATAACTTCAGCTCGTACCGTCCACTAGGTAACGCACGTATGACCCTGTAGGGGCCACGCATGCCTGGATCTAGCTTGCCTGTTGACTGACTATACTTAATTACAAACACAAGGTCATTTAAATTGAACACCCGCGGAGGGTGTCGCGTTCGATTAACATAACTGTCCTGCTGAACTTGGTTACGCCGCAACAAGTCAGCAGCTCGACTTCGGTGTAACTCACGCAGTCCCTCACGATTTGGCGGGGAGTCTTCAAGCGCCACATCGCGAATAAGGCTTCTTATCACTGGAGTCGTTGCATCAGTCCCAATCATAAGGTTCAATGCTGAGGCCTGCGTTGTCTTCTGCTTGGTGATGTTAAGTGTTAACTGCAGCTTCCACAGCGTCTCAGCCCACTTTTCACCCTTCTGATTCACCTCAATACGAAGCATGTTAAGTACAGTTCGAGCATATCTTTCGACTTGCCCGTTCGCATGGTGCATTTCTGGGGTGATGTAATGCACTGCAGAACCTATCTCATTAACATAGTCTCCAAACTTGGAGGATTCAAACATACGACCTTTGTCAGTTACAATTAATTTCGGGGTGCCAAATAATGAAACGGCATTAGTAAAAACTCTCAAAAGCTCGCCTACGTCCTGTCTGTATATTGGGTACAGCAGGGTGTATTTGGTAAATGCATCGACTAAGAGTAACACGAATTTATACCCGTTTGACTCGGGCAAAGGGCCCAACACGTCCAGGTGTATGGTGGAGAATGGAAGTTCAGGCTTCTCCCAGGAAGTTATGTTTTGCAACGGGGTCCTAGGTACTCGTTTCTTGGAAATACAAACTAAACAATGATCAATGTATTTCTTCAGAAATTGTCTTAGGCCCGGAAACCAAAAGTGTTTGAGAATAAGGGCTAAGGTCTTATCAAAGCCTATATGAGCATGTTCATCATGAAATATGCGGAGCAAACTAAGTCGGTGACCCTTAGGAATGAAACATAGAAGTCTGGAACTCTCGCCGACTGGCGAGTATTTGTAATACAGAATGTTGTTTTGTAGAATGTAACGGGTTGAGTCTAGACCACCCTCGCCAAACCGCTCTATCAGTTTACGAGTTTCATCATCTGCCTCCTGTGCTATTTGAGCCCAGTTGCGAGGTCTTGTGATGTTAAACACTTCGGTTGAGGGATTACGGCTCAGGTAGTCTGCGTGAGACATCATAACCCCCTTCCTATATTCAATGTTGAATGTAAAGTCTTGAAGGTATACCCACCACCGTGCTACACGTGGGAGTAAGTCCTTTTTGCATTCAGTAGCCTTAAGGGCATTACAGTCAGTCACTATTTTGAATGTAATACCAATGAGGTAATGCCTAAAGTGCTGTAGGGCCTTCACTACCGCTAAGGTTTCCAACTCGTAGGAATGGTAGCGGCTCTCCGCACCCTGAGTTACCTTACTAAAGTATGCAACCACCCTTTTATTACCGTCCTTATGAGTCTGTAGGAGTACTGCCCCATAACCTATGCTACTCGCGTCTGTATGTATTTCGGTCGGTAAACTGGGGTCGAAAATGGCTAAGATGGGCTCAGTTGTCAGTAGTGTTATAATTTCTTGTCTAACTGACTCCTGTTCGGGTCCCCAATGGAATGTGACACCCTGTTTAGTCAATTGAGAGATACAACGGGTTTTACTTGCATAGCCCCTAATGTACCGCCGGAAATACCCCGCAAGTCCTAGGAACTGGCGAACTTGCTTTACGTTTTGTGGTGTAGGTGAATTTACAAGAGCGCTAACCTTATGAGGGCTCGGCCTAACCTGACCCTCGCTAATAACCCTACCCAAGTACTCAATTTCAGTGGACAGGAATGTGCATTTGCGAAGATTTATGGAAAAACCTGCCTCAGTCAATGTGGTGAGTACTTCATGAAGTAGTTTAATCCCTTCTTGAACTGTGGAACTCATCAGGAGTACATCATCGATGTACACCAGTACGGTTCCATTTTCAATGTATTTACGCAACGTCTTATTGATAATTCTTTGATATACGATCGGGGAATTAGTTAAACCGTATGGCATTTTTAGGTACTCAAAGTGACCTTCCGGTGTAACAAATGCGGTCTTATGGACTGAGGATTGTTCCAACTTTATCTGGTGAAAGCCGGTAGCCATGTCCAGTGAAGAAAATCGACTGATTTTCCTATCACCTAATCGATCAATATGGTCGTCTATCAAAGGGAGGGGATATCGATCTTTTACGGTGATTCTATTTAACGCTCGATAGTCAACGCACATTCGGTCTGACCCGTCTTTCTTCTTCACGAGAATGATTGGACTTGAGTATTCTGATTCTGACTCGCGAATAATTCCCTTACATAAGAGGTCATTAACAATCTCTCGAACCTTCAATTTTTCCGCTAGGGAAAGCTTATAAGGTCTGTATGTAATTGGGATGTCACTAATCAAGTTAATACGCATTTCACCTGTTGTTACAGTAGTGGTTGCGGTACCAGAAATAAAAAAGCCAGAGAAGTAGTTGATTACTTTCACAAGGCTATCTCTCTCAAAACCCTGCAGTGGAGTCTTAATCTCGACCACCTTGGCTTCGGCAAAATTAACATTAGAAGCTGTAGGGCTGTGTGTTATGTGTTGGGTATTTTTGGTTCTAACATAAGTTATTCCGTCTCTATTCAGAATATCAGTGCCAACTATTATGGGGGTAGACATAAAACAAGAGGGTACTACAAGAAGGTCTGCTTCGATAGCAATCTCGCTAAACTCGAGGGTAAGAGCGACATATGATTTAACCACAAACGCACGATTACCTAAACCCTTAAGAGTATAAGTAGTAGGTTTTAAGTTATGTGAAAAGTACTTTAAAATATCTGAAGATATCAAAGAGACATTGAGGGCACCGCTATCTATGAGTACGTCGACTGGTATACCCTGTACTACAGCGGTAGTAATATCGTTGCTACCACTATTTTCTATTTGGTCACAACATAAATTAATAGTACGTTTGTCTGGTTGTGCCTTAGCTTTTGCGAAACATTTTTCTTGTGTGTGACCTTTCTTTTTACAGAATGTACAAACGTCAACAGAGTACTCTAGGGACTTAAGTCCCTTAGTACAATGGAAGCTTCTATGACCGGGTTGTTTGCAAGTAAAGCATTTCGGTACGTTAGGCCCTGGTCGACCGTGATTAAAACGGTCCCTGGGCTGAAGTGAAACTTTACCTTTGGGTGGATATATGGAATTGGGTTTTTGGTATATTGACAAAAATGAGACTATCTTTTCCGGGGACAATTCCGCATTGGCGGCTGCGGCGCGCACTTGTGGATCGTTAATACCACGAATTACGATTGACGTCATCAGTTCGTCACTAAGACCTTTGACTATACGTAAGCGCAAAAGAGTACGACGCGCGTATTCGCTGTAGGAAGAGTATTTGTTAGATGTCGTGTTCATAGCGTCAAACAGAATGGTCGCGTAATCTAGTTTTCGCGGACAAAGGGGTCTAAATTCACGCATGAAGCTACTCCATGACCTATCGTTTGACACCCACTCATTTAACCATGTTTTAGCGTCACCTCTAAGGTGACCTGCGACTCGAGAAAACACTCCTTATCTTCCCAGCGGTTAGCTAGCCGCGCACGATCGACTTCATCGCACCACGCGTCTATATCGTTGATGGCAGGGTCGAAATTGGACACGTAATAATTATGAGTGCGGGTAGGAGCAAAAGTTTCAATTGCAGCTATAAGAGCTTGAGTACCGGGGGCTGTGCTCTCAGGGTTATCTTTGGGGGTAGATGTCAAATTTCTCTCGATGGTTTCTAAACGCGTAATAATTGTGTCCAATGTTCGGTCAAGACTCGGGTGTGAGTTAATCAATCGTGAATCAGCATCACGCGAACCGGAACCCTGGCGTATGTGAGACTGGGATGTCACTTTCGACCGGGACCGTGAACGACGCAGTTTTTTTGATTGGATAGGCGAATGGCTATACTCTCGTAAGGACTGTACGACATGATCATAATGAAATCTTTCTCTTTGCGCTGTTGGTGTTCGATCGCGCGACCTACTGGTTGACCTGCTAAATGATTTACTGCGCGAGTCCGACCTATGAGGAGACCCAATGCGCGATCCGTAACGTGATCTACATGGTGTTCTACTACGCGTCCTATAACGCGACCTATCACGCGTCCTACTACGCGGCCTATCACGCGTCCTATCACGGGTACGGTGACGTCGGCGTGACTTGCTACGCGATCTACGATTCTTCGGCATATCACACCACAAATTTCTTTAACACTTGTAAAATGATTGCACAAACGATAATATGCAAAACAAAAAAAACAAAAAGATAGTTGATTCGTTCCAAGGTATAAACAACAAAAATGGCTCCAAACGGCTTAGGCAGATGGCTTAGATTAGTATCCCACTTCTGATTTTAGGTCCGAAGAGGAATAATAAAAAATAACAATCTTCCCCTTAAGGGGATTCTTTTTAATTTAACAAATTACTAAATTTATTTACGATTCCTAATTACAATTTTATTCAGTTTGAATTAATTTAAACCCAAGGAACAAATCAAAAGTGAAATTAGAACGGACTTACAAATCGCGCCGACGCAAACCGACAGAGCTTCTGCTTGCGACAGAGTCTCGAAGTGTACTGAGCGTGAACGACTCTCGCACTGCCTTTTATAGGTAGCGAGGGCCTACCCACACCAAAGTTACCAAAAAAAACATTTAACATCTAACACATACAAATAATAATAGTAATAATACATACAACCCTAAATTTTCAACCCTCTACGATCAACCCCTATTTTTTTATAGCGACATTAGTATTTTTGTCAAGCGCGTCACCGGGGCGCCCACTAGGCTACTTTAATCCTGGAAATAGGCATTCACGCGGGCGGAGCCGCGGGCAACAGCTATTATAATATATATTTCTGGCTAGAGCGCCATAAGCGGCTTTATTGTCATGTTAATCTGTAAAAGCAAGCGTATGGCTTGGAAAAGAAAGCTTATGGCTCAAAAAGCGCTGACTTGACGTACTAGAGAGAGACATCAGAGCCAATAGTCTCACTAGGAAAGATGCTCCAATTCGCGGAAGTGCAGGTGGCTTAGATAGGAAGGCGAAGAATAGACGAATCCCAGGCAAAAAGAAAGATAATGTATGAATGCATAGCTTAAGATTTCCTCGACGTTGTTAGAAAGTTCACCATTGGCAATTTTAGAAGGAACCTGGTTTTTTTTTATCATCATTCAAGCTATGAATGACGAGACGAGCAGGTCGCTCGCCTGATGGTAAGCGCCACGCCTGCTCATAAACAGAAGCAACGCCACACAGAACTTTAAATAACAAAGCACTGCATGATTGCGCTCGTCACCCCGAGACATAAGGTGTTAAGTCTCATAATGCCCAGTAATTACACTGGCTTCAATGTCATTCACACTGGAATACAACAGTGCTTACACACTGTTGCTTGGCGGCAGAAATAGACAAAGCGGTATTCTCCAATAAATTATATTATAGGACATTGATTGAACGCAAGTTGAGTATTTCCCAACAGAAAAACTCAATAACACTTTTACCAGACCCGGCGATCGAACCCGAGACCTCAGCATCAGCCTCATTCTAACACGTACGCATTACAACTGCGCCACCAAGGTAGTTCAAATATATTTTGTTGAAAATGTAATAAGAAACAAACTTACAGATGTTCATTTCTCGTTTGATACACTAAGTTGCATCGTCGTATGACGAAACCCTAATTTACAGTATAATTAGTTATAACCAAAGACTTTAATACCATAGACGGGCTGTTCAGAAGTAAAATTGTGTTGTATACGCGGCCGGCGAGGCGGGAATGACGTCTAAAGCGTGGGAGCGAGAGGAGTTGAGAGTAAGCGAGATGGCAATATTGAGACGGCTGTTTTGGTTGGTATTAGTTTTCATTCACAATAAATGAATTTTTCGATCAAAACCAAGAAATAATATAGTTACTTCCGTAAAATAACTTCAAATTGAATGGACTGCCTCGGTGGTTGTAATGCGTACGCGTTACGATTGAGGCTAACGCTGAGGTCTCGGGTTCGATCTCCGGGTCGGGTAAAGTGGTATTGGGTTTTTCTATTACGAAATGCTCAGTATCAGCCCGGAGTCTGGAATCTGTGCCTGGTATGGCGATAGGCTCGTCCCCTATCACATAAGGGACGGAAATACGCTCTGCGAAATGTAGGTGTACTGGTTACACCTCTGCCTACTCCTTCGGGGATTACAGGCGTATATAAATTAAAGTCTTTGGTTATAACCTATGAAATTATATCATTTCCCCCAACAAAATCTCAAGACTCGCTGTCGCTTGCGCACTAAAAGCTATCTTAATATTTGTTGATATTAGCATTAGTGAAATGTTACTTGCGTCACCGGAATGCGTTTGCAACATGGCCCTTATGACAGCGGACATGTTTTTACTTGTTAAACATACGAGCTAAAATCTCAAACTGGCACGTTAGTAATTTACTAGAGACACTTTATTCTGAAGTTTGGTAATACCACTGATCTATTGAAACCATTTATTTTTTCTACCCACATACATATATATATAGCAGAACAAAACAAAATGATAAAACATACATTTATCGAAGAATAAATTTCCTATAATATATGCGGTGGAAAGGGTCCAGCTCAGTGTACGCTGTTGAGACACAGTACTGTTTTGTCAGCTGGGCCCCATGCTAGTACGGACAATCTTTTTTCTGTTTTATCGATTATATTGAAGAACATTAATACCAAGTTTCAAGTACGTACTGAAGTAAGTACTGAAATTATTTCTTCAATTACAAACTTTCTCACCAACTTAAAACAAAACACTTTCTTAGTGAATATTTTGTCATTATAGGAATACGTTGCTAATATTTCAGCTTTTGAAGCGGTTTGATGAATCAGTAACTCGCGACATACTATGTATATAATTATATAGATTGCTATACAAATTAATATGATTAAATCTCTACACTTTGCGTTTTATTGTTGTTCACTTTACTATATGGTTTAACGACCATATAAACAATAAATAAAAATAATTGCACATAAATTCACGGCTGATTAATAAATCACCGCGATTGGCGTGTCTTGACATGTTGCAGCCCCGTGTGTTTCCATAATATATTTGCAATATCCGACCTGCTTTCCCATTTCTGTAATCTGATCCACGTGCCGGCGTAATTTTATCTACAGCTCAAAGGGCTTCATTGCCTAAGTTCATTTAGGCAGGCTAAACATTAGACTATGTACCTAGACTCTTCGACGGATGACATAGTTCTTAGTTGTAGACATGATATGGGATAAATACGTAGAATTTATTAATGTGTGTGCTTTAACAAGATTTGAATTTGAAGTGAACTGCTATAGAGACATATCGTAAGTGCGATTGTAGCACCTCATAAGTTTAATGATGTTAATTAATGCCATTTGCGGTTCAAGTACTCGTATTCTTTGCCTAATCTCGACCACTATTCACTGGTTCAGTTCCTTGCTCTACCTGCCTAGTTATATGTCGTATTAGACACAACCCAATCATCATCTATAGCCGGTAGGGTCATAGGGGTTTTCGAACATATTCAGTCCAATGGGATTGCAACACAAACTAAGTCATAGGTTTTTGGTAAGAAAGTTGGTACTTAAAGGTAAGGGAACTACGCAACTTCAAAAACATTTTATTAATAAGTTATAAGAAACGAAAGAAACTTCTCAATATACTCGCAATTTGCTGTGAAATTCGCCAACTGTCATCGGTATCGTGTGATAAGTTAAGCCTTACATTATACATCTATTATTATCATTTACTGTTTCTAATAGCAGATAATGTCTAGCGGAAATGGAACGGACTGTCGAGATAATCGTCTCAGATGCTATCCCAGTACACGCACCTCAAGCATATTAAAGATTGTTTTGATTGCCTATTGTTAATTATATCATTTTTTAAACATTGTGAAGAAACCTGCAAACCTTCTCAGAACCATCGTTCTATAGTATGTGAGGTCTACCAATCAGCCTTAGTCAAGCATAGTAAACGAAATCTTAAAGAGGCCCGTACTAGCTCGATGGAACAATCGAATACTGAGCTGATATTAAAAGTATTTTTGGTGAATCTATTTGTAAAATTGAAATTACTCGTTCCACCATTTGAATTATAAGTAATGCAACCATTCCAGTATATTTTCTTCTCATAGTACCTCATTTGAGACAATGACAGAAGATGCAACAGCTATATTCAATTAAAGCAATGTTAGAATCTAATAAGATACTAAATAGCTCATAGCAATTGGATCTCAATTATATATTGCTTTGTACATCGACACAGAAAGAAGCCGTTTTGTAACGCAAATTTTAGTTACATTGTGCCTTCAGATTATAGTGTTCATTAACATTTTATTCTTTGAACAGCAGTTGCCTAATGGTTAACAATATCAATAATTGCAAGGTCTATAAGAATACTCGACATTTAATTCGTTTTGTTGTGAGCGAGGATGGAGGTCCCTTTGCATCTTTTTTTTCGGATAGTTGCCTATAATACCATGAAGGTCATCCACTTATTAAACATTACTACATGTAGCTTTTGCTATACGTAGTGAGTTTAAAGGGAAACGATACCAAATCTCAAAGCACACGTTTCTTTAAATAAAAAATAAATACACCCAACAGTCACACACATAGTCCTAACCCCGCACTAGGTTAACCTGTATCGTGGGTTTTTTTTTATTCCTGGGTATCAGGAACTACGAGGAACTTGCGGTCCCACAACACCTAGACCCGAAACAAATATTTGTGGATCACACAAACGTCTCAGGTGTCTAAATTATGTTTTTTATCGAATATGCCGGCAAACGAGCAAGTGGGTCACCTGATGGTAAATAATCCCCAACGCCCATGAACACGCACAATACCAAAATAATCATGAACGTGTTGTCGACCTTAAAGGAAAGGATTAACTATGGAATTGGAAAGAGGCCGGAGATTTGCGCCTCTAAATATCTATTCACCGTACGAAACACAGCAACATGCCGCTATTTTTCGTCGATTTACTGTAAGACAGTGATAACAACCTGGTCGTGCCGGCCCATTCATGCTGTAAACAAAAGCGTCTACAGCGTGGCTACTCAATAATCCAGACAAAATCTAGACTATGT
The DNA here is from genome assembly GCA_905332985.1 of Mimas tiliae. Taxonomy (NCBI): domain Eukaryota; kingdom Metazoa; phylum Arthropoda; class Insecta; order Lepidoptera; family Sphingidae; genus Mimas; species Mimas tiliae. The sequence goes on along the minus strand of HG995248.1, from coordinate 4,503,942 downwards.
GTTTGATGTCTCATTTGACATTTGACAGCCTCCGTGGCGCAGTGGGCGAGTAACCGGCTGCGAAGCGAGACGCCGTGGGTTCTATTCCCACATCGAGACAAATGTTTGTGTGATCCATAAAAATTTGTTTCGGGTCAGTGTTGTGGGAACGCAAGTTCCTCGTAGTTCCTGATACCCATGATACAGGTTAACCTAGTGTGGGGTCAGGGCTATGTGTGTGACGGTTAGGTGTATTAGTTATTTTATTTAAACTTTTCTTCAGTGTTTAGTGTACTCTGGATTGCTGCCGGAGCCTCCTAGTCTCCCTAGTAATTAGTCATGCCTAGTATAAAACAGTGGTATTTAAACTCTGCACATCATTTTATTATTTTCTGATAGGCGTTCATTAGCGACAGATGCATGTATTATTTACCGTGTAATTATTGTAGGGTTACCATAATACACTAAAGAATCACACATACATAAATATCTCAATTCACGCATGTATCCCAGGTTAGGCAGAGACACAACTGGTGCATGGTACTTGTTGTTTAATTGATGATGTCTGCGTTTATCACCATACTAGAAAATCGGGCCATACCAGGCAAAGTCCAAATCATTTATTTATTAAGATACACATAACAGATTTTGACAATACTAATACTAAGTTGCTTATTATATTAGATATGGTTCTGAAGTCTAATCAAAATCCAAACGAAAGTGTATACAGCATTACTAGATTAAGTGACACATAGGTACTTGTTATGTTACACCATTTAAGTTAAATAATAAGATTAAAAAGAAAAAGTATCAATATATTTAAGCTACCCTCAGTATTCTTGAGGCATTTGAAAGCAATCCTTTTGTACCAGCCCAACCTTCTATCAAAAATATCCAACTCAGGCCATTTTATACTTATTTCGTTGTAAAGCCGGCACATACGAACAATAGGATTGTAAGAAGACGTGTTGTTTTTATAAACGCTTAGTGCAAATGTTTTAGGAAGTCTGTATCGAGGCTTAATGTTAATATCGACTGAGCTTAAAAGATCCGAGGAATCATACTTGCTCTATAATAAAGCTGTAACTGTCTATTAGATTATTTATTCGAGCATACTAATCCCCGTATTCATAAACATTACTATGAAATCTCATAGTGTCCACGTACGCATAGTGTCCATTTCTGTACACGTGATTGGTCTATTTCTGGCGCTAAACAAAAACGGACCAATCGCGTGTACAGAAATCGACACATGGCATAGAGCTCACTTGTGAGTTTAATAGGGGCGTAAAAGTACTGGACCGATTTGAACGATATTAAGTTTAAAGATAGACTATAACATGGATTAAAACATATACTTTTTCTAGGTAGTTTGTTCGAATATCGCGTCGCGTTAAATATTTTATGAATAATAATGTTGGGTTTACTCATTCTTTGTGCAGTGTAGTCAGTAGTCATCTAGGATGCCATAAAACCTAATTACGCAAAAAGTGATGTGGGCATTATAGCTAGTTTTTAATAATAGATATTATCGATACAAATAAATAAAATTGAAGTGTCTGTTTGTAATATTAAAATAATCGCTTTTTACTACATGCATATGAATGTATATACGGTACATATACCAAAATAACATTTTTTTAAATTTTTGTCTATCTGTCTTATTTGTTCCGGTTAATCTCTGGAATGGCTGGACCGATTTTGACGGGACTTTTACTGGCAGATAGCTGATGTAATAAGGAGTAACATAGGCTACTTAGGTACTTTTTATCCCGGGAAATAACAAACACGCGGGCGGAGCCGCGGGCAAAAGCTAGTAGTTAATAAAGCCGTATTTGTAATTGTCTATTGTCAATTCCATTTAGGTCGTATCAATGATTGGCTAGCGGGCTTAACATATCTTTGCCTACGACATATCTCGCGCGAGAGAGAAAACTATCGTCGATAAATATCTCAGATAAGTGTCAATATTCGATAAAATTACATCATGTTAGGGTTCGTAAACAAAATAACACAGAGAAGTAAAAAGTACTCCACTTATACTACTTTTGATATAGTGAGTCGATTCTGCAGTCGATTGCATAGGCAAGCACGTTAGCTTCGATAAAACTAGTTTCTCACAATAAAATTAGTTGAAAAATATATCTTGTGTTGCAGTTATTTTTCTATATGATTATTTGGCCGGTAAACGAGCAAGTGGTGAGTTAGTTTACCTGATGGTAAGTGATCTCCGCCGCCCATGTACGCCCACAATACTCAAAGGATCATGGGTGCGTTGCCGACCTTAAAGGAAAAGGATAATTAAGGTATTGGGAAGGAGAGGGGGATTGGGCCACCGGATATCTTACTCACCGCACGAAACGAAGCTGCAAGCTGCTACTTTACGCCGGTTTCCTGTGAGATAGTGGTAACGACCCGGACGAGCCGGCCCATTCATGCTGTAGATAAACCCGTCTACAGCGTGACTCTAACACTCAAAATGCCCATTATGGGACAGAGATACGCTCGGCGAAATGTGGGTGTACTGGTTACATCTCTGCCTACCCCTTCGGGGATTACAGACGTGAGTGCGTATGTATGTATGTATGTATGTATGTATGTATGTAAAGACACACATTAACTAAGTTAATACACAAAGGGCTATTTATTGTCACACAAGCGTACTTTGTCACGTGAATAGTCATTTAGCACAATGACCGTAAAATTGCTTGCATCATAAATATGTCATTACAGTAATTGCTAAATCACTTCACTAATTGAGGTAACTTATGTAAGTATGGAGATGTAAGTTTTACATCGGCTTTAGTTAGCACGAACTATTTTTTTATGCTTTTTAGCCATAAAAAAACGCTGGATGCTCTCAATTTTACCCACTAAACTAACACTGGTCGACACATCGAAATACGATGACAAGAAACGTAAATCAAGCAAAAAAAGGACCCCACCAAAACTCTGTGCAAGGGGGCGGGGGTATAAAAGTCTATGCATTTAGTTCATTCAGCAATTCATAAAAAATTATTCATTACCTCTAGTTGACACTTAATACGTCTAACTTTTGCGCGATGCAGAACGTCGAATCTCGATTTAGAAATTTAATAATTTTTATATGAAATAAAGTTGATTTTGAACGTTCATTATTTTTTGTTGCGTGTATGAGTGTTACGTTTGCATGTGTAAGCGGAGCCGTATTTTTGGCAGATTCTTATGAGTGTTTCGTTCTAGTCATCTTATTTCGATGTGTCGACAAAACGAAACAGCAAATTATTACCTCGCGTCGGTTTTCTCAGCAAAGTTTTTACCACAGAACGTGCCTTCAGGCGTAGGTATAATATTTCATTCGTTTAAATGTTTTTCTTAGTGTTTCCTTTGTATTAAACGTTTAAATAGCGTATATACGTAATGGGCATTTCCATGTAATGATAATTATGTTTTTAACATAAATATTCGACAATATACCTAATAATATTGTGTCTAGAAACGAACTGTATAACTTGTATGAGTCATTCGCAGATTTTTTTACAACTACCTAAACACATTGCTTTAATTTATAACTTGATATTTTACGTTAGTCATTAATGTTTTCACTAATTGCGACTATTGTATTTTGACTGCCTTGGTGGCGCAGTTGTAATGTGTACGCGTTAATTTATATTTGCAAAAATTTATTAAATATTTTTTTTTTATTGCAATTGCATTTGTTAGAAAATGATTATATTGGAATTCCTTCTAAATAAAAGCAGCGATATCTCAGCGGACTCCGGACTTTTCTAAGTTACGTGCGTATTCATTGTGATTGCTTGTTTTAATGGTGAAGAAAACATTATGCGGAAATATTTTATTCACAATATATCTATAATAATTATAGAGATTGACAGCCATTCAGTGCAATAGACATTTAAATGGTTGCAACAATTGCGTCACAAGTATAATATTAGTTTGTTCGTAACTTCCCCATCATCTGTTTAAACATGATGTGTGATTATGTTATAGAATAACTTACCAGTAATTACTGTATGTTTCCGCAGTACGAAGTACTTACTGTTCACAAAAACAACAATAAAGATTTTTTACAGACTTGAAATGATTTTTTCTCCAATAAAATCGGTACACAAGTGTCATAGTGTCAAGTGGTCATTGTAGGTAAATACTTGTATGAAAAACATAAAATAAAAAGCGCCGAATTGAGAAATTCCTTCTTTTTTGGAGTCGGTTAAAAAGGAGGTTCTCATTGTCAGTAGGTATAGTTTAGTATATGCTTTTTGAAGAATTATACATACTAGTGGTCACGTAGTTGTCGCAACTTCATCTACTTTTGAATTTTCAACTGACTTCTAAAAGGAGGAGGTTCTCAATTCGGCGAGTTATTTTGTATTTTTCCTTTTCTTATGTAGGTACATCGATTTCTCCGCGAATTGTGGACCGATTTTATTAGAAAAAAAATTATTTGATAGAGTTTAGCTGCGATGTGGTTCCATATAAATTGGGTTAAGGTCTGATGACGGAGTACCGATTATAAAAATGAAACACCTCAACAGCGTTGTCATTGATTGTGTCATTGTATTGGAATTAACATGCCAAATACCTGCACCTACATTAAAAATTGAAAAATAAAATAAGTTTAAACAAGTCGTTTCATTTAACTGGAAGCGACACAGGCACCAAATCCAGAGACCTATAAAAGTTATTTTTGACTTTAGTGTTATTTTTTTGAAGATGGTTTTTTAGTATGTCCTATTACGTCGACTGTGAGATTTGACATTCAGACATTGACAGTACGAGCGTAAACAAAGAACGTATTATTTTATTTAATTAAATGTACATATTTGTTACAGATATTATATATAAATAACATTCTGCACTCGTCCTCCATATAAACTTTATTTGTCCGTATTTATGCAAAATGGAACCACACGACAAATTTCGTTTTTTACTTTTATTGAAGAATACAGATTTAAACGTGGTCTAAATTCTTATACAAAAGAGAACCATATGATTTTTCCTTTGAAAACCAGGTATGCTAAAAGCAGAATGGAACCAACTGCAGAAATAAACATTACATATAAAGCAAAATCGAACCACAACACAATGGGACTCGATTTTTCAAACAAATAAACGATATTACTACCATGCCATTTTATACAAAATAGATCCACACATACTTGATACCTTTATACATTACACATAATATTTTTATTATTAATAATTATTTTTAATACACCAAATGGAACCAACTTTCTGTGATATGGTTATGCGTAAAATAAATTCATATTTTAATTCCTAACTTTTATTTGCAAAATGGAACCACAAGCACATTTTCGTATTTATCTAGAAAATTTAAGAGTATTCAGAGCAAACTTATATACACATACTTAAATAAGTAATTTATCACTAAAATAAAATAAAATAAATAATTTTACAACATCTAACAGAGCTGCACATGTTTTTGTAAATCGTTTGATATCTCAGAAGTGCATTTTTGTTGGTTGGTTACATTTTGCATAAATACGGACATTTATTCCAAATCTCACAATCCTCCGTGCGCGCAATATGCTTATAAAGGGGTCCGAAGTTTTCTTATTTATTTATTTTTTAGAAAGCTTAAAGACTAATTACATGGAATTTGGTTACATAGTGCATAACCAGGTTGCTAATAACAAGCCTTCACATTTAAATATTAAACTATCATCGATACTCATGTAGAACAAGAAGAAAAAAAATAAAACAAGTTCTTTCACGTATTAATATATAGATACACCTCACCTCTGCATCAAGGGTAGATTGTTAGAGAATGCCTCTAGCATTAAGTCCGCTTTTATTCATGCTATTATATAGCATCTTCTTCCACTTGCCCTTATCCCACTCGCAGTGGGGCCGGTGCATTTTTTTTTACATATGTTAAAAAAAGATTTTAATTGTGGTTTCAAAGAAACATTTGTCTAGGTGCGGGAATCGAACCCACGGCCTCACGCTTTGCAACCGCCACTGCACCACGGATGCTTACTTCGGTTATTCGAAGATGCTATAGACAAAACTGTCTGTAGCTCTACTACTGACAATGTAACTGACTATGGATATTTATAATACATACGTACATACGCACTCACGCCTGTAATCCCCGAAGGGGTAGGCAGAGGTGTAGCCAGTACACCCATTTTCGCCGAGCGTATCTTCGTCCCATGTTAGGGGCGAGCCTATCGCCATACCGCCATACCATATATAATTCCAGACTCCGGGCTGATACTGAGCATTTCCTATCTAATAGAAAAACTCAAAATCACTTTTACCCAACCCGGGGATCGAACCCGAGACCTCAGCGTCATCCTCAGTCGTACCGCGTACGCCTTACAACTGCGCCACCCAGGTAGTCGCGTCACCGAGACAGTCTAATCTATTTATAAGTCACCTGTATTTTTTTGGTATTTCTGTTAGCGCTAAATCGTGAGGGCATTTGACGAACAATCTTAGGGCAACTATCCGGATTAGAAGACTGATATAATATCAATACTAACCTTTATTTTATTTATTCGTTTTTTTATGAAATAGGGGGCAAGCGGGTCACCTGATGGTGTGTGATCACCGCCGCCTATGGACACCGTCAATACCAAGGGATTTGTCGGTGCGTTGCCGACCTTTGACGAAAGAGTAGGCTCTTTTCTTGAAGGTTCCTAAGTCGTATCTGTCTGGAAATACTGCAGGTGATAGCTGATTCCATAAGGATTCATTATGGAATATTAATTCATTAATATTTTTCCATTATGCTTGCGTTACGCCCCTATCTCGCCTGATGGTGAGCGCTAATGTGGACTAATATTATAAACGCGAAAGTGAGTCTGTTTGTTTGTTACGCTTTCACGCCTAAACCGCTGAACCGATTTTGATGAATTTTGGTGCAGAGATAGATGAGACCCTGTAGAGGGTTATAGGCTACTTTTTATGTAACAAGGCTGATCACGCGGGCGGAGACGCGAGCAAAAGCGATTTAATCATAAATCTCTTATGCTACTAAGTATAAGTAAGTATCAATCATAAGCTTATGTCTGGAGTCCTCGAAAGGATAGGCAGAGGTGCAATTTTGATTCAAGATGTCTTTGATATCATAGTCTACCTACGCTGCTACATTAGGCCAGCGTGATGGACTAAGGCCTAACCCCTCTCATTCGTAGAAGAGGCCCGTGCCCAACAGTGGAACAGTGTAATATAGATCTGATATTATTATTTTTAAAATGAAAGCGGTATACAGCGTGTTGCTTTTTAGATAAAACACCAAAAGGTGTGGTCATATATTTTAAGGATCGTTACATATACGTAACAGTGAGTATTTATGTACCGGATCTTATCAAAATCTTAATATTTCACGCTAACTTTAATGAGTTTTTTTTTACGGTCGATGAGATCGATTACGTCCCTATAAATTAAGTGAAGTGGATGAACGAGAATAACTGGAGTGAGGCAAAGGCTCAGTAGTTTATAATTTAGTGTTGACCAAATTTGCAAGACAACATTTCGGCATGTTGGTGATTCGATAAAAAGTAAAATGCTTTATTTATGCCCTGTTAATGGAATCCGATATGGTACTACGGGAGGTGACATACATATATAATAAACAATGCGTTGTTTAAATTTGACCACACCTTTCTGTAACACATTGTATATGTTCACCAACAAAATGACATGAAACCTTTTTTTTTCTTTTTTTATGGCATAGGCTGACAAACGAGCAAGTGGGTCACCTAATGGTAAGTGATCGCCACAGCCCATGTACACCCACAATACCAAAAGAATTATGGGTGCGTTGCCGACCTTAAAGGAAAGGGATAACTAAGGGATTGGGAACGAGAGGGGGTTTGGGCGTCCGGATATCTCACTCACCGTACGAAACGCAGCAGCAAGCTGCTACTTTACGCCGGTTTCTGTGAGACAGTGGCAATGACCAGGACGAGCCGGCCCATATATGCTGTAGACAAGTGTCTACAGCATGGCTCTACCACTCACATTCATTCATTTAATTTAATAAGATAATAAACATACTTTACGATATACAATCTTCATAAACGGACAATAAAATGACGATATAATAGCAAGGATCTAAGTGAAAGTTGTCCGACCAGTGAATTCTTCCTGAGAGTGCTCCGTGTATTATTTCACTTGAGATTACATAAAGGCTTATCTTGAATCAGCTTTCTCTTTTATACTTGGTTATAATAGCATTATTTTTTCATATATTAATACATACATACGTACATACGCACTCGCGCCTGTAATCTCCGAAGGGGTAGGCAGATGTGTAACCAGTACATCCACATTTCGCCGAGCGTATCTCCGCCCCATGATGTGATAGGAGGCGAGCCTATCGCCATACCGGGCACAAATTCCAGACTCCGGGCTGATACTGAGCATTTCGTAATATAAAAACCCAATACCACTTTACCCGATCCGGGGATCGAACCCGAGACCTCAGCGTCAGCCTCAGTCGTAACGCGTACGCATTACAACTGCGCTACCGAGGCAGTATATATTACTGGCTGGAATTAAGGAAGAGTTTTGTGTAATTATCAAGCCCAATCATCAAGATGTGTTGCAAAACCTTCGGTGACAAAACAACTTTCCTATACCCAAAGCTCATAAATATTTATACGACAAATTCTCATTCTTTACTTTTAGAGACCATGTTATATTTTATAGATATCGTACATTATAATATGATACCGGTGCCTGCACCTGAGCCTTCAAATGTGGGCGTAAGTTTTTAACATAATATCATAATTGAGATAAACAATATGTTGGTTTCAAGGGCGCTAATAAATACACCATACGGTGATCTAGTTGCAGCGTACTAAGGCTGGCCTGTATAAAATTATTAAACGTTTCTAAGAAAATCGACTCACACCTCTGACTTTTCTAAGTTACACACATGTGTATTAATTGTTAATTACCACTTGCTTTAACGGTAAAGGAAACATCGTGAGGAAACCTGCATACCTAAGAAGTTCTTCATAAGAATTTCGAAGGTATGTGAAGTCTGCCAACCTGCATTAGGCCAGCGTGGTGGACTAAGGTCTAACCCCTCTCATTCAGTAGAGGAGGCTCGTGCCCAGCAATGGAACGTATATAATACAGGGCTAGTATTATTACTATTATTTAAGAAAAGCGGCTCAATGAGTATATATACCCAAACGTAAAGACCTAAGCCCTCTTTTTTATATAGTGTAGACCGGCAAACGAACAAGTGGGTCACCTGATTATACCTAATCATTTATGAATATCCATATTCTGTCTCTTTAAAATCATTGAATGAATAAAATATGTGTTTATGCGATTTTGAAAAGATAATGTTATTTCGAGAGAACAAATATTATTAAATCACATCATCAGACGGAGATACGCTCGGCGAAATGTCGGTTTCCGGTTACACCTCTGCCTACCCCTTCGGGGATTACAGGTGTGATTGCATATGTATGTATTAAATTTGTTTTGAGTTTGACTTTATTCAGATAGGTAGGTTCTCGTAATTTCTGATACCCTCGACACAATAATACGGTGTCTTACTGTATGTAATTATTGATTATTACTAACATGGGTATTCCCTGCAATATGTGTTAAAGCATGTTGCGCTGACCATAATGCAAGTGCGATAAGAGCAGGTGGAAGAAGAAGAAGCAGATGTATAAAAAAATGTGCGTTTAAATATTTTTACACCCAAATAACATATTGCAGCAGGAGTAGTAGATACTAGTCTTCTATATAGGTATAAGTGTTCGATTACTAGTTAAATTATTATATTTTTGTCCTTTCAGGTGAAGAGAGAATACTCCATAACGTTTCTGGAGAGTTCCGTTCTGGAGAGTTGACATGCGTGCTTGGACCGTCCGGTGCCGGCAAATCCTCACTCCTCAACATTCTTGCTGGATACACGTATGTATTAGTCCCTCTTTTGCTAGCGTATTCTCTTAATATTGGTATATTGAGGGTGTCTGAGAGAGCAACGTCGGGTACACTGTAATAATAATGGTGCGATATATTTGTGGAAGGGTAGTTAAATGGTATAAAAGAGGTTGTCGCCATAACTGGAGGTCTTATGCCCGCAGTCAGATAGTCTCCAGTTCATTAAGATCAGTAGTCAGTCGATAGTCCAAGTGCTCATTACGCGGTAGCTATGCTGGTTTACTATTCGGTTCTAGTTGTTTGAGTTGTAATTAGAGAACGGTCTATAGAGAATCCTGACATGGGGTTGTGGTCTGTAAAGTAGTAATATTGTAAATGTAACCAATAAACTATGAGTTGAAGTGATTATTGTCGTTTGGTATTAATACAATAATACTCTTCTCACGTAACTTCTAGCACTTTGTAAATAACGTCCTCAATAGTGTAACGTAGAAGAAATGTATAGCAACATAGAGCTAAGAACCCAATCTCCAGCAAATTGTATTTTACAAATTGAGCAACTCATTCAACCGACTACTTGATTTCGGATACGATACTAACGAGACTATCCCGCCCACACACCCGCCACTGTAACTCCTGTAAACCAGGATCGACAGTGGCACGCATATTTCGACACCGAACTATGAAGCTCGGCGAGTCTCTGGGAATGCAAATCGTGTCTTTATCCCGCAACGAAATTAATCAAATAGTTTTTTTTTTTTTTTTTTTAAATACACCCAACAGTCACACACATAGTCCTGACCCCACACTAGGTAAACCTGTATCGTGGGTATCAAGAACTACGAGGGACTTGCGGTCCCACAATACCCAGACCCAAGACAAATATTTGTGAATCAGACAAACATTTGTCTAAGTGCGGGAATCGAACCCACGGCCTCGCGCTTCGCAACCGGCTACTAGCCCGCTGCGCCACGGAGGCTGTTAGGGAGGAGTTGGAAATATTAATGGATATGATACTAGGAAAATATCAACATGTTACCAATTTATTATCTACTAGCTTTTGCCCGCGGCTCCACCCGCGTGAATAGACTTTTTCGAAATAAAACGTCCTTATAACCGTCTCCATTATTCTCTCTCTCGTCTCCGTTTAATTTTATTTAATTACTACCATTTACCCGCGGCTCCGCAAGACTTTTCCGAAATAAAACGTAGCCTATAATCGTCTCCAGGGTCCGATCTATATCTACATCAAAATTCATCAAAATCGGTTCAGTGATTTAGGTGTGAAAGCGTAACAAACAGATAGATATTTTTTTTCATAAAACGTATCCTATGTTATTGCTTATACCTCCAAGAATATGTGTACAAAGTTTCATGATGATCGGTTAAGTAGTTTTCGCATGAAAGCGTAACAAACAAACTTACATTCACATTTATAATATTAGTATGTTAAAGATTGTAGTCAGTTGCCTCGCATGTTTTCAGCAACAAACAGATTCATTAACGAAGCCAAAATAGACTAATACTGTCTATTCACATGTATACGTGCAGCGTCCGTGCCGTGGACTTTCCGGGACAAAAATATCATACATCAGTGCACACATTTTAATTAAACGCTTTCATCCAAATTCGTACACAGCGATAGCTCTAAGAGTATAGGGACTGTCGAGACGAAAGTCACATTCGAAACCAGCCCCAAGAGCATGTACCTTGGCCTTTTCTAAGTGACATGTGTATTCATTGTTAATTATCGCTTGCGTTAACGGTGAAGGAAACATTGTGAGGAAACCTACATACCTGAGAAGTTCTTCATAAGTATTTTGAAGGTGTGTGAAGTCTGCCAAGCCGCATTAGGCCAGCGTGGTGGACTAAAGCCTAACTCGTCTCATTCAGTAGAGGAACCCGTGCCCAGCAGTGGGACGTGTGTAATACAGGGCTACGAGACTATCCCGCCCACACACCCGCCACTGTAACTCCTGTGCACCAGGATCGATAGTGGCACGCATTTTTGTTGACACCGAGCAGTGAAGCTCGGCGAGTCTCTGGGAGTGATAAATTGTCTTAGTCCCGCAACGAAATTAATCAAATAGAAAGTTAAGGAGGAGTTGGAAATAATTGTCCACTTCCCTCCATAGCAAAGCGGTAGACAAAATAATGAACTAAGGAGGCATTAACCTCAGGCACAAGGACATTTACAACTGGAGAAGCCAGATGTAAAGCACCACGGATGTCATTAAGTGGGTCCTATCACGCGAGCTGTTAAACTTGATTCCAATAATAGGTATGGCAAAAACGCCGAAAAGCACGGAAGTTCTTCCTAGTTTCCACAAGATCAAGATTATTTGCATACTGTCTAACATAATGTTGCGCTCTTGTTGCCAGAGACCACACTCCCAAAGAATATGATGTGCGGACTGTTCGTACCGGCAATTAGGTGTAGAACATGGGCACGTAGGCGAATCAACCAACCTAAATGAGAACAGTTTAAACTTAAAGTTGCCGTGGCCCGTGAGAAATTGTGAAACACAATGATCTACTTCCAGCCTAGTTTTTGTAAGACGCGAACCGACGGAAAGTATTAATATAGATGCCGTCCCTTGGTAGAATTATCCCAAAACAATTGCAATAATACAGGGCTAGTGTTATACACGTTCGTGTTAATTTTTCCTCGGGCCTAAGTATATAATGTGTAATATATTATTTTCGTATAATATTGTTCCACATCCGAGCCCGCACTGAGAATTGCAATACATGTCCAATAATATTTGTTATAAAACTAAGTTCTAATGGCCATACCTACATCAGAATAGTGAAATAAGCTACCCACTTTTCAGTAACTTAAATGACGAAACGAGCAGGTCGCCACGCCTGCCTAGGCATAAACAGAAGCAACAACAATCAGAATCTTGAATTACAAAGCACTGTATCGAACATCATCACAGTAATGATATATAGAATAATACGAAATGCTAAGAGACCTGATGCTAAGCCTCGTAACCTGATGGCCCTAATCTGAATTGGATTCTTAAAAAGAAACAGTTAATAGACGCACGGTCTCACAGCTACGCCACGGCCCGGTCATTCCACGGATGTATGTGAAAGACCTTCGCCATCTATTGATTGTAACTACCAATTAAGCCAATCGCTAGTGGCTGAAGAGTTAACATTATACGGATATATAACATACTACATGACATTACTATGTATTTATACATTTCGGATTGTAGATGGAGAAAATAAATGTTTTTTGGGTTGTTTTTTGATTTGTTAGAATATATTATGATGGTAAGGTCACGCATGTCCATAAACAGACACAACACCACACAGATCGTTGAATTATAAAGCACTGGACTGCGCTTGTCACTCCGAGATGTCGAGAGAAATTCATGGGCATAAACCCATTAATTTCACTAGCATCAATATCCTTCAAACGGAAACCCAATAATACTGCGGCTTGGCGATCGAAACAGTCACAGTTATGGACCAACCCATACTCGCGCATACCACCTTGTAAACCTTTGAACATTATGAGCAAACTACCGTATAGTTTGACATTTTCGACACTATATGAGTGGTACAACCTCACTGCTACAAATATCGAATTCCTCGTAACAAGAAGATGCCTTATTCAATAACTGCTACGTGATTATGCCATCAAGTAAAAAAACCAGCGCGTTATCAAAATCACCTTGACAATCTATGCCATGGTCATAGCTTTACATTCAATTCCCCTCATTATAGAATCCATAATGTTACGTAAGTGGCCTATTAGATTTGACCGCATTTTTATGGAAGTACCAATGTTAGTTCATAGTAAAGACAGGCATACGAGCATGTGGATCACTTGAAAGCAAATGGTCTCTGCCCATGAAGACCCAGAAGAAAAGTCATTGTTGCGTTGCCGACCTTAAAGAAAAGGAATAGAGATATTTAAGGCAGATTTTTGGAGTAGTAGTCATGCTGTAGTTAGTTTTGTCTACAGCATGAATAGGCCGGCTCGACCGGGTTGTTACTACTGTCTCACAGAAAACCAACGTAAAGTAGCTGCTTGCTGCGTTTCGTACGATGAGTGAGATATCCGGAGGCCCAAATCCGAATCCCTTAACTAACTCTTTCCTTTAATATCAACAAAACTTCCACGATTCTTCAAGTATTGTGAGCGTTCATGGACGGTGGATATCACTTCCCATCAGGTGACACAATTACTTGTTTGCCGGCCTATGTAATATGGTACTGACATTCATATTGACATGTTTAATATCTACAGAGTGGTTCTGCCCATTCTAAAGGTTAGACCATATCAAATTTGAGTACGTCAGGCACCACGGAAGTGGACAAAATATTATTGCCCGCAAAGTACGCATGGTTTTGGTGTTCAGACTTTGCTTTGTGTCGTGCTAATTATGGACGTTGCTTGTTCTAAATCAGCATAATATGCCTCGGTGGCGCAGTTTTAATGCGTACGTGTTACGATAGAGACTGACGCTGAGGTCCCGGATTCGATCCCCGGGTCGGGTAAAAGTGATATTGGATTTTTCTATTACAAAATGCTGAGTATCAGTCTGGAGTGTATGAGTACTTCGGGGATTACAGGCGTGAGTGCGTCTGTACAATATTTTTGGATTGTTTACCTTTTTTTATAAAAAGGGCACTAGTCGTTTCATAATTATTAAAGTATTCACTGTGCAAATATAATTATACCCTACCAAAAATAGTTATGTTACTTCGATGATGGACGAAAAAATATTATACTGAATTTTTATGTAAATTTTGATATATTAAAATTTGATCTTGGTGAGCTATTGCCTCAATCATAACGGCATATCGATCACAAATCCAATCTCGGCCAAATCAAGTGTTATATTAAACGAATAACTCACACAAGTTATGGTTGCCCAACATTTTAAGTGGTAGAGCTATGCTGTATACAGTTTCTTTACAACATTAATAGGTCAGCTCATCCAGAAGTATCACTGCCTCACGAGAAACTGACGTGAACGTTGCTGTTGCGTTTTTTACGAATTAGATTTCCAGGGATCCCCTTTCCACCGCCGCCTCCCATCCCCAATCCATTTCCTTTATGGTCTATAAAAATATCTGAGGTGGAAATAAGACTTCATGATCCAGTCAAAGTATACACGGCCAAAGTGACCAAAGACGTTTCTTTTTTTCAACTGCTCTTATCCAACTGGCTGTGAGGTTGGCACAACATTTCGGCTTGTAATTTTTACGAACGCCTGCCTGACGTCAACCTCTCTGGGGAGAAAATACCCAGACCCGAAACAAATACTTGTGAATCACACAAACATTTGTCTGGTACGAGAATCAAACCGACGGCCTCTCGCTTCAATGTTATAAAAACCAAATAATACTAAATACATTTCATTAATTTTAGATTAAATGGAGTATCCGGTCGCGTCTCAGTAAACGGACATTCCCGTGATATGAGGGTGTTTAAGAAGCTCAGCTCATATATAATGCAAGACGACCTCCTTCAGCCGAGGCTCACGGTACAGGAGTCCATGAGGATCGCTGCTGAACTCAAACTCGGCAAGGAGTTGGGGAAGGCTGAAAAGGAACTGATTGTAAGTATATTGCTTTGTGATGTTATACATCTGTAGGCCAATATATTTTAAATGTTCAAAATATCATTCCGATCTAGTCTCAGCGTCAAGAAAGTTGCAAATGACATTCTCTTAATCCAATATATATATTTTTTTCATTTACTTTTATTTTTGCCCCGAACTAGTTCAGAAAATGTTGGCCATGAATGCCCCTTCTAGATTATCAAGACCCCGAACCTACAAATTATTTTATTGTAAAGCCTGGAAGACAAACCTGGGACGCAACTCCCCTGCGATAAGATTTAAGATGTTGTATAATTATCTACCGAAGGAGTTTGACATAATGAATTCTCGTAGTCATGTCATGTTTAAGCACCAAGTAATACAACACTTAGCTCCTTGCCTTAGCCAAACAACTTCGCTCATACGGTAATCTGTCATACTGCCTAAATTGATTTCTTAAATAATGTTTTTTTTTGTATAACCATAATATATCATAATACTAACAGTACTATAATATTACTGTACCTGCTAATAATATCTGCTTCCCTATTTTATATTATAATGTTAGCTGGGTCCACTAACTATAACTAGGCGAGTGAAGAGTGGTAGAGCCACGCTGTAGACAATTTTGTCTACAGCATGAATGGGCCGGCTCTTCCGGGTCGTTACCACTGTCTCACAGAAAACCGACGTAAAGTAGCAGCTTGCTGCTGCGTTTCGTACGGTGAGTGAGATATCCGGAGGCCCAAATCCCCCTCCCCTTCCCAATCCCTTATTATCCCTTTCCTTTAAGGTCGGCAACGCGCCCATAATTCTTTTGTATTGTGGGCGTACATGGGCGGTGGAGATCGCTAACCATCAGGTGACCCACTTGCTTGTTTGCCAGCCTATACTATAAAAAAAAAAGGCGAGCAGTAACATAAGATTTTTTTTATATACTATCATTGTTAGCTAGTTGCTGTATCGTCTGTTGGTGGATCAAATATAACTACGAATAAATAAAAAAATAAATAAAAATACACATTTAAAATTACGAGGATAGGCCTACTGGTTCAGTTATTTCGAGTTACTATAATAACAAACAGTACGGCTCGTATTGCGAGGAGATTCCTCACTCTGGGGTCCTAACCATCGGTGGCTATGGGATTAGGCTTTGCTATTGGAGAATATTTTTTTAAATTATCTTTTTTATTAAATATTTTATACTGGAATTATAAAAAACTGTAATAGAAAAAATGAGACATTTGTTTAAATCCTCTCAATTTAAAACGCAGACACTATAAAGAAGATTGTATTGCCAGCATAATGTGCACGCTACATTAGCTAAAGAAATTTCACCTTATCAAACCATTCGAAATAGAGCTGACAATCACATGTGAGCGTTTTTAGAGATCAATTTTAGGAATACTAATGCAGTTCTAAATAAAATACTTTTATCTGTTTATTTATACTCTGCTTATTTGTCACGAATTTGTTCACGCTTAGGGTTATAATAGAAGTTTTACCTTCAGTGTCATTTGTAAATAAAATGATGATAATGTAATGATTTTTTGAGTTTATAAACCGTACCGTGTATGGATATTTTACGCATCGATTTTTTTTAATCTCCTCGATTTTTTCGTCGGTTAAAATAATAGGTAACCTCTGTAATATCTGAGATGTTTTAACAGTGTGTAAACAAAGTACTAAAGCCAAAGTACCTTAGTGAAAGTGAGTACTTATTAACGGACTTTTGGAGTTATATTGCATACCTCAGTTTTTCATGTGTGTAATATGAATAATAATGTAAATTATAAGTACCTATTTTTGCTGGATGATGCTGGACATGCAAACAGTACCTACTATTCCATTATGTTTTTTTTGTAAAATACCAACAAAAAATATGACGATGATGCTAACATGAATACGGAATTTATTGTTAAGGCTGTCGAGAAAAAAAGAGCATTGAGTACATACGGGACAGGCATATTTATGCATTTCAACTCATACTCTTCACATTTCACATGATGTTAAAAACTATCACAACAGGGTGTGGCCTGAATCACGGCATCATTAGTGACTAGCCTTTGCTCGCAGCTCTGCCCGCGTGAACGGCTTTTTCCGGGATAAAAAGTAAAATTCCAAATCGGTTCAGTAGTTTCGGAGCCTATTCAATGCAAAAAACAAACAAATAATCTAATCTTTCCTCTTTATAATATTAGTATAGATGTAAACGTTTAATAGTGATGTCCTCACCTCAACAATGTCTAGGTTTTTGGTTCACGTTCTGTTCGAAGTGAAACGTAGCAGCTGCTCTTTCTACAGTATTTACCTACATACATCGCTGGCGTAGTGTTACCAACAGATCTTCATGCAATAAGCTGCAATTTTTACTCGTTTCCTCCTTCGAGAATATCACAAGCATAAGCCAACGGCTTATCCATTAGGCAGCCGCAAACTCATTATGGATAGTGCATCGCGCGGCCTGGGGTACTTTTTGATACTATTTAATTAAGTTTCGTAGTAATGAAATAGTTTTGTTTAGTGACTTCTTTGTGAAAGAAACAAAGTACTGCACTTTGTTCTTGCATGTTTTCTAATCCCCAACGAAAAAGAGGAGTTTAGATGTTTGGTCCCTTTGTTCGTCTATGTTTATGGCGTCGCAGTACTGAAACGGATGCACCAATTTGGATGCGGTTTTTTACTTGAAAACTAATTTGATCAAGAGTGTACATACCTACGTAACCTTGACATGATGTGGTTTTCAATTCTTCGATAATTAATAGCAGAAATAAGTCTTAAGTGGTAGAGCCACACTGTAGACATTTTTGTCTACAGTGTGGATTGGGCCGGCTCAACCGGATTGATGTCACTGTCTCACAGAAAACCGACGTGAGTATCGATTTGCTGTTGCGTTTCGTACGGTGGTCGGTGAGTGAGATATTTAGAGGTCCAAATCCCTTGACCCTTTTCGAATGCCATTCTTTTCCTTTAAGGTCAGCAACGCATCCATGATTTTTCTGGTATTGTAGGGCGTGTTGCTCAATTGCTCATTTGCTCATTTGCTGCTACATAAGTCATATTTTTGGGCCTGTGAATTGAAGACAAAGCGATCACCTAAATAACGTAACGTTTAACAAACGTTAGAAACCGACTTAAATTTTTAGTGGTAGTTAAAGCAATAGCATGTAAATTCCAATACAATAACACAATCTAGACGAGTGTACTGTTGTCCGTTGAGGAGTTTTATTTTTTTACTCCGTACCCCGTCATCAGATCTTAACTAAATTTATATGGCATCGCAGCTAAATTCTATCAAGTGATTTTTTTTCCAACAAAATCGGTCCACAATAGGGTAGTTTCCTATATTGAATTTTATACATTATTTTATAGGCAACAGAAAATGATACGCAAAAGAAACGATTTTATTAAAACACAATCAAAATTGGTTCAGAAATGTGCCCGCAGTTATGATTTTAAATGTTGGTATGAGGAAAAGTGGGTGCGTAGTAGGGATATCTCACTATCTCGCTTGCACGCGTGCACTATAATGAACATTTTACACAGTGACGTCAAAGGTTGCATCGTCTGTCATTTGACAATTACCCCTTCTACAGGATTTGAATGGCTTCTATCTTATTTATTTTTGGTCCGATTTATAAAATTCTTTCTGCAATAGATTTTGAGTAACATAACTTATTGATTTAAATAATAAAAAAAATCTAGTCAACTACCCTATTGGCGGAGAAATCGATGTACATAAAAAAAGCAAAAAAAAAACGCGCCATACTGAGAACCTCCTCCTTTTGAGACAACGCCAATGAATTGATGGACAAAATTTATTATACCGAACCCCACGTAATTTGACAATAGTTATGTACTGAAACTTAGCCCAGCAATACAGGGTTAACTAGTCAGAGTCACATAATGACATATTAGACACAAAGACGGTCTAGGACAACTGCATTAACGTCACAATGAACATTGAACGAAGCAATTTTCTTTAATTGAAATCTATTTAGGTACCTCCATTTAGTTCAACAATTTTCTGTAATGTGTTTGACTATAACACTGGTATACTTCAATATTCTATTTAATTCATCTTATTGTTAGACTTGCACCAAAACTTTTATATGGAAGGTGCTAAAATGCAAAGAGAAAGGTATAGTTTATTTAAAAATATTATTATTTTACCGATCGCGGATTGACACTGATAAGATCCAGACTATTTTAGCAGCGCTATTGCATTGCTTTGCGAGATTATCCTACTTTATAAGTGTTAGGTTAATATACGATGCGACTGGCATATCTATTTTGGACCAAACTCCTGAAATGTAATACTCAAAGAGAAAAAAACATTTGAAATAAAACTAGTTTATACGAATTTTATCGCGGTTTAATTTTTATTTTAGTCCCGACGTTTCGAAAGCTTTTCAGCCTTCGTGGTCACGGGAGAGACTGAGGTGTAGGTCGTCTAAAAATTAAACCGCGATAAAATCCGTATAAACTAGTTTTATTTCAATGTGTAATATTCGCGTAAACCTAAGAAATCATTAAGTTCTATTTGACGCAGTTACCGCGTTTGCTTGTTTGTTTTACAATACAAACCTTCTTCAAGGATCTATAATCTTCTTCAAGGATTACTAATCTTCAAGGAAGTCTCTGTGTGATTGTTTATAAGCAGGCGTGGAGCTTACCATAAGGCGAGCGACGCTGACATGTTCGTTTCGTCATTCGGGCTAGTAAAAACACTCATACGCACTCATACATACGCACTCACGCCTGTAGGCAGATGTGTAACCAGCACACCCACATTTCGCCGAGCGTATCTTCGTCCCACGATGTGATAGGGGGCGAGCCTATCGCCATATCGGGCACAAATTCCAGACTCCGGACTGATATTGAGCGTTTCGTAATAGAAAAACCCAATACCACTTTACCCAACCAGGGGATCGAACCCGAGACCTCAGCGCTAGCCTCAATCGTAACGCATACGCAAGACAACTGCGCCACCGAGGCAGTCACACTACTACTAGTAAAAACACTCATTATTTGCATATACTGCATGGCCACTAGATATACAATGAGTGGTCTCGAATATTGCTTCATGGGAATAAGTAAATAATAACGGAATAATAAATAATAAGTGATAAAAAGATAATCTCACTAAATTCTTTACATACCTATCACCCCAAAGGGTAAGTGAAATTGATTAATCCGTGTTTGATTGCCGTCCCTCAACGACAAAATCAGTAGAGCTTACTACTCGTAAATCAAAGTAAAAATAAAGTGCAATTTAAAGTTTGTCGATTTTCTTGAAGATGGTAACGATTTTTGATGCTGGATATTTTAAATTCCAAATATCTCATACTTTCGAGATTTATGTAAATTGCATCCGTGGTTTAGTATATTTGATTACACTACTATGCATTGCCATATCTATTTGATTTCAATATTTTATTAATAAAATATTATTTCAATATATTCTTTATGCCCTTAAAACGTATAAAATACGTATAGTTGACCTAAAAATAAATATAGTAAAAATTGAAAGGGGTTTGCCAAGAAAACATAGTCTTGATATTTTTAATCAAAATTAAAACAATCACGTATCCTTGATGTATTCGTATCATATTTAATAAAAAATCTGTGTAATTGTTTAGCTATAATAATGCCAAAATATCATACTATATATGCAGCAGAAAATCCTCCCGATGCAGACGGGCATAAAGATTTGCGGGCAAAGATGACCCGAGGCAAGTTCCACCAAGAAAATTAACTTTGCCGTCCACTATATTGCCACTAGGTTTATTCAAACTAAAACTTAGTTTTAAAACACATTGTTCTCGTTATCCGGCGGTTCTGCATTTTAAGCAATAAGTAACGTTTCTGAATTTAATCCCTTTGCCAGTTACTGTGCCAATAAAAGTTAATAAAAGTAGTTGAAAGTAACGAACTTGGAGTAAAATCCAGTATAGTTTTGATAATTGTGAGAGAGTGTCGCGTTACGCGACATACATATCTATACATAAGTGTACCTATAATGATTATTATCATAGTAATTATATCTGACTGTCTCGGTTGCGGAGTTGTAATGCTTACGCGTTGTGACTGGGGCTGACGATGAGGTCTCGGGTTCGATCCCCAGGTCGGGTAAAAGTGATATTGCTTTTTTCTATTACGAAATGCTCAGTATCTGCCTAGAGTCTGGAATTTGTGCCCAGTATCTATCACATCGTGGGACGGAGATACGCTCGGCGAAATTTGGGTGGACTGGTTACACCTATGCCTACCCCTTCGGGGATTACAGGTGTGAATGCGTATGTATGTATGTATTATCTCTACACATCACATACACATAGTAAGACGTATACAAAAGAGTAGAATGATTAATAACTAAGTTATGCTCCCGGATTGGTCTACAATCCGGGAGCATAGATAAAAAGTATCATAGATTTATCTTTGCCTAGATAAAAAGTAGCCTGTGTTCTGTTCTATATCCAGATGAATCTTAATCGTAATCTTATCTATGGTCTACCATTGTATCAATTTCTTTCACTTCCTCGTATGCGAGAGGCCGTCTGGGTTGGTACCACCACTTTGTCTATTTCTGCCGCGAAGCAGCAGTGTGTAAGCACTGTTGTGTTCCGGTTTAAAGGACATTGGAGCCATTTAAATTACTGGGCATTATGAGACTTAACATCTTACGTCTCGGCGTGAGCGCAGTCCAATGCCATGCAGTGCTTAGTAATTCAGTTCTGTATGGTGTTGCTTCTGTTTATGGGCAGGCGTGACGAGGCGAGTACCATCAGGCGAGCGACCTACTCGTTTCGTCACTCAAGCTTATAAAAAACAAAACAAAAAATAATACATTTATAGAACTCCAATAATACACTTATGTAAATATATAACAAATATTAATTCTTTATTTTATTTATTTTTTAGGTGGAAGAGATCCTTCAGACCTTGGGTTTGTGGGAGCATAGGGATACCAGATCCGAGCGGCTTTCAGGTGGTCAGTCGAAGCGCCTGTCTGTCGCGTTGGAGCTGGTCAACAACCCGCCGATTATATTCCTTGATGAACCAACCACGTGAGTATATAATAATAATAATACTAGCCCTGTATTATATACGTCCCACTGCTGGGCACGGGCCTCCTCTACTAAATGAGAGGCCTTAGTCCACCACGCTGGCCTAATGCGGGTTGGCAGACTTCACATACCTTCGAAATTCTTATAAAAAACTTCTCAGGTATGCAGGTTTCCTCACGATGTTTCCTTCACCGTTATAGCAATAATGAGCAATTAAAACGTAAGTAATCCTACTTTTTTTAAGTGGTAAAGTCACGATGTAGACAGTTTTGTCTACAGCATGAATAGGCCAGTTCGATCATTGTTTCACAAAAAACTGACGCAAAGTCTTGCTTGCTGCTTCATTTCGTACGGTGAATAAGATATCCGGTAGCCCAAATCCCTCTCCCTTTCCCAATCCCTTAATTATCCCTTTCCTTTAAGGTCGGCAACGCGCCCGTGATTCTTCTGGTATTGTGGCCGTAAATGGGCGGTGGAGATCACTTACTATCAGGTGATCCACTTGCTCATTTCCCGGCCTATGCTATAAAATTCTACTTCCTACTACTATTATAAATGTGAAAGGTTTGTGCGTTTGTGAATTTGTATGTTTGTAAGTAAATCACGCCTTTTGCTAGCGGCTCCGTCTGCGTGGTCGGTCTTTTGCGGGATAAAAAGTAAGCCTATCTCCTACTCCAGGCTATGGTCTACTTGTGTGCTAAATTTCATCCAAAACCGTTTAGCCGTTACGACGTGATTCACTAACAAAGTAAACATCCAAATTCACAAACTCACATACATTTTCATTAACCTTTAATTATTTTTTATTAGCTTTAACGACGAGACGAGCAGGTCGCTAACCTCATCACAATTTATGGTTGAGTCTTCGATTCGAGAAATCACACTAGAGTTCCCCGGGATTGGAATTGTGCCTGGCATCGCCATGCGCCATATGCTCGCCCCCTATCACTCCATGGGTTGGAAAATGTATGAACGGCGAACCCTAAGTGTAGCACTAGTTGCATATCTGCCTAATCTTTCGAGGATACCAACATGAGCATATGTTTAAATTCTCGTTTCCTATCTGCATCCAGAATATCTCTTTTAATTAATATCCACCACATATTTATATAGCAGAATATAGGTATCTTGTTTATTAGAATAAGGTACAAAATAATTTGATTAAGTATTAAATGTAATTGTAAATGTTATTTTTGTAGTTTATACCAATAAAGACGTACTTCACGATCGAAACGCGCTTAATACATAAAAACACAATTACTTGAGTAACACTCGCGGGATTACGAGATAATCGCTAAATGGCCTGAGGGAACCTTCCTCCGGGATCAGATGAGTTATCGCTGTAATTATAATCTGGACATCTGCGTTAGCCAACTGATACGATACTGAGAATATCATTTCCTAAGGAAAATGAGAGTAATGTTAATTCGCGAGATAAGGTAATACCTACTTTTAGCCGCAAGTCGGTGATCTTAAGACTAATGGCCAACTTCAAATTGTTCTCTGTAAAATTCAAATTCTGTAAATTGAATCATAATATATTACTTTTGTTTAATGACATAAGTATATAAGTTTACAGTCGCGTTACGGCACTCGTACGGAATAGACGGGCGCGGGCGTGTAATTAACTAAGTATCACTATCGACGTTTTGTGTTTGATTCATTCAACGCACGGTGACCTTGGTGCCGGCCGGCCGGCCGCACCGATAAGTGCAAACTATTTTATAATGTACCGTCGTTTAAACTACAATACTAATAATGGAAAATAATAGTTTAATTAATGAACATGACATGACTGAGAACAGTGGAGAATATGAGGAAGAAGTCAGTATACAGGCCGAGATGAGTAACTATACAAAAGGCGTAAAAAGGGTAAGAGATGAGAATGATACAGATATAGATACTGATTGGACTTTAATTCAGAGAAAGGGGAAAAAAGTAAAAGAGAGAGATAATATTGAAATATACATTTCTTGTAAAGAGAAGTTGCCGAAACAATTTTCTTTGGCGAAATTACTAAAAGAAGAGGGAATAAAGGATATTGCTAATGTAAAATACCTAAATCAGTATAAAGTACGAATTGATTTTATAAGTATAAACAGTGCGACTAAGTTGGAGATGTGCACGAAATTCATTGACAAAGGCTGGAGGTTCTATAGGGCCATGGAGATGACCCACTCCTATGGTGTAATAAAAAATGTAGACATTGATATGTCGGATGAAGAAATTCGTGAAGCTATTACTTGCCATAATGGTATACAGCTTGTATCTATCAATCGTCTCAAAAAACTAAATTTTGATAAAAATATTAGCGGAGAATTGTGGGTTCCGAGCGAAGCTGTTAAACTTTGTTTTAAAGGTTCAAGTATCCCTTCGTATGTATATGTGGATGAGTTGAGGATAAAGGTTGATCCTTATGTATTTCCCGTGACCCAATGCCACAAATGCTGGAAGTTCGGACACACCATGAAGACATGTAGTTCGAAAAACCAAGTCTGTCCAAAATGCGGTGGTGAACATGCAAATTGTGATTGCAAATCTTTTAAATGTGTCAATTGCCTTGGTAGTCATATGGCCTTGATTAAATCATGCCCAGTCTATATTAAAGAAAAGAAAATTAGAGACTTGATGGCAGAATTCAACTGCACGTATCGAAAAGCCTTAATGTTGTACGTTCCCCCCGATAGCCCTACGCATGAAAAAAGCGAACCAGACAATTTGCCCAATTTCTCCACTGCAATGATTGGTACCATTCCATCTGAATCGTACAATACCCCCACATTTGCTAATACTGTTAAAACGGAAGCCGTTATCCACCAAGAGAAGCCTCAGAAATATTTTACCCATTTCCAAAAAAAACGATCCCAAAGGCCGGACACTCCTGGCATTGATTTAGTATATAATTTGGAACCAGCCCCATATGAAATTATCTCTGACCCAAGTAATTCCGCCAATGCGACATCCTCTGAGAGTAAAACCCGAGATGTAAAGTTCGATGAATTATTAACAAGATTAAAGGAGATAATATTTTTGAGGAATGATACTATACAATCAAAATTTTATGACGTGATTAAATGCTGCATACAGTGGTTAATTTTAGTGGTAGTTGATAATATTGCGGATTGGCCTGTATTAAAGAGTTTATTTGATTTAATTAATGGATAAGTGTAAACTAACGTGTAAACTTAATATTATACAATGGAATGCTCAAAGTGTACGCCCCAAATTAGCATCATTTGTAAGCTTACTGTCTCAAGAATATATACATATTGCTACCTTAAACGAAACGTGGCTAGCACCAGATAGTCCACTAAAAATAAGTGGCTATAGCATTTACCGTAAGGACAGAAACGACAGCTATGGAGGTGTGGCTATAATTATTCATTCTTCAATTAAATCACAATTACATTATGTGCAAGTTACCTCTCCAATAGAAGTTGTATGCGCGAAAATTTTTAATTGCCATGATATCGAACATATCATCTCTATTTACTGTCCCCCATCTATTCAAACAAGTCAAAAGGACTGGGATGAAGTTTTTTCTTTATGCAGGAAAAAGACATTGTTATTGGGGGATTTTAACGGACATCACAGAAACTGGTCATCCAAAACAGATCGCAGGGGTAATCAAATTTTTGGCGCTACGCTAGACCATCAATTTGTTATACTAAATAGCGGCAAATCAACGCGCATTAGATTACGTGACGGTATATTGCAGCAATCATCTCCAGACATATCTGTGGCATCTTCGGACATAGCCCTTAAATTTGATTGGTCACCTCTAAACGAAACCCTAGGTAGTGATCATTGTGTTATTAAAATTTCGTCTTATATTAATTTAAATTCTAACAATATTATACGTAGAAACTTCAAAAAGGCCGACTGGGACGCCTACAAAGATTTATTACAAAGGTTATTCTCACAATTTAAATTTTCCGAAAATTCTCAAACTTGTTACGACTTATTTATTGAATATATTAATATAGCCGCAGACTTGTATATACCATACGTTATAGCTAATCAAAATCCGACTAAAAAGTTTGCTCCGAAACCTTATTGGAACGGTGAGCTATCGAAATGTGTCGCGGAACGTAGGCTAGCATTAACAAACTTTAGACGGAATCCCATCCCTCAAAATCTAGATGTTTTAAAGGATAAAATTCGAATTGCACAAAAGTTTATCCGTAAAGCCAAACGTGAAACATGGCAATCATTTTGTTCATCTTTAGACTCAAAGTCTTCTCCTAGTGAGGTGTGGCAAAAAATGCGGTGGATTAAAGGACACAGTAATTCACCTAGATATCATGTCGATGAAAACAGAGCCTATAAGTTACTTCGTAATCTAACGCCAGATTTTGTGCGTCCCGCTGACGTATCCTTTTCTTCTTGTAACACTGAATTAGATGTTGTTATTACGGCCCAAGAATTAGAACGTGCTATCCGGTCTAAAGACACATCACCTGGTCATGATAATATATCATATTCTATGTTAAAAAAATTGCCACACAACGGAAAGCAGATATTACTTATTTTATATAATAATTTTTACAGCCTGGGCTATGTACCGAGCCAGTGGCGACACATTACTGTTGTGCCAATCCCCAAACCGGGCCGCGATCCCACTAGTTTATCATCATTGAGACCTATATCAATGATATCCTGTCTCTGTAAAGTCTTTCATACTATTCTAATGAATAGATTAGAATGGTTTATTGAAAAAAATTGTTTGCTATCTAATGAAACAACGGGTTTCAGAAAATGTCACTCGACTTTAGATAATTTAGCAAATCTAATTTTATGGGTTTCGCTAAAAAACAACCAAAAATTGCCTGTTTTATAGACATCGATAATGCATATAACAATATAGATGTAGTGAGTTTAATGCAAATATTGGATAAATTAGGAATAGGGTATATTATGTGTACATACATTTGGAATTACCTCAAAGAAAGAAATCTAGAAATTATCTCGAATAACTACTGTTTAAACCGCAGTACGAGTCGAGGGTTGGCCCAGGGTGATCCACTATCTCCACTGTTATTTAATATTGCCACTATGTCGATTTGCAAAAAAATACGTCACGTCTATGTTTCGCAGTATGCAGATGACTTTATTTTGTACACAACTGGCAATGTCATGACATTTGTAACTCAGCATTTACAAGTCGCATTAAACACGTTATGTAATATACTTCTAAATTTGGGGTTGGAAATTTCGGGGCCTAAAAGTAAAGTATGTATTTTTAAAAGAGGCCATAGGAGAGAAACTATTAATCTGAAGATTAAAGAGGTGTCATTGCCAGTTGTGGACAATATAAAATACTTGGGACTATGGTTGGACAGATCGTTAAGATGGTCTAAACATATAAATGAAACTAAAGACAAAGTAGTTAAGTTTGTAAATATTTTTAACATTCTTAGTGGATCGCAATGGGGTGTACATCCCACTCACATGAGGCGGTTATATATTTCTTTGGTTCGTAGCAGGATGGACTATGCTAGTTTTTTTTATGACAGTGCTTCCCGAACACAACTAAATAAACTTGATAAAGTTCAAAATATATTTATGAGACTTATAGGAGGATTTATTAAAAGTACGAGCATACACTCCATGGAAAATGAACTTTACCTACAACCTCTATACATACGGAGACACTATTTGGCAGGACAGTTTTGGCTTACATCAAAATCTTATACAAAAAATAAAATCATGACCTTATTAGACGAATTTCAGTCTCTGTCGCATAATGCAAGACCGAGAAAATCTATATTAATCAGCGTCCACGAGTACCTTAAAACGATTGACGTACATGTTAGCCCTCAACTAGACATTTTTAGTTTGGAAACCTGGGTAACTAATATAGATCTTTCTAAAATAATAAAATCAGAATTACCAGAAGTTAAAAAAGCAAAAAGATTATATACTTACAATACACTTAGAGCAATCTGTGTACAATATATCAAACAAAATTATAATCATTTCTATAATTTTTTTACGGATGGATCAAAAGATAAATGTAGTGTTGGGGCGGCGCTCTTTGACATACAATCAAATACTTCAGTAAAATTTCACATAAAACAGAATGTAAGCATAATGTACGCTGAACTTATTGCTATCGCTGAAGCACTATCATATATTGATTCATTTTGAAGTGGTGACTATGTTATTTTCACAGATTCAAGGAGTGCTCTCCAACATGTGACTCGTTGTACTTTAAAAAAGCGAGGAACCCCGATGGCGTACGCTATATTAAATTGCATTTTAAAACTTAGTAGCAAAAACAAAAATGTTGTACTACAGTGGGTACCTGCTCATATTGGTTTAATTGGAAATGAAAGAGTTGATATGTTGGCTAAGGATGCTTTAGATGGTGGTTTGGACTTTTCAGTTTCTCCTTATTTTACTGATCTCTTGTATCTGGTTAAAAATAGATGCGTTGAGTTTTGGGCAGAATACTTTGATCAGAGGTCACTAACCAAAGGTATCTGGTATAGGACAATCCAACCTAATATACATCGGTTTCCGTGGATTGATCATGCCAATATGAGCAGGTCGGATACTGTATTAGCGTTACGACTTCGTACGGGACACATACCACTGAACAGATTTGCATTTCTAATGGGTAAAGTTAACTCTCCGAATTGCACCTTATGCAATATAGTAGAGGATATACATCACATTCTTGTGGAATGTGTCCGGAACGAGGAGCAAAGAAATATATTATTTCCTAGGTCTAATTATAATATTGGTATATGTAACAGCATACTTGCTTTACCTTCTTCGAAGGAGGCGATTATGTTGTATAGTATAGCTAACGCTGCCTTTGTTAACAGATCATAATTTATAAGTTTATATAGCATGTATACAATGAGGGTGGCATTATCACTTAGTGATAAAACTCTCCTAAAATCAATAAAGGAAAAAAAAAAAAAAAAAAAAAAAAAAGTATATAAGTTTAGTGGTAATTGTCGATTTAGGATCGTCGTGCAATGACCTCGGCATGAGAAGAAATGCCGAAACAAACTTAAGGTCGTTAGTGATACTCATAGATTCTGATATATATTCTCATAGATTATAGCAGTGATAGCTTAGTGGGGACTGGTATGGACTGTCGAGACGAAAGTCGCAGGTTCAAAACCAGCCCCAGGAGCATATACCTCTGACTTTTCTAAGTTATATGTGTATTAATTGCTAATTATTCCTTGCTTTAACGGTGAAGGAAACATCGTGAAGAAACCTGAATACTTGAGAAGTTCTCCATAAGAATTTCGAAGGTATGTGAAGTCTGCCAACCCGCATTAGGCCAGCGTGGTAGACTAAGGCCTAACCCCCTCTCATTCAGTAGAGGAGGCCCGTGCCCAAGTGGGACGTATATAACAGAGCGCTAGTATTATATAGATTCTGATGCTCAGCTTAGTAGACCTGATACACATTTGTATCTGACTGCATAGCGACGACGGTACACATACTGAAAAACCCAATAGAGTTAGAGCTATATGGGTAGTCGCGTTTTGGGGTCTTCCAGTGTATGGCTAGTAAGGGTATTGCCACTATCAAGTATGGTAGACTAAGGATAAGACTAGAAGAATAAGGATGTCATCTATGTCAGATGACAGCTGTATGGGTTACCGCACATTAGTATAGAATCATCTAGCAACGTAAGCAAATATAATTTTCATTATAATGTATCATTTGTCATTTTCATATCAAATCAGTTGCAATAAAGCACTTAACGGAAAGGTTTTTTATATCATATATTAAATCGCACCCCGTATCATATCAATGTGTGCAGTCTTGACTATCACAAGACACACGCATCACACAGCACCTTATAAATACGCTCGCCATTATGAGGAGCACATTTCTCTCCCGACTGGCGAGGTACCTAGAACTGAGTGTTATCCGTGTTCACACGTGTGGTGAGCGACAAGCCCGGGTGTAGGGGACGGACACGGAACACTACACCCAGTAACCTCAGTTGCGTTTGTACTCGTACTGCACTGTATTTACCATCAGGTGCAGTGTAATCACTTTGCAATGTCAGGATAATAAAATGTACTGCCATAAAAGGAGCATTGGGATTAAAAATGTTCATTGTCTCGTTCCCACGAATCCTGTTTTAAGACAAGTCAAAATTATGACTTCATTATATCGGAGAGCTATAGAAGAATATTTATTACAGCAAAAAACAAGGTCATAGTATAATATTGAAGTGTAGAAAAGTATCAATTATGACTTCATTATATCGGAGAGCTATTAAAGAATATTTATTACAGCAAAAAACAAGGTCATAGTATAATATTGAAGTGTAGAAAAGTATCAATTATGACTTCATTATATCGGAGAGCTATAAAAGAATATTTATTACAGCAAAAAACAAGGTCATAGTATAATATTGAAGGGTAGAAAAGTATCAATTATGACTTCATTATATCGGAGAGCTATAAAAGAATATTTATTACAGCAAAAAACAAGGTCATAGTATAATATTGAAGTGTAGAAAAGTATCAAATATGACTTCATTATATCGGAGAGCTATAAAAGAATATTTATTACAGCAAAAAACAAGGTCATAGTATAATATTGAAGTATAGGAAAGTATCAATTATGACTTCATTATATCGGAAAGCTATAAAAGAATATTTATTACAGCAAAAAACAAGGTCATAGTATAATATTGAAGTGTAGGAAACTATCAGTTATGACTTCATTATATCGGAGAGCTATAAAAGAATATTTATTACAGCAAAAAACAAGGTCATAGTATAATATTGAAGTGTAGAAAAGTATCAATTACGACTTCATTATATCGGAGAGCTATAAAAGAATATTTATTACAGCAAAAAACAAGGTCATAGTATAATATTGAAGTGTAGAAAAGTATCAATTATGACTTCATTATATCGGAGAGCTATTAAAGAATATTTATTACAGCAAAAAACAAGGTCATAGTATAATATTGAAGTGTAGAAAAGTATCAATTATGACTTCATTATATCGGAGAGCTATAAAAGAATATTTATTACAGCAAAAAACAAGGTCATAGTATAATATTGAAGGGTAGAAAAGTATCAATTATGACTTCATTATATCGGAGAGCTATAAAAGAATATTTATTACAGCAAAAAACAAGGTCATAGTATAATATTGAAGTGTAGAAAAGTATCAAATATGACTTCATTATATCGGAGAGCTATAAAAGAATATTTATTACAGCAAAAAACAAGGTCATAGTATAATATTGAAGTATAGGAAAGTATCAATTATGACTTCATTATATCGGAAAGCTATAAAAGAATATTTATTACAGCAAAAAACAAGGTCATAGTATAATATTGAAGTGTAGGAAACTATCAGTTATGACTTCATTATATCGGAGAGCTATAAAAGAATATTTATTACAGCAAAAAACAAGGTCATAGTATAATATTGAAGTGTAGAAAAGTATCAATTACGACTTCATTATATCGGAGAGCTATAAAAGAATATTTATTACAGCAAAAAACAAGGTCATAGTATAATATTGAAGTGTAGAAAAGTATCAATTATGACTTCATTATATCGGAGAGCTATAAAAGAATATTTATTACAGCAAAAAACAAGGTCATAGTATAATATTGAAGTGTAGAAAAGTATCAATTACGACTTCATTATATCGGAGAGCTATAAAAGAATATTTATTACAGCAAAAAACAAGGTCATAGTATAATATTGAAGTGTAGAAAAGTATCAATTACGACTTCATTATATCGGAGAGCTATTAAAGAATATTTATTACAGCAAAAAACAAGGTCATAGTATAATATTGAAGTGTAGAAAAGTATCAATTATGACTTCATTATATCGGAGAGCTATAAAAGAATATTTATTACAGCAAAAAACAAGGTCATAGTATAATATTGAAGGGTAGAAAAGTATCAATTATGACTTCATTATATCGGAGAGCTATAAAAGAATATTTATTACAGCAAAAAACAAGGTCATAGTATAATATTGAAGTGTAGAAAAGTATCAAATATGACTTCATTATATCGGAGAGCTATAAAAGAATATTTATTACAGCAAAAAACAAGGTCATAGTATAATATTGAAGTATAGGAAAGTATCAATTATGACTTCATTATATCGGAGAGCTATAAAAGAATATTTATTACAGCAAAAAACAAGGTCATAGTATAATATTGAAGTGTAGGAAACTATCAGTTATGACTTCATTATATCGGAGAGCTATAAAAGAATATTTATTACAGCAAAAAACAAGGTCATAGTATAATATTGAAGTGTAGAAAAGTATCAATTACGACTTCATTATATCGGAGAGCTATAAAAGAATATTTATTACAGCAAAAAACAAGGTCATAGTATAATATTGAAGTGTAGAAAAGTATCCAATATTACTTGGTCCGTTTTGCATTTACTATTGTCGTAAAAATTCACTTTCATGATTTCCATTCGTTTAAGTTAATTTGAAGTGGACAAAAGTCCTCAAAATGAAGGTAAACAAAATCAACACAAAGAGAAGTAATTGGCTTAATCACCAGGGCCTGTAATAACATTTTATTGGACGTAAACCCAAGGCGTGTTTGGAAAATCCGAGCATTTACCAACAAAATTTCCAAGTGTTGCTGCCAGTATAAAGGTGTTCCTAAAATTCTCGGAATTCAGATATTTGGTAAAGATGCTGTTCAACTTCATCGTCATCTTCACTTGTCTAAAATATTTGATTTTGTAAAATCATCAGTTTGCAGTTCCATGTCCTGCAATAAATTTGGGTATCGGATCTCATATTTGGGTTTTATTTTCCGAATGACTATCTTCTGACCAGATTATTATAATTACTTCGTTTGAAAAGATAACGCTGTTTAGGTAAATAAAAATACCTACGTTATTGACCCTAAACATACATTGCTAATATGGCTTAATATTAATATACTTAGTTATTTAGACTATTTATGGCATACTTAAGTTGTTCTCACTGTCTTTTAATACTTAGTCTTCTAGAATCGTATTTTTTAGATTATTTAATAGCTGAAATATCTCATGGCATCTAAATTTCAGTAGTTTTTGTGAATTTGTATTTCCGTAGTAGTGCGGTAAGATGTCACTGGGTCTTTTAATAATGTTGTCAGTCACAGTCTTTCTTTCTGCTTGCCGTTATTCTGCCTTAATGCCAGGGTCGGCCTTCTCGTATCATAGATTTGACAGTATTAGGTATTATATTAAGCGATCCGCCGTCTAACTGAGCGGAAAATTTATGAACGCCTGCAGGTTTTGTGTGAGCAAACAATAACAATAATGTTTTGCATCCATTGTTTTACTGGTCTCTCTTGCGTTTACTTGTGTGCATTATATATGTCCCACTGCTGGGCACGGGCCTCCTCTACGCGCCTAAGGCGGGTATGCGGCTTATTAAATTAATCGTAATAATAAGTTTTCCTTACTTATTTTCGGAGTTCTTTATTCTATCTCTGACCCTCAGAACTCGCAACGGGAATCAAGTTTCGCCATTGCCTCGTACGTTAACCAGCAGAGTGTACCACGTGCAGGTGAGGTTGACTTTGGGCCTAAGATGTTGGTGGCCCACTTACACTCCGCATTAAAGCACCAATAGTACGTGAGCAATATTGCCATTTCCTACAAAAATGAAGTCCGATAAATTGTTCATTCACACGCAGTTCTCTATACGTAAGGGCACATTCGACCCATGGATGTACAATGAATGCCGCTACTACAATTACGACACAGCGTACCTACTCATTTTGATGAAAAATATCCAATTTTTACGGAATAGACAATTCAGCTGGCAACACGTTGTTTACTCAGTGCCGGGTAGCTAGCAGAAGTCAATTTTGCCAAATATTGGCAATACAGCTCGGAAAGGAGCGCAACCGCCTCACTAAGTAATCCGTTTTTTTACAAACACATAAAATGGGAGTATTCGCGGGATTTCCCGGTTATCCTTCTAGTACATTTCCGTCGAATGTCATGGATATCGAAATCCAGACGCCTTTACATTGAATACAAGTAATAGATTTCTGTGCTCTTGAATTTATTTTAAGATACACATCACTGGCGATAAAGGCAAATCTCCTATTTTAGCTGTTAAAGTTTTAGCGCCCGAATACTGAAGCGCTACTCAACTGTCTGACAGCTAACGGCTATTGTAAATGATAAATAATGTAATTCTGCTGGGCCACTTAAACATCTAGGCTGAATACTCCAGTTTACTATATGACTTGTACCATTTTATTGTTGCGAACAACATCCCCTACCAATGTTTACTTGTAACTCATGAGCGCCGTTTACTTAGGGTTGCCGTAATATTTTGTTAATTTTTTACCCTTAATGATTGATTTTTTTTGAGCAATTACATTATCAAGACCCTTTATTGTGCCCATAAGAAAAGTGTATAGAACTACTACTAGAAAATGAGTATATCAATTAGTAGAGTCGATGATAAACTTCATCACGTGAACTATCAGTATCACAACTTCCATAACTGTAAATAAAAAAATATAAATTGAATTTGTATAAAGTTAATAAAAAGTTTCTAAAGGTTATTTAAAATGGCCACCCTAAAAAGTCCATTTCAATAAACCCATAATCGTATATTATAGACTATCTACATTTTACGTAGGTACCTAAGAAAGAGAAAAGGCAGCCCTAAGCCATAAGCATCTTTTCAATTCTATACGTGTGTAAACGACTTTAGTTCAATCGTTTGAAATAATTCACATCGATTTGGGCAGCATCCGCACGAAAGTTACGCAAAGTTTCATGTTGCGTTAAAATGTTGTTTTAAACATAAATTCTCAAGGGTGCTTAACTTTATGGTTCTATTAATTAATTGTATTTGTTAGGTGGGTCAGCGAACCATAAAAATACAAGCGTGTTAATTTTAGCAACGGAAGCATTACATGCTATGACATAATATTGCAAATTGTAGTACTTATGACCAAAATAAATCGAATGGTGGCGATATAGCCTGATACATAGCAGCTACCGTACACAATATGATGACAAACCTACTACAGTGGTTCGTTTAGGTGATTCGCTTGTCGGGTTCAGTCAGTTTATATCCATACTTCAGGCCGCCATTACTGGAGGTGCAACGTCACTAGATGATCGACATTATATCTAGATTGCACTGTATTTATCACCAGATGCAATGCCACCACTTTGATGTGCCAAAAATCACCTAAAGCAGCTAAATAGTACAAGGTGGTAGGTCCCTCGTATGCGAGAGGCCGGCTGGGTTGGTACCACCGCTTTGTCTAATTCTGCCGCTAAGCAACAGTGTGTAAGCACTGTTGTGCTCCGGTTTAAAGGACATTGAAGCCAGTAAAATGACTGGGCATTATGAGACTTAACATCTTATGTTTCGGGGTGACGAGCGCAGTCCAGTGTCATGCAGTGCTTTGTTATTTAAAGTTTTGTGTGGCGTTGCTTCTGTTTATGAGCAGGCGTGGCGCTTACCATCAGGCGAGTGACCTGCTCGTCTCGTCACTCGAGCTAATAAAAGATAAAAAAATCTTCTTCCACTTGCTCATATCCCACTCGCAGTGAGATCGGTGTAACATGCTTTTAACATATGTTACAGAAAGTTGGCTTGAAGTTTGTACGAGCGGCCGCCTGTCTGATGTCAACCCCTCTGGGTATAAAACACTCAAACCAGAAACAAATATTTGTGGATCACACAAAAGAAATCTCGGTGCGGGTATCAAACCCACGGCCTCTCGCTTCACAGATGAGCTTAATGATATTTTATTATTTTCTCCACAGAGGTTTGGACATCGTCTCCATCCGACAGCTTGTGGTTTTACTCAGGCTGCTGTCCCGCCAAGGAAGAACGATTATCTGCACAGTCCATCAACCTTCGGCATCCCTCTTCACGCTGTTCGACAGGGTGTACGTCCTGGCTAAGGGCATGTGCTGTTATCAGGTAAATTTTATAACTTTTTACTACCATTTACCCGCGGCGCCGCAAGACTTTTCCGAAATAAAACGTAGCCTATAATCGTCTCCAGGGTCCGATCTATCTCTACATCAAAATTTATCAAAATCGGTTCAACGATTTAGGCGTGAAAGCGTAACAAACAAATAGATATTTTTTTTCATAAAAAGTATCCTATGTTACTTCTTATACCTCCAAGAATATGTGTACAAAGTTTCATGATGATGATGGTTAAGTAGTTTCCGCGTGAAAGCATAACAAACAAACTTACATTCACATTTATAATATTAGTATGATAAACCGATGTCAAAAAGGAGATTTCCAATTTATATGCTCACTCATAAATCCGATAAATATGCACTGATTTGGATTTTGTTTTTGTTTGAAAGAGGTTTTTTCCGTGGTGGTCGTATATAAATTAGGATCTGATGATACGCTTGCTGCTGCGTTTTGTACGATTAGTGAGATCTGGAAGCCCAAATCCCCTCCTTTTCCCAATCGCTTAATTACCCCTTTCGTTTAAGGTCGGCAACGCCCTATGATTCTTCTGGTATTGTGGGCATTCATGGTCGGTGGAGATCACTTACTACCAAGTCACCCACTTGCTCGTTTGCCTGCCTATGCTATAAAAAAGTTACATAACTTGAAATAGTTTTTCACTTTAAAAATTGTATCTAATATTACAAAAACGTCTTAGATTAGAAAGCGTAAAAGTTGAAGATACTAAATGTTATGTCTCCTATATTTAATAATAAAAATAGACAAAGTGGCAAAAGACGGACGAAAGATACCAGTCACGAAAGATCTACCACCTAGTGTAATTCACAATACAAGTAGATAGTCTTTTCATTTGTGGTAGAGAAACCGTAAACTGTGGAATCTAGATTTAAATTTCCATGCTACAAATTCTTGGGCATTTTCTATTTGAAACCTATTTCCCCGGATCGAAGTTGACGTCAAGTTGGCTGGAGGTCGTAACACCATCCATATAATTTCTGTATCAGGTACCAAAATACTGCGTCGACACCATGGGTAAAAGTATAGGAAAATGTTGCTCCACAGAATTACAAAGTTAACGTAAAACAATTATAAAATACAAGAAAAATCCCTATCAGATGTAATCTCTACAAATTAAGCACAAATTGAGATCGCTATTAATATTCCGCATAGCATAATCGAGTTTTAAAAACACATTAATCGTACCTTCGGCCACAGCCTGACGACCTCAAAATGTAATGTTTCTCAAAGTTTGATTGTCTCTACGCGAACTAATTACTGAACTCCTGACAACAGAAGATGCCAATCAATCAAAAGTTTTTGAACCTTAATTTATCCGGGTAATAAAGAGGTTTATGATCATTCAATGAACCAATTAGTTTGTGCTGTTTTTGACACGAGTAGTATAAATCTTTCTTTTCTTTCTGACTGGCGTTACCCCGGCTTAATGCCAGGGTTCGCCTTCTTTAGATTTGACGGGTATTTGGTATTATGTGGGGTGATCTGTCGTTTGACCCCCACAACCCGCAACGGGACCCAAGTTTCGCCATTGCCTCGTCTGTTAATCAGCAGAGCGTACTACGTGTAGATGAGGTTAGCTTTGGCCCTAAGATGATGGTGGCCCTCCAAACACGAGTAGTCCAAAGAAAACCTTAATTCCCATAGCCCAGCGAGGAAACTGCAGCTTTAAGATTTGCCGAATAATCGCTTGTTGCAAAATGGCGATGAGTTTGGCTCGTAGTGTGTAACTCATCATACAATTTCCAACACAATAATGGTTTGCTCGCCTATCAATCAGCTCCAGTTACCAGGGGGCTTAGCATCTTTATTTATTTATTTGTTTGTTTATTTATTTACAATCGCACTACAGACAACTGTTACAAAAATCATTTAACTAATTGCATAGGTACACATACGAGTATTTGGTTTTATAACAGACAGGTGTCCAAAATGTGCAAGAATAAGAACGTATGCAACACGAGATAATTTTGTCGATTCGTTTTGTCGTGAAAAACTAGTTTTATCTGGTTATCTAATTGGTCTATGTCTATCAAAGCTAACAAAGTTGTATACATGACACGATATTTTTTTTATTAGCTTGAATGACGAGACAAGCAGGTCGCTCGCCTGATGATAAGCGCCACGCCTGCTCATAAACAGAAGCAACGCCACACAGAACTTTAAATAACAAAGCACTGCATGACACTGGACTGCGCTCCTCACCCCGAGACATAAGGTGTTAAGTCTCATAATACCCAGTAATTTCACTGGCTTCAATGTCCTTCAAACCGGAACACAACAAATTACACACTGTTGCTTGGCGGCAGAAATAGACAAAGCGGTGGTACCAACCCAGCCGGCCTTTCGCATACGAGGGACCTACCACCTCGTTATGTCAAATGTAGATATAAAGTACAGAAAATAGGAGTCCGCAGTCTGGAATTGTGCCCGATAAGGCGATAGGCTCGCCCCTTATCACATCATGGGACGGAGGTACGCTCAGCGAAATGTGGGTGTACTGGTTACACCTCTGCCTACCCCTTTGGGGCTTACAGGCGTGAGTGCGTATGTATGTATCGGATATTTTTTGCGTGTACTGATATGTGTGCGTAAGCCAATTCGTATTTTCTTTATTTTATATAAACCTCTTTCCATAATATTACCCTTTTGCCTATATAACACCCTTAAATAACCCATATTAAAAGCAATCTTATATTTCAATCCAGGCCACGTAAAGTCTGCTGAACTGCTGAACAAAGCCCCATTTAGACTTTGCTAAGCACCACTTGATAGTCATTTGAAAATTAAACAGCCACTTCTCTGATTCATTTCAGCGTGGCTCTATAAATTTTCATTTTATGAGTGGTAGAGCCACGCTGTAGATACTTTTGTCTACAGCATGTATGGGTCGGCTCATCCGAATCATTACCACTGTCTCACAGAAAACCGGCGTAAAGTAGCAGCTTGCTGCTGCGTTTCGTACGGTGAGTGAGATATCCGGAGGCCCAAAACCCCTCCCCTTCCCAATCCCTTAATTATCCCTTTCCTTTAAGGTCGGCAACGCACCCATGATTCCTTTGGTATTATGGGCGTACATGGGCGGTGGAGATCACTTACCATCAGGTGATCCACTGGCTCGTTTGCCGGCCTATGCAATAAAAAAATAAATAAAAAAAGCTTCGGCCAATCTAGAACTTTATCTCATAGTTAAATATTACTCGTGTAAACTATTAATTAAAAGCAGTATATCATGAAAGTAATTTGTAACAATATTGGTTAGTTTGTAAAACAAGGGTTTAAGTATTATTATTTCGCATAACCTCTAAATTTATAATTGACAGCCTCCGTGTCGCAGCGGGCGAGTAGCCGGCTGCGAAGCGAGAGGCCATGGGTTCGATTCCCGCACTGAGGCAAAT
This sequence comes from Mimas tiliae, assembly GCA_905332985.1. Classification (NCBI taxonomy): domain Eukaryota; kingdom Metazoa; phylum Arthropoda; class Insecta; order Lepidoptera; family Sphingidae; genus Mimas; species Mimas tiliae. The sequence continues at coordinate 4,464,077 of HG995248.1, read as the reverse complement.
GATTGTGTGATCCACAAAAATTAGTTTCGGGTCTGGGTGTTGTGGGACCGCAAGTCCCTCGTAGTTCCTGATACCCACGATACAGGTTTACCTAGTGTGGGGTCAGGACTATGTGTGTGACTGTTGGGTGTATTTATTTATTTATTTAATTTGCAACAAATCAATTTTTTTCTGTGCATTACTCTGATCATTTTGTAAACTTTTTGAACCATCCTTTATTCGTCTCTATTTTTTTTTGTATTTGGTCATAATGTTTTTTTGATTACGGATGACGAAACGAGTAGGTCGCTCGAAGACACCACACAAACTTGCACCGCATGGCACTGAACAGTGCTCGTCACCCCGAGACATAAGTTGTTAAGTCTCATAATGCTCACTAATTTCACTGGCTTCAATGCCCTTCAAACCGAAACACAAAATAGTACAAGCGGTGGTACCATCACAGACGGTCTCTCGCATACGAGGGGCCTACCACCTAGTAAAATTATCATTCGTATCATTCAGTTATCATATATTTCTATGAACGCAACCAATGCAGCTAAAAGTCTGTGATGAAACACTACTCATTTGCACTAACTGGAATATTTGTTAAGAATATGTTTTTTACATACATACATAAGCACGTTTGTAATCCCCGAAGGGGTAGGCATATGTGTACAGTGTACCCACATTTCGCCGAGCTAATTTCCATCCTATGATGTGATAACGGACGAGCCTATTGCCATACTGCGGTTTTTTATCCAGTCCTCAAGAAAAAGTATGTGAAACTACACATGATGGTATGTAAGCTCATTCTAATCTAAATAATTTCGACGTTTATCGCTGGACATACGATACGCTACATCTCTAGCTAAATACAATATAATAGTCTACAACTTAAAAACTAATTGCCGTTCACTGGTTCACACGTATAGGTAATAAGTATATAAAACAAAAGATAATTAGAGCTTAAGAAATAAAGAGAAAGCTTTGCAACATTGAAATAAGATAACTAGAATGATAACTCTCATATGAATCTGCCAAAAATACGGCTCCACTTACTTACACATGCAAAGGTAAAATCACACGTAACACTCAACACGCAACAAAAATTAATGAACGTTGAAAATCAACTTTATTTCATAAGAATATTAAATTTCTAAATCGAGATACGACGTTCCGCACCGCGCAAAAAATTAGACATATTATTAAGTGTCAACTAGAGATTATGAATTGATGAATGAACGAGCTGCACCGACTTTTATAGCCCCGCCCCCTTGCACAGAGTTTTGGTAGGGTCATTTTTTGTTTGAGTTTTCGATGCTTAGCAACCGTCTCGCCGTAGTGATAGTTGTAGCAAAAGGATCAATATCGAATTGTTTGCAAATATTGTTAATTATGCTTGTCTAATTGTATGTATACTGGATAACCTCATAGTAGTCAGAAATAACATGGTTTTTGTTTTAACACGGCGATGAACTTCATCTGAAAATAAAATATGTAAATGGGTCTAGGAAAACTTTTTTGAAGACACCTGAACCGGACAGCTTTCCAATAGACCGCTTGACAAGAAATTAATATTAAAATTTAGTTAGCAGGTGTGCATGGCATGGGAAAAAGCAGTGATAGCTCAGTGGGGAGTGATATGGACTACATTCATACGCACTCACGCCTGTAATCCCCGAAGGGGTAGGCAGAGCTGTAATCAGTGCACCACATTTCGCCGAACGTATCTCCGTCCTACGATGTGATAGGGGGCGAGCCTATCGCCATACCGGGCACAATTCCAGACTCCAGGCTGATACTGAGCATTTCGTAATAGAAAAACCCAATATCACTTTTACTCGACCCGGGATCGAACCCGAGACTTCAGCGTCAGCGTCAGTCGTAACGTTAACGCATTACAACTGCGCCACCGAGTGGTATGGACTGTCGAGATGAAAGTCGCAGGTTCGAAACCAACCCCAAGAGCACTTTTCTAAGTTACGTGTGTATTGTTAATTATCACTTGCTTTAACGGTGCATTAAACATTATGAGGAAACCTGCATAGTTCTCCACAAAAATGTTGAAGGTTTGTTAAGTCTGCCAACCCGCTGTAGGCCGGCGTGGTGGACTAAGGCCTAACCCCTCTCATTCAGTAAAGGAGGCCTGTACCCAGCAGTGCGTTTACAGTATCAGGGCAGTTTATAGTATCTTAAGTGTGCATGGCGAGTATAGCAGTTGGGATGAAATGTTTGCACAATGCAGAATCATATTGATTAAATCTGATAGAGTACTAGCATTTGCTCGCGGCTCCGCCCGCGTGAATGTCTTTTTCCGAGACAAAATTCTGCTTATCTAATTTCATTAAAATCCGTTCAGCCCTGAAAACTTAACAGACAGAGTTATTATGGATTGTAATGTATTTTGCGATAAAATGTTATGATCATTTGACGTCATAGTTAATATATTAGATAATTATTTTTTTTATACTAGCTCGTTTACATTTTATAAATATTGTAAAACATTTTAAATGGAAAATTATATAAAACTCACTATAAAATACAATGGTAAAGTACTTACTTTAAAAGTTTCCCTCTTAAATATCGCTTATAGATTGTAGGGATGGCGATATATTAATTTATGCATCGATATTATTTTAATAGTGTTTTTGTTACTTATTTTTATAATATATTTTATATTATGTATTTTAAACCGGTGTACGTTATGGCAGAAGTAACTGGAATCTGAATTGTACAATTATTTATCAAATGACTCCAACCAATAATTTAAGAGTATATTTTCCGTTAAGATTTCCTGTCTCATACAATTCCTCTTATAAATGACCTTGAGTCACCGCAATTGTAGTCTTAATGCTCTTTCAGAACACAAAATCAATTTATTTATATCTCCACTACGTCGCAAATCACTTCCTCTGCGAAACTTAATGCAAAAATCCTTTACAAAATATTCTTTGCAAACCAAAACTCGTATAACAATGTCCTCATATCGATATCAGGCTTGAAAAACCGACACGCGCCATAAACTATCGTATCACGGGCATCCCTAGCTCGTCGCCCGAAACTACTCATCGCCTTTTAGTGAAGTGAAACGATCCTCTTTAGAACTACCTACACCTACATAACTTTCCCCTTGCAATTTTCATATTTCCTTATCGACTTGTTTTAGTTCGGAATTTATCGGAAGGCTTCATTATACTGTATTTGTAGGTACGAAATTTTTATAGGGTTAAGTTTTATTTGCTTCACGTTCTTTTTAATATAAGCTTGCTAATTTGATAATTATCATAGACTATAAAATCAGCAGTGGGAAGAGTCAGCAGTACGTCCTTAACAGTGGGCTGTATATCTTAACAGTGGGTCTTATTCATAATAAAACGCTTATCGAAGGTATAAACCTTCATTAGTTAAAACGTATTTTAAGCCTATCGAATGTTCAATAAAATTCTTTATTCATAATCGTTTGATAAAGCTCCGATAACTAAAATAGGTTTATCATACACAAAGCTGCCAGTTTACAGAAAATGATTGATTGATTGAATGATTTTAATATGGTTTGTCTCTGGAAAGACTGGAAACAAACTAAATAAAAAGAAGAATTCTGATAGTGCGGTGGCTCTCTTGATTGAATTCCTAAACTAGTTTAAAGTTGTGTTTGTTGTATAAAAGTGGTGTGGTTTTGTGCAATAATCATTTACTATGATGAATAGCGTATGCTAACATTAAAAATCAACAAAAAAAAAAGAAAATTGACATCTCATCAATGTCAATTATGTCAAGAAAGGTAAACAAACAGGAGTTATAAAATTCCTCAAGACCATGAAATTGACCACGCCGCGCCGCTGCGCTAATATTTCGTCGTTCTTGGGATGAGTTGAAAATATATAATATAGTAATTGTCATTGGCGAAATGTATAATAGGGCGAAGCCGTTATAAATAAAGATTAAGTAATAAATTTAAAAAAAAAATGACAGTAGACGTAAAATTATACGTCATCTAAGAAACAGCTGACCGATGTCGGCCATGTTTTTCACTATCGAACGCTTAAAATAGGTTTATAGAAGGGTTATAGCTTCTATAAAATAGTGACACTTTATAGGAGAGTTAATGAGTGTTTTAGCGTTATTGAACGATTATGAATAAATATTTTATCAACCATCTAATAACGGCCTTATAAAGCTCCGATAACTTATTATGAATAAGACCAATAGTCTCTAACTTTGTTTAATCTTAGAAATATACTCAGATTCTCTAGAGAAAAGCTAGCGTAATGGTACACTTTGAGTCGCGCCACTGAAGCAGGAGACCTCGATGCGCGGCGACAGTGTAATACACTTGGATTGAGTGGTAGAGCCACGCTGAAGATAGTTTGGTCTACAGCATGAATGGGCCGGCTCGTTCGGGTCGTTACCACTGGCTCGCAGAAAACCGGCGTAAAGTAGCAGCTTGCTGCTGCGTTTCGTACGGTGAGTGAGATCCGGAGGCCCAAATACCCCTCCCCTTCCCAATCCCATAATTACCCCTTTCCTTTAAGGTTGGCAACGCGCCCATGATTATTTTGGTATTGTGGGCGTGCATGGGCGGTGGAGATCACTTACCATCAGGTGACCCAATTACCATTTGCCGGCCTGCTATTAAAAAGAATTATATGGAAAGTTCGCTCGTCGCAGTTTTCTATATCGGTCGCGTACCTTAAAATTTACAATACAAATAGTACAAGGGGGCGTGTCGTATTTGCCACGCGTCAGGGCCTCCTTGAAAGCCTTGAAATTTAAGTACTTCTTGATTATTTGTTTCAAGAACCCAAGCAAGAAAGGTTTGTATAGTTAACAGGTGCGTTCTTGATTGTTTGTTTCAAGAACCCAAGCAAGAAAGGTTTGTATAGTTAACAGGTGCGTTCTTGATTGTTTGTTTCAAGAACCCAATCAAGAAAGGTTTGTATAGTTAACAGCTGCGTTCTATATATCATTAAACAGTTTTGCTAAGATAAAAGACCTTCAAGATCGCCAATCTCTACTTGAACATCCGCATTTCAGTCATAAACATCCATACATGTAAATCTATAGGAAACTAATCGTTCTAAAAGTACACCGTTGTCAAATCCACCGTTTTTCCAATCCTCGACACCGTAGTAATGGTATCATAAAACATTTTATGTGGAGGACATTATTCACGCGTGGGTTAAGTGAAAACGATCTGCCTAAGTTATGACAGACTGTTATCGTGCCATCATTTAGGGTTAAACACGTGTGTTTAGTCGTTAAGTTTATACCTTTTGTCGTCTTATAGCAAAAAGTCATTAAGCGTTATGTCAAAGGTGAACCTTTGAACTTGGTGAGTGCGTTTTAGGGGCGTCACGTAGGTCACGCGTCATTATATTTCTAGTTAATAGAACGATGAATGTGTATGGGAGCAACATTTATTACCTAACATGCTTTTATTACTTTCATACGTATGTATGTATGTAACGGAAATTTTGAACATGATTTTGACCACCTCAAAATTTGGCAACGACTCAAGGACCGACGACAATTCAAAAAATTAAATTAATTTAATCTCGTAATTTAGTTAATTAATTTCAATTTTATTGTAAATCATTGAAAATAAATAATAGTATAAAAAAAACTCGCTTTTATAGAAAAACCAACTAAACAATGAAATATAAATAAGAGTTTAAATTATTTTATTATAAAAAAGATAAGATAGAGAAAATTATAAGACTGTGTTCGAATCGGTTGAGCCGGCCCATTCATACCACAACTTTTGTCTTGGTAGTCCATATCATTCCCCACTGAGCTATCGCTGCTTTTGAAATCTGATGGTAGGTACTATAATTTAATTTTCTCCTCAGGGCGCTGCGCCACTCTTAGTTCCGTTTCTATCTGAAGTCGGCCACGTGTGTCCCACTACTCACAACCCTGCAGACTTCGTGCTAGAAACATTACTTGGAGATGGCGAGGCGACAGCGCAGATGGCCGAGTTGTGTCAGAATGGCAAATTGTGCAGGAAACTAGATCGAATGACAATGAGAGGTGGAAGGTAAGCTAAGAATCTTATTGGAGCTATTACGAAAACTGACACATTTTGAAGTAATAGCTCCAATAAGTGTGGGAAGGCTGCTTAAGCAGGGAGTATTCTAGTTACCAACATTTTGTAAAATTTGCAGGAAACCGGTGCTTCACTCTGATGAGTCAATCCAGAGGATATTCGTCGAACACGTTGCCAAAGAACAGACACAGAAGATGGAATTCCCCACAACATTCTTTACACAATTCTTGATATTGTCTAAAAGAATGTTTGTACAAACTAAGAGAAATTCTGTAAGTGTATTATTTATCAAAATATTTGCAGAACAAGCACACATACACAAAGTTATAAGGAAAATCGAATACATGACAAGACCCAAGACCAAATTGTCAGGTTTTAGGATTTCATACCATCTCCCATGATCATCCACACCAGAAAAATTTGCTGTGCAAAACTTACAAATGGGTTGGGGGATGATTTGTGGGGCAATATTTCTGATCACATCGAAACACATCACTAGCCGGTTCATTCATTCTATACGTATAAACAGAGAATCCTATAACGCGGCATTACCACAGAGAAAATATTTCTAAATTATTTTTTTTTACGATTTATTATTTCTAATACCTCGTTTTTCTATTTTCAGGTTAGTCTCTGGATCCAACTGGCTCATCACGTAGTATCAGCGGTGTTGCTGGGCAGTATATTCTTCGGTATAGGCAACGATGGCGCCTCACCAATTGTCAACTTCAAGTTCTGTCTCAGCTGTTTAGTTTTCTTCATGTACACTTATATTATGATACCTATTCTGTTGTGTAAGTATTAGTACTTCATAAACGTTTCATTTACAAATGTGTTTGACCAAATGGTCATGATTTGTGGAAACCACAAGAGTACGTCGATCAAATTGCTGAGCCAAATTGTATAAAGAGTACTATACCACGGACAGTTGCTTGCTGGTTTGACGTTTTAGGAGATACATAAAAGCCTCTTACTATACTACAGATCTCAATAGAGAGAATACTTAAGTCCAAGCTAAGTGGAAGCGATTAAGTAGGAAGGCAGCCCTGACACACAAGATAACACCAGGCAGAAATAAATATTTTTATAATTTGGCTGCCTACAGAGTTAGGAACTAAACAAGTAATGATGGAGAATGTATGTAGGTAGTTCATACAGAGTCATTTCGTTAATAAATTAATATGGTTTTAGTGCTTAGTCGTACAAAACACTATTGTATATATATCTATCCCAAAAATGAAGAGTATTACCGTCTCTTCTTCTCTTTCTGTTTTGTAAATTTCGTATCTATTATTTTTTCTGCAATTTTTATCGTGTGTGTTCTTTTTTTCAGTTCCAATGGAAGTTCGGTTGATTCGTCGCGAGTATTTCAACCGCTGGTACAGTCTGAAGGCTTACTATGCAGCGTTGTCATTTGCTACTGTACCAGTAATGGTGAGTCTCTACTTTTGTAGGTATATTTATTATAAAAAATTAAGGATGGTTTAATCAACATCAGCTATCGAACTCCGGGGAAACTTCAACGGTCTGTGACCAACGGGCGAATTAGTGGCAACTTAAGACATAATATGTTGGGTCTCACAATGCCATTATTACCTGTAATTACACTAACTTCCCTGACCTTTAAACCGGAACATAACATTGCTTGTTTATTGCTGCTTGGCAGCAGAAATAGATAAATTTAAGGGCCATGTACTCTTGCATACAAGAGACCTATCACCTACCACTACTTTTTCATTTGTAGAGTCTTGGTGTAGACAGTTTTGTCTGCAGCTGACTCAACCAGGTTGTTACTACTGTCTCATAGAAATCCCAGATGAAATAGCATCTTGCTGTTGCATTTATTAAGGCCAGAGATCTTTAGAGTATATCTGGAGGCCCAAATATTCTTCACAATTCACAAATCTACGTGTCCATGATTCTTCTCGTATTATCAATAACCTACTTGCTTGTTTCCCAGCGCATACTATAAAAAAGTAAACGAACAGAAATATGATCATTTTCCAGTTTGGCCTCGGCGTTCTGTTCCTGGTGATCACGTATTTGATGTCTGGTCAGTTACTAGAATGGAACCGCTTTATTCTCTTCTCGATAATTGGATTGCTGACAGCCTCGTGTTCAGAAGGACTTGGTCTAGCGATTGGTTCTGCTTTCAGTGTTACTGTGAGTATCATTATTTTTGCACCCTTAATTAGGTATTATAGAATACAGCCTCCGTGCTGCAGTGGGCGAGACGAGAGGCCCCGGGTTCGATTCCCGCAACGAGACAAATATTTGTGTGATCCACAAATATATGTTTCGGGTCTCAGTGTTTTCTCCCCAGAGGAGTTGACGTCAGGCAGATAGCCAGTCGTAAAAAACTATAATCAAAATCTTTCTGTAACATGTGTTAAAAAGCATGTTGCCTCGACCCCACTGCGAGTGGGATGAGGGCAGGTGGAAGAAGAATTATTATAGAATGGAGTGTTATGTCTTTGACAAAATAAAAAAGACCATAATTCTATCGTCTTTATGCGTATCTAATAAAAATGAAACTGAAGAAAATAGACGCATAAGTATTTTAGCTGAAGTATTTCATCATCTACTGTAACTTCAAAAACTACTTCAATTACGTCAATTTAAGTAGATATTCAATCTCACAAAAAAAAATACAAAAAGAGTCTAAAGAACAATTCATGATGGGATTTTTTGTTTTAGAACGGGTCTATTATGGGACCCGCATTCGTATCCCCACTACTCGCTTTATGCTGCTACGGAATGGGCTTCGGACCGTACATTGAAGGCAGCATGAAGGCCTTAATGTCTGCGTCTTACCTCCGCTACGGACTGACTGGATTATCCCTAGCTCTCTACGAACAAAGGTCATTGATGGACTGTTCGATAGAATTCTGCCTATATTCAGATCCCAGACTACTCCTCAGAGACCTGGGGATGACCAACGACCACTATTACATACAAATAGTTGGTCTCCTAGCTTTTACAGTAGTACATAGGGTATTAGCGTACTTTGCGTTGAGGTATCGCTTGACGACTGAGTTCTCGAATAAATTCTTAAGTTATATTAGTAAGTTTTTAAAACATAGGTAATTGTATGTATTATAATAATTTTGTGGATATGTGTGATAATTTTTATCTTGAATTTTTCGACATTGTATACGGTTTTGATCTTTGATGAATGTAAATGTAAATTTTAAGTTTACTAATCATAATGTAAAAAAATATGACCATTTATGCCACGACTGCACTAGTAAATGGTTTGCGATCGACTACCTTTAGTAAGCGCGTAATACGATGAATCCAGTTGTCAAATTACGCAGTTTTTTGCATTTCTGTCTGACTCCTTCAGTGAATGATATGCATCAAAGGCAAGTGATACACACGGAAAATGACTGAGAGCGTCGTAACAATGAGTTACTACTTTTTTGCTAGTGTAGCCAGTGGCCTAAGTGTGGATTGCACCAATATTCAGTTATTGATAAAGTTATTGTAACAAATATTGGTTCGCGTTCTTTAAAGGATGTATCATTTGTTTTCAGTACTAAAATGATAAGATCTGAAGATCGTGTCAACCATTGCTTGTTACAATATACTTTAAATTTAATCGACGGTTGGTATAACCCAGACTAAATGTGAGATGGTTTATTTAAAAATAATATTTATACGACTTTTTTATAATCTCACCTAAATGTGATTATGAAACAATATGGAGAAATGGAATCTAAATTTCTGTAGTTGTGGGAATAGAGTGAATTTTGTATTGGTACTTAAACTTGATTTTTTATTGTATTTGTTCAGAACATAATTATTATTTGTGTTAAAAATAACGTAACGTGTGTAGTTTGGGTAAATAATATAGTATTATTTTTTAAGGTTTGTTACAATAACTTTATATAATTTATTGTTTGAGACAGTCGTTTTAAGTGTTGAAAAAATATTTAAGCGCTTAAAGTATAATCTGTGATAGTTTAGGGTAATGATTCATAAAGGACGTAGATTCGGGATGATTTTTATAATTATTAAATGGAAGAAATCATAATGAAGAGATATTTAATTCTGTAAAAAAGACATATTTTATAGTACCTATATATTTTTTTAATACGTGTATGAATTTATTCCGATGTGTTACCAGAATCAATTTAAATTAATGCGATGGGGTTTAAAATTTACAATATTTTATTTGACATTTGGTTAACTATTGGTTCGTATGAGTTGTTAAATTTTAAGATAAACAGGTTGATTAATAATAATAAATAAATAAATACACCCAACAGTCACACACATAGTCCTGACCCCACACTAGGTAAACCTGTATCGTGGGTATCGGGAACTACGAGGGACTTACGGTCACACAACACCCAGACCCGAAACAAATATTTATGTATCACACAAACATTTGTCACAATATTAAATAAAAAAATAGCCCTGTATTATACAACAACTGCTCCTACTGCTGACCGTGTCCAAGGCCCGTGGGCCTTCCTCTACTGAATGAGAGGGGTTGGGTCTTAGTCCATCACGCTGGGCTAATGTGGGTTGGCAAATATGTGAAAAACTTTTGATAGTTAATCACACTATATTAATGTCATTCAGCGAAGAAACACGTATTTCAACATCCAAAGAAATAAAACAGGAATAGTCTAGGAATACAAACATAAAATCGCTATATCAATAATTTGGTCTATTGGGCTCCAAAAAAATAAACTTAGTAAAGTTAATAACAGATAAATTCACGCCTTTATCCCGGAATAGTATAGGCAGAGGGCCAACTTGTGGTGCACCCACGTTTCGTCGAGCTATCACCACACCGGGCACAAATTCCAGTCCTGGGTAAGTCATGTGTGATTCTTCGAATCGAAAACTCAAACACAAATTGTGATTGCTTGACCTGGGAAATTAAACCAGAACCAAACAAGTAGTTAGTTCTACGCTGCCACTAGGCCTATGAGGCAATTCAAAAAGTTAAAACATCACAGGCAGCCTCTTTATCTATGTATTTTCTATATTTTATTACCTATTTTCTATATATTTTTAAACAATAGGAGCGCACGGAGGAGTGTGAGATTTGACATACCTACTTTATATTGAGGAGTGCAGAAAGCTATTTATAATAGCTTGTATATATATAATAGGTTTCGATGTTCGATCCCCAGGTCGGGTAAAAGTGATATTAGGTTTTTCTAAAATGCTCAGTAGCCCGGAGTCTGGAATTGTGCCCCGTATGGTGATAGGCTCGCCTCCTATCACATCATGGAACAGAGATACGATCGGCGAAATGTGGGTGTACTGGTTACACCTCTGCTAACCCTTCGGGGATTACAGGCGTGAGTGCGTATGTATGTAGCTATACATTAAATAATAGAACCATGCATTGTTTACGTTCATATCATCAAGTATCATTAGTATTAAATCTCGCATCCGACTTTATAGAACAAAAAATATATGATTATATAGGTCGCATTTCGACCACTACGCAACTTGTATTTATAATTGCATCGATTATATTTCGACCAAACGTATAATATCTCTTTTTGTAACAAAGTTAACCGAATTTTAAGAAAATGACTTGTGGACACCCCACAGAAGGCCAATTCTCGTAATTTTAAATGTTCAAAATATCATTCCGATCTAGTCTCAGCGTCAAGAAAGTTGAAAATGGCATTCTCTTAAACCAATAATCAACGTCGAATACACATAGCATTAGCAGTAGCATTCTACCGTTTTGGCTTCAGTAAACTTTTATTCTACATTCAATCTCATTACGATCTATGTTCACATTTCACGTTGATTATTGGTTTAAGAAAATGCCATTTGCAACTTTCTTGACGCTGAGACTAGATCCGAATGATATTTTGAACATTTATAATTACGAGAATTGGCCTGAAGATCTGTATTATTACCAAGATTTTATTTAAGTGTGTTTGATGTGGCTGAAGGTGTTTATTAAATAAGAGATTTGTATAAAATTATTTTTCTATTTTCCTTTCTTTCTTTTTCCTTGGCATTATCCCGGCTTATTGCCAGGATGCGCCTTCTCATCATGATTTGACGGTGGATTAGGTATATAAAGACCCGTCGTCTGACCCCACAACCCGCAACGGAAACCAATTTCACTATTTCCTCGTCTGTTAATCAGTAGAGTGTACCACGTGCAGTTGAGTTTGGATTAAGGCCTTTTTTTTATTCTGACTCGGCAAAGTGACTACACTACACCTGATGGTAAGTGTAGCGCAATCCATGAATACTGTCGACCTACGATAGACACTGAATCTATCGCAGATCGGCAGAATTATGCCGGCCTGCTTAGTTGCTTCTTCACACTCCGTTTAAAGGATCCCATGTTATAGGAAGGAGGAAACACGTGCGCCGGCACACTATTCCACAGTTTTATGGTCAGACAGAAGTAAGATTTTGCGAACCTGTTGGTCCGAGCCGAGATGGAAGAGACCACGAAGCTATGGTTTCGCAAGCCAGCACGCGTGGTTCTGTTAAGGAAAGGTGAGGAAGGAATAAGGTCAAACAATTCTTCAGAGCATTCACCGTGATAGACGATAAGAATTTACAAGACGTCCTCATCTAAAATAATCTTATAATAATAAGGCAGGTGGCCGGTCGTAAAACTACAAGCCAAATCTTTCTGTAATATGTGTTAAAACATGTTGCGACGACCCCACCGACCCCACTGCGAGTGGGATAAAGGTAGGAAGAAAAAGAAGACTTGAGTTCAATCAACACATATAATCAGAGTACAATTGCTGTTTGCAAAGTTTTTGCTCTATGTTAAGCATCAACTCTGGTATTTTAGCTAATGTGTTTTTTTTATTATCTTGAATGACGAAACGAGCAGGTCGTCCGCCTGATGATAAGCGCAATGCCTACCTATAAACAGACACAACACCACACAGAACTTGGAGCTACAAAGCACTGCATGCCACCGGACTGCGTTCGTCACACCGAGACGTAAAGATGTTAAGTCTCATAATACCCAGTAATTGCACTGGCTTCAATGTCCTTCAAACCGAAACACAACAATGCTTACACAATGCTGTTTGGCGGCAGAAATAGACAAAGCGGTGGTACCTTCCCAGACGCCCGCTCGCATACGAGGGACCTACCACCTATGTAACTATGGACGAGTAAACTATGGACACATTAGATATACACACTATGGATATACTTTTTTATGGCTTAGGTTGGCAAACGAGCAAGTGGTTCACCTGACGGTAAGTGATCTCCACTGCTCATGTACGCCCACAATACCAAAAGAATCATGGGTGCGGTACCGACCTTATAGGAAAGGCATAATTAAGGGGTTGGGAAGGGGAGGGGGTTTGGGCCTCCGGATATCTCACTCACCGGTACGAAACGCAGCAGCAAGCTGCTACTTTACGCCGGTTTTCTGTGAGACAGATACTATGGACTTAATAGAATTTAGTGTAAGAAAACAAAACAACTGATTAATATTTATAATTTAATATCACCCTTTGTTTCGTCAGTAACGTATGCGCGGTTGATTTTACCGTTCAATAGGTCATCTTTAGTGTCCCCAATCGACGGCTGCTGTTGTCTCTTGATGCCTTAAAAAAAAAACACAAAAAAATTGCATAGATATTTGTATACTTTACTTTTAAATTTTACTTTGTTTCGTCAGTAATGTATGCACGTTTGATTTTACCGTTCAATTGGTCATCTTTTGTGTCCTCAATCGACGGCTGCTGTTGTCTTTTTATGCCTAAAAAAACACAAAAAAATAGCATTGATATTTTTATACTTTACTTTTATATCTTATTTTATACGCAGAAAAGAATTTTAAATGTTGAAAACATTTTATGTCTCTGAGCCTAGAATTCAACTGATGAATCATAATACAAATGATAAACTAGAGGATCAACATTTCTCGAACATTTTTAACTCCATAAAATACGTTAATATGTTATAAATAATAATACTAGGTTTATATTAGACACGTCCCGCTGTTGGGTACGGGCCTCCTCTATTGAGAGAGAGGGATTAAGCCTTAGTCCACCTGATGCGGGATAGACTTAACATACATACCTTCAAATTCTTATGGAGAACTTCTCAGGTATGTAGGTTTCCTTCATCGTTAAAGCAAGCGATAATTAACAATTATTGCACACGCAACCTAGATAAAATAAGTTTTAACAAAACCTAGAAACCGACTTCAAAATAAAAACACTGAAAAGTCAAACATTTCAATTTCTATAGGTCTCTTTGGAGTCGGTGCAATTTTATTTGACCGACAGCGGCACAGGCACCGATTATCCAAAGATACCTATAGAGATTATTTTTGACTTGTCTGTGTTTATTTTGAATTCGGTTTTTATTGTTATTTTACATACTACAAAACGATAAAAAAAATGCAACTTACTGCCGCCTAAGAAATGTTTGATCAGAGTAGAGCAAGGCGAATCAATACCCACTGTGAGTACATACGACAGCACAAATGTCATAACAAAGTCACCGAATGCACGATACAACTGAAAAGATTAAAATATAATTATACGGTTAGCTTTAATAATTTCGGACCCAGAGGTTCGCAATATCCTACTTCTGTTAGACCATAAAGCTGTGGAATAGTGTTTCAGCGCACGTGTTTCCTCCTTCCTATTACATGGGATCCTTTAAATGGAGTGTGTAGAAGCAATTAAGCAGGCCGGCATAGTTCTGCCGATCTACAATAGATACAGTGTCTGTCGTTGGTCGACACTATTGGATTGCGCTACACTTACCATCAGGCAGAGCGTAGTCACTTTGCCGAGCCAGGATAAAAAACAGCCTCAGTGGCGCAGCGGGCGAATCGGCTGTGAAAAGGGAGGCAGCGTGTTCACCTACAGCACGAATGGGCCGGCTCGAACGGGTCATTACCACTGTCTAACAGAAAACCGGCGTAGAGTAGCGGCTTGTTGCTGCGTTTCGTACGGCGAGATATCCAGAGGCAAAAATCCCCCTGCCCTTCCAATACCTTTATTATCCCTTTCCTAAAGATCGTCAACGCGCCCATGGTTCTTGGTATTTCGGTGTTACTTGGGCGGTGGAGATCAGAAGACGTCAAATGTGAACATAGATCGTAATGAGATTGCATGTAGAATAAAAGTTGACTGAAGCCAAAACGGTATAATGCTACTGCTAATGCTGGGTGCATTTGACATTGATTATTGGTTTAAGAGAATGCCATTTGCAACTTTCTTGACATTGAGACTAGATCGGAATGATATTTTGAACATTTATAATTACGAGAATTGGCCTCCGGGTAACCAACTTGCTCGTCTGCCAGCCTATGCTATAAAAAATATAGAAGATACTAACAATATTGAACACTGTAAAGTGAATGGGCGCGATCGCAGTGCCGTTGATGACAAACATCATGTTGTAATGTACTATGTACATCGCGTATGATAGTCGGCTCGGAAACTTCCACAGACGCAGCGACAGCACCCAGTTTACCGGACCTGAAATATATTAATAAATAATAAGTACACCCAACAGTCACACACGTAATCCTGACCCCACACTAGGTAAACCTGTATCGTGGGTATCAAGGCACTACGAGGGACTTGCCGTCCCACAACATCCCGAGACAAATATTTTTGAATCAGACAAACATTTGTCTAGGTGCAGGAATCGAACCCACGACCTCACGCTTCGCAAACGGCTACTCGCCTGCTGCGCCACGGAGGCTGTATAACAAAATTGATACTAATATTATATTTTTATAAACATATACCTCCATATCCATGAGCACAAGCGAATATCATCCATCCAACAGCTAATGACCAGGCTGGTCGTGAAACAGAGTTAATGATAGTATCAACTGTTTGATTGTCCCAGTCGAATTGGACGATGGGATATGTAGATGCAATTACAGTTGAAGACAGAATAACAGCACACAGCCAAAGAACTGTTACGCTAAACTAAAACAATAAAAAAAACTCATATTAATTTCATAACAGATAGGCATACAGAATTTTAATAATATCACAGGTTTTGGGAGTGGTAGAGCCACGCCGTAAACAGTTTTGTCTGCGGAATGAATGGACCGGCTCGACTCTCGCAGAAAACCGGCGTAAAGTAGCAGTTTGCTGCTGCGTTTTATACGGTGAGTGAGATATCCGGAAGCCCAAATCCCTCTCCAGTACACCCACGTTTTGCTGAGCGTATCTCCATCCCATGATGTGATAGGGGGCGAGCCTATCGCCATACCGGGCACAATTCCAGATTCTGAGCTGATACTAAGCATTTTATAATAGAAGAACCCAATAGCACTTATACCCGATCCGGGGATCGAACCCGAGACCCCAGCCTCAGCCTCAGTCGTAACGCGTACGCATTACAACTGGGATTCTATTTTTAATAATATAATTTTATTTATTATTAGTTAGTAGTAACGAAAACCTTATCATGGGGAAATACGGGTGTGGGAAAAGAAATGCAACAGGAGAAAGGCTGATACAATATGCCCTTGAATACAAATTATTCATCATGAACACGCACTTCAAAAAGAAAACCAGCCAAAGATGGACCTGGATATCGCCAGACTATAAAATAAAAAACGAACTCGATTTTATCATGTCAAATAATCCTAAAAATATTTCAAACATAGAGGTTCTAAGCAACGTAAATTTCCCGTACGACCATCGAATAGTAAGAGCAATACTAGTCCTAAAAACCCCTAAAAAGTGAAGAAGACACTACCAAAACTCGGTATCATCGCTAAAAACAGACGACGAAATAAAAACATATCTTTGCAAACTAAGAACTAACATTACAGATCCAACCCACTCCGATGAAGATAACATACAAGAAACCTATAATAAATTCGAACTCTGCCTACAAAATAGCCAAAAATCGGAGATTGCAAACAAGAAAAACGAACATACCTGCTACTTCTTCAGTGAAACAACCAAACTTTTGATCCAACGACGCACCGAACTTATAAAAATTAAAAACAAATCACAAGAAGTAAAAAAAGAGCTATCAGTCCTATTTAAACAAACAAGCAAGTCAATAAGAAACGATTACCAGCAGCACAGGCAAAAAACCATAGAAAATAGTATAACGCACTACAGAAGCGCCAAAAGGGCTTACAAACAATTAGGTACCCACACAGAATGGATCAAGAGCTTAAAGAACGGACAAAAAGAAACAACATCAAGAAAAGACTTAATATCCTGTGCTACAAACTTCTGCAGAGACCTATATGCTACTGAGCTACAAGACACGACTCCGCTCACAGAAACGAATAAGTTACAGAAAAACATCAGTGATACAGCTATTATAAAAGAACGCGAAGTCTTGGAAAATATTAAAAAGTTGAAGCGAGAGAAGAGCCCAGGGCCCGATGGTTTAAAAAATGAGGCATTGATAGTAGGAGCGAAACTACTCACCGGACCACTGACACGCGTATTTAATTTGGTTCTTAGAACAGGCATAATACTAGAGCAATGGCAAAACTCAGACATAATACTGCTATACAAAAAAGGAGACCCACTGGACATCGCTAACTACCGCCCGATTAGCCTACTGTCAAGCGTGTATAAGTTATTTGCTTCTATATTACATAACAAAATCAGTTCAATAATAGACAGTGTGCAACCGGTAGAGCAAGCAGGCTTCCGTCCCGGATTTTCAACTATGGACCACATCCATACGCTAGAACAAGTTATAGTAAAACACTCCGAATTCAACAAAGACTTGTATATAGGTTTCATCGATTATACAAAAGCATTTGACAGTCTCTATCATAACTCTATCTGGCAATCTTTACACAACTACAACATAGATCCAATAATCATTAGAACTCTAAAAAACACATATCGGAATAGTGTGAGCAAAGTCAAGCTAGAATCTCGAGGCGAAGAAATCAAAATAGCCCGAGGCCTCAGGCAGGGAGACCCATTATCTCCAAAACTGTTTATAGCTGTTTTACAGTGCATATTTGCCAAATTGAACTGGATCTCTGAAGGCATCCCAATCAACAACGAACAACTTCGATTCGATTCTTGTGAGTTTCAGCAAAAATTGCGATTTGCTGACGATATCGCAATTTTTGCTGAAACTCACAAGAACCTGGAAAAGATGATATCCCAACTAAATACAGAGAGCAAACATGTAGGCCTGCATATGAACCTTAGCAGGACAAAAGTAATGACAAACGGCAAAAAAGGAAAAATAATGCTAGACGATATTGAACTTCAGTATGTAGAGCAATACGTATACTTAGGAAAGCAAGTATCGTTCTCTAAAACAAAAAACGAAGACGAGATCAATAGAAGAGTCACGTACAGCTGGAACAAATACTGGACCTACAAAGAAATATTAAGAGGCAACTACGATTTAAATATGAAAAAGACTATCATGGACACCTGTATTCTGCCCTGCTTGACCTATGGCTCCCAGACGTGGACGTTTACAAACAAGACAATTAACAAAATAAGAACTTGTCAACGAGCAATGGAGAGAAGCATGCTAAGCCTAAGAAAAATTCAAAAAACAAGAGTCAAGAAATAAGAAAAAAAAACAAAACTGACAGATGTGCTACACCAAGCACTAAAACTAAAATGGAGCTGGGCCGGCCATGTAGCGAGATACACAGACCAGCGATGGTTGAGAGTCCATCGGAGCACGGAATGGACCGGTCCACAAGGAAAAAGAAGCGTGGGCAGACCACAAAAACGATGGGCGGACGACATAGTATCTGTAGCGGGGAAAAACTGGACAAAAATAGCACAAGACAGAGAAAAATGGAAAAAATTGGAGGAGGCCTATACCCTAGCAAGGGGTTCCTATAATATAAATTAAAAAACTAACATTAGAACCACTACTAACATAGAATAATATATAAAAAAAAAACTACTTAAGGTTTATAGGAAATAATAAAGGCTTTATTATTATTATTATTAGTTATTACAAACCTTTGATATTATAACGATCCTTCCTCTGTTCAAATGCATAATATACCCATAGATCATACCTACGAAGAACGGCGAACAGCGTGTCAACGTATGGATGTAGTAATACATCATATATCTGTTTTGTTCTTCTGGAGTACGTCTGTAAGAACAATTGAAAATTTAAATAAATAATACACTATACAAGGTTAGTGGGAAAAGGTGTACTAAGCTGAAATGACACAAAAGTACAAATGTGACTTATCTTGCAAGATCAGCTTACATATTGGCCGTACGTAAAGAGTCCATTAACTTACGATAAAGAAAGGGGTCCGCCAGAAAATTCGTTTATAACGTTGTATATGGTAGCTGGTACAAAAGCGACTATCATTGCGACCGTTAATGCAATCCATGCGACCCGCTTTCTGACACCCAAGACCCAAAACAGGACCAGAGGCGATATAATGTGAAGTTGAACGTCTATAGCCAAGTACCATGTGTGAGGAAGGCACTGGAAAATAAATAATATGATATAGTCAGTGTGGTGTATAGTTGATGGGCGCACAAACATACTACCGAACCCTATTACGTATAGTGGTAGATAATAATAAATTATGACATCTACGTCAAATGTAACACCATAAAAATACAATCGCCACGACGCGACGGAGGGACAAGTTCTCTACCGACCGACGAGGTATTCATATACCAATAATCGAATGTTATCCGTGTGTGTATAGTGTTCACAAGCCATGTGCGGTCTGGGTCTAGCTATAAGGGGCGGTTGGAGGCTAGAGAGATACACCATAAACACGGAACAACCCAGTCAGTTTTTGTAAGAGAGAGGGAAACTTGTGAACTTTTCCGAAGATTGTTCATCATAATAAAACGTGTTACAGAAAGGTTTAGTCATATTTAAGGGCGTTTTTTACACCTGACTGTGTTTATGTTCCGGACCTTTTTAAAATCTCAACATCCTAAAATTACATGCGAATTTTAATCACTTGTTTATAACGATCGATTCAAATTCAAATTAAATGAAGTACGTGAGCAAGAATAACAAGAGTGAGACGAAAGCGCAGCTGTTTATCATTTACGCCCGGTTTCTGAAAGGCTGATCAATGTTAAATTAACTAATCAAATGTCAAATCTCATGTCAAGTCGAAATTGAGTTGCTAGAAGCGTGATCAACACCTTTGACATACATGTTAGCTAACATAACTTTCAAATTAATATGAAAAATCGTATATCAAACCGTACTAAAGAGAGTTCAAATATTATTAATTTGTTCACTAAATAACGTTGCAGCAACTCGAATTGATTTGACAGCGTTGTCAAATCAAAGTTCTTTTAGTTGAATGTTGATTTGATCAGCCTCTCAGAAACCGGGCGTTAGTGTTGTCTAAAGTTGCAAATTGAATATCGACATGTTCCTAATTCCATAAAAAGAAAATATTTTGTTTATGTTCTAGCAATGAAATTGTATTTGGTACTACGGGGGGTGAAATACTTATATCGTACACTATACGTTGCTTTAATTTGACCACACCTTTCTGTAACACGTTGTATATTTGCAGGTATATCCGTTACGAATATAATTTCATAGGTATTTGTTAGGAAACTTACCTCTAATTAAAAGATTATTTTGTCATTTAATTTTATTTCTAAAAAGGCTTGAATGCTATAACACCTTATAATAAGTTACGATGCTTTTTAGGATAGTACATGCATGCTTAAGGAACCTATTCACTCTAGATTTAAAACACCTAAATTATAATGATGCCACTATGTTCATACTATACGTCTGTGGTATCATCATCATCATCATCATCATCAGCCACAAGACGTCCACTGCTGAACATAGGCCTCCCCTAATGCCTTCCAGGCCGACCTGTTGGAAGCGGTCTGTGGTATAGCATCGCCTAAATGATGAACCAATTTGAACAAGATTTTTTATTTGGAAACTCGTTTCACGGTAATAGTTCTTAGCTATGTTAGAGGACAATATGTTCAGCCTCTTTCTAATATTTTTCTAGTTTATGTCGATATTGTGTCAACATTTAGATTATTGATGACAGCCTCCAGTGGCGCAGTGGGCGAGTAGCCGGCAGCGAAGCGAGAGGCCGTGGGTTCTATTCCCACACCGAGACAAATGTTTGTCTAATCCATAAATATTTGTTTCTGGTCTGGATGTTGTGGGACCGCAAGTCCTTCGTAGTTCCCGATACCCACGATACAGATTAACCTAGTATGGGGTCAGGACTATATGTGTGACTGTTGGGTGTATTTATTGATTTATTTAATATAATTTTTTAACTCACCATACTACCACCATTGGCAAAATTCTGTATGTGAAGTAGCGTGGACCACCAGAACACTCGACATGAATTAGTGTTTTGTGCAACCATTCCCCAGATTGGACCGTCAGCGATTCTATTAAATATCGACGCTTGGATCAAAACAACAGCGGCCAGTATTGGGAACATACGCAGCAGACGATTTAAGTAGAACAAATGGATATTCTTTAGTAGACTCACTGTGAAAGAAATGAATAAATAAATGTCTATACCTCTTTGATGACATTGCCGTTATACAGGTTGTCCTACGCATATACCACAGGGGTGGAAAGTGCTTAAAATATTGTAGCTAGGAAGTTTTACTTGTAGGATAGATACATTTTTTTTTAAAGAAAGTAGTAGTGCATTTAATGATATTTAAAAATCACCTGCCCGAGCCGTAACTCGAATCGGCGAATTTACAATGACCGTTTTAATCGATACAATAAAAATACAGAAGTTGGTTTTCCTAATTTGGTGGCTTCGAGTCCCAGCTTGTCAAGCGTATTTTTAAAAACTCTTTGAAGGTAGTAAGTCGTACATATTTAAAAAAAAAGTCTACCTTATGCAAAACTTTCTATCTTCAATATAACAAGTACTTCCATCCATGACATAGACGCATGCCACATTGTAGCACGCGCGTGGGACGCCCTGTATATATTAAAATATAGCGTACCTAACTCAAAACAAATAGTTTACAATTAATTAGTATAAATATTGTACTAATCCGAAAACCTTTAGATAATCATTTGAAAACGATATCAATGTGTGATAATTCGTGAATAAATATCTACTAATGTGTAATGATTTTAACGTTTTTATACCTAGATAATTTTTATTTATGTTTTATTTTATGATCATAGGCGTTCAACGCGCGCTTTCGCGGATTGAGTACTCATCTCAGCCTGTTGCCGTGCATTGTCGGACGTAAGCCTCCCTAATCCAATCCAATCCAATCATCTCGGTCTTGGGCAGCCCGCATCCATCCGCTACCCGCCATCTTTTTCAAGTCGTCGGTCCACCATGCAGCAGGGCGCCCTACACTACGTCTGCCTAAGCACGGTCTCCACTCCAGCACATGTCTGCTCACTGACCATCTGTCCGTCTATAGACATGACCGGCCCACTTTCACTTCAGCATGCTAATTTTACGAGAAATAAATATCAATGACTGCTTTTCTGACGGATGACTTCATTCCGAATTCTATCGACCAGAGAAATTCCAAGCATTGCTCGCTCCATAGCTCCATTTTGACATAATACGGCGGTAAACGCTCATTATATATCACGTCAACTGTATTATTTAAGAAAATATTTAAGGGGATAGCGAATTTTCTGGTATGCGGATGACGTCATAGCTATCCAAAAACACACAAAATATACTAAGGGCTCATTCCACAATATTGGAGTAAGGTGTAACCACCAATTAAAGTATAGGACAGCTATTTTTGACAGCATGTATTAAACATCTTTCGTCCAGTTTAAATCACAGAGTGTGACTCTCGTGTTTAACCGTTTCATAATTTATTTGGTAAGTAGAATTTAATCGGAGGTAGGTAAAACAGGAGCTAAGGGCGCTGAACGGATTCTAATAATAATATAACACGGACACCTGTTTCACTCAGCTTAAACGTCAATGGAAAAAATATAACTCGGATAACGGATTAATCGATAAAATGCAAATTCCTATTTTTATAGCACAAGGATTAAAACCGTCTCATACCTACAAAATTTATGAATCATAGCTTTTGTAAGAAATCATAAATTAACATTATCTCGTAAATATATACTTATTAACACTGATAAGAAATCAGGTAGTCTTGAAATATATATAAATTTTATTATATTACTTATCACGGTATGGTGAAGAAAGGAGATATCGATAATAATAATTCCACTTAGAGATGGTGTTTGGTAATTTATCGATAAACATTAGAAAAAATTTAATCTTCATTGTATCGGAGTTATTGGACATTGAATTTTTTATCGAAATATTTTTGTTATGACCTTTGTATCAGATGGTAGGTAAATGTTAATCTTTGCATTGATTATGAACGTTTATGCTTAACCATTACGTTAATAATCATACTGTTTTTAAATATATTTTTGTTTTATTTAATATTTAATAATGAAAACCTTTATGAAATAAATAGTACTGTACATAATAAGTACTAGTAACCCTGTATTATATAGGTCCCACTGCTGGTACATGTCTATTGAAAGAGAGGGGTTAGGCTTTAGTCCACTAATCTGGCCTAATGCGGTTAGGCAGACTTCACATATCTTCAAAATTCTTATGGATAACTTCTTATGTTTCCTTTTCCGATAAAGCAAGCGATAATTAACAATCAATTCACCCATAACAGTGAATTACAAATTAATTACTGCATGGCATTGGACTATACTCTCCACCACGAGACTAAGGTATTAAGTCTTATAATGCCCAGTCATTTTACTACCGATATTATATGAACTAAAACACAACAATCCTTGAATGAGCTCCATACCTCGGTGTTTCCCGAGCGCTATGACATGCCCTTCTTTAAACCAGGATCAAGAAGAATATTCCTTCAAAGGTCTGCAGCGGGTTAGTTGTGATGTTCATGAGCAACGGTGACGGCTTACCATCAGGCGGGCCTAGCTAGTCGCTAGCTCGTCTGCCTATCAGGGCAATTTAAAAAAAGTCCTTACACATTGCTGTTTGGTGCCAGCCATAGGCAATGGGTGGTAAGAACCAACCCAGACGGCCCCTCACATACGAAGGACCTGCCCATCTAGTACCTAGTTGTACGGACAATACTGAAGTACAATAAAGACTTACTTCTAGTTAATTTTCCGGCAGTAGTATACACGACGAGTAGCCCGCTCATTGTAAAGAAAGTATCAACCGTAATCGGGGCAGCAGTGATCCATAGACTTCCGAATGATATTATCCACTGCAATGTAATTATAAATATACTTCAATTTCCTTGAATTAGCTTCAGTTTCGATTGACAGGAAAACAGACATTTAAGAATTATTAAATAACAAAATTTGAACAGCGATAGCAATAATGGGGAGTGGAAAAGACCGGTGACTTTACAGTCACATTTATTGTGACTAACTTATTACCAGCGAATGAAACATTACGACGCGATGTAATCTGCATACTCGAATTTTTAGGGAACAAGTCATAGTATGTGTGGTCCACCAACTGACTGACTGAGAACTGCCTCGGTGGCGCAGTTGTAATGCGTACGCGTTACGATTAAGGCTAACGCTGAGGTCTCGGGTTCGTATTAGGCTTAAGTTGTATTAGGCTTTTCTATTACGAAATGCTCAGTATCAGCCCGGAGTCTGGAATTTGTGCCGGTATGGCGATAGGCTCGCCCCCAATCACATTGTGGGACGGATATACGCTCGGCGAAATGTGTGTGTACTGGTTACACCTCTGCCTACCCCTTCGGGGATTACAGGCGTGAGTGCGTATACATATACATACGCAGTATAATATTTTGAATTGGTAGTTACTCACATTTATGACGTCCATCGGATTTGCCAGCGATTCATTGAATTGGGTGCTGTAGGTGTGTCCTACCATGACCCACATAATGGCTAGAACTCTGATACCGTCCATACATTCAATAGTCCCAGGCAATGGCGTATATGTTACTAGACGACGTGTATTAGTGTAAACAGAAAATGATTGCAATAGTTTATTTACTTGCTTTGGATCTGAAATGAAAGAAAAATAAAATAAGTTATTATGTATACAAGGTTAGCCAGAAAGGGTGTACTAAGCCGTGGCCAACCAACATATCGCTGACAAGGAATTATTTATATCATGTATATCTCATCTCATAAAAATGGGTTTTAGTTTCATACAAAAAATACCTATATAGTTTTTGTATTAGCTTGAGCATAGACACATTAGAAAAGCTATGTATCTATGGCTTGAGTGACGAAACGAGCAGATCGCTCACCTGATGGTAGGTAAGCACCACGCCTGCCCATAAACAGAAACAACACCACACAGAACTTCGAATTACAAAGCACTGCATGGCATTGGACTGCGCTCGTGTCTCCGAGGTATAAGATGTAAGTCTCATAATGCCCAGTCATTTCACTGGCTTCAATGACTTTCAAACCGGAACATAACAGTGCTTACACACTGCTGTATGGTAGTAATATGGTAGAAATAGACAAAGCGGTGGTAAGCGTGGTTTCGTAATAGAAAAACCCAATTGTTATTGTAATTTTTAGTAAGCATCATTATCGCCTTCCAATTGGATTTAATACGAAACACGTGATTTGTTTAAATTTCGCGATTCATTGTTGTTCCAATAAAAGATATGGATTAACCGCATTGTTCCAGTTATTTATATTTCCACCTGCCTTTATCCTGCTC
Source organism: Mimas tiliae (assembly GCA_905332985.1). Taxonomy (NCBI): domain Eukaryota; kingdom Metazoa; phylum Arthropoda; class Insecta; order Lepidoptera; family Sphingidae; genus Mimas; species Mimas tiliae. The sequence continues at coordinate 4,438,422 of HG995248.1, read as the reverse complement.
GCAGTAGGGTCGGCGCAATATGATTTTTAAAACATGTTACAGAAACATTTGGCTTGAGTTTTTACGACCGGCTGCGTGTCTAACGTCAACCCCAAACCGGCACAAAGGACTCTTTTACACGTCAATAATAGAATAAATTACATTGAACTTTGTCTATCGGGGCGTCGGAACTGCCCACTGGTCTGAGAAGCACCAATAAAGCCGACTCAAAAAAACTATAACGCTAAAAAGAGAACTAACAATTTTGAGTCGGTGTTATAAATCGTTGACTATTAAATAAGAAACGTTTAATTTATTTACAAGGCACATATTAGCAAACAGTTCAGTAAGTTTTACAGAATTGTCTTGTAATCCAACGCATACGTCGCGCGTCGCGTCATTTTTACGATTTAGGCTTAGTTCCAGCCTTTTTATACAATTATTTTTTTAATTGTATAAAATAAATATTTTTTATTGTATATAAATATATTTTTATATTTTACAATAAAATCATTTTTTCATACACTATATTTAATTCAAATTTATTTTCTATTTTTTAGTTGGATTTTCTATAAAAGCGTATTTTTTTTATTTCAAACTGTTTAAAATATTGAATTGTCATCGGTCCAAGTATGCCAAGTTTCGAGTTAATCCGACGTTTTGAAGGGGGTCAAAATCATGCTCAAAGATTCCGTTACATACTAAAATACCAACATACTTAATACATACTTACGTATGAAGCTAATATAAAGCGTATATATCAAAATAACCCTTCTACTCTTAGCTGTTCATAAAATATTTATAACTATTGATACCATGCACCCCACGCTTTTTTTACAATAAAATAGTTTTTTCTTAAACTATTTTTAATTCAAATTTATTAAATTTAATTTTCTATTTATTAGTTGGATTTTATATAAAAGCGTATTTTTTTAGTTTTTTTAACTATTATTTTTTATACCAAATGACCAAGTGGGTCACCTGATGGTAACTAATCTCCACCGCTCATGAAAGCCCACAAAACCAGTAAAATCATGGACTCATTGGCGACCATACAGGAAAGGGATAATTAAGGGATTGGAAAGGGGTGGTAATCACTGAGCGTACGAAACGCAGCAGTAAGCCGCTACTTTACGTCAGTTTTCTGTTAGATAGTGGTAACAATCCGGCCGAGCCGGCCTATTCATGCCGTAGACAATAGAATGTAGTGTAGAATCACTAGCTGCAATTAAACGACTGGTTAGGGAGCACTATCTGACAATGTAGCTCATCATTGTACTCGCTGAGTATCGACACTTATCGCATCTTATTATAATTATATTTCTATGTATTACTTATTATTTAAATTATATATATTATAATGTTTAAGTTTATTTATTTTTTATTGGCATACTGTAAACTACCCTCGTTTCTTCGTTACCTAAAACTTCTGTCCATCCTAAGGTTGTCTGGAAGAAATCGCTGTTTGCGATAAGACCGCCCATATCACCATCTTACTGTATGATCCTCGTTTATAAGCTACTACTTTATTTGGTGTACAATAAAGAATATTCTATCTATCTAGACAAGATTGTCTACAGCATGGCTCTACCACTTTAAAAACTACTATACGTAGTTACTGATAAAATCACTGACCGTGGCGATATTTGTTTACAAAACATGCTGACTTTGCTACTTTATCATTAAATCAGAACTTTTTTATCACAATGATATATTGTCGTAAATTTATATTTGGCCAAAATTCACTATTCACTGTTATCATTCACGTGTCCGTATCAAATTCCAATCGATTTACAATATATTGATAATGTCAAGACTAGAGCTAGACCGCGTAACTTATTATAGGAAAATTACTAAAAAATAATAAGATAATACTTTTATGAGTAGTAGAGCCACGCTGTAGACAGTTTTGTCTACAGCATGAATGGGCCAGCTCGTCCGGGGCATTACCACTGTCTCACAGAAAACCGGCCTAAAGTAGTAGCATTCTCTAGCAGTCCTTTAAGGTCGGCAGCGCGACCATGATTCTTTTGGTGTTGTGGGCGTACATGGGCGGTGGATATCACTTACCTTTGGGTGACCCACGGGCTCGTTTGCCGATGACTATGCTATAAAAAAATCTACATAGAAGTCTATAATAATAGGCACTCACGCCTATAATCCTCGAAGGGGTAGGCAGTTGTAATCTGTACCCACATTTCGCCAAGATTATTTACGTCCTGTGATGTGATAGGGGCGAGCCAATTGCTATACCGGGCCCAATTCCAGCCTCAGGGCCGATACTGAGCATTTTGAAAACAGAATAACCCTATATCAGTTTTACCCGACTTGGGGATCGAACGCGAGACCTTAGCACAGCAGTCGTACCGCGTACGCATTACAACTGCGCCACCAAGGCAGTGATATTATCAATAAGATTTTATACTGATATTGTTACGGCTAGAATTACACTGCGTAACTTACTATAGAAAAATTACATACATACATACACACTCACGCCTATGTCCCATAGGGGTAGGCAGAGACTATTGAGTACCACAAGCTACGATCCTGGCACACCTCTTTCGCCTCTTCCACATTCATACATCTTCTCATACCTTCACATGCGGGGCTCTGTGAGGGTGGACTGTCTTTTTCCCTTGCTAATCGTGGGAACTAAATGAGAAAAAACTCAGAAAAATTACTTTTACTATTATTATTAAAATTATAATCTACATGTTCTACCACCTGCTCGTATCCCACTAGCAGTGGGGTCGGCGCAACATGCTTTTTAACACATGCTACATCAAGATCCTATAATTTTTACGACCAGCCACCTGCCTGACATCAACCTTTCTAGGGAGAAAACACCCAAACCCGAAACATGATATTTGTGGATCACACAAACATTTGTCTCGGTGCGGGAATCGAACCCGCGGCCTCTCGCTTCTCAGCCGGCTACTTGCTTACTGCGCCACGGCGGCTGTCTTAAAATAATAATCCACATAGTAGTATAAAATAAGTAAGTACGCCTAAATCGAGATAGTGTAATGAAATATAACTATTCTGGCGACTTATCTAAATAAATTGATTGTATAACACGTAACATTCACGTGATTCAGTGGATTTGCTGATTTTATTTTATTACTAGTGAAGGTGTCGACTTATTGATTGATTTATTTCAATTTTTTAAATATCCTTCTTGGCTAATAAAATGAAATGAAATAGTTTCATTAATCATGTAGGCAATTAAAATGGCGCTTATGACAAGTCAGTACAAAATAAAGAAACTTATGTATAGAAATCATATCAACTAATGTATACATAACATACATAGCATCATCAAAATACACTGGGCATGAACAAATTTTACAATATTTTTATTTAGGAATAGTCCAGAATTGATTGAGTATTATTATTTTAATTTTTTTTTTGTTTTCTGTTTTATGGGTCGATATGGACCATAGGCATTACCGACTAATTGAAGTATAAACATACATACATCCAAGGGGGTAGGTCTCTCGTATGCGAGACGCCAACTGGGTTGGTACCACCGCTTTGTCTATCTTTGATGCCAAGCAGCAGTGTGTTCCAGTTTAAAGGACATTGAAGCCAGTGTTATGTCAGCCAGAATTATTGGGCTTTAGAGACGTTAACAACTTATGTCTCGGGGTGACGAGCACAGGTCAATGCCATGTAGTGCTTTGTAATTAAGTTCTGTGTGGTGTTGCTATGGTTTATGGGCAGGTGTGACGCTTACCATTATACGAGCGACCTGCTCGTCTCGTTATTCAAGTTACTAAAAAATCAAAGGAACTCACGCCTGTATTCCCTGAAGGAGTAGGCAGAGGTGTAACCAGTACATCTACATTTCTCCTAGCTTATATTTTTCCCACGATTTGAATGGGCCGAGCCTATCGTCTTATAAGGCACAATTGCAGACTCCGGACTGATACTAAACATTTCGTGATAGAAAAACCCAATATCATTTTTACTCTTCCCAGGGATCGAACCCGCGATCTCAACACAGCAATCGTACCGCATACGCATTACAGTAGCGCTACCGACGCAGTCTTAAGAATATAATATGACATAATTTAAACCTAGAACCTTTATTTAAGTCGTAGAGCCACGCTATGGATAGTTTTGTTTGCACTATGAATGGGCCGGCTCGACTGGGTTGTTACCACTGAGTCACATAAAATTTACGTTCAGTAGTAGCTTGCTGTTACATGTCATATCCGGAGGCCCAAACGAATGATAGCATAGTTATAGCGATCGTGTTATTGTATTGAAATGTACATAACATAGCTGTACATATACCACTAAAAAATTAAAAATAAGATAAGTTGTATCAAAACTTAAAATCCAACAATTTCATTTGACTATTAGCTGCACCGCCACTGACTCTAAATATACCTATAGAATACTTTTATCTTTTCACTGTTATTTTATCGAAGTCGGTTTTTAAGTTTTGCTAAGTTTAGCCCTTACCTCTTTTCAGGAAAATGTTGTGACGTAAGTCGTAAGTTGTACTCAATATTATAAGAATGCCAATAATACCAAAGATAGCGCTGAAAAATAATATGAAAAACGTTTTTATTCTTTTTTGCGCAATGTTTTATATATTTTCTTAAAAAATGCTAATGGGGTTATATGTATTTTTAAACTACCCCAGTATTATACATTTCTCACTGCTGGCCACGGACCTCCTTTACTGGATTAAAGGGGTTAGGCTTAGGCCTTTGTCCACCATGCTGCCCTAATGCGGGTTGGCAGACTCCACATACCTCCGAAATTCTTATAAAGAAATTCACAGGTATGCAGGTTTCCTCGCGATGTTTCCTTCGCCGTTAAAGCAAGCAATAATTAACAATTAATACACACATAAGCTAGTAAAAAAGAGATGTATGCTCGTGGGACTGGTTTCGAACCTGTGACTTTCGTCTCGACAGTCCGTAACAATCCCCACTGAGCTATCTCTGCTTTTACATTTCAGAAAACATTCGGCTAATTGAATTTCGAACAAATAAAAGCGTTGTCAAAAATTGATGCTAATCATGATAATAAAAAATCCTATTCATCATGACAAATTATATGTACTTAATAATTATTTTGTCATAAATCAGTATTTACTTACAATGCTAAATAATCAGCAACCACCCATGGCTTATCATTAGCAAGGCGACAGAAATCGTCTTCATATTTGAATCCAATAGCCGTTGAGTTCAACAGCAACCCGTCGAAGGCTTCTCGAGTGGTGCATGCCTTGGGTATGCATATAGCTAAATTCAATACCTGATTATCTAGTCCTGATATCATACTGAAAAAATAACAATATCGATATAAGGATAAATAGTATATTTTTTTCTTGGCTCGGCAAAGTGACTGCGCTACACCTGGTAACCTGTCGACCAACGACATACGACAGTATTCCCATGACTGACATTAGAATTTTCAAATTATAATATACCATAAAAAACATAATTTATCAATTCATTCTTCTTCTTCCACCTGCCCTTATCCCACTCGCAGTGGGGTCGGCGCATCATGCTTTTTAACAATTACCCATGGAATCCCATTACTTTAATATATCATGTTATGAAGATGAATTTGAGGGCGACCCGCCATGTGATTCCATCAACCAAGTTTCGCCAGTTAATCAGCAGAATGCACCACGGGCAGGTGAGGTTGGCTTTAGGTCTAAGATGTTAGTAGCCCACTTACACTATTTCTCACTCTATATGATGTCTATATTAGACGGCATCTCGCATACGAGCGATCTACGACCTAGTGGTAAGTATCTCGTATGCAAAAGCCTCGACGTAATGCTAAATATAAAGTACAGTATTGAGTGGTAGACTGTAGACACTTGTCTACAGCATGTATGGGCTGGCTCGTCCGGGTCATTACCACTGTCTCACAGAAAACCGGCGTAAAGTAGCAGCTTGCTGCTGCGTTTCGTACGGCGAGTGAGATATCCGGAGGCCCAAACCGCCTCCACTCCCCAATCCCTTAATTATCCCTTTCCTTTAAGGTCGGCAACGCACCCATGATTCTTTTGGTATTGTGGGCGTACATGGGCGGTGGCGATCACTTACCACCAGGTGACACACTTGCTCGTTTGCCAGCCTATACTATAAAAAAAACATACGATCCACGACCAGGTCCATCCTCCAGGTGTATAGATCTAAATCTTCTCACACGATTGTGTATTTCTGGCGCTACACGCGTTGTTTCTGGATTCAACTCGGGCCAAGGGATATCAGGCCAATCAAAATCGGGCAATGTCGGGAAATCCAACTCTTGATTGAACGGCACATTTATCATACAATATTTGCCATGGATTGATATATCTTCCAGTGTCTCTTGTATTCCGAGGCATTGGTGGTAATTTCCCATGTCGATGAAGTTACCCTCAAGAATGCCTTTCGGTGTTCTGATTCCGGCATCGAGAACTGTAACAAAATATGAGAGCACTTTGGTAATAATATCTAAATAATGCGCAATGACACCAAGGTCGCAAGTGCCTGTGCTAGAATGAACCAGGAGTACGATCCCGCGGACGGCCCAAAAAACGCTGGCTTGACGTATTAGAGGGAGATATGAGAGCCAACGGTCTTACTACAGAAGGATGCTCAAGATCGGGCGAAGTAGAGGTGTATTAGTGTAAAGGCGGACCCTGGAAATGGCCGGGATAACGCCAGGTAGAAAGAAAGACACCAAAAAATTTAAGCTAATCTAATTTTGAAATTATAATATCCTATGAAAAACATAATCGATACTAATATTCTTCTTTCACCTGCGTTTATCTACTCGCAGTGAGGTCAACGCAACATGCTATTTAACACATATTACATAAAGATTAGGCTTGTAGTTTTTACGACCGGCCGCCTGCCTGACGTCAACTCTTGTTAGAAGATTACATCCAGATCCAAAATATACAACGTGTTATAGAAAGGGGCGGGCGAATTTAAGCAATGTATAGTATACGTATAAGTATTTTATCCCCATAGTACCAAATCCGATTGCATTGCTAGTGCAATAATTATAGAATTTTCTTTTTTATCGCATGAGTAACATGTCGATATCGACTTTCAACTTTGGACGACACTAAATGATAAACAATGATACTAAAGACCTCCTTTCATTTAATTATTTTATAATTAAAAAAACATTAAACAGTTGTCAAATGTCAATATTTATTTGACGCAGTCAGTTCGGCAAGCTCTGATTTTATGAAGTAGGATTACGAGTTCAAAATATATGTTGTATTTGACTAAAAACAATTATTATGTATTGGTACTTTGTGTTGGTGTAACTGGTAACAGCGTAAGAGGATCGTCGACTATATTAAGCCAAATTCATAGATGGAAGACCCGAGAATGAAGTCTTTAAAATGCTTCTAGAGGATGGTACCTATATTGTCTTCAGCACACAATCTCTTTCAGGTGTTAATGTGTGTTTAAATTACAAGTTACGTACGTATGCCCGTAGAATTACGTACAGCTTATTCAAGTTTATTAAAATGTGAGTGTCGTTCATAATAATTAATAGTGATGTCATCGATCTTATCGATCTTAATAAACGAGTGATTAAAAGTAACGTGAAATTGTTGGATGTCTTGGTTTTGAAAAGATCCGGTACATAAGTACGAATTGTAAGGTGTATGTAATGACCCTAAAACACGACCACACCTTTCTGCAACACGTTGTATATTTGTGAATCACACAGACATTTGTCTCGGTGCCGGAATCGAACCCGGGGCCTTTTGATTCACATCTGGCTAGTTGCTCGCTGCGCCACGGAGGCTGTCAATATATGCACTCACGCATTTACATACGGGGATTACTCCCCGAAGGGGTAGGCAGAGGTCGAACCAGTACACACACATTTCGCCGAGTGTATCTACGTCCCATGATGTGATAGGGGGTGAGCCTATCGCCATATTGGGTACAATGCCAGACTTCGGGCTGATACTGAGCATTTCGCAATAGAAAAACGAAATATCACTTTTACCTGACCCGGGATCGAACCCGAGACCTCAGCATCAGCCTCAGTCGTAACGCGTATGCATTGCAGTTGCGCCACCGAGGCAGTCAATATATTATTTATTTCATGTTTACCTTAACTTACTGTATGTTTTCACCACCGCAATATAAATTAAACTTTATTTACACGGTGGGAGTTTATCAAACGACAGCGAACATAAATTTAGTTTTATACTGATATGTAAGTACAGGTTTTGGCAGTGTATTTTAATTGTTCTATATATACAAAGTGTTACAGAAAGGTGTGGTCATATTTTATGGTATTACATGCTCCTTACAATTCGTACTTATGTACTGGATCTTTTCAAAACCAAGACATCCAATAATTTCACTTTAATTTTAATCACTCGTTTATTAAGATCGATAAGACTGATTTTATCACTATTAATTATTATGAACGACACTCACTTTTTAATAAACTTGAATAAGATATACGGAATTTTACGAACATACGTACGTAACTTAAATTTTAAATTTAAACACAAATGAACACCTGAAGAGCCGGTGTGCTGAAGACAGTATGCCATCTTCTAGAAGCACTTTAAAGACTTCATTCTCGGGTGTTCAATCTATGAACTTTGCTTAATACAGCCGACGAGCCTCTTATAAGCTATTATTATCAGTTTCACCAAAATTCTATAGTTATCTTATGATAATTAATGAACGGACTTGGTAATAATGGGAATAAAATACTTTTATCGTACACTATACATAATTCTCCTGCCCTGGTCCCAATTCTATTTGGGGTCGGTGCAGCATGTCTTCTTCTTCCATACATGTCTATCAGCCGTCGTCTCGTTATTCACCCCTCTTTCTTTCATGTCCTTCCTCACACATTCCATCCACCTTTTCTTTGGCCTTCCTCTACCTTTCCATCCATCAACATTCATATTCATCACTTTCTTACCCACATATGTTTCCTCTCTTCTCATAACATGCCCATACCAAGACAGGCGGTTCCCTTTCATCTTATCCACTATAGGTGCCACTTTCAAACTCCCTCTAACGTGCTCATTACATTATGTCGTTCACTATACATTGCTTAAATTTACATACACCTTTCTGTAACACATTGTATATATAAAAAGACAAGGTTCGACTCAATGTCTCACTCATTGACTCATCAACATTCAGCTGTTGGACCGAGTATGGAGAAACAATATTAAATATATTATAATAACAAATTTCAGCTCTAGCATAGCAAAGCATTAAGCAAGTACTAATTACGCGTTATTTCGAAAATCAACACGCTAGGGCACTCCCTAATTTCACTAAATTTCACTAAATGCTTTAAAAAGTTGGAGTTGAAAACATTCACGCGGGTGGAGCCACGAGTAAAAACTAATCATAGAATAAAATAATACAATTATATGTGGTAGAGCCACGCTGTAGACACTTTAGTCTACAGCATGAAGGGGTCGGCTCGTCGGGTCGTTACCACTGTCTCCCAGAAAACTGACGTAAAGTAACAGCTTGCTGCTGCGTTTTGTACGGTGAGTAATATATCCGGTGGTCCAAATCCCTTTCCCCTTCCCAATCCCTTAATTATCTCTTTCCTTTAAGGTCGCGCCCATAATTCTTTTAGTATTGTAGACGTAAATAGGCAGTGGAGATCACTTGCCATCAGGTGAACCACTTGCTCGTTTTCCGGCCTATGCTATAAAAACACTTGATATCGAACTATAAAAAACTTACATCTAGCCAGCAGTATAGTATTATTTCTTAGCAAATAATTTATTTGCTGTTGACACAACTCCGGGTCTAACACATCTTGGTAAAGTTGTTGATCCAGCGCATGGTTAGGCAATGACTCTTCATTTTCTATCTCCAAATATCCACTTGATTGTTTATAAAAAACCGTATTTATCAACACTAAAAACAAGAACTTTACCATTTTTTTATATATTTTACTATCATAAAATCGATACAATTAGGTACAACGTTTCAAATAAACACTATTATGTTAGACACCAGCCCGCATTTATACCTGCTTGCGGACGATATCGATTAAAAGGTATAACTCCACGGCACAAATCTGATTTATTTAGATAAAAATGATAACACACTGTATTAATTATTATATGTTTATACAGCAAATTAGACTCTTTATCATATATACTACGATTGAGGTCAGCTTTGCCTCATCTAATTGATAATTTCATGATATAGACATACGCACTCACGCCTGTAATCACCGAAGGGGTTGGCAGAGGTGTAACCAGTACACCCACATTTCACCGAGAGTATCGGTCCCGTGATGTGAGGGGCGTAGGGCGGTAGGTGGTGAGCCTATCGCCATTCCGGGCCTAATTCGAGACTCCGGGCTGATACTGAGCATTTGATAATAGAAAAACCCAATATCACTTTTACCCAACACGGGGATCGAACCCGAGACTTCAACACAGCAGTCGTACCGCGTACGAATTACACGCCACCGAGACAGTCAGTTGAAAATATTGGTATTATGATTAAAAATTGCTAGATGACAATTTCTGCACTATTTCACATAATTACGAAATAAAATTGTCACACATTACATAAATGTTTCACTGGTAAATTAAATTGGCAAACGAAACTCAATATTAATGGTCTATGTAAAGCACAAAGGAAATCGTAAAAACATCTTATCATTTATATATGGACTAGATACATTAAATAAAACTATAACGTCTATGTCGTTTGTCATTTCCGCAGCTACTCTTCGTCAGCTACTCTTCAATAGAAAGGCAGAATCATCTAATTAGTATATTTTATATTTATTCTATTACAAACCTAATTATATTTATATATATTTATATTATTTTTATTTATCTTAAGTATTACGACCACTAGCTCGTTTGCTGACCTATGCAATATAAATAGGAAAATAGGTGGTTGACCTAAATGGTAAGTGACCTCCACCGCCCATGTACGCCCACAAAAGCATCATGGGCGCGTTGCCGACCCTAAGGAAAGGGATAATTAAGTGATTGGGAAGGGAAGGGTTTGGGCCTCTGGATATCTCACTCACCGTACGAAATGCAGCAGCAAGCTGTTACTTTACACCGGTTTCCTGTGACATAACGACCCGGACGAGCCAGCCCATTCATGCTGTAGACAAAATTGTCTACAGCGTGGCTCTACCACTCAAAAATGCATGTAATATGTATTCTAATATTGGTTATAATAGTATTTATTATGTATAGTTACTATATAACCATTATAATTATTTCTGTTTGTTGTATGTATCCTTTGCACCTACATACCTTTCATAGACCTCTACAACACCCAAAGGTCGGCAGACAGAGAATGCCTCAAAGATTATAATAATAATAATAATCCTTTATTTCAGGCTACTATGGCCCATATATATATATACCTTACAAACTAACATATATAGAAATATATAATTACAGTAATTGTGTTAGTAGTATAAACTTAATACTATGTTAGTAGCACTTCACTTTGTTCACTGTGTCTGTGTGCGATCTTGTGGCACTTGTCCGCGGAAGCGACGGAACACCACCCCTTGCGGCCAGAAGTTTTCCTCCATGACGACGTGCAGATAGCAGTTTGGAACGCGCACCACAAACGCCTTGAAATTGACGTTGCGGTGCGACTCCAATATCTGCACCCTAGGCGAGTACTTCGTCTTTTGGCGCACGTACACGTGTACGTTATAATTATAAAAATTATGCCGTCAGCAATGTGACCGCATTCGAACGCGGCACAAGCGAGACAATTATGACCACCTTAATACGAAATTGTATAAAACTGTAAATAAATAAAAGTATGTTGTGTTACTGTACTGACAAAACATTCACATAAATGTTGTGTTACTGTACTGACAAAACATTCACATAAATGTTGTGTTACTGTACTGACAAAACATTCACATAAATGTTGTGTTACTGTACTGACAAAACATTCACATAAATGTTGTGTTACTGTACTGACAAAACATTCACATAAATGTTGTGTTACTGTACTGACAAAACATTCACATAAAAAAAAGTTATTTTGACAATGTATTTGGATTTCATTTTTTTTTATCAGCTTGAATGACGAGATGAGCAGCTCGCTTGCCTGAACGTTACAGCCACGCCTGCCGATAAACAGAAGCAACACACAGAACTGTGAATTATAAATCACTTCATGATATTTGGCTGCGTTCTTCACTCCGGAACATAAGATGTTAGTATCATAAGGTCCTTTAATTTCACTGGCTTCAATGTCCTTCAAATCGGAACTCAACAGTGCTTACTCACTGTTGCTGGGGGTCAGAACTAGGTAATAATAATACGTGGTAGGTAAGTATATATAATATTGTGTCCAAAGTATTTCTTGCTTTCCACATTTGTCTACTTAATGTATAAAATAATCGGAAACTCTTCTCGACAAATACTTACCTATTCCTTTTTATTGATGTCTATTATTACATATCCCTCTCCATATATTTTAACCTTAAGCTAATATTGACCACAAAATTACAATAATAAACCAGGCGACAAAAAACTAAATCAAAATCATTTAAAATAAATTATGTAACACAACACAATTAAATACAGATACAAATATTGATAAAGAAATAAGTATACAAAATTCGTATATTTTATTCAGAATTACAATATTAATATTCGATTTATCACATTGTTTGTAAAGAAATTGAATTGTTATTATTTTTTTATGCTTTACAAATTGATAATTATCATTAAATCGAAAACCTTTCTTTTGCGCGTTTCTGAAAGGGTGCTTGATTCTCTTTTCGCAACCATGCATAAAGGTGCTTCTTGTTTCTCACAATTATTGTTTACTTGATACAATGGACCACGATTAGGTTATAATTACTTCTTACTGTGCCTTTTATCTCGTCTATTAGATTCATGTAACGCTTTATTTCAACGAAATCGTCCAAAAAATCTGCCCACATGTGCTTTGGAATGTCGAAAGGGCTTATTCCAATCATCAGAGCTAAAAATAATAATAGTATCAATTCAAGTATCTAAGTAAGAAGTGGGACACTGGCAATAACGCCAGGCAGAAAGAAAGAAAATATGTGCCAATTCTGTTAAGTATCACTAAATCTTCTTCTTCCACCTGCCCCTATCCAACTCGCAGTGGGGTCAGCGCAACATGCTTTTTAACGCATGCTACAAAAAGATTTGGTTTTTAGTTTTTACGACCGACCGCCTGCCTGACATCAATCTCTCTGGGGAATTCTGATTTCGCTAAATATACCTACTTAGATAAAAGTATAGTAGGTACACAGTATAGTTCAAAGGAGTGGTAATAAGGAACGCACTCACGACGAATTTCAATAAACTATCTTAGTTTGATTGTTCGGATAGATCGCACAAATGAGCCAATCAGAATAGATTACTTAGTTTGATTTCGCAGATTAATACGGATAATCAAACTTCTTTCTTTCTTTCAAGTGCAAGTGGGCCACCGAAAACCGACATAAAGTAGCAAATTGCTGCTGCATTTCGTACAGTTAATAAGATATCCGGAGGCCCAAATCCCTCTTCCCTTCCCAGTACCTTAATAATCCCTTTCCAATAATAAGTCTGCAACGCACCCATGATGCTTTTGGTATTATAGACATACATGGGCGGTGGAGAGCACTTACCATCAGGTAACCCACTTGCTCGTTTGCCGATCTATGCCATAAAAAAAACCAAAATCTTGGCCCAAACAACCTCACCTGCACATAGTACATTCTGCTGATTAACGGACGAGCTAATGGCGAAGCTTGGTTCCAGTTATAGGTTGTGATGCTCAGACGGCGGATCGCCCAACATAATACCAAAATCCGCCATCTAATCATGATGGGAAGGCGGACCTTGGCATTACACCAGGGAAAGTGAAGAAAGAACATAATCAACTAAGACTTAGTTTGTTTTAACTAATAGTATTTACCTACCTTTAAAATCTTCAACATTTTCATGAATGCAGTATCTTTGTTTACATGTCACATCAACAGTCTCATATCCTACTTTATTCAACATTTCTTTTACTGCGATATCTGGATCCTGGACAAATGAATTGTAAATAGTACACCCTATTATAACATTATGATGACAGTGATGAGCTTCATTAATCTAAGTAGGTACGTATTTTACGACTTCATAATTCTCCTTTTCGTCAGGCACAATTTGAAGCCATCATTTTAAGTTCTTATTGGTGTCGATTTTATAGGCAAGCGTGATACTTACCATCAGGCGAGCGACCTACTCGTCTCGTCATCTAAAGCTAATAAAAAAAGACACTCAAGAAAAGTGTGTCGTTCAAAATAATTAATAGTGATGTCATCAATCTTAATAAATGAGTGATTAAAATTAACGTGAAATTTTAGGTTTTGAAAAGATCCGGTACATATGTACCTACTTATTGTAAGGTGTATGTAATGATCCTAAAATGTGACCACACCTTTCTGTAACACGTTGAATATACATAGTGTTGTACATAATATATTCACTATATTAAATCGTCATCAGCGTGCCGCCGTGTTTCTCAAAATTAACGAAGATTACTGAAGCGCACTACTTCAGTAATGTAAGTGTGAAGTGTAAGTGTGCCACCAATATCTTGGCTCAAACCAAATCTAACAACACAGAGTCCGTTTTTGCCATTTGGATACGGAACCCTAAAAAATGGGCCAATATATTTGATAACACAGACGGCTTTCCACCTCATGGGTATGAAACCTTACAGTATATAATATAAGGTTGTTATTGTAATAAAATTATCGCATTTTAATACCTCGTACTCATGATAAGGTGATAGGAATGTTTCTATATTTTTCATCCACTGAGCCCATTTGTTTCTTTTTGCTAGGATTTGAAACGCACTATAAATATCACTGTATCCTAAAAATATAGCAAAGAATTCCCCATTTTTTGGTAGAATGTTGTAAATGTTTGTGAAAGCAGTTCTGAAAAAAGAAAATTAAATTAGTGACACGTGATTTATGATTTTACCCGGTGAGCTCAATAGTACGAGTTACGAGTTAGTTTTACGTGTGGTAGAGCCACGCTGTAGACATTTTTGTCTACAGCATGAATGGGCCGGCTTGTCCGGGTCGTTACCACTGTCTCACAGAAAACCGACGTAAAGTAGCAGCTTGCTGCTGCGTTTCGCACGGTGAGTGAGATATCCGGAGGCCCAAATCACCCTTCCCTTCCCAATCCCTTAATTATCCCTTTCCTTTAAGGTCGGCATCGCGTCCATGACTATTTTGGTATTGTGGGCGTATATGGGCGGTGGAGATCACTTACCATGAAGTGACCCACTTGCTCGTTGGCCGGCCTATGCAATAAAAAAAAATTGTATTTGTACAAAATACATAATACCGTTAAATAAACAAATCAAAAGTATATAATAATAATAGGTATTATGTATACGCATATACGCACTCACGCCCTTAATCCCCGAAGGGGTAGGCAGAGGTGTATTACACCCACATTTCGCCGAGCGTATCTACGTTCCTTATGTGATAGGGGGCGAGCCCATCGCCATACCGGGCTCAAATTTCAAACTCCGGGCTGATACTGAGCATTTCGTAATAGAAAAACCCAATACCACTTTACCCGACCCGGGATCGAACCCGAGACCTCAGGGTTGGCCTCAATCGTAAGGCGTACGCATTACAACTGCGCCACCGAGGTACTGCCTCGCCTAATGTAAATGCTAGTGAAAAAATAAGCAACACCCAAAGTATCACCAGAAGCCCAACACACTTTCGATTCCTCTGGTGCTTATAGACGGCGTTGATAACAGACAGGCAGACCATCAGGAAACCCAACTTTTTTTTATTAGGTTAAATGACGAGACGAGCAGGTCGCTCGTCTGATGGTAAGCGCTATGCCAGCCCATAAACAGATACAACATGACACAGAACTTTGAATTGTAAAGCTGGATGAAGCTGGAAAGCTGGAAAATTGTAAAAATGGAACTGGACTGCGTTCGTCACCCCGAGATATAAGTTGTTAATCTCATAATGCCAAGTTATTTCACTGGCTTAAATTTCCTTCAAACCGAAACACAACAGTGCTTTCACACTGCTGCTTGGCGGCAGAAATAGACAAAGCGGTGGTACCAACCCAGACGGACTCTCGCATAGGAGAGATCTACCAACTTCTTCTTTCTCCAATTTGTGCTATAAAAAACTCACAAATGCGTGCAAGAGCTAAAAATGTTCTGCCTTTACATAAGTTTCTGGGCCCAGAATAAGTCTTAGAATAAGAAAATAATTTCATATATAAAGATACTAACTCATGATCTCTGATCCAGTGGAACAAATACATGGCGTAAACGTGGTCAAATTTGCCTTTCATATCATTCGGTACTTGTTCAAGTACATTATATTGGATGAATTTAATTCGCCCATTGCCATTTTTCTGGTTCGCATATTTAACAATCTTTTCATTTATATCAGAACCGATCAGTTCGCAGTCATTGGGGATGTATTTGGCCACGATAGAAGTGACACTGCCATCGCCACTTCCTATATCAAAACCTCGAGAATTTTCCGACCACTTGAACCTCGGCGAATATTCTTTCAAACACGTTTCTGCATCTTTTCTTGTGTTGCTGTTACCTTTTGCATAAGATTCAAATATTTCCAATTCGTTGTATGGCCACATGCTGAAATCAAATTAGTATGTCAATATGTAACTGGATGTGCAGCAATAACTCAGCAAGAAGTGTTACGGACTGTCGAAATGAAAGTCTCAAGAGCATATTTCTCTCTCTCTAATAAGTTACTCGTACGTGTGTATTCATTGTTAATTATCGCCTGCAAAGGAAACACCTTAAGCAAACCTGCATTCTTGAGAATTCTCTTTAAAAATATCAAAATTAGATGAACACTGCCAACCCCCATTACCCTTATTAGTTGAAGCCCATGCCCAACAGTGGTATAATTTAATAGAGAGCTGATATAGTTATTATTAAATCTATTATCGAAAGAATTATATAAATCAATTCAAAAATAAATAAAAGAAGTCATTCAAATCTGCTCGAGGGGTTAGTGAGGAGAGAAAAAGGATATACGACATGGCAAGTTACGTCACAAGACAAGTCACGTCATTACGGTGCTCGCGTGCAAGGGAGATAGTAAGATTTTCCCACTACGCACACACCTTTACTTGTAGCATTATTTAAAACATGAACTGCGACCTCATTGTTTATCCAATTTTAATTCTGTTTTCGCAAAACAGTTTCTTTTTCGTATTATTGTTGGTTGCACACAAAATAATGTATAACATTCAAAGACTTTAATGTATACTACTAGACAAGCTGCGCGGTACATAGTAATTGTACCATTAAGTTGCGGTCAATTGACCGTAACTCAATATTACCATCTCGCTTACTCTTATCAAGAACTCCTATCGCGCTTTCTGTCTGTGAGCTGTCAAACTCCCGCGTTATATGACGCAATTTCAATTCTAAACAGCCTGTCTAGTACTTAGTATACATTAAGTTAAGTTTTTGATAAAATTAGACATAGTCAAATACCGTATTACGATACCAAGAAAACGAAGTCTTTCCATAACTTGGAGCTACCATGAAGGATTTTGAACATAATAAGCCATTTTTAAAGAAAAATATAAAGCAATTGAGCCTCATTTAAGTTCATCATGTAAAATTACTTTGTAATTAAAAACAATTATTCTTCTTCTTCCATCTGCCCTCATCCTACTCCCAGTATGATCGGCGCAACATGCTTACTTAACACATTTTACAGAAAGATTTGACTTGTAGTTTTTACGACCGGCTGCCTGCCTAACATCTACCCCTCTCGGAAAAAATACCCAGACCCGAAACAAATATTTGTAGATCACACAAACAATTTGTGCGGTGCGGGTATAGAACCCTCAGTTTCTCACTTCACAGTCGGCATCTCGCCCACTATACCACGCAGGGTGTCAAATAAAAACAATTATTATTCTTCTTCTTTCACCAGCTCTTATCCCACTCGCAGTGGGGTCGGCGCAACATGATTTTTAAAACATGTTACAGAATGATTTGGCTTATAGTTTTTAAGACCGGCCGTCTGCCAGACATCAACCCCTTTGAGGAAATCAACTCCTGTGGGGAAATCAACCCTTCTGAGGAAATCAACCCCTCTGCGGAAATCAACCCCTCTGAGGAAATCAACTCCTCTGGAGAAATCAACCCCTCTGGGGAAATAATTATAGTTATTTTATGAAAAACAATTTATTTTGTTATTGTTTACCTGGCTTTTAAGTCATCTTCCACGCAGCGATCCTTTCGGTCCATTTCGAAAAGATACAATAGACTACTGTGGCGAGTTTTGTTCTGACCGATGTTTTATATTAACCGCTACTAAGAAGGTTGTTAAATTACAATATCAACATAATAAATACTAAACAGTTTGGTCTTGTTTTATTTGACGTAACAAGTTAATAAATAACAAAAAGAGATAAGTAAAGGTACTTTAATGATACAATACACGAACGTTCATTAAATATTCAACAACATTATAGGAGATCCTTTGATTTATTTAAAATAGAGATTTCAATATTCAGAAATGTTGCCACAACTTAGGTATACGATTATTTCAATCTTAGTGTTTTTTTTTTTTTTTACTAGCCCTTTATTATATACGTCCCACTGCTGGGCACGGGCCTCCTCTACTGAATGAGAGGGGTTAGGCCTTAGTCTACCACACTGGCCTAATGTGGGTTGGTAGACTTCACATACCTTCGAAATTCTTATGAAGAACTTCTCAGGTATGCAGGTTTCCTCACGATGTTTTTCCTTCACCGTTAAAGCAAGTGATAATTGACAATTAATATACACATAACTTAGAAAAGTCAGAGGTGTATGCACTTGGGGCTGGTTTCGAACTTGCGACTTTCGTCTCGACAGTCCATACCACTCCCCGCTGAGCTATCACTGCTATATCTCTATATATAATCTTAGTGTTCTAATATAAAAATTGTGTTTAGTATTGAAAGGCTTTTTAAATGAGCCTGCAGTTACCGTCTTTATAGCAAACATTATTGTTTTCTATTTCTGGATATTACTTGCTCCCTACACATCTATGATAATTTATGCGAAATAAAGTTTCTAATCGAATCCGGTTCTTTATGTTTTTTTTTTATAGTATAGGCCGGCAAACGAGCAAGTGGGTCACCTGATGGTAAGCGATCTCCACCGCCCATGTACGCCCACAATACAAAAGAATTATGGGCGCGTTGCCGACCTTAAAGGAAAGGGATAATAAGGGATTGGGAAGGGGAGGGGGATATGGGCCTCCGGATATGTCACTCACCGTACGAAACGCAGCAGCAAGCTGCTAGTTTGGTACAGTACAGTACTGCGAGTCACAGTGGTAACGACCCGGACGAGCCGGCCCGTTCATGCTGTAGACAAAATTGTCTACAGCGTGGCTCTACCACTCGTAAAATTATAATACTTAACAAGAATGAAGTAATTTCTATCGATAACTTAATTAGTTCACTTCAGTGCCGTTACTACTATGATCGTACTTAAGTAAATATGAGTAAAATATAGAGGTTTCCTTTAAAAAGGATTAACTCATCGGCTTATCGGCAACCTACCTACTTAGGCTGACAAACCGTGAGGTTCTGCGTTCAGGTTCCCAGAAGCCAAACTAAAACTATTTATAATGTTTTTTTTTCTAACAGGAGTTAATCACGGAAAATGTAACTTTACCTAAGTACTACGAAGTACCTAATAATTAAACTATCTACACCATTATTCTAGTAAGTAAATATGAATATCGCTTTGATTTCCTTACGCAAGTTGTTAATTAAATTGGTATTTAATGCAAATGTAAATTAACCACTAAGTAGTTTGCTATTTATTAACGATATAAACAAAGATTTATTAGCAATATAAAATGAAGTGTTTGCAATAAACAATAAATCAGCAAACAAAAATCCACATTTAAATTCGTCCATTAGTTTAGGGCTACAATGCCACACAAACACACATCCAAAAAAAGGATGAAATATACATAACACCTCTCTTTACTGTTTAGGGTTAAAAATCGGGCTATCTTTGCACATACTCTTTGTTACATTGGTTAGTTAATTATTTATATTTCTATTCTTTATTGAATTTCTGATGTTTATACAATTACATTAAACAACTTTTTATTTTAGTAGTAGTAGTAGTTAGTAGTAGTAGTGTCTATCTAATTAATTATTGTAATGATGTAGTAATTCAATTTTTTCTCTAAATTTTCTCTCTAATATATTTGTATGTGTTCTTTAATGAATGTGTTATGTCTGCAATCCTATGTTACTAAGAGATAGTGTACCTAGCTTTCATATTAAATTTCTAATGAATGAATTTTCATAATGAGTTTAGTTGTTCCAGAGATTGGTTCTAAAAACAATTCGAATACTGTAACACCAAACATAATTATACTCATCCTAATAACTCTCCCGTGACCACGAAGGCTGAAAAGCTTTCGAAACGTCGGGACTAAAATAAAAATTAAACCGCGATAAAATCCGTATAAACTAGTTTTATTTCAATGTGTAATATTCGCGTAAACCTTTTTTTTTTTTTTTTTTTAACGTTGGGAAACCCTTTATGGGTACCGCCCCACCGCGTGGTCAGTCGGGGCGGTTATGTCCGACTCCCACGGACTAAAACTCAACGGTGTTCCTCCGGGTACGCTTGTTCGGTCGGGGCTGCGGGAACGCTATTGTACTCTTCCGCGGCCCCGACGGCGCCGGCCCTTGTACAGGACCTCTCCGGTCGGTGGGTGTTTGGGGGAGTTATCCACCCACCTTTTTGCTCCGCTCGAAAGGTTCGCGTGGGAACGCCGCGCGCGTCACCTCGAGGCCTTAACTGTCGGACGACGGACTTCCACGAGTCCGCCGCCCAGGCCTCTGTCAGGGGGGTAGGAGTGCCTCCCGCATCCTCCTGCGCGTGACCCTTCGGCGGCGGATAGCGAGCTGGGATGTTATTTCCCGCTCACGCTCCGCCACCTCCTTCCGCGACATAACTGTTTCGCAGAAGGCGGTCATCGCGTTCCACGACCTCTCGTTCTCGATCATGGCCTTAACCACAGCTGGTAGCGAGAGGTCGTCCCCCAATTCTGCGACGAGTTCGCGACGCTGCTCTGCCCACGCGGGGCACTCCTCCAGAGTGTGCGCCGCGGTGTCCTCGTCGCAGCTGCAGTGGTGACACTGGTGTGTCGGCTCTCTTCCGGCTATCCGGCACAGGTACCTCCCGAAGCAACCGTGTCCCGAGAGGACCTGCACCAACCGGAAGGTCAGTGACCCGTGCCGCCTGTCGACCCAATCATTCAGAACTGGGCCAACAGCCTCGATAGTCCTTACGCCGGCCGAGGAATTGGCCAGCAGCTGCCTCCACTCCTGAAGCAAGGACTGTCGAGTGTGGAATCTCCGCAATCGCATCTCCCCCGGGTGGGGTCGATCTCTTCGGAGCCGAAGTTCCATGCGCCACTCGTACATCGACGCATGGACTCCGGCCTCCAGATCCCATGGAGGGGACCCCGCCAACGCGCAAGCCGCCGCATGGGATATGGTGCGATAGCCACGGATCGCCCCAACTGCCATCGCCCTCTGAGGTCGTCTCAGAAGGGCGACGTTGGATGCAGTCAAGGCGTCAACCCATACGGGTGCCCCGTAAAGGGCCATGGATCGCACCACACCCAAATACAAGTGACGGCTGCTTGCACCCGGCCCCCCGATATTAGGCAGCAACCGCTTTAAAGCGGCTGATGCGCCCATTAACCGGGGAGCCAGACGTCTAAAATGCTCGCGGAAATTCCAGCGGCTGTCGAGTACGAGCCCCAAGTACTTCATATGTGGCCCGATCTCGACTCGAGCCTCGCCGATGAGTATGTGGGACCCATGCGGCGGCGCCCGCCGAGGACCATGAAAACAAATGGCCTCGGTTTTCTCGAGCGCGACCTTGAGCCCCAACATCTCTATTCTGCCGACAACCTGCGCCACCGCCTGCGTGGCAAGACGGGCAGCGTCCGCATAGTTGTCCCCCAGGGCCGTGACCAGCGTGTCATCTGCGTAGCATGTCACGTCAACGCCCGGGGGGACCTCTCCCCGCAGAACCCAGTCGTATCCAATGTTCCACAGGAGGGGTCCGAGGACTGATCCCTGTGGGACACCGCACGACATCTCCGTCCGGTGGATCCTACCGTCCCTCCCAGGGTACACTATGTACCTCTCGGAGAGGTAATCCTCGAGTACTCGGTCGAGGTAGGGAGGCACATTATGGTGTTGCAGTGCCCCCCTAATGCAGGCCGAGGGCAATGTGTTAAATGCGTTGGCGATGTCCAGCGATACCGCCAGCGCCACTCCGCCCCTGGCAGCTGCCTCGTCCGAGCGAGCTCGGACGCATTTTATTGCGTCAATCGTTGACCGGCCCGCTCGGAAGCCGAACTGACGGTCCGATAACTCCGGACCCACCTCTCCGAGATGCTCAACGAGTCGACTCGCGATAACGCGCTCAAACACCTTGTTGATCTCGTCGAGCAGTACAATAGGACGGTAGGCGGACGGAGACTCCGCGGGGCGCCCATCCTTCTTAATGAGGACTAACCTACCCGTCTTCCACTGGGAGGGAAACCGTCCCGACTCCAAGCAGGCATTGAACAGCCTGAGGAGTTTGTCCCCTAGGGTCCCAAAGGCCAAGACCCACACGCGGCCGTGTATTCCATCTGGCCCCGGAGCCTTGTTTTTAGCCCGAAGCTTCTGAACGGCCGCGTCAAGTTCCGCCTGCGATATTTGTGGCACCTCAGCGATGACGCCTCTCTCCGCTAGTCGGAGGGACGCCATCGCTGGGGGAGGGTGGTCCGATCGGTTTGGAAATAGAGCGGACACCACACCTTCCAGCAACTGAGGTTGGAGACTCTCTGTGAGCGGGGGCGCCCATGGACGAAGCTTCGCCCTCACCATTCTATAAGGGCGTCCCCACGGATCTCGGTTCAGAGTCTCCAGGAACTCATTCCATGCAGTGGTCTTGGCATTGCTGATGGACAGTTGTAAGGCCTTCGTACACTCCCTATACGCCGCATACAACTGGTCCTCCACCGTCTGATTACGACGCCGCCGTCTGCGGTGCCTGGTATACTGGCGTCTCGCCTCAACGCATTGCTGTCGTAAATCAGCAATGACGCGAGACCACCAGTATACCTGACGTCTCCGAGGAGGTCGATCTTTGGCCCGGGGCATACTCACGTCGCAGATGCGTTGCATGCAATCCCGGAGCCTCTCCGCCTCCTGATCAACCTCCAGGGGCCCGGTCGGGGAGTCCGCCCAGGCCTCGACGATGGAAGCCTCCATCAGCAACTCTACGTCGAGTTTCCTCAGAACCCACCTCGAGGACGTAGGGGCATACGGACGAGGACGACTAGAGTCCAGGTGATCTGGCACTGCGGAGGTAGAAACGTCGAACCGAATATATAAGTGATCCGACAATGTCTCCACCCCCTCCAGCACCCGCCAGCCACAGACGCGGTGCGCGATGCACGGGGAAGCGAACGAAACGTCCACAATGGACCCCCCGTTCCGTCGCACACATGTGTTGACCGATCCCTGGTTCAAGACCAAGAGACCAGCCATAGTCGCCCACTCCTCGAGAGCCCGGCCGAAAGCATTAGTCGTGGGGCAACCCCATGCCGTTGACTTGGCGTTGAGATCCCCCACAAGAAGCACCGGGCGGGGCAGGGTTTGGCCAATTAGGGCCCCCAGCCCGCCCAGGAACGTCTCAAACTCGGCGAGTGCTCGATTCGGTGAGAAGTACACCCCAATACGAACGGTTTCCCTCCACTGAACCGCGGCGTAGCCCCTACCCCTCGAAATTATGCAAGGGGGTGAGGCGCCCGCGGTTCCAACAATAATTGATACCAAGCCATCAACGTAACCTACCCAGTTATTTCTGGGTGGGACGAAGTATGGCTCGGCAACCACCGCGACGTCTATCGCCCACTGCGCCATGCTCTGAAGAAGCAAGTTCTGCGAAGCAGCGCAGTGGTTGATGTTCGCCTGGAGGAAGCGATGGAACGGCGCGTGTTTTAGGCCGTATCCATAGCCCCCTCACTCGGAGGCGTACAGCCCTGGGCTGTCGGGGCAGAAGCAGCCGGGGTCCCTCCGGCTGCTTTCCGCCCCTTCTTCGTCT
Organism: Mimas tiliae; assembly: GCA_905332985.1. NCBI lineage: Eukaryota > Metazoa > Arthropoda > Insecta > Lepidoptera > Sphingidae > Mimas > Mimas tiliae. The sequence continues at coordinate 4,414,264 of HG995248.1, read as the reverse complement.
TGGGCGGGGAGCACCTCTTGCTCCCGACCCGGTGCTCAGCTGGCCTGTTCGCCGCGGAGCAGAGCGAACATTTCAGCACAGCCGAGCACGTCGCAGCCTTGTGGCCGAGCGTGCCGCAGCGGTAGCACTCACTGCTGCGATTGACCGACGCAGCGCATTGTGCTGCTACATGCCCTTTAGCAAGACATCTGTAGCACTGCGTCGGTTTAGGCTGCAGCACCTTCACTCGTGCCGCAACCCACCCGACCAAAAGCCTGCCGCCAGCATCGATTTTCCTGGCGGCGGCCACCGGGAGGCGCACCATGGTGGCGCCGCTGCCGTAGGGGGCCATGCGGATCTCCCCGACCCGCACCGCCTCCCCCGAGCAGCAACCCTGCCGCGCAACCGCAGCAATCACGTCCTCCGCGGAGACGGACTCGTCCAGACCCGACACACGAAGTGCAACGCACTTTTCGGGCCTAACGATCTCCACCGTCTCCGCATCAAAGGCCTCCCTAAGCTTTTCAGCCAGGGAGTCTGCTTTGGGACCACTGGTCGCGCCGCCGGGCACCACCAGAACGCGCGCTCCGGTCGCCGACTTCCGAATTCTCAATCCGGGAATCCGGCTTGGCCTTTACGTGTTTCTTCGGGTTCGAAGTTCCGGGACCGGTCTCCTTTTTATTTTTGGCGCCCCGCTTTACCACGGTTATCCACTCCCCATCCAGAGACGCGGGTGCCGGGGTAAATGTTCGGGGCGTCTCCTGCTTAGGGCCCGCTTTTTCAGCGGGTCCCTTTTTGCCCTTCCCCTTGCCCTTTTGGGCCTTAGGAGAGGACGCCGGCTTCGAGGCGCCGGAACAGGTCGCCACCGTGGCCACCGATTTCTCGGTAGCGCTCGGCTTCGCCATCTTCTTCGCGGTTGTTTTGGCCGCAGAGGACGATACAGCCGTTGCCGCTTCTGAAGCCCGAGCAGCCGCCGCGTCTTGCCTCCGATCCGCAGCGATAGAGGGCCGCTCAGGCTTCTCGGGCGGTAGCCCCATCCTGAGGGACATGCTGGCAAGCTTGGCGTCCATCAATTTCCCTAATTTAAGGAACAGACTCCGCTCAAACTCTGCCAGGTCCTCCTGTTGTTGCCTCTCGGCGGGTAGACGCGCTTGCGCGATTTCGGCGCGGAATTGTGACAACTCCTTACGGAGTGCCGCAGTCTCGAGCTGGAGACGAGCGTTGTCCGCCTGCAATTTTTGTGTCTCTTCAGAGACTGTCCGCGCCGATAGCTCCTCTACAGCCGATTTGATATCGGAGCTCTCGTCCTTTAAGGCACGCACGAAGACGTCCTTCAGGTTGCCGGACTTGGTGGCAATCTTATCGACTACCTCCAAACTATCCAGCACCTGCTGGCCGAGCGCTGAGGCCGATCTCTCGGCCACCCCCTCGCTCGACTGTGGGACCTCCTCTGTGCGAGCCCCGATACCACTAGTGGCCAACTCTCTTTCCAGCTTTTGCTGGCGCGCCTCCTTCTTTGCCTTCCACTCGCCAACGTATTGGCCTGTGGTCGGCGGACGTCCTCGGCCTCTTCTGGCCGTCGGGACCTTCGGCGCTGGGGATTCTTCACCGCTCGAGGCGGCGCTATTCCCATCACGGCCGCAGGTTAATGAGCGCGACCGCTTCCGACCATGGTCGGAATCGGTCACCCCAACCTCCCTGAGGCTATAATTGGAAGCGGTGACTTCCCTGGGGGCAGACCCCAAAGACTCCACCGCCTCCAAGCTCCCAACGGAGTCGGGATCCGACTCCATTAGGGCTTCCGCATACGCGGGCCTGACGGGCAGGGCAAGGTCCCCCCTCCCAGATACGAGGGGGTTGGATGCCGACGAGTGATCGCCGGCACCGTGGGATTCTCCAACTCCGGAGGAGTTGGTACCCACCTGGGAGACGTTGTTTTTCTCTTGCGCTGCCATGGTAGATTTGGCCGTTTTTTAAAGGGTGACGCTCCCTTATGGCGCCCTCAAGACTGGACTCCCCCCAGCCATTCATCCCATCGGCGGGCACCGAAACCTTAGGATTGAGGTTTTTTAAAGAGGTTTTCCCCTCGCGGTCCCCTTCCGGCGACCCCCGTGCCTGGCAAATAACCGGGTTTACGGGTTGTCCGACGCCGACCAAAGTCAGGTGCACTTGGCAAACACGTCGCACTGGGCTCATGCCCTCTTCTCGTAATTTTTTTATAGAGATTTTCTTTCTCGCGATCCCTACAAAGGCGACCCCCGTTCCCGACAGCAGTCGGGGTTACGGTTTGTCTTCATCCGCATCCTTCAGCTCTCTGCTAGTCAGAGACTCGAGGAGCGTATTCTCCCTGTCAGGTCATTAGCCGTCCAGCAATTCCTACGGAAGAGCTGGCCGTTGCCCAGGTTGCACCGTCCCGACGGCTGAGCGTCGGGCACACGAGGAGGTTACCTGACATAGCACCCCATTCGCGTAAACCTAAGAAATCACTATATACTCATCGTGACAAGAGATGGCGCCACTGATATAACGCGATGCAAATTGTATAGCTAGTGTAGTGCATCATCATTCATCGTAGAAGTGCGTAGTATGGCGATCTTTAATTGACTAATAAATGTATATATATCTGTTTTTTTTATATATTTATCATTTTAACAATACAACATAAACACTTATTACTAGTAAAATCTAAAAACCACTACGGTTTGTGTTGTGCTGCCACGAGTTTACTCATTATGGTACAAAAAAATAACAAACATAATTGGTGAAGAAGTTACTACAAATTGTTTTTTTTTTTACATACATAGTCCTGACCCCACACTAGGTTAAACCTGTATCGTGGGTATCAAGAACTACGAGGGACTTGCGGTCCCACAACACCCAGACCCGAGACAAATATTTGTGGATCAGACAAACATTTGTCAAGGTGCGGGAATCGAACCCACGGCCTCACGCTTCGCAACCGGCTACTCGCCCGCTGCGCCACGGAGCCTGTCATTCTAAGGTACATTGAAATAACTAACGTAGGTAGATTATAAAATATTGTATTATTTTAACTTTATATATATATGTGTCAAACTACTCTTTAAATCAGAGGGTAGATGTTTAATGAGGCGGGGGATGAGATAACAAGTTGTCCGCTTGTCATACGTATTGTTACGCGAGGTGTAAACAGCAGAAGGCCAATTCTTGTATTTAATTATTGTGACTGAATTTTAACCCAACTGAGATTAGATTGTGATTTGACTAAAGATTGTATTCTGCTCATCTTTAAGTTCAGTGCGGTGTCAATATGATCTCATGTCGATCACATTGCAATCTCAATTCAGTCACAGTTTTGGCGTTTATATAAGTGACTCACGTCTCGGTGTAGAGATGTCCTGGATATTCCCTAAGCGAGAACTGTACATAGAATAGATTTATTATTTGATCCTGCAACTGCTACAATAAAAATTTCAACAAAATAGATATATTTTATGAAAAAATTAATAAATTTAGATATTCACTTCTTAAGTGTATTATAGACAATAAGTAAATGCAATGTGAACTATTTACCTATCTCTATATATAGTGCAAACTTTATTCATAGACATTTTGAAAATGATGGCAGGCGGCCGATCGTAAAAATTACAAGCCAAATCTTCAAAAAACAACATTATCTACAGAACCATTGATTAATTTAAGTATTTAAATTTATTAATATAATAGCAACGTGCAACTCGGTAAGTGGGCTTATCGAAGAAAGGGCATCGCACTTCAGGTCAGTGTCACATCTGTCTTGTTAGACACATCTCAAAGATAACATTTACCTAGATCACGCCAGTTTCCATCCCAAGTTTATTTTTTATTTTTTTTATGGCAGTAATCACGCAATGATTCCCTCCCCTTTACACAAATTGTCTATTTATTTTATTTTGGTGAAACTTTGTATGGTAGTGTCATTTAACTTTTCATTTTCTATTTTTTTTATTACGCTATTAGGCTCCTGCAATAATAACTGATAAATATAAATTATCTAAAGGTACTTGATTATTTTTATTATTATCTTGTGTTTTCGCGGCAATATGCTAGTGACTAATCATTATGGCCAGTTTTAATAAATACAAAACGATAACAAAATCAATTTTTTGGCTGAATCATAATTACCGACACCTGAATCACGAGATGAGTCATTTCTCGTTACATGATGGCAAGCACCACGTCTGCCCATAACAGAAGCAACACCACACATAACTTTGAATTACAAAGCACTACTCGGCATTGGACTGCGCTCCAAGACATAAGATGTTAAGTCTCAAACTATTTATTGCCCAGTAATTTCACTGGCTTCAATATCCTTCAAACCGAAACACAACAATGCCAACACACTGCTGTTTGCTGTCTAATTACCATTTTCAATAAACGATCTCGGTTTGATATCCGGATAGATCCCGGAAATCGACCAATCAATTGTGTAATTTGTACACGTGACATTCAAACTGTATTCTGATTGGCTCCTTTATGTGATCTATCCGGAGAATCAAACTAAGATAGTTTAGTGACAAGTCGTAAATAGACAAAGCGACGGTACTGTCTGTAACAGCCTCTTGCATACGAACAATCTTAATGTGGGATCAGTACTATGTGAGTTGTTTCTTAATGTATTCATTTTAAGTGGTAGGATGATGATGATAGATCATATGGTAGGTACCTCCTCTTAATCAATTAGCTCTCAATCTCAATTAGCCTCTTAAGCAGCAGCATGTAAGCATGAGAAGTGAGCGACCTACTTATTTCATCATTCAGGCTGACGATAAAGGAAATAACAAGTTCTATCTGGACTAGTCACAACACCGAGATTGAAATAATTATTTACGGATCAGAAAACGATTGTCTCGGTGGGATATCGAACTTGTGACCTCTAGTATATCAGTTTACTTACCTATTGTGACTTGCAATTCCAATACTGTTAATAAATATTATCAATTATTCGAATAACAGTTCAGCTATCACCAACTTGAATCAGTGCTTATGCCCCACAAGTAGGCTGTTTAGAATCGGTGAAAGAGGCCTTTTGGACTCTTACCCGATGACACCATCCACAGTGTGCCCCAATCTGAGGGCATTGTGGTGGCCTAAATGGCTACGTAGGTGAGGGATCGGGCATATATGTACGGGTCCACGGCGGTTACGGTTTTAGAACGCAAAATGCACATGGGGATTTAATTCTAAGAGCATGCGATGCTTCAGACTTTGTCGCACTGAATACGTTCTTTCCATCAAAGCCCCAGCACCTCATCTTGTACCGAAGCGGAACACGCTTATCACTAATCGACTACTTGCTCTAGATGAGGTCCAATGTAAGTAAAGGTTAACTACAAGGTTATTTTGGAGAAAGTCTCGAGCCGCAGCACCGTCTCTTAGTCATGTCATGGACGTCAAGGTAGTGGTTGCTGGATAGTCCCAAATGGCTGGACTTCCACGAAGCCGCAGTTTTACAACTTTCACGATACGATACGTTCGTCACGATATTTTTCTTATTCGTAAAAGCAGGCGGTAATTAACAGTCTCGTAAACAGACATATAAAAATTATTAACCTGGCTTTCAAGCTATCTTCCACGCAGCGAACCTTGATGTCCATTTGAACTGATACAATAAAAGTGGCGATTTTTTCTCTGCCCGATGTTTTATATTTATCGCCATTATAATAATATAATTGAGTTAATTACACAGAACAGTTTCAAATCAAGTGTTTTCTAATATACCGAAATTAGGAGATGCTGTAGAACTCTCAGAAATTCTAATATTTTTAGTTTAAAATTAATAAATGAAGTACTTAACAAAAACTTTCTAACACTAACAATATCAATTCAAATAAATAAAGGTTTAAACTAAAATGTACCAATTTTGAGTCGATCCTCTCAGCCAATTAACGACCATTAAAATCGCCATAGCAAAACAGACGCCGGTAAATTATATTTTCAGTAGGTACTTCTTTTACTAATTATATACAAAACAAAGTATTTAGGTACTAGACACGATGCGGATTTGCTTTAAGTTTTTTCGATAGGCGTTTTAATATTTTGTGGCATTTTCAATTGAATTCAAAAAGTAGGAGGTTTTCAATTTGTTTTAGTTTTTATGACCCAGCGTTAAGGACGAGACTAGCAGGTCGCTCGCCTGATGATTGTGTGAGACAGAGTGCATTCTTAATTTCGAGTTTTATGTGTCGACTAGCGTACCTACTCTTAAAGAGTTGTTACCACCTCAGATAGCTTCAGACTGATCTAGAATAAACTGTTTACATTAACAAAGCTATAGCAAACTTTGAAATCAATAAACCGTATAGTTGAGAATATACTATTTAGTTACCGCTGCGGAAACACGATTCTTTAAAATTTCCTCGATGCTCCAGCATAAGACAATCCCTTCTGTCATACAGTATTTTGAGAATGGTTTTGGAGCTGGTGCGCACTCTATGTGCGAGGGTTGCACAGCTTTTTTTATGATGGCATGGAAATCATGAAGTCTAGCCTCTGCGAAAATCCCAGAGGCACTACAAAACCGGGGAAACCCCAGCAGCACTCTGACTTAAAATTATGTCTAAAATGTAGTAAAATCAGTTGAACTTTTATCCTTTATATATATTTATATTCATCCATTCTAAGCGGAAGCGATTCTTCCCGATTCAGCGCCTTGAGTGCTTCATTCGCCGTTCGGACGACACCATATGAATGTCACTTTATTTGCTGCTTTCTGGCGGCCCAAAATATAAGCTTCATTCTATTTCCTATATCCTCATGACCAGTAAATCAAAAAAAATATTTTGATTCACACATTACCTAAGTACTGCTATCTATATCCAGATTATCGGTGTTATATTATGCCAGATTCCCATTGTTCTAAAGGGAAATTATTATTGGTGAATGAATACCAGCCACCACATCTTTTTTTCATGATATCATAATATTTTGTACTTATGTAGTCATAAGAAGTACCATCCTATTTTTTTAAACCACCTGATCCTGGCTACAGACGTGACCTGGCAACAATCAGACAGAGCAAATATGTAGACAGTAGTAATGGCAATGAATGCTAACACGATTTAATTTCATTAGCATGTAAATTCTCCTCTCTTAGCACGCTAATCATTCGTGCTGATGCTATTTGCTAATATGACACAATAATTCAGTATTATCGCGGGTGCGAAGGAGACAGCACGTTGCCACCGTTGCTGCGACGCGACGCGCTAATACACGAATTACGAAGCGGCGAATGAATTCATACTCACTTATAGAGGTGGGCGTTATAACTATTATTAAGCTCTGCTTATTATAACAAGCATATAAGTACGTTTGTAAGTATAAGCTGTTGACGTTATAACGGAACATAGTTGCGTCATGCGTGGTTGCATCACCGGCCGCCGCTTAGTGTTGATCGTTGCCCGTTGGCACTAGCGCTGTCGTGAAAGCGATCGAAAATACACTTTATATAAAAAGACATAAAGTCGAAAGTTAAACGATGTTATCATAACGATTATGCTACTAAATTGAATTTCGTTTGATTGCATAATATTTATTATTTTTATAAGTAAATTATTTTTGGTCGCTTATATTTTGTTTTAACCGTTGACCGTTGTTCTCGTTATTTGTTAATGTTTAAAATTACTACTTAGTATGCGTTTCGCTGTCGGGAACGAAGCATGTGTATAAGTTTGATACATCACAAGTTCGTTCGTAAGCGAGTTCGGTATTTTTAATTAATTAAATGAGATTGTTCATTTACTTAACTTATTGTAAATAGTTCAGAGGATTATAGTGTGTTTAGTGTAAATAATTTTTAAGTGTAAATAAAATATAGTGTAGATAGGTATGTTAAGTGTGTAAATATAGAATAGTGGATGTACATTTAATAATAAATTTGACAATGTCGAGAGGGGACAATGCGTTGATTTGGAACTATTGTACAAAAATTGATGGCGATAAATGTTTTTTTGAAGTCTGTTAAAAAGTGTTTTAAGTGATAAGCTTTATTGTAAGCTAGCTTAAAAAAATAAGCACAACGTTTAATTTCGTTGTGAAAATTAAGCCACTACTACTCACTTAATTTAGCAACTGCATTAATTTTCTAAATGCTAATTGACACTTCGCATGCAAAAAATTAATGCGAATGCTAATTAATCTAATACTAGTAGACAGACTTAAGGTATGGGTGTAATCATGTCGGTGGAAACATCTCAACAAAATTAGTATCCTGTGTAATAATTGCAAGTTTCCGAAATAAAAGCCTAACCATTCCCAGCACGGAGGGCCGTGCTCAACAGAGCAGCAGTAGTACAGTTTAATGCAGTTTTGATTAAAATTGAAAAATAAACCAGAACTAAAATTTTATATGCAAAACCACAGAACACAGAAATGTGTTCTGTATGCAGAACCATAAAGATAAATATATACTGTTATCATACCTATGCAATGTCTGTGCATGCAATAATAAATATTGACATATCGTAACAAGATTATAATCTTATAACACATTTACTGCGACTGTTCAACGATAAAACTACTTTATAGAGTTTTCTGTGATAAAAATTCTGTGATAAAAGATGAACACCTCATATTAGAGGATACGTCAATAATGGCTTAAAACTGTTTATATGATGTTAGACTCAAGTGTCATAAGTGCGTCACTATCTTTTAATAGATTACTTTTATAGGTGAAACAATTACTACAAAACACTTTAGTCTTTTCGACATGGATCTCGAAGATGAACGGAAACCTGAGCAAAATAATTCATGCGGGTAAACCATTTAGTTTCTTTATTACCTATAATTTACAACACGTGATATTCTAAGCAAATTATTTGAATGATAGCGACAGAGCATGAAATGTGATGTGTTTTTTATCCAATTTTTTACCATGGAAACGTATAGCTTTTTGTTTTTATCCCGTCAACATGGCTGAGATGAATTGGTTAGTCCTTTTAATGCTCAAATTGAAACCCAACATTATGTAGATCTTAGCCACAAACAAAGGCGATGAAAATCTATATATTTTCAATAATTAACGAAGACATACATGTTTTCTATTAATATAAAGTCCGTAATATGTAGCTGAAATATTTAGAATTGTTCCAAAGTGAATTTACTTCTACTTCACATTTTAAGAAGGCTCTAGTGTTTTTCTGACTCATTATTATGCATGTTGTTTCATCTTGTTTAAGTAATATTTTTATGTCCATCAATATCTGCTTCCTAACCTGCTGGTACTCAGAACGCTTTGCGTTATTAGTTGCTTTATTTTATAAGATTATCTCATTGGATCAGTACCTACTATGTTAGTTCCTTATGATTTACTTACCGTTTTTTTGAGTACCATAAATGTTATTTCTACTGATGGCATATACAGTGTAACTAAGTATATTCCTATACTTATTTCCAGAATTCAAATGAATGATGACTACGAACTTTATAGCAGAGCGAATGATGTCACTAGACGTGATACAATAGACTTATTGGAAGAATACTCGTCAAAATTTCAATGGAAAAAGAACGAAAGAGTAATAGACGTTGGAAGTGGCGATGGTAGTGTCACTAAAATCCTATCTACCTACCTACCCAGCGACTATGAAGAACTTATTGGAGCGGACATCAATACAAAATCAATAAATTATGCTAAAGAGCATTATGGTAATAAAAGAATCAAATTTGCATCAATTAATATAGAGGGAGAAATACCGGAACAATTTAAGGAAAGATTTGATCATTTATTTTCTTTCTACACTTTTCAATGGATAAGAGATCAAGAGTTAGTATAATTAACTAAATCAATAATATATAGTAATTATTTAACATTTTGAAGAAGAATAAAGGAGAGGCTTTTATTATTAGATCAATAGAAAATACAATTTATATTATTCAATCATTATAAGATAGATTACTTCAACAATGGGTTCATTCAACTATATGCATAGGTAGTATGCAACGCTGATTTTCGATGAGGGGACGTGTATTAGAAATATTTACATAAAGCATATTTAATAACTAAGTAACTACTATTAAATGGAATATTTTATTGCAGAAAGGCGTTCACGAATATTCACAGTATCCTGTCGAAAAATGGAGAATGTTTTGTTATGTTTTTAGGATACTGTCATGTGTACAGTGTCTTCTATGCATTGCATAAATCGAATAAGTGGTCGTCATTTACGAAAAATTTTGAGAAATTCCCATCCCCTTATTGGGACTATAGGGTATGTTTTGCACTTTTGTATTTCACTTTTATTTCAAGGAATCTTTGATTAACTTATATAGCTATAGAACAGGTCGCAGGTACAAAACCAACCTCAAGAGCATGGACCCCTGACATTTTTAAGTTACGTGTGTAGTATCGCTTACTCTAACGGTGAAGGAAACATCGTGAGGACACGTCGTGCATACCTGAGAAGTTTTCCATAAGAAGTTTGAATATGTGTGAAGTCTGCCAACCGCATTAGGCCAGCTTGATGGAGTGAAGCCTAACCTCTCTCATTCTGTAGAGGAGGCCCGTGTGCAGCAGTGGAAGGTGTATAAAACAAGGCTGGTATTATTGTTTTTTCACGTGTAGTTGTCAGTATTTACGGAACTCCATGAGCATGCATACGTCCCAAGTTATTGTAGTTATTGTACAGTGCCGCTAGTATAACAGTTAAGTGATATTAGTACTGCCGATGAAAGTTTGATCTTAAGAAGGCCAATTCTCGTAATAAAAATGTTCAAAATATAATTCTGATCTATTTTTAATGTCAAGAAAATTGCTAATGGTATTCTCATAAACTAATAATCAACGTCAATTGTGAATTAGATCGAAAATAGATTAAAAGTTGACCGAAGCCAAAACGGCATTCTGCTAATAATGTAAGGACATGTGTCATTTAAAAAGACCATAAATAAACGTCAAAATTGTGACTGAATTAGGATTGCAATGAGATCGAGATGAGATCGCATTAAGCGAAAAGTGTAGCAGAATACAATTTTGTATTCAAATTACAATCTAGTCTCAGTTCGGTTAAAATTCAATCGCATTGTCAGTTAAATACGAGAATTAGTCTTCTGAAGTAAAATCAAGCACCAAGACTATACTTTAGAATAGAATTCTTTAAGTCATGTAGTAAAAATATCTATGTGGTATGTTTTAGCATTGAGTAACATTAAACATGTTTTTATTTAGGACCCAGGAATGGCAATGACAAAAATGCTAAAAAAGATAGGGTACAGCGCTGTCGATGTGAGATGCAAGCAGATGGTTCATATGTATAATGGGATTGAACATATTAAACGTAAGTTATGTCTGATACCATAGTATCTTGATAGTACCATGTACTACTCGGCCTCGGTGGCACAGATGTAATGCATACGAGGTACGACTGCTGTGCTGAGGTCTCAGGTTCGATCCTCTATTTTTCGATTTTTCTATCACGAAATGCTCAGTATCAGCCCTGAGTCTGGAATTGTGTCCGTATGGCGATTGGCCCTCACCCTATCACATCATGGGACGACAATAAGCTCGACGAAATGTGGGTGTACTATTTACACCACTGCCTATGCCTTCGGGGAGTACAGGGGTGAGTGCGTATGTATATTTATGTACTAATACTAACTATCGTACTCAGGAGCTTACGTATTTATTAGTCATTTCTTAGAATTCTATTGTTTGCCAGAGACGTTAGTTCAAATTATTTATGTACTTAGTAACTAAGCATGAAGCCTTTTTGTACTCGGTAACCAAGCATATAGCATAAACTGGCTATGAGTGTAGAATTAATGGAATTCTAAGAAATGAAAAAAAAAATAGTAAGTAAGTGACAATAAAAATTAATTGACATTACTGAGTACGGCAGTAAAATTGTAAAGTGTAATTAATGATCTCTTTAGTTTGGTGATAGCGTACATAGGTTCTCGACCTCGGGGTCCTAGGTTCATATTATTCAGAAGTATCTTTTAGGTACTAGTATTTTTAGTTTACAATTAAGCTTTAGCTTGTTAGTCCCAATATTTAGTTTCATTTCTCATTTATACACTCCAAAAATACAGCCATATGGTCCAAATCTGACAAAATAAATATATTATACCTATTTGTTTTAGTATATACGCACTCCTTCTCAAAGAAGGTATCAAGGCTCGAACCCGAGACCTCAGCGTTAGCTTAATCGTAACGCGTACGCATTACAACTGCGCCACGGAGGCAGTCAGTATTTTATAAATTAGAATAGTTGTGTAATGATTTTGTTTTCTAGGTCTCGTATCTGCTATAAACCCTTTCCACATACCGATAGAAAAATGGTCAGAATTTTTGGACGATTTCATCGACGTTCTACGAGCCATAAAATTTATAGACGAGGAAACTGGCAACATTAAAATCATTTATAACCTGCTTGTAGTGCATTGTACTAAATGAGATCAATAAAATATGAAGCATTTACCTAAATGAGTTACGAGAATTAATAAAATAATTAAAACAATTGAGTGAAAATGTTTTAATTCTCTTATTTACCATATCTAGAATACTAAATATCAATTAGGACGAGTTGCGTCAGACCTAGCTGATATTTAGAGGAAAATCCATAGTAAAGATTGCTGTATAATATTATTTCAATTTATACCTTATGAAAATTAATATGGTAAAATGTGGGAATAAACTATTTACTGAAAGTACAATTTACTTTATAGACCATAACTTTATAGAGCCATGCCTTTTTATCATTTAATTAAATTATGTATGATGTTTTGAAACAATTTTGAAACAATAATTGTTCAACCTTACCTCACTTTTTCATAGCACATTTTTATTGAGGTTCCATCCCCGCACTGAGACAAATTTTTGTGTGATCCCCAACTATTTGTTTCGGGTCTGGGTGTTGTAGGACCGTAAGTCCCTCGTAATTCCTGATACCAACGATACAGGTTAACCTAGTGTGGGGTCAGGAATATGTGTGTGGCTGTTGGTGTATTTATTTGTTTATTGTTATTTATTATCACGGGATTATCCGTAGATAAATCTCTCAGCACGGCTCGGCTGACCATATTCAATCTTCTCACATTCTGTACCTCGTGTGCCGATATCCTTTTTATGCATGTTATTGCAACTTACATACAGATACTTATAAACTACAGCCGACTGGAACTTTATAGTAACCTCAATCCTAAATTGAACTGATTTTGCAATTTTTAATTGTTCTTGAATTATTAAATTTTAGAACGTGCTGCCGAGTCCCATCCCAAGCGTTTCCGCCTTTATTGTTTTTTTTAAAAAAAAGAGTATTTCGGTATAATCATGGCGAGCCACAATGATTACTTCAGCTAATTGCATAGTCAAACGTTCAAAAAAGGAGGAGGTTCTCATTCGGCGCGTTTTTTATGTATGTACATCGATTTCTCCGCCAGTTGTGGACCGATTTTGTTGGAAAAAAAATCATTCGACAGAGTTTAGCTGCGATGTAGTCCCATATAAATTTAGTTAAGATCTGACGACGGATTACGGAGTAAAAAATTAATCCCCTCAACGGACAACAGTACACTCGTCACGATTGTTATTGTATTGGAATTTACATGCTATTGTGTAACTACCACTAAAAAATCAAAAATTAAATGTTTTGTTAAAACTTTTTTTGATTTATTTATAGCAATGTATTAAAATGACGTTATAAGTGAATTTTACAGAGTTGTCGTGTTGAACAAGTCTCATATCACGCGCCACGTCCACGTAATCTTCTAAGAATTGTTCTAGCAAGTCGTTTGGTATCTTGAAAGGATTTATTGACGCTATATTACCTGAAATGAAATTAATGTCTTAATAACAATAACTATAATATAAATAATATAAATAACTTAATAACCTTGGTGTCCGTGACATCAGATAAAACCTAAGAATGTGACCGTGACACCAGATAAAAGGCATTTGACTATTTTTGAGGAAACTTCAGACGGACATAAATGTCTGTGCCAGATCGTACTTGGGTTGTAATCCCGCGAACAGCCCAAAAAGCGCTAGCTTGATACGAAGAAGAGATTTTTTTAAATTACTTTTAAATGACGAGACGAGCAGGTCGCTCACCTGATGGTAAGGATGACGCCTGCCCATAAACAGAATCAGCACCCAACAGAACTTCGAATTACTTAACGACTTAATTAACGTCGTGAGGCAATAAGACTTCTTAACACAATAAAACTTACTTTTCAACGTTTCAGTACTTTCAAACACGTATACCTTTTGTTTACATCTTATATCGATAGTATGGAACCCAATTTCCTTCAATGATTCATAGATTACGTTATCGGGATCCTGTAAAAAACATATAAGTAATACATTATATTGCCCAGAGACTTGCTTATCATTCAATCATTAAACAGCCAATTTAGGAAGCTACAATTTCAATGCTTCGGTGGTGTCAAAAATAGTTGTATTTATTTCACACTCTGAATTTCTCACTTTCCACCATCTTGGTTACCAATGTTGAATTTTCTGAACCTGTTCATTCCAATTAGTTTAAATTTTTTGTTGAACAACTAATTCATACCGTGTGAACCAGTTGTAAACGCCTGTTGACGCGTCATTGTTACACACACGAACACTACGTATTGACAAGCTCACGCACACCCAGTCTTGCAAAAATGGGCCAATCTATGTGTAACAATAGGGTATTTGACTCGATTTAAAAAAAATATATAATCAATAAGTTACGTTCCCCGAAATCTATTATCGAAAGAATTTTTCAAATCAAGTCATAAATAAATAAGTTAAAAGGCATTTAAATCTGTTGGAAGGGTTAGTTGTCAAATGACGAAAAAAAGGATGCACGACATGTTGTGTGACGTCACAAGACAGATAATACCATTACGGTGCACGCGTGCGAGGGAGATAGGGAGATTTTCCCACTACGCGCCCACCTTTGCTGATACCAAGATTTAAAACATGAACTGCGTCCACATATAGTACACAATTTTAATTCTGTTTTCGCAAAACATATTCTTTTTCGTATTCTTGTTGGTTCCATATAGAAGCATGTATAAAATTAGACATAGTCAAATAACTTATTATACAAAATATCATCTGCCTGAATTACTAAGAAAGTACATTACCTTACAGTCATGATATGGTGACACGAATGTATCAAAATTCATGATCCATGGTGCCCACTGATTAGTCGACGAAAGAGCGTGGAATATATCATAAAAGGGTGTTTTTCCTGACACCGTTAGGAAGCACTCACCACCTGCTTTCAAAACGTTGTAGACGTTTCTGTAACCTTCCCTGAAAATATTTTTTATTGACTAACCTTAAAAAAATGCCTTTAAAATTATTATCATCACTAACATCTTCTTATATATAACATTCTCGTGTCACAATGTTCGTTCCCATACTCCTCCGAAACGGCTGGACCGATTTTTATGAAATTTTATATGCATATTCAGTAGGTCTGAGAATCGGCTACTATCTATTTTTCATCCCCCTAAATGTTAAGGGTGGTCCACCCCTAATTTTTTTTTTAGTCATTTTTTATTTTTTATGATACAGCATTAAAAAATACATACAACCCTAAATTTTCACCCTTCTACCATCAAACCCTATTTTTTATAGTGATATAAGTATTTTTGTCAAGCGCGTTTCTCACACTTTAATCCTGGAAATAAGCATTCACGCGGGCGGAGCCGCGGGCAACAGCTAGTCTATACATATTATTATACGTATTAATTACTTGTCCTGACTGACTAACTGGTTCAACAGCACAGATCCTAAACCGCTGGGTCTACAAACTTGAAATTTTGGCAGTTGTTGCCTTTAATGTTCTATGCATCCACTAAGAAGGATTATTGGATATTTACGTTTTAAGGGGGTAAAGGTTTAACGTTGTATGAAACTTTTTTATGGAACGGAATACGACTGTGAAATTGAGTACAAATATTGGAAAAAATAATGAGACCGCGTTACACATACTTGTATAATTACACTCTGTTGAATTTTATTATTTTGGATAAAACATGGGATTTACGAGTATGTAGACCAAGACATGAATTAAAACATAGACTACTTTTATACCAGAAAAAGACATTTATGCGGAGCCGCGGGTAACAGCTAGTCATTGTATAAGCACATTACAATATTATACAGTATTATGATCGCAATCTCACTCATCTTAGTGATGTTTAGCGTGAGTGATATACTCTAAGGCCCGTATTATAGAACAACACTCAAGTGAGTTCTTTGCTAAGTGTCAATTTCTGTACGCGTGATTGGTCCGTTTTTGTTTGGCGCCAAAGATGGACCAATTACGTGTACTGAAATCGACACTTAGCAAGGAGTCACTTGAGTGTTGTTCTATAACACGGGCCTTAATACCGTTCGTAAGGATCAAGTTATTTAAAGGTTGATTAATTTGTTTTTACTATCACCAAACATCAAAAGCATTTGACTTGTGAACCATTTCTTCTTATGAACTCTTTTACGATTACAGGTAGTTTGAAATTATACGCTTTTACTTGATTAATACTACTGTCAATACCGTTGTCACCAACTAAACTAAATCTAAATACAGTAAGTAAGATACTTCAGTTTTAGTGCAAAGTTAATCTACAGTATCTATTAGTAATTAAGTCCTGTCATTTTAGTTTCATACCACTTACTTGAGAAAGCATTTGGCAGTAGTAGACTAGATATAAACTTATGATTTATGGATAAATTTTGTTTGTGAATTGTAA
The DNA here is from genome assembly GCA_905332985.1 of Mimas tiliae. Lineage (NCBI taxonomy): Eukaryota > Metazoa > Arthropoda > Insecta > Lepidoptera > Sphingidae > Mimas > Mimas tiliae. The sequence goes on along the minus strand of HG995248.1, from coordinate 4,397,578 downwards.
CATAAATTGACTATTATAATTCCAACAGCAAAACTTACACAGGGTCATTCAGCCAATGCAACGTATAAAATGAAAACACGTGATCGAAATATTCCCGAAGATTTTCTGGTATTGGAGCCTCTATATCAAGTACAATGAATTTCATCCGATCAGTTGCGTATATAGTATTTGCGAACTTCACAGAATGTTTATTAATGTCACATCCTAGTAACATTTCATAATTTTTTGGTATGTATTTGGATATAATGCTGGTAACGCTGCCCTCAGCACTGCCAATGTCAAAAACTCTTGCGTTTGCCTTCCATTTGATTTTGGAGGCGTATTCTTCTAGACTATCTTCAGCATCTCTTCTTGTTATATTGTTATTTTCGTGGAATTGTTCAGGATTGTCGTTCATACGTAATCTGAAATAATTACAATGATTGTTAACCTTCCGACTACATCCCTTCAACTTGAGAACCTGACAACATAAACTTAAACGTAAAATAAAGTCAGGCTTGTATTCCCGAAGGAGTTAAGCAGTGCGATTAGTAGAGCCACAGTTCACTTTAAAGTTTATTCCGTCCCATGCAGAGTAGCGATATTGTGTCTCTATTGTCGGGTAAAAATTCCGATCCCGGTTTTTTGATTGGTGCCTTATGTTGACATCATCGGGCACCGATTCGAGCTGATTTTGGCGATATCAACTCTTCCCGATAATTCGGCGCACAGTTCTTTGAGATCAAGCCTATGTATGAATAAACGGCTGTGGGAAAATAAATATAGCGTAGACCGAGTACATGACCTGCCGAAGTACAGACCCGGATAGTATCCGGACGAGAAACAAACTGGCCATGAAAACGGACATTTGAAACAGGCAGGTATTACTACTATTGTCTGTGCTGCACGAGTCCGGTGAAATCGACCTCGACGTTAGAGTCCGTATGGGCGCCGCTTGGGCAAAGTCACGAGAGGTGATAGGAGTTACTTGTGATGGAAAAATGGCCATGAGACTTGAAAGGCATCAAGACCATCATTCAGCCTGTGCTCCTGTATGAGTAAGAGACGTGGCCTTCACTTGTGTGTCATATTAGGGCGATCCACGTCGCGGAAATGAAGATGGTGCGGTGAATATGCAACGTTACACGCGTAGGTCACGAGTACATCTGCGGCAGCCTTGGCGTCCGTAAATAACCGATAAAGCTTAGGAATACCGCTTATGGTGTTTCAGATACGTTACAAAGAAAACACAGAAGTATGTCGGTCGGAAATGCCTGTGGCAGATCGTGACAGATTTTTTATACTCTCTAATTATTTTAACTCCTATACTGAATGGTAGAAACAATATATACAATCACAATTAATAAATTTACAATTAAATTAAATTTTTAATGGTTTTTTAAATTTCTTATGTTTAAAGAATATTACACAATGAAATGAAATTAGTTTATACAGATTTTATCGCGGTTTAATTTTATTTTAGTGCCGACGCGACGTTACGAAAGCATTTCAGCCTTCGTGGTCACGGGAGAGACTGAGGTGTAGGTCGTCTCGAAAAGTTAATGTTACATTGCCTTCCTTAATTTTAAAATTATACATTTATTTATTTATTGTTTAAAAAAGTTAGTTGACACTAGTCCGATCTACGTAGAAAGAGCTCACGGTGTCTTGAGGTCTGGCAGTTAGTCTTTTGGGTTCCAATTTAATTAGATGTATAATTTCGATAAAATCCGTATAAACTAGTATTATTTAAATTTTAAATGAATTTTCAATAAATTTAAAAAATAAATTCAAATACAATTTACCTGTAACCCTCCATGACAGAGGTATCATGTTGATGTATTATTATTCAGGAATACACTTCGTAAGATGTATGCAGGCTGGTTTTTGTTTAGGGCTCTATGCTTCACTCTCGTTTCCCTAAGTTTAATTGGATATATGCCACCTTTGCTTGTAATAATGGCTTCGATTTTAGTTAACTGCAAGATCTTATACGATTTCAACCTTACACAGACTTTCAATCCAATTGGTCGACCAAAAACAATGCAACTTGATAAAGACTGATAAGAAAATTACCTATTATAATATTAAAATAGGGTCTTAATCGCGAAATATTTAAACGTATAATATAAATAAAAATATAGTTAGATTACAGCGAGTATCTACACCCGAATCGACAAAATACAATAATTATTTAAATATACTCGTGATTCTCTTGAGCCATAGATGTAGAAACTCAACAGACTAAACGAGTGAGCCGAATTCTACGCTTGTCCACAACCAACTGCCCTCTGGCATTGTTCGGCTACTATTTAAAATACATGAATAAAAGTTGTTGAGGAGTAAAAAAACCCTATAATTATAATAATATTGTAGATGTAAAAGATTAGATGTTTGTCAATTTGAATGTTGTTAAGATTTAATTTAGATGTTTGTTAATCAACCACGCCATAACAGATGAGCGGATTTGGATAAAGTTTGACTCACCGGTAGATCATAAGCTGTATATTCACTAGAATTTCTAGCCCAGAAAAAGACATTCACGCGGGTGCGAGCAAGTTAAGTAGTTTAATTTTTATTTTAGTCCCGACGTTTCGAAAGCTTTTCAGCCTTCGTGGTCACGGGAGAGACTGAGGTGTAGGTCGTCTCGAAAAGTTAATGTTACAATGGCTACCTTAATTTTAATTAAATGTATAATTGGATCCCAGGCTTGTGCAAGCTTCCAACCGTCTTCTCTATTGAAATTTGGGTGTTTCTTAATTTCAATAGCCTCACGAATCATCCTAGGTAGGAATCGGTGTTCTGTGACAAGGATTTGTGGTTTGTCAAATCTAAGGTAATGTTTGGAGCCTTCATCTGAATGTTCAGCAACTGCAGACTTCGTAGAGCGTCGGTGTTTAACATCAGCTATGTGTTCTTTTACGCGGGTCCCTATGCTTCTTTTAGTTTGTCCGATATAAAATTATAAAATTAAACCGCGATAAAATCCGTATAAACTAGTTTTATTTCAATGTGTAATATTCGCGTAAACCTAAGAAATCACTAAGTTAAGTAGTATCAGATAAACTGTAAGTGACAATGGATTCAATTATGTATAAAGATGGCCAAGTTCTCTAGACTTAGCTTTATCATTTTTTTTAATTCTAATTAAATTATAGATATAAATAGTTTTATTAAGCGACTTTAAAAAAGGAGGTGGTTCTCAATTCGACTGTATTTTTTTATTTTTGTTACCTCAGAACTTTCTTCTGGATGAAACAATTTTGATGTTTCTTTTTTTATTTGAAAGCTGGTGCTTCCCGTGTGGTCCCTTCCAATTTGCATTTGCAATTTAATTTGACCGGTAGCAACACAGGCACCGACTCCAAAGATACCTATAGAATTTGTTATTTTTGACTTTTCAGTGTTTATGTTTTGAAGTCGGTTTCTAAGCTTTTTTGAACTATATTTTATTTATTTCTCTGATAGATAAACGAGCATGTGGCCCGCCTGATGGAAAGCGGTCACCGCCGCCTATAGGCTTCAATAATGCCAGGGCACAGCCAAGCCGCTGCCTACAGTAAATATTAACAATATGCCATGATCGCCTTATTAAACCTACTTTGTTTGATAGTAAATCACTGAACACAAGAAAGGACAGTTTTGGATGTAATTTGGCATACAGGATAAGGACATAGGCTACTTTTTATGCTTGCAAATGCTGTCACATCATACATTTCGTTTGTGAAGACGATGATTCATAAATATAGCGACCCATGGGAACGTAGCAGTATTCTATATTTTTTAAGGAACGGAATATGGTTGTCAAATTGAGTATAAATATTGCTTATTAAAAATAATGAGATACGAGTTTAACATTTTTGTAAAATTCCACTCGTGAAAGGGGGGTGGGGGCAGGGCATTTTGTTTACAATTCATTTGAAAGTTTCGATGTTTGTAGATCAATCACGCCTTAAAAGCTGAACTTGGATAAAATTTAGGACACAGGTAGGCTTTTATTCCAGTCAAAGACAATAATTACATTACATTAATACTCAAGTGGTAAAGCCAAGCTGTAGATAGTTTTGTCTATAGCACGAATGGTCTGGTAACGACCACACCAGTGGTTGTCTCACAGAAAACCGGCGTAAAGTTTGCTGTTGCATTTCGTACGATGAGTGAGATATCCGGAGGCCCAAATCCCTTCCCCTTCCCAATCCCTTAATTATCCCTTTCCTTTAAGGTTGGTAACGCACGCATAATTCTTTTGGTATTGTGGGCGTACATAGGCGGTGGACATTACTTACCATCAGGTTACCCACTTGCGCGTTTACCGGCCTATGCTATAAAAAAAATACGCGGATGGAACCGCGGGTAGCACCTAGTATAAGTATAAAGTTAGCATCATGTGAGTTTATCGCATGATGTGATAGGTGGTGCACTTATCGTCATATCGGGCACAAATTGAAATTCCTTCGAATTCGAACTTTTCGAATCGAAACTCAAACATAACTTATGATTTCAACCCGGGACGGCACTGGTTTTTAAGCCTCAGTACGCTGGAACTAGGCCAATGAGATTAGTCTCATTAACCAGGCTTCGTAAACCAGGATCAATTGCGCGTGTAGTGCCGATGGGTGTGCATTGTGCAACAGCATTGATAAAATGGCGATAAGAGATTGCTGTTAAAAGGATTTTAATTTCATACGCTTGTAAAGAGTATTATTTTGATGACGTCAAATGGGCTATAATGCTTTTGATATTTAATTATAATCATAAAAAATATTACATCTTTTATTACTTAATTGCATAACATAAAAAAGCTCACGCCTTTATCCCTGAAGGGGTAGCCGGAGATGCAACTAGTGCTGCACCCACGTTTCACCGAGCTTATTTCTGTCTCATGATGTGATAGCCTACTGCTGTACCAAGCACAAATTACAATCACGGACATTAAATTTGCACTTTTCGGATCGAAAACTCAAAAACAAATTAGTGATTGCCCAAACTGAGAATTGAACCTAGGATCTCACGGTTCTCAGCCCTATTATGCTGCCACTATATCATGAAGCGATTCTTAATGGCATTGTTTACAAAAAATATAGATAGTTATTCATCACATTACTGCTGTAGTTGGTCGTTCAAATTTGGATTTTATATTAGGCCTTCTTCCCTTCGCCATCTCTAATTAAAGTTGATGGTAGACAGCGGCAGCTGTGCATTGGCATTGCAGAAGTCCATGGGCGGCGGTGACCGCTTACCATCAGGCGAGCCAGACGCTCGTCTGTCTATCTGAGCTATAAAAAAAGGTTTTGTCACAGACTTGCAGATCTATTTTGAAATCTTAGATTTTGAGGATATTTTTTTTTGCTTCCTTATTTACAAATTTTTGCTACTTGGATGTGCTAGTTAACTTGGATGTGTTAGTTGTACTGATACACATTATATTTTATTTTTTTATTAATAAATTAATTTAATGTTTGAGACAGGAAATATATTAATTCATGGCAATTATTAATTAAAATACGTTATTATGAGTACCGTTTTCTTAATTATAATCCATGTGACGTATTCAAAACAATAGATCTGGTTGAACTGAATTAAAAAAACTGACAAAGAGTATCGTTATTAAATATAAATGTTGAGCATGTTTAAAGTTCCGCTATGTTTCATTATTATCATTTTGAGTCAAAGACTTTAATGTATACTACAAGGGGCTTCGCCCCTAGGCTCGCTACGCTCGCTTTTCGTACAGGGCTTAAAACCCCTAATAAGGCTTACTCGTAAAAATCTTAATAGAGAATGTTTTACTCGTAAAAGGCCCCTAATAAGGCTTACTCGCAAAAAAATATTTGATATTGCAATGTGATATTAACGTGACGTCGAAATTAAAAAAATAATATAGTGAAAAACTGTTTTACTGTGAAGTAGATTTAATCAATTCAAGATCTCTAATTAAATGTTTCTTACATTAACTCGACCCCATACCCCCAGCGGTTTCGGAGGAGATAGCGTGACAAGCTTTTGGCAGCGGCAACAGCGGCGGCGCCAGTTAGTTTTTTTTAGAATAGAGAGAGTAGACGGGCTGTTCAGAAGTAACATTGCGTCACATAACGCGGGAGTTTGACAGCTCACAAACAGGGAGCGCGATAGGGGTTCTAGATGAGAGTAAGCGAGATGGTAATATTGAGTTACGGTAAATTGACAGCGGGCTCTGACTGGGTGGACCATTTGTTTTCCCCATGTACGGGTATATTATTACGCCAGTTAGTACAACGTAAACTATAAGAGAAACGATAAAAATGATAAGCGGAACTGCCACCCGTTGTCGAGTAGCGAAACTACACTTCAATCAAAAATTCCCGAGCTATCAACGCCATCTGCTGCCAGGTAGTAACAGTGTGTAAGCATTGTTGTGTGAAAATACTGGGCAATATGAGACTTGACAACTTATGTCTTGGGGTGACGAACACAGGGCTTAGCATCAGGTCTCTTCGCATGTTATATTATTCAACGCATCATTACAGCGATTTTGTTCCATGCAGTGCTTTGTAATTCAAAGTTCGGTGTGGTGTTGTTTCTGTTCATGGGCAGGCGTGGCCCTCGCCATCAGATGAGTTCTCGTATTAAACTGACACTGCGAATGAATTTTAACCGAATTGAGATTAGATTTTGATTTGACTAAAAATGGAATTCTGCTCCTCTTCAAGTTCAGTCCGGTGTCATTATAATCTCATTGCAATCTCAATTCAGTCACAATTTTGACGTAAATATAAGGACATGTATCATTTAAAAATGTCAGCAGAATACCGTTTTGGCTACAGTCAACTATTATTCTACTTTCGATCTCATTACGATCTATGTTCACATTTGACGTTGATTATTGGTTTATGAGAATACCATTTGCAACTTTCTCGACACTGAGCCTAGATCGGAATGATATTTTGAACATTTTAAATCGTTACATACACCTGACGGTAAGTGTTTATATACCGGATCTTATCAAAATCTAGACATCCCACATTTTCACGCTTATTTTAATTACTCTTATTACGATCATTCAGATTGATAACATTCCATATAAAGTAAGTGAAGTGCATGAGTGAGATAAATAAAGCTCGAACGAAACAAAAACTCAGCTGTTAATTAATTTGTGTTGTTCAAAGTTGTAAGACGAATATCGACATGTTATTCATTATAAAAAAGAAAATGTTTTACTAATGTAATCAGATTTGGTACGGGGGGATAAAATAATTATATCGTACACTATATGTTGTTTAAATTTAACCGCATCTTCCTGTAACACGGTGTATATATTATGAAGTTAAAACCTAGATTCCAACCCAAATCGTGTAACAAATACAATACTTCAATAAGTTATTATTTATAATAACAAGTTGGTAAAAAGTAGGCCTAAAAGTTAAAATATTAAACAAAATTAAGTAGGATGAAAAAATGCTTTATTATATGCCTTGCCGATACTTTGAAATAAAATAAAATAAGTGTACTGTCTTACTATTTATGTATTGTTTGTTGTACATATGTGATTATGCAAATTTTTATCATTATTAAACTTTTTAATTATATAGACTTTGGTCTAAATTACATTAATTAATACACACATTACATGAGAAGATAAACTCATTAATATCAAGACGTAGTTATGTTCCAAATATATAACACAAAATATACTTTAACTACATGAAAGTAAAATATTAATTCTCATAATCTTGAGGTCCCTAGAGTATACCAGCGTATACAGGCCATCCATCTGGATGGAGGACGTAATAAGCACATGGATGGTTCATTTCCACAAACGGCAGATTGTCTTCAGGGCAATACTTGGAATTTAATTGACCTACAATCATATTAAAATGTTATCGTTAAGTAATTAAGAAGGAAGCCAATAGTAACTTTTGCTTACACACCTTCCCTCACTTCTGTATCTGCAATAAGATGTAGCTGCTGGTATATGTTACTGACTCGTGCCAGATTGTCGCTTTCAAATACTCCCTGGAGATATGTTTTATTAAAGTGCAATTCTGGTAGTAATTCCATCATATCGTTTCCCTGAAATGAGAAAGTAGCAGTAGACAGTGGAATTGTTAGGCCTCGTTTTCGAATTTGAGATCTTTAAGAAGGCAAATGTTGCATGCAGGCAAATATGGTGATAAAAGTGGAATTTGGAAGACACTAAAATGCGCCCCCTCGAATTATTGGTTTATTAAAATGTCCACCAGAGTAGCTAGCACAAATAACTTGCGAGAACGTATGTATTCGTATCGAAATGTCAAAAAAAAAAAATTAACCTTCATACAATTGCTAGCGTTCTTGATTCGAATACTTATTCGTAAGATGTTCATGCTCGCCCCCCTGATAGCAATTATATTTATTGACGGTAGGTATAACTAAAGCTAGGAATCGTAAAAATTACGTTAGGTTCAAAGAAAATTGGGATTCCCTACAATAACACGAACGCGAGCTGTTATCCGTTGCTGAGGTTCATTTTTTTACTCTCTACTCCGCCATCAGACCCTAACCAACTTTGGGGCTACATCAGGGGCAGCTAAACTATATAGTACAAGTTTTTTTTTTAATTATTGGTTCATAATTGGCGGAAAAACCGATGTATGTACATACACAAGAAAGCAAAAAAAACTCACTGAATTGAAGAGTCCTCCTTTTTTAAGTGGCTTTTATCCCTAATATTTTAATACAGTATCTTGGAAACTAATAATACCTATATGAAGTCGGTTAAAAATAGACATACCTTCTAATAACGAGATTAAAATAGAAATCTGGAAGCAAATTGTTTTACAGCAGAATCTATGCTGAACGCCGACTGATCAGGTAATATTAAAAATAAACATTTCAAAGAATATTACATACCACATTAGCGCGACCTACAGTTATATGCATTTTCACACACATCCATACAGCTTGACTAAGGGCATCGAAATATACGTAAGGGTTCTGGATTGTTCTCAATAATTCTAATAGATTATTAGCATTGTTTGGGTAGAAGATAACGACGGATAGTTCTCCCCCTTTTAAGGGAAATTCTATGACCTGAAAGTTTGTAAAGTTTAATTAACATTATAATAACATTTTCAGGATGGGAATCGAATCTTTTAATAGACAACTGGCTATCACATAAAGGTATAATTTTTATAACGACCAAAACCATTCGTAAGTATTTGAACTACAATAGAGTAGGGTTCAATTTATTCGTCTCCAATAAAGGGCTCAATAGATAATACCTAAAGATACTAATACCTGATAATTGGTTCAATAGTCGATGTTTATCATCTATTGGACGCTCAATTGCCCCCAGTACTGTTCATCTGTAGGTACTCTCGACTCATAACTCTAAATAGAGTCTTTATTATTTCTTATTCGACAAGCTTAACGCCTATCATTAGTAGGTCTATGCCCAGCAGTTGGACAATACAGAGCTGTTGTTATTGTATCTCATTATGACTTAAGATTCGAGTAAAAAAATGTACGCACTTTTGCATCGAGCCACTCTATTTCACCGTATCTGGCAAATCCATTGCCATATAAAGCCGTAGCTTTGTATGTCACGGTTTCATTCATGTGGTAATCGCTGTCTACTAATCCGTTCGGATTATATTCATGGTCAAAGTTGGACTGTAATAAAAAAAATACAATTGAAAATATCAAAAGAATCCATACGATACGAAAGCAATGAAGACAAGTGAGTCAGTATATACGAGAACTTGTAATTTTTTTAAAGGATTATTAAGCCGTCTAGTTACGGCTGGCCCGAACCCTGCGCATGAGTGATGTGTACCTATTGACCACGCAAAGATGTATATAAAAATCATATTACATAAAATAATATGTTACCCTCATATTAGCAATAGCACTATTATTGGTGTCAGTGAAGGTAGTCTGGGGAATAACTATGTAAAGCGGGTAGAAAATAACGTTACTCTTTCGTGGTAACGCTGCCCGAGTGTAGTTAGAATTGTAAATAATCATAGCAAGTGTAATAAATTGTGAACAGTAATATTATAATATTGCATTTAATTTGAATAGACTATTAAACTTTTTAAAGATCCTGACGAAGTTATTTATCTAGATTGCACAAAAGTGATAGTGAGTTTACATGTGCGAACATCCCCGATGTGTTACAAGAGCGAGGCATCTCCAACATCATCCTTAACGCATAATTATATTGAACACGTGGAGCGTTATACTGTTTTCGCGTATAACTCACCCAGACTGTCCGTGTAGAAGAATAAAGTCGCCTATTCTAGTGGGATCTTGACGACTCTTGAACAGTGAGCAAATCTGAGGGCTATTATATTAGAATGAACAGACAAGGCCCTAGCTCCCTCTCTTACGTCTGCACCGTATTGCAGGTTAAAGAATGCCCAAGGTATTTAAACATATTGGAGGCGCCAGAACGAAATTGTTCGTGATGCCTCGGTGAGGGGCGCGGCGCGGTAATTAGCGGAATTTGACAGGGGGAGTCGTAAATTCACCCTGATTCTGTCTGGAGGCTAGACAGACGCGGCGGGCATTAGGAAGACCCTAATGTAGGATTAAATGCGGAGGAAACAAAAGGACGCACACCACCTTTGAACGTGGCAGTCAGCATCTGGCGTCAGCGGCGGCTTGGAGTGGCAGCGGAGTCCTTCAGGCACTTGACGTCACAGTGAGCTTGAGGCTTACACAAGTTACATACATGTACAATGCGGTTCGGTAAAGTTTATAAGTACACAATTCAATGCGCGGGCATCGCGGCGTCTCGCGATATATTCGCGGCGGTGAAGTCTCACACGTAAAAGTACGTGTTCCCTTGTTCAAAGGTTTTTGCCGACTTATGGGGGTCGCACGCGCTGCTTGCTACTGTGTCAGGCGTGAGGGGTGCGGGAGGGGTAGGAAGGATTCGATGCGTGATTTGCGGAAATAAATGGCGCGAGATAATCGTCCAATAGAAAGAAAACATCACTAACCGCTATCGCCTAACAGATGTCAGCATAGAGAATTTGGAATATTCTAGAAATCAGGCGGAAAAGGATATTGGCGCCAATAAACATATTGACTATTCAGACGGCTCCTGATTTAACAAAGCGTTTAAGGGTGACGAGCGCACTACTGGTGGTTTAGTGGGTTAAACTCTATTTAGGAATGTCGTGCAAGTGGGCCTTAGTACTGAAAACAAATGAAGCAACATATAAGTAAAGTGAAGCAATACTTAGGCTTCTTTGTTACCATTACAGACAGTTGAAACAGTCCACTCTTAACAAGTTATTCTTTATAAAAGACAATCACGCCTGTAATCCCTGTAAATTGTAGGCAGAGATGTAACCAGTATACCCACATTTCGCCGAGCGTATCTTCGTCCCATGATGTGATATCCGAGCCTATCGCCATACCCGGCATAATTCCAAACTCCGAGCCTATACTGATCATTTACCCAAACATCAAAAAAAAACCAATATCACTTATACCCGATGCGTCAGCAGACATAACGTGTACGCATTACAACTGCGCCACCGAAGCCATTTAAAAAACTTGTCATAAATATAAATTATTTGAGGACCAAAACGCTCTAACGGATACAATTAGGGTCGGTCATTAAAAACTAATAATGCTACAATTAACACTCACAATAAAATCCATTGACGTCACGTAAAATAGCCCTTTATGATCTTGAAACATATTCGGCCTGGCTCTTACTTTTGGAGGATGGCTTGACTGATCGGCAAACTGTCACACCAAGATACGTTAGCGTAAACCATATTTAGATAGTTTTTTTTAATAACTTGAGCGACGACAAGAGCAGATCGCTCACCTAATGGTAAGCGTCATGCCTGCCCATAACAGAAGCAATACCATACATAACACTGATCAAATAAAGAGTTTGTCGCATTACACAGATGAGATTAACATGAGTGGTAGAGCCACGCTTTAGACACTTGTCTACAACATGTATGGGCCGGCTCGTTCGGAACATTACCACTGTCTTACAGAAAACCGGCGTAAAGTAGCAGCTTGCTGCTGCGTTTCGTACGATGAGTGAGATATCCGGAGGCCCAACCCTCTCCTCTTCCCAATTCCTTAATTATCCCTTTCCTTTATTAAGGTCGGCAGCGCACCCATGATTCTTTTGGTATTGTGGGCGTACATGGGCGGTGGACATCACTTACCATCAGGTGACCCACTTGCTCGTTTGCCGGCCTATACCATAAAAAAACAGTAAACTCTTGTTTACGACCCCGCGTCATACAGTGTGAAAAAATAATCGCATGACGCAACCACGTAAGCGACGCGACAGTTTCCTTTTATAAGTATTCTCGCATAAGTCATACGAGAAATACAAGGTGGTAGGTCCCTCGTATGTGAGAGGCCATCTGGGTTGGTACCACCGTTTTGTCTATTTCTGTGTCCTTTGCTAGGTTCGCGTATTATTATTGCGATTCGGATTGGCCAAATAAAGTGCTGCTTCGATGGCGACTGTGATGGACTTGTTGGGAACTGCCAAAACGTGTTTGGGACGTCGACGGAGGAGTACACCTATGCTAGTGAAATTACTGGGCATTATGAGACTTAACAATATGGCTTCGGGTGACGACCGCAGTCCAGTACAATGCAGTGAATTGTAATTCAAAGTCATGTGTGGTGTTGCTTCTTTTTATAGGCAGGCATGGTGCTTACTATCAGTCGAGCGACCTTGCCCCGTCATTCAAGCTAATAAAAAAAACTTCCTTCAATAATATAATTAAAACTGCTTCAAATATAACTCATACATACCCACGCATTTACTTCTTCAACAGCTTCATTTGGACAGTCATAATTCAAAAGTCCTGTTTTGCCTTTCGCAAGAGCGAATAAGTATTTTTTAAAATCAACATCAAATTCTTCTTTGTCATCACCAAACACTTTAATTGTTAAATCGAATAACGTGTCTGAATGATATTCTAAGTACGAAAGTGCCATTTGAACCAACTGCTTGATCTGAAAAATGTTTTGACTATAACTGATGTCAAACGTATACCCACGTATGTGGACTCAGTAAACTCTAACACGCTCGCTTTACGTTATTTGCATGTAATCAAGGGGCTTATTCCCCATGACCGTATAAACTCTTAACGTTCACCACCACGTTCCGCCATTGCGAAAAATCATCATCGAATGGCATTTTTTAAGCCAATGTCAAATATTCATAACAAGTTCTTTGAGTGGTAGAGCCACGCTGGAGACAGTTTTGTCTACAGCATGAATGGGCCGGCTCGTCTGGGTCGTTACCACTGTCTCATAGGAAACCGGCGTAAAGTGGCGGCTTGCTTCTGCGTTTCGTGTGGTGAGTGGGATATCTGGAGGCCCAATCCCCCTCCCCTTCCCAATCCCTTAATTATCCCTTTCTTTTAAGGACGGCAACGCGCCCATTATTCTTTTAGTATTGTGGGCGTATATGGGCGGTGGAGATCACTTACCATCAGGTGAGCCACTCGCTCGCTTGCCGGCCGGCCTATGCCATAAAAATATATCATTATTAGTATATTTAACAATGAAGCCACAATTTTTTAAGAGACAAAAATCTAACATATTCTAAGGTCCTATTTCACAACGGCCTGTTAAACTTTATCAGCCAGATAATCATCGATAAAGGTGTCTTATCTTTGTAATAAAAAAGGGTGCTTTATAGTTAATTTGATAAATTACGGATACTTGTATTTCAAAAATTGGTTTTAAATGAAATAGCCATTCAAATGCCAATTTTTAAGATAAATAATGAGGTATTCCTGTAGGCTTAAGCTATGCAACACGAGATAATATTGCCAACTCATATTGTCGTAAAAACCCAGATTTATTTGATTATCTATTTATGCCTTTTTTAGCTACTTCGGTTGTAATACTCGAGTCGCCATATCAAAAGTAGAGATAAACTAGAATTATAGTGGAGAAAATGGTGCTTTCTACCACTCTGTGGTACTTTGTCTGCGAACTCTAACATGATGACGTAATTTGATCCAATGTTGGGACTTTTACCCGAGATATTTGTAGACAATAGTTATCTCTCCTCTCACGCGCGAGATATATCGTGTTGCATATATTAAGCCCTTGGCCTCATATTATTTACCTCTTGTTTGCTTTCCATGTTGAGAAACTCCATCAGCCGTTCATAGGCCTTGCCTTCAGCGTGGTAAGCTATGTGACTCAGGATGCAAAATACCGGCAAGGGAGCAAGAGTGTAGGATTGAGCAGGATATTTTAAAAAATGTCGCTGAAATGTCAACAATACTATAAATAACAGATAGCGCTAAATTAATGACCATTCCTTATATTCTCTTTACAGATAGATTTGCTTACTGGGAATAATAATAATACTAGCCCTGTATTATACACGTCCCACTGACTGACTTTGACTATTTCTGCCGCCAAGCAACAGTGTGTAAGGTGTCCGGTTTGAAGGACATTAAAGCCAGTGAGATTACTGGACATTATGAAACTTAACAACTTATGTCTCGGGGTGACAAGCGCAGTCCAGTGCTATGCAGTGTTTTGTAATAAAAAGTTCTGTGTGGCATCTTCTTTTTATGGGCAGGTGTGGCGCTAACCATCAGGCGAGCGACCTGGTCGTCACGTCATTCAACTAATAAAAAAAAAAAAATGGTCACTGAATCTGTAACTGAATTGCTTAGCTACTTTTGATGCTGACTGTACCTACCTACTTTAACAGTTAATATTCACGATAAATTATTAGGCCAATACCTACATACAGATATCTTCCACTGAGACCCATATTGGCGACTGCAAACCGCTCTCTTGCGTCATCAAAGTTAGTATCTGTAAAAAATGCTTTATAGGTACATTATCAGATTTCAGTTATTAAGTAGGGAATCTGACAGTTATTTTAAAGTTAAGCTTCTCAAATACAAAGACATACCTAAAGGTATTAACCTATTTAATAACACTTAATAGTCATCCTGAAGTTAGATACGAATATCAAATAAATGACATACATACGCACGCACGCCTGTACTCACCGAAGGCGTAGGTAGAGGTGTAACCAGTACATCACATTTCGCCGAGCGTATTTCCATCCTATGATGTGATAGCGAGTCGATCGTCATACTGGGCACAAATCCAGACTCCGGGCTGATACTAAGCATTAATGATAGAAAACCCCAATATCAATTTACCCAACCTGGGGATTGAACCCAGCACAGCATTCGTACTGCGTACGCATTACAGCTACGCCACCGAGCCATTCAAATAAATTTAAAAGCCAAAAATACAACTAAACAATTTTCAGTCGGTGGTGCTCTAGTTTAATAGTCAATATAGTGCACCCACAATATCAGAAGAATGATGGACGCGTTGTCGATCTTCAAAGGAAGGGATGATTATGGAATTGAGAAGTTGCGGGGAAATGTAGGCCTCTAGGTATTTCACACACCGCACGAAATGAAACAGCAAGCTGTTACTTACTTCAAATCGGTTTTATGTGAGATAGTAGTAACGTCCCGGTCGAGCCGGCCCATGCTGTAGACAAAACTGTCTACAGACTGACTATGCTTACTAGAATGCAATTGGCTCTTTAAACACTGCTCTTACCTGCAGAGATTGAAGTTAGAAACACTAAAAAGAATACAATTATAAAAGCTTTTGCCATCATAATGCCTAAAATATTAAGTCTCACTGTGCTTCTACGCAGGTTAAGTCCTCGGTATAGGTATTGGTAATTTAGGTACTATTAAAGTATACCTAATAGTACTACGTAGTCTATGATGGCCAAAGATTATCAACACAGTACGACAAATGAAAAAAACACGACTTTTATATTAATTCATATTACCTAGTATGTTAATTACTTATTACAACTAAAACAATCACTGTAAAATGCATTTATGAAATAAGACAATAACATTATTGTTATTGTCGAGAATAATTAAATAGATTGGTTGTGTTGGTTTCACAATTGGTTGAAAAAAAGATTTTTTTTATAATACACTAGCTTTTGCCCGCGTGATTACCTTTTTCCAGTATAAAAAGTAAGTAAATTTTCTTATTTAAAAACAGTGTGCGACAGCGGTGAGCACGGTGCGGCGCGGGGGTGATCGTTTCAAGCGTATTCTGAGTAATGGAGCCACGCTGTAGACAATTTTGTCTACAGCATTAATGAGCTGGCTCGTCTGGGTCAGTGGTAACAGAAAACCGGCGTAAAGTAGCGGCTTGCTGCTGCGTTTCGTACGGTGAGTGAGATATCCGGAGGCCCAAATTCCCCTCCCCTTCCCAATCCCTTAATTATCCCATTTTTTATTGCAAAGGCCGGCAATCGAGCAAGTGGGTCACCTGATGGTAAGTGATCTCCACCGCCCATGTACGCCCACAATACCAAAAGAGTCATGGGCGCGTTGCCGACCTTAAAGGAAAGGGATAAAATGGAATGCTTCCTAACATAAAATACCTACCTAAACCAAAAAAAATAAAACGATATCAAATAAACAAAAGACGACCGATCGCGAATAAATAATACCTAACGGAAAATTGGCAATTTTTTAAAAGACAAGTCATGCTCTTCAAGAATATAGTAAGCGGACAAAAAACAAGCCCACTGAGTTTGTTTCGCCGGGTCTTCTCAAGCTGGGTCGCGTTTGGATCCGGTAGTAGTTTTAAAACAAGACTTCGGAGATACACATGGTCCGCATTCAATCTCCCTAAAGTTAACTAAAGGACTTTGTATTTCCTAATATAAATTATTGAAAATCCGGACCTAAAACAAGCCCCCTGAGTTCAAGTAGCTGGATCTTCTCAGAGTTTGGGTCGCGCCGCGTTGAATCTAGTGGTAAATTAAGCCCACTGAGTTTGTTTCGCCGGGTCTTCTCAAGCTGGGTCGTTTTGGATCCGGTGGTAGTTTTAAAACTCGTGCCGTTTCGGTAAATGCAGTGGTCCATACCGACTCACAATATTTAATAAATAATAATGGGACGTTTCCATATTACAAATACTGTTAATAATGTAAAATAAAAAGACAACAAATAAACAATTTAGTGTAATTGCCTAGTGTATTTGATGATGCTATGTATGTTATGTATACATTAGTTGATATGATTTTTATACATAAGTTTCTTTATTTTGTACTGACTTGTCATAAGCGCTATTTTAATTGCCTACATGATTAATAAAACTATTTCATTTCATTTCATTTCATAATTAAGGGAAACAAATATACAAATGGGATACAAAATTGTCTACAGCGTGGCTCTACCACTTTTACCTACTCTACCACTACCTTTCCTTTATGGTCGGCAACGTGCCCATGATTATTTTAGTATTGTGGACGTACATGAGCGATGGCGATCACTTACCATCAGGTGACCCACTTGCTCGTATGCCGGCCTATACTATATAAAAAAATTGTGTCCCCTTGTCGGTGTAAGAAATGAGCTTGAATTTATTTTCGCGCGCGTTTATTTTAACTCGTTAAGATAATAATTAAAATGAGGTATATGGTGTAATAGATTATAATATTGTGTACAGGCCCGGATCTAGGAGGTGGCAAACCGGGGCACTCGCCCCGGGCGGCAGTTTTATGGGGGCGTCAAAATCATAATATAA
This sequence comes from Mimas tiliae, assembly GCA_905332985.1. Taxonomy (NCBI): domain Eukaryota; kingdom Metazoa; phylum Arthropoda; class Insecta; order Lepidoptera; family Sphingidae; genus Mimas; species Mimas tiliae. The sequence goes on along the minus strand of HG995248.1, from coordinate 4,380,022 downwards.
TATAATTAAAAATAAAAAACTTGCTCAACAAAGCGCCTAGCATACGGAAGCCCTGTTTGGCTCACCGTCGACTTGTAAATATAAGGCGCCACACAGGCCCTTTGTGTATCATTCTTTTCTTTTCTTTTAGTTAGTTTTTAAGTAATTTATCTCAAGCTGGAGAGGAGCGGCCACTATCAAGTTTCTGCCCCAGTTCGAAAAAATTGTAGAAACGGGACTGACTATGTATGAAATGCTTAAGGTAACTAACGTATTTAAGTTGATGAGGATTAATACTGTACCCGTCTAAATAGCTTTCCAAATACCGCATTGTACGTGACCATTTTTTTTAAAGATAGATTGGGTATAGTAATCTATGCTTAAAAGATAGATATATATCGTGAACTGATGAGGATTAATACTGTACCCGTCTAATTAACATATAAATAAAATATTATTTTCATCTGAAAAGTGATGAACAGCTGACTGATGCCGGGCGCGCACGCGGCGCGGCGCGTTTGATGTACGTAGACGCCGCAACTTGCTATCTCGCTCTGACTCCAAGTCATCGCTTTTGCAGAGATAATCAATAGAAATACGGTTTACAAACAATAAATGAATTTAAGTTGAAAAAATAAATATAGTTATTTTTATAGTCCAATTTTTTATGCAAGTCACAGTACCACAGTTAAAATGCCCAACAGGGTTTTTGTTACATATTGTATACCAAAACCTTTCTTATGAATTACTCTATCTATTGGTGAAAACCGTATGAAAATCCGTTCAGTAGTTTACAGACAGACAGACGCGTTCGCAGCACTTTGTTTTATAATATGTCTATAATCACAATTCATTTTTATTGTTTGTATATATTTATGTATACATTTAAATTGAATTACACTGACTGTCTGTAATGTTTTTGTTCCTTCAGCTGTTTGCATTTTGCCAAAACTCAAACATATTTTTATAAATTTTTTGGCTGGACTTTACACAGGGTAATTTAGGCTATTTTATATACCAGTTAAATGATGGGACAGGCATCCACGCTGACGAGAGCCGCGAGCCAAAGCTAGTAACAAATAATGTATCCACTTGAATACCTAGGTAATTTATTATTAATAAATAAAGGTAATAGTATATGGGTAATGCTGGTATTTACAATTCCGCGCACAAACTACAACGTACAAAGAAATCCTTTGTATATTTCGCGTCATTGTTTGAATGTTATGAAAAATATGTTTTGCAATAATAGGTATAAGCCCTTAGTTCTTGTTATGAAAAATATGTTTTGCATTATTAGGTCTAAGCCCTTGTTTCACAATGTCTAAGTGAACATAAGTTATCAAATAAAATATAAGACAACATAATGTTTTTTTTTATTCGTTTGAGTGACGAAATGACAGGTCGCTGGTCTGATGGTAAGCGCCACGCCTGCTCATAAACAGAAGCAACACCTCACAGAATTTTGAATTACAAAGCACTGCATGACATTGGACTGCGTTCGTCACCCTGAGACATAAGATGTTAAGTCTCATAATGTCCAGAAAATTCATTCTGGACATTAATTTAGATTCAGTAAATTAGTTTTACTGTTTTTTATAAAATGTATAAAACACCAAAATACAAAACTATAACGCTGTCAATACAAATAAAGAAACATATTATATCAAACTGGAACTTCCTAAATTGACTGTTTAATACGTCATTCAAAAATGGTTTTATAAAAATAAATACTATATATATTTTTTTTAATTTAATGTTGACCTTTAATAATCTATACATCAAATTATTTTAAGTACCTAATAATTAGATAATTAAATCGGGTTTTGATAAAAACAACTTATATTAGCTCTTTATAAAGAAGTTCATGATACATTATAAAAGCTCGACTTATTGAATTTAACATACTAACAATTAATATATTTACAATTTAAATAACTTAATACTGAGCAACAAATTGTTCAAACTCACTGTTCTCTTAAATACGCTGCCACAAAACGCGGAATAGCCTAAGTATCCTGGGCATGGATATTTGCTGCAATCTAAATCCAAGGAACCACATCGAGGGCGTAATATCCGCCACATCACGCAGGGTCGGAAGCCTGAACAAGGTGCGTAGGTTTTTTCTGCCGGTCAGCTTTACCGCTTATTCAAAGCGCAGGCTCGACCGGGTGCGGAATACTGTTCGCACCTTTGAGACGGTTCCGCCAAATACTTACTCGATGCCTTGGACGGATTGCAGCGACGGGCTGTTCGCATTGTGAATGATGCAGACGTTACTACGAACTTAGAGCCAATGCAATTGCGTAGGGACATTGCCTCACTTAGTGTTTTTTATCGTCTGTATCACGGTGAATGCTTATACCAACCTCACCTTTCCTTAACAGAACCACGCGTGCTGGCTTACGGAACCATAGCTTCGTGGTCTCCTCCATCTCGGCTAGAACTAAAAAGTCCGCAAAATCTTACTTCTGCCGGACCATCAAGCTATGGAATAGTTTGCCGGCACACGTGTTCCCTCCTTCTTATAATATGGAGTCCTTTAAACGGAGTGTGAAGAAGCTATTAGGCAGGCCGGCATAAATTACTTTACTTACGATAGACACATCGTCTGTCGTTGGTCGACAGTTTTTTTTGATTGCGCTACACTTACCATCAGGTGTAGCGTAGTCACTTTACCGAGCCAGAATAATAAAAAAAAAAGTATAAAAAATAAATATGATAATTTTTATCGTATGCTATTGTATTGTATATGTATTCGTATATTTTCGTTATGAGTTATTTCATTAAGTTTGAATATCGATTCTGATATCACAGTTAAAACGCCCAACAGGGTTTTTGTTACATATTGTATACAACGTATTACAGAAAGGTGTATCATATTCATAAGGTCATATTTTAGGGTAATTACATACATATAGATATATATTACAGTGTATATTTGACAACTATTTTTAAATTTTAAATAATACGATATGAATGAATGAGGTATGAAGTATCATTGTTTATTATTTAGTGTTGCACAAAGTTGCAAGTCGATATCGCCATGTTACTCATTCGCTAAAAATCAAAATTCTATTATATCTTAGCAATGCAATCGGATTTGTTACTATAGAAGATGAAATACTTATATTATAAACTATACATTGCTCAAATTTACCAACACCTGTCTATAACACGTATAAACGAATATACACGCCATATACAACGTGTTATAGAAAGGGGCGGGCAAATTTAAGCAATGTATAGTATAGCGTATAAGTATTTTATCTCCCATAGTACCAAATCCGATTGCATTGCTCGTACAATAATTATAGAATTTTCTTTTTTATCGAATGAGTAACATGTCGATATCGACTTTCAACTTTGGACAACACTAAATGATAAACAATGATACTACAGACCTCCTTCCATTTAATTATTTTATTATTTAAAAAATATTAAACAGTTGTCAAATTTCAATATTTATTTGACGCAGTCAGTTCGGCAATTTCTGATTTTATGAAGTATTATTACGAGTTCAAAAAATATGTTGTATTTGACTAAAAACAAGTATTATATATTGGTACTTTGTGTTGGTGTAACTGATAACAGCTTTTAAGAGGATCGTCGACTGTATTAAGCCAAATTCATAGAAGACGCGAGAATGAAGTCTTTAAAATGCTTCTAGAGGATGGTACCAATATCGTCTTCAGCACACAATCTCTTTCAGGTGTTAATTTGTGTTTAAATTACAAGTTACGTATGTATGTTCGTAGAATTACGTACAAATTATTCAAGTTTATTAAAAAGTGAGTGTCGTTCATAATAATTAATAGTGATGTCACCAATCTTATCGATCTTAATAAACGAGTGATTAAAATTAATGTGACATTTTTGGATGTCTTGGTTTTGAAAAGATCCGGTACATAAGTACGAATTGTAGGGTGTATGTAAATATGACCACACCTTTCTGTAACACGTTGTATAAATCAATACAGAAACGCTAGTAAAGACTACTAAATAATTAAAACACATACCTTGGGTATAATGACGGCTTTCCCGCGATACAGATGCAGCAGATATCCATACATCATGCCGATGAAGAACGGCGAGCAACGCGTTAATGTGTTGAAGTAGAAAAGATTCGAGTACGTAGCCAAGTCCTCATTGAAACTTATACGTTATATTGTAGATATATCCAATTTGTGATAGAGCCACGCTGTCGACAGTTTTGTCTAGAACATGAATGAGCCAGCTCGGATGTTTGTTACTCATAGAAAACCGAGGTGCAGTAAAAGCATGCTGTTGATTACGGTGAGTGAGGCATCCGGAGTCCCATAACCCTCTCGCATTCCCAAATCCCTGATTATACATTTTGATTTGGACTAACCCTTTTTTTAAATAACAAGGTCATTCGGTTTTGTTTTTGGTATCATCAATGTTAGATTTATAAATATACGATGTTTACTGTTTTTGTTGGCTGGTTTTCTGATTTTTAGACTACTTCTCCTGGTATTTTCGGATTTCATCTGGCAACTCTGCTCACGTATCGGGGAATAAAGGTGTATAATTTATTCGAAGCATCAGAATTTTATTAAAAAAACATATTTTCTACTGCCTCGGTGGCGCAGTTGTAATGCGTACGAGGTACAAGGTACGACTGTTACACAGAGGTCTCGGGTTCGAACCCCGAATCGAGTTAAAGTGATATTGGGTTTGTCTATCGTGAAATTAGTATTAGCCCGGAGTCTGAAATTGTGCCGGGTATGGTACGCACTCACGCCTGTAATCCTCGAAGGGGTTGGCAGAAGTGTAACCAGTACACCCACATTTCGCCGAGCTTATTTCAGTCCCTTAATGTAATAGAGGGCGAGCCTGTCGCCATACCGGGCACTAATTCTAGACTCCCGGCTGATACTGAGCATTTCGTAATAAAAATACTCAATACCACTTTGCCCGACACATGGATCGAACCCGAGACCTCAGCGTTAGCTAAATCGTAACGCGTACGCATTACAATTGCGCCACCAAGGCAGTATCTTCCTGTAACACGATGTATTAATAAATACATCGTGTTACACAAGTTAAAACCTAGACCCCAACCCAAACTGAGCACGATCATTAACAAAATACTTCAATAATTTATAATAACAAGTTGGTGGTAAAAAGTTGGCCTAAATGTTTTAATATTATACAAAATTAATGCCCGGTTTCTAAGTTCTCCCGCCAACCTCTTATTAGTTATCGATTCAATAAAGTTAACTTTAAGATAAACTTTCGCTGTGTTTCTGAATACGCATCGGCCGTTTCAATAACTATGGGATCGTTAAGCAGTTATCGGTGTGCTCGCTGGATGACTCTATTATAAAAACTTGATAAAAGAACAATATTTTTGTCGTACTCGCATTTCTTAATTATTTATGTATTTATTTATCAGTAAATTGCTAAATAAGCATTTGAGAATAGTTTTTATTTAATACTACCATGTTTGGATATCAAGAAAGAAGTGAACTACACATCACTAATTTAAAAAATGTCTGATGCAGTTACTACAATGCCGTATTTTTGCACCGTGGTAATTATAAAACGTTGCATTTTGAGTTAGCCTATATAGGGTTGGAGTGCCTACAAGCATTAGCCCGAAAGTCCGGTGTCGCTGACTAAAGCCGACTCTTGTCAGGCTATCAGCAAGCGTCTATCCAAAAAATTGCCTATAATTGGTTGCCGATTAATAAGTACATTATTTTGTGATCTATTTTATAATTATTTGTTATAACACAAACAATGTATATTTTTGAAACTTTGCGCTTTCCCGGCCAGTGGAGCTGACGCGTGACGTCAGGCAGGCAGCCGTCGTAAAAACTACAATCGAAATCTTTCTGTATGTTTTATGGGTTAAAAAGCATGTTTCGCTGACCCCACTGCGAGTGGGATAAAGGCAGATGGAAGAAGAGGAAGCGGGAGATATCACAATAAATAAAAAAATACTAAAAATGATTCTAAGGTCTATCACAGTAGTCTTTTATTCTCATATCTTATTTTAAATTCTTTATTTATTTGACACTATAAGTTTAATTTAATATAAGAAATAAATTCCAGATTTCCGGGTAAAATTATGATAAGCTGCTTGATTCAAAAAAATATTTTCCATGGTTTATAACTATTCATGATTAGTTGCTTAATTATTTGTATTTTACTATAAAATAACCGTAAAGTCGCTATAATTTGAAATAAAATGAAGCACCACATAGTTATCGAACAGATAAACTGCCAAAATTGGTCAGTTAAATTAAGCTACGTTTTAAGGGAGTTTATCTTACAACAAATACTCGGAAACAAATTTCTTAAGTTATCGAACTGATAACACTATCGAATACATAAACCACTGTCAAAAGCACCTCAGAAACCGGGCATAAGTAGGATGAAAAAATGCTTCATGATTAGGTAGTGTCATGCCGATACTTTGAAAATAAATAACATAAGTGTACAGTGATTTACACATTGAAATAAAACTAGTTTATACGGATTTTACCGCGGTTTAATTTTATTTTAGTCCCGACATTTCGAAAGCTTGTCGGCCTTTGTGGTCACGGCAGAGACTGAGGTGTAGGTCGTCTCGAAAAGTTAATGTTACAATGGCTACCTTCATTTTAAAATTATACATTTATTTTATTCACATTGTCTTGAGGTCTAGCAGTTGGTCTTTTGGGTTCCGATTTAATTAGATGTATAATCGGATCCCAGGCTAAAATAAAATTAAACCGCGATAAAATCCGTATAAACTAGTTTTATTTCAATAAGTGTACAGTGTTACTATTTATGTATTGGTTGTTTAAACACATGTGATTATGCAAATTTTTATAATTATTAAACGTTTAATTATTTACACTTTGGTCTGAACACACACACATTACATGAGAAGATAAACTCTTTTTAATATCAAGGCGTAGGTATGTTCCAAATATATAACACAAAACATACTTTATCTACATGAAAGTAAAATATTAATTCTCATAATTTTGAGGTCCGTAGACTATACCACCATATATAACCAATCCATTTGAAGTGAGGACGTAATAAGCACATGGATGGTTCATTTTCACAAACGGCAGATTGTCTTCAGGGCAATATTTGGAATTTAATTGACCTACAATCATATTAAAATGTTATCGATAAGGAATTAAGAAAGAAGCCAATAGTAACGTTTTCTTACACACCTTCCCTCACTTCTGTATCTGCAAAAAGATGTAGCTGCTGGTGTATGTTACTGACTCGTGCCAGATTGCCGCTTTCAAATACTCCATGGAGATATGTTGTATTAAAGTGCAATTCTGGTAATAATTCCATCATATCATTTCCCTAAAATGAGAAAATAGCAATAAGATAGTGGAATTGTTTGGCCCCGTTTTCGGATTTGAGATCTTCAAGAAGGCAAATGTTCCATGCAGGCAAATACAGTACAGTAAAAGTGGAATTTTGAAAACACTAATATGCCCCTAGAATTATTGTTTTATTAATATGTTTGCCTTAAAAATCCCCCTAATAGCAATTATTTCTATTGAAGGGAAAACTAAAGCTTGGTATCTTAAAAATTACGTTGGGTTCCAAGAAAATTGCGTTTCCATACAATAACACGAACGCGAGCTATTATCCGTTGCCGAGATTCATTTTTTTACTCTGTACTCCGCCATCAAATCCTAACCAAATTTGGAGCTACATCAGGTGTAGCTAAACTCTATCGTACAAGTTGTTTTTAATAAATCGGTCCATAATTGGCGGAGAAATCGATGTACATACACAAAAAAGCAAAAAAAAATACTCGCCGCATTGAAGAGTCCTCCTTTTTTAAGTGGGTTAAAATACAGTGTCTTAGAAATTAATAATGTATGAAGTCGATGAAAAATAGACATAAGTACCTTCTAATAACAAGATTAAAATAGAAATCTGGAATAAAATTGTTTGACAGCAGAATCTACGCTGATCGCCGACTGATCAGGTAATATTAAAAATAAACAAATTTCAAAGAAGATTACGTACCACAATAGCGCGACCTACAGTTATATGCATTTTCACACACATCCATTCAGCTTGACCAAGGGCATCGAAATATACGTAAGGATTCTGTATTTCTCGCAATAATTCTAATAGATTATTAGCATTGTTAGGGTAGAAGAAAACTACTGATAGTTCACCCCCTCTTAAGGGAAGTTCTATAACCTGAAAGTTTAATTAACATTATAATAACATTTTCAGGATGGAATCGAATATTTTAATAGACAACTAGCTATCACACAATCACATAAAGGTAATTTTTATAAATGATCAATACCATTTGTAAGTATTTGAACTACTATAGAGTAGCGTTCCATTTTCTTCGTCTTCAATAAAGGGCCCAATAGATAATACCTAAAGATACTAATACCTGATAATTGTTTCAATAGTCGAAGTTTATCATCTATTGGACAGGCAATTGCTCCCACTACTGATCATCTGTACTCTCGACTCATGACTCTAAATAGAGTCTTTATTATTTTTTATTGGAAAAGCTTAACGCCGATCAGTAGTAAGTCTATGCCCTGCAGTTGAACAGTATACAATATAGAGACGTTATTATTGCATCTCTTTATGACTTAGTATTCGAGTAAAAAAAATACGTACTTTTGCATCGAGCCACTCTATTTCACCGTATCTGGCGAATCCATTGCCATATAAAGCCGGAGCTTTGTATGTTACGGTATCATTCATGTGGTAATCGATGTCTACTAATCCGTTCGGATTGTATTCATGGTCAAAGTTGGACTGTAATACAAAACAAAGAAATACAATTGAAAATATTAAAAGAATCCATGGATACGATACGAAAGCAATAAAGGTTTGCAAGTGAGTCTGTATATACGGAAACTTGCAATTTTTAAAAAGTTTTTTCAAGCCGTCGCGTCGAGTTAAGGCTGGCCCGCACCCTGCGCACCAGTGATGTGTACTAACCACGCATTGATACATAAAAAAAATCATATGCGATTCGGCGAACATCCCCGATGTGTTGCATCATACATCGCATAATTATATTGAACACGTAGAGCGATGTACTGTTTTCGCGTATAACTCACCCACAGACTGTCCGTGTAGAAGAACAAAATGCCCTATTCTAGGGTGATCTTGACGGCTCTTGAACAGCGAGAAAATCTGAGGGCCATCATATTAGAATGAACAGACAACGCCCTACGTTCCCTCTTATGTCTGCACCGTATTGCAGATTAAAGAATGCCCAAGGTATTGACTATTCAGATGGCTCCTGATTTAACAAAACGTTTTGGGGTAACGAGCGCACTACTGGTGGTTTAGTGGGTTAAACTCTATTTAGGAATGTCGTGCAAGCGCGCCTTAGTACTGAAGCACCATTTAAGTAAAGCAATAGGCTTTGGGCTTTTAACAGACAGTTGAAACAACCCACTCTTAACAAGTTATTCTTGATAAAACACACTCACGCCTGTAATCCCTGTAAGGGGTAGGCAGAGGTGTAACCAGTACACCCACATTTCGACGAGCGTATCTCCGTCCCATGATGTAATAGGGGGTGAGCCTATCGCCATACCCGGCATACTTCAAAACTCCGAGCTGATCATTTCGTAATAGAAAAACTCAATATCACTTTTACCCGACACGGGGATTCAACCCGACACCTCAGCGTCAGCAGACATAACGCGTACGCATGACAACTGGCCCACCAAGGCCATCAAAAACTTGTCATAAATAGAAATTATTTGAGGACCAAAACGCTCTACCGGATACAATTATCGTCGGACATTAAAAATTAACAATGCTAAAATTAACACTCACAATAAAATCCATTGACGTCACGTAAAATAGCACTTTATGATCTTGAAACATGTTCGGCGTAGCTATTACTTTTGGAGGATGGCTTGACTGTTCGGCAAACTGTCACAGCAAGATACATTAGCGTAAACCATATTTAGATAGTTTTTTTATTAGCTTGAGCAACGAAACGAGTAGGTCGCTCGCCTAATGGTAAGCGTCACGCCTGCCCATAACAGAAGCAACACCACACAAAACATTGATCAAATAGAGCGTTTGTTGCATGTCACAGACGAGATTAACAGAAAACACTTGTTTACAAGCCGGCATCATACAATGTGAAAAAATAATCGCATGACGCAACCACGTAAGCGACGGTTTCTTTTTATAAGTATTCTCGCATAAATCATACGAGAAACATAAGGTGGTAGGTACCTCGTATGCGAGAAGCCATCTAGGTTGGTAGTTGGTGCCACCGTTTTTTCTATTTCTACCGCCAAACATCTGCTTGTAAGTACTAATGAGTTCCGGTTTGACACAGAAGCCAGTGAAATTACTGGGCATTATGAGACTTAACAATTTATCTTGGGGTGACGAGCGCAGTGCACTGAATAACTTCATTTAATAATATAGTTAAAACTGCTTCAAATAATTCATACACACCCAATTATTTACTTCTTCAACAGCTTCGTTTGGACAGTCATAATTCAAAAGTCCTGTTTCTCCTTTCGCAAGAACGAATAAGTATTTTTTAAAAGTAGCATCAAATTCTTCATCACCGAACACTTTAATTGTCAAATTGAATAACGTGTCTGAATGATGTTCTAAGTACGAGAGAGCCATTTGAACCAACTGCTTGATCTGTAAAATGTTTTGACTATAACTGATGACAAACGTATACCCACGTATGTGGACTCCATAAACACTAACACGCTCGCTTTACGTTATTTGCATGGAATTAAGCGGCTTATTCCCCATGACCATATAAACTCGTAACGTGACCACGTTCCGCCAACTGCGCAAATCAGCATGGCATTCTGTAAGCCAATGTCAAACGTTCATAACAAGCACGTAACGCACCTCATCGAGTTTTGGCATTGGTTTAAAGAACACTACTCAATACCAATTTCACGAAGTCAACGTAACGTGGTCGCGTTGACATGACGCGGACTGATATATCTAAATCACTCTGTGGTACTTTGTCTGCGAACTCTAACATGATGACGTAATTTGATCCAATGCTGGGACTTTTACCCGAGATATTTGTAGACAATAGTTATCTCTCCTCTCACGCGCGAGATATATCGTGTTGCATATTATAAGCCCTTGGCCTCATATTATTTACCTCTTTCTTGCTTTCCATGTTGAGAAACTCCATCAGCCGTTCATAGGCCTTGCCTTCAGCGTGGTAAGCTATGTGACTCAGGATGCAAAATACCGGCAAGGGAGCAAGAGTGTAGGATTGAGCAGGATATTTTAAAAAATGTCGCTGAAATGTCAACAATACTATAAATAACAGATAGCGATAAATTAATGACCATTCCTTATATTCTCTTTACAGATAGATTTGCTTACTAGGAATAATAATAATACTAGCCCTGTATTATACACGTCCCACTGACTGACTTTGACTATTTCTGCCGCCAAGCAACAGGGTGTGAGGTGTCCGGTTTGAAGGATATTAAAGCCAGTGAGATTACTGGACATTATGAAACTTAACAACTTATGTCTCGGGGTGACAAGCGCAGTCCAGTGCTATGCAGTGTTTTGTAATACAAAGTTCTGTGTGGCGTCTTCTGTTTATGGGCAGGTGTGGCGCTAACCATCAGGCGAGCGACCTGGTCGTCACGTCATTCAAGCTAATAATAAAAACATAATGGTCACTGAATCTGTAACTGAACTGCTTAGCTACTTTTGATGCTGACTGTACCTACCTACTTTAACAGTTAATATTTACGATAAATTATTAGGCCAATACCTACATATAGATATCTTCCACTGAGACCCATATTGGCGACTGCAAACCGCTCTCTTGCGTCATCAAATTTAGTATCTGTAAAAAATGCTTTATAGGTACATTATAAGATTTCAGTTATTAAGTAGGGAATCTGACAGTTATTTTAAAGTTAAGCTTCTCAAATACAAAGACATACCTAAAGGTATTAACCTATTTAATAACACTTAATAGTCATCCTGAAGTTAGATACGAATATCAAATAAATTACATACATACGCACGCACGCCTGTACTCACCGAAGGCGTAGGTAGAGGTGTAACCAGTACATCACATTTCGCCGAGCGTATTTCCATCCTATGATGTGATAGGGGGCGAGTCGATCGTCATACCGGGCACAAATCCAGACTCCGGGCTGATACTAATTTACCCGACCCGGGGATCGAACCCGAGACCTGAGCACAGCAGTCGTACTGCGTACGCATTACAGCTACGCCACCGAGACAATCAAATAAATTAAAAATGATAACTAAACAATTTTCAGTCGGTGGTGCTCTAGTTTAATAGGAAATATAGTACACCCACAATATCAGAAGAATGAGGGACGCGTTGTCGATCTTAAAAGGAAGGGATGATTATGGAATTGAGAAGTTGAGGGGAAATGTAGGCCTCTAGGTATTTCACACACCGTATGAAATGCAACAGGAAGCTGTTACTTATAATCGGTTTTATGTGAGATAGTGGTAACGACCCGGTCGAGCCGGCCCATGCTGTAGACAAAACTGTCTACAGACTGACTATGCTTACTAGAATGCAACTGGCTCTTTAAACACTGTTCTTACCTGCAGAGATTGAAGTTAGAAACACTAAAAAGAATACAATTATAAAAGCTTTTGCCATCATAATGCCTAAAATATTAAGTCTCACTGTGCTTCTACGCAGGTTAAGTCCTCGGTATAGGTATTGGTAATTTAGGTACTATCAAAGTATACCTAATAGTACTACGTAGTCTACAAATAAAAAAAAACACGACTTTTATATTAATTCATATTACCTAGTATGTTAATTACTTATTACAACTAAAACAATCACTGTAAAATGCATTTAGGAAATAAGACAATAACATTATTATTACTGTCGAGAATAATTAAATAGTTTACACAATTGGTTAAATAAAAGACTTTTTTTTATAATACACTAGCTTTTGCCCGCGTGATTACCTTTTTCAGTATAAAAAGTAGCCTATGGGGAATTTTCTTATATAAAAACAGTGGGCGACAGCGGCGCGGCGCGGGGGTGACCGTATCAACCGTGTCCCGTTATCGGTGTAGGAAATGAGCTTGAATTTATTTCCGCGCGCGTTAATTTTAACTCGTTAAGATAATAATTTAAATTAGGTATATGGTGTAAAAAATTATAATATTGTGTACAGGCCCGGATCTAGGAGGTGGCAAACCGGGGCACTCGCCCCGGGCGGCAGTTTCGTGGGGGCGTCAAAATCATAATATAATATGATTAAAAATAAAAAACTTGCTCCACAAAGCGCCTAGCATACGGAAGCCTGTTTGGCTCACCGTCGACTTGTAAATATAAGGCGGCACACAGGCCCTTTGTGTATCATTCTTTTCTTTTAGTTAGTTTTTAAGTAATTTATCTCAAGCTGGAGAGGAGCGGCCACTATCAAGTTTCTGCCCCAGTTCGAAAAAATCGTAGAAACGGGACTGACTATGTATGAAATGCTTAAGGTAACTAACGTATTTAAGTTGATGAGGATTAATATTGTACCCGTCTAAATAGCTTTCCAAATACCGCATTGTACGGGACCATATTTTTTAAAGATAGAATGGTTAAAGTAATATATCCTTAAAAGATTATAGGTATATAGGTATATAGGTATATCGTAGACTTTTTATTCAATCTATAGAAGAGGAATATCCCACCATGCACCGTCCATGTTTTATTATAGAGTAGAAGCTCGTTAAGTCGATCCTCGGATAAGTTGAAAACCTCCAAATCTCGAAAAAATGTTTTGTTCAAACACCAAAACCTCCATTACTCGAAATCTCAACCCTCTATTAGTCGAAATAATCACTGAGTCTCTGAAAGCCATTTTGGTACATATTTCCCTCCATAATAATAATAATAATACTAGCCCTGTATTATATATGTCCCACAGCTGGGCACGGGCCTCCTCTACTGAATGAGAGGGGTTAGGCCGTAGTCCACCACGCTGGCCTAATCCGGATTGGCAGACTTCACATACCTTCGAAATTCTTATGGAGAACTTCTCAGAGGTATGTAGGTTTCCTCACGATGTTTGCTTCACCGTTAAAGCAAGTGATAATTAACAATTAAATGATGATTTATGACTATCTTCACGACCAAACAAGGGCCAACAGGGTTTTTGTTACATATTGTATACCTAAACCTTCCTTATGAATCACTCTATCTATCGGTGAAAATGCATGAAAATCCGTTCAGTAGTTCACAGACAGCCAGACGCGTTCAGAGGTCTTTGTTTTATAATATGTCTATAATCACAATACTTTTTCATTGGTTGTATATATTTATATACCTATAGGATGCCTATAGGTATATAAATGTTGCCTGTCAGTTATGTTTTTGTTACTTCAGCTGTTTGCATTTTGCCAACACTCAAACATGTTTTTACTTGAGTATAAATTTTTTACCTGGGCTTTTCACAGGGTCATTTAGGCTATTTTATTCCAGGTAAGGTAAGGGTGGCTAAATCCGTCTACGGGGCATAACCGTCTACTGGGAATTATGCGCGTTTTATTCGAGATGCATCTTTAATAACCGTATCGGAAAACAGTATCACCTTTTAGTTAAAATAAAATTAACTAGATGGCGTAAGTTGGTACAAAAAGATAAAACAGTAAAAATAAGTTTAGTTCGGTTTAGTTGTATTTCAAAAATGAAATGTGATTGACCTGTCATGCCGTCTTATAGAAGGTAAATATAAAATTATGCTATTTACGGTGTCAAGAGACTGTAACATTTATATTTGAATGTCTTTTCAAACATTACTTCTAATTATTTTGCAAGAAATCGCTGTAAATAGATTGTTTAACATAAAAAAATAAATAAATAAATAAATAACATGTTAAATTTGTAACCTCAAAATCGATAAGTGCCTAATTCCGTCTGTTTTGAATGGGGCTAGATCGTCATTTGCCGGTTTTGCCCCATTTCAGTTGTAGTAAACCTTTTTCGTCTCTATATTTCTAAACAAATCCACATACGTGTCAATAAAAAATTTACGATTATACAGTTATTGTCAAAATAAGCTGTATATGGAGAATTGCACAAAAAATCCATTGCTACAACAACTGTTTCCAATGACATATTGTAACACACCAAACAAATATATTCATCGTGTCGTGTCTTGATGTCAAGAGATGGCGCCACTACTATAGCGCGATGCATTTAGTATGGCACACCTACATTGCGATGTCAAGATTCTCCGGCGAAACTTGACGTCCGAATATAAGTTTGTTCATGTTAAGTAAGGAGTAAGCAAGTATTTCATTAAGCAAGTGAACTATTTCACTTACTCCCACACCCTTCTGGCTTCCGATCTAGCTTACACTATGCGGTACTTAATATTCCCAAGAGTTTATAATATCTATAACAAAAGTTCTCAAAATCGATGTAAGCTTGAGTCCTCACTTGTCGCAAAAAAGAAGACGACACAAAACTGTTACATTCAGTATGATAAAATATATTGTACAGGGGATATCCATTATTATCTTTGATAACAACGCTTCCGCATAATATGTAAATTTGATGTTTAATACTCGTACTACATTGCAACATTCAATGACATTCAATGACATTCTTTAACCTAATTGGTAAGAAATTATACATGTCGAGCTAATAAAAGTACATTAAATTATATTATGTTTACCACCCATAGTTTCTTCGGTATGCCAAGAATTTATTTTTCAGATTATTACGTTCATATTTGACTATCTTCCACCGATGTATGTCCTAATTACATGTATCCTTGAAACAACTAGCGATTTCCATAAAATGTTACTGTATGACGGATTTGCCCAATTTGGAAGGGAAACTCCGTCTAGTAGCCAAGTTTAAAAAAAAGCTGTTAATCCTAATACTTAAAATAGCTAAATTAAATATGATAACTGTATTTAAAAGTTTAATACATTTATAATTGCGTAATAACATTGGTAACAATAGAAATCGTTGAGTAGTAGAGCCACGCTGTACACACTTTGTGTGTGAGTGAGATATCCAGAGGCCCAAATCCCCTCTCCTTCCCAAACCCTTAATTCTCTTTTTCCTTTAAGGTCGGCAACGCACCCATGATTCTTTTGGTATTGTGGGCGTACATGTGCGGTGGAGATCACTTACCATCAGGTGACCCACTTGCTCGTTTGCCGGCCTAAAATATTATATTAAAAAACAAAAATGTTCATCAAATTTCGGAAATCCAATGTTTTTAAAAAACTATGCCAGAATTACCCACCCTGACCTTACATGATGGGACATCCACACTGACGGGAGCCGCGAGCGAATGCTAGTAACAAATAATGTATCTACTTGAATACCTAGGTAATGAATTACATTACAATTACAATTCCTCGTAATAAAATAACGTACAAAGGAATCCTTTATGCATTTCGCGTTATTGTTTGATTGTTATAAAAAATATGTTATACAATATACATACGAAGCCCTTGGTTCACAATATCCAAGTGAACGTTAGTTATCAAATAAAATATAAGACAACATAATGTTTTTATAGCTTGTGTGATGAAACGACAGGTCGCTCGCCTGATAGTAAGCGCCACGCCTGCCCATAAACAGAAGCAACAACTTTGAATTACAAGGCACTGAATGGCATTGGACTGCGTTCGTAATGCCCAGTAATTTTACTGGTTTCAAACCAAAACACACCAGTGCTTACACACTGCTGCTTGGCGGCAGAAAGGCAAAGCGGTGGTATCAACCCAGACGGCCTCTCGCATACGAGGGACTTGCCACCTTGTAAAATAAACGAACTTACCTGTACCTACCTATGTGAAGTTCTATCATAATTATACGAGGACTTTGGTCCGAAGAAGATTACCAATAAGTTTACACGTAGGACTGCCTCGGTGGCGGAGTTGTAATACGCGTTACGACTGAGGCTGACGCTGAGGTCTTGGGCTCGATCCCCGGATCAGGCAAAACTGATATTGGGTTTTTCTATTACAAAATGCTCAGTATCAGCCCGGAGTCCGGAATTGTGACCGGTATAGCGATAGGCTCGCCCCCTATCACATCATAGGACGGAGATACGCTCGGCGAAATGTGGGTGTACTGGTTACACAACTGCCTACCCCTTCGGGGATTACAAGCGTGAGTGCGTTTTTACTTAAAGGAGTCCTACAGTATGACACTGGTTGTTGCTAATCTGCACTATTAAGAGTTTTTTAATTTATTTCTTGATGACGGCATCATTAACTCTTTCCTACTTATTTACGTAGGTATTTGCATAAGAAAAGAAATAAATGTATAATTTATACCATATATTCTTTTCCTTTAAATTAATGAATTATTCATAATACTTTTTGAGTGGTAGTGCCACGCTGTAGACAGTTTTGTCTACAGCACGAATGGGCCGTCTCGTCCGGGTCGTTACCACTGTCTCACAGAAAACCGACGTTAAGTAGCAGCTTGCTGCTTCATTTCATACGGTGAGTGAGACATCCGGAGGCCCAAATCCTCTCCCCTTGCCAATACCTTAATTATCCCTATCCTTTAAGGTCGGCAACGCTCCCATGATTCTTTTAGTATTGTGGGCGTACATGAGCGGTGGAGATCACTTACCATCAGGTGACCCACTTGCTCGTTTACCGTTCATTTATCGGCAGGCGTCATCAGCGACCTGCTCGTTTCCTTATCCAAGCTAATAAAAAAATCTAGCACACCCCATATGGGCAGTTCAAATAATAGTTCCCGAAACATACTTTTGACGTAATCAAATCAATTGCAACGATAAACTGAAGCCAACTTTTATACATAGACTTAATTAAAATCTGATGCGTTGTCACCGAACTGTACTTAACTTTAGTTGGCTCCTTAAGCTAAACTAGAGTTGCCAACCGTACCGTAATAAAATATTGTATTCTATTTCAGGTTTTCGTACTACTGTAAATATATATAAAATACTATTCGTGAAAACTTGTAAATGGCCTTTTTAAACTTATCCTGTATTAATATTGTAAATTGTTGTTGTAAGTTTTCAGAACAAATAAAAAATTAAATAAATATAAAGTCGTAAAAATACTATATTTCACATAATGTCCAAGTAAACGTTATAAAACACCGAAACACAAAATTATAACGCTGTCAATACAAATAGAGAAACTGGAATAGAAACTAGAAACATATTATACCAAACTGGAACTTCCTAAATTGACTAATACGTCATTTGGGGCATAAAAAAAATGATTTTATAAAAATAAATACTAAAGTTAATTTTCATAAAAAAGTTGACAGTAATACATCAAATAATTTTAAGTAAATTTCAATAAGAAATTATGTTTTGATAAAAAAACTTTTATAAGCTCTTTATAAAAGAAAAGAGTTCACGATACATTCTAAAAGTTCGACTTATTGAATTTTACCTATATACAATTAATATATTTACAATTTAAACAACTTAATACTGAGCAACAAGTTGCTATAATATACATACATACACACTCACAGAGACTATTGAGTGCTATGATCCTGACACACCTCTTTCGCCTCTTCCACGTTCATACATCTTCTAATACATTTTAGCTGGCTGAGAGCACTTGTGACGTGCCTTTTTCGAAGATTATCTACAGTTTATTTAGTTTTTATCACGAGTGTTGTGGGTACAGCAAGTCCTTCGTAGTTCCTGATACCCACGATACAGGTTAACCTAGTGTGGGGTCAGGACTATGTGTGTAACTGTTGGGTGTATTTATTTCAGCATACCTTTCTATCCTAGTCACATCATTCTTCAACTTCGATCTCTTTATATTCCTCATCCGGTCAGCAAGGATGACTCCATACATACTCATAGGGAGCGCGTTTCCATCGGATTTAATCGATTTTCATTCTTCTGTCACGACTGAGTGAGTCCTGCGGTGAGTGCGGGCGAACAAGCGCTGCACACCAGACAGACACACCGGACGCACCGGAGCGATCAGCTCGCCGGCATCGGACTCGAGTCTCAAGGCGCACTGACTCATCGACTCTGAGAACGCTATACGCTACGCAGCGGCGCGAGTGAGATGGACTATCGCGTTCTGATTGACTTTATTATAATGAATTTTGGTGTAAATATAGGACAATTTTGACAATAAAAATAATATAAATAAGACCATTGACTTTAATTGTATTATACATTGCACCTAAGTCCCTACAGATACAAAAAAATATTTGAAATTGAATACACTCCTACTCATTTCGATAATATTGTGTTATGTACCTATGTAAACGCATACTTATATTAATCATATAAACATAATGTAGATGTAATACGTATTATGTACTACTTTATAAGATGTCAAAATCTAAATAAACGCAGTTGCACATTGGATCGCGTCTTATTTAAACATCCCGACTCTCGTCGTCACAATCGGTTATACTTATGAATAACTAAGTTACAACTTAGCAACAGTCTTCGTTTCAGTATCGACGAAGCCTTGGTTGTGAAATTCATTTAAATGACCAGTCATTTTTTCGTTTACGATCTCGGGCTTAGTCGGTCTTTGTCGACCTGAAAAATAAATATTAGGATAAATATATTTAAATTGGGTAACAAATAAGTAATCTCCGAAATCACTAAATTGCTTAAATTCAATTAGTAAAAATAGAATCAGTGGGAGCACAACTTATGGGAAAACAACTAGTGACACAACACCAATACAACTTGAAGCATTACAACTAATGGAAGTAGCATTTCTATAGTAGTCTGCGCTAATGGGACAAAAAGTAGCGGGAATACAATTAGTGTGAACACAACTAGCGGGCATACAACTAGCGGTAATGTCACTAGTGGGAACACAATTTGTGGGAATACAACTAGCAGCAATACAACTAGTGAGACGAAAAAAGCGGGAATACAACTAGTGGGAACATAACTAGCGAGAGTATAACTAATAGAAATACAACTAGTAGGTATACAAGTCGCTTCCAAATTCTATTGAACATTGTAAATCATTTAAAAATTAATCTTACCGCCTCGTAGAAATACTTTGATGAGAGTAGAGAAGGGCGAATCCACGAGAATTGTAACGATGTAAGACACGACAAGCGTCATCACTAAATCACGGTAGAAATTGAACATCTGTGAAAGAAGAAAAAATATTACATACATAAATTATACTAACAGGCTTTTTTCTTTTTACCTGACGTTATCCCGGCTTAATGCCAAGATCCGTCTTCTTGTACCATAGATTTGACAGTATTTATATAGGGCGAGACGCCGTCTGACTTCACAACCTGCAACGAGAACCAAGTTTCGTCATTGCCTCGTCCGTTAATCAGCAGAGTGTACACCGTATAAGTGAGGTTGGCTTTGGCCTAAGATGTTGATAGTCCACACTCCAATTTATAATAACAAACAATAATGTTAAAAGCAAAATAACTTGACCGGGCGGAAGTTAGTCACTTGATGCACCCTCTATCATGCATCACTCTTCTTTTTTTATAATGACTTCGCACTATTAAACATTTCGCCAATGACAAGTATATTATATATTTTGAAGCCTTCACAAGAAGTACACCGGTGTGGCCGATTTCAAGGTCTTGTTGGAGTTTTGGTGCCAACTCCTTCCCCAACCGAATCGTACAAATTCAATGAACGCACTCGGACAAAAACCCCTAAATTCACTTATTTTAATGTTTCCATGCACATAAATGATGAGTCCAACATAACCATCCTGATTCCCCGCATAGTGGGGAGGTAGCAGTAAAGCGCTTTTACCCACGATAACAAAAAATAAATGGATGAAACATATCGTCGCCTAGCTAACATTACCGCGCAAATTAAATTGGCTTAGTTTTCAGGAGAGATATAAAACTAAATATTTTTTATGAACATGTGTGATGTAACCAATGAAGTGCATGGCGACAGAACTATTTGAATATCGAGCTTTGTGTGGTAATTAATTTTTTTTGTGCAAAATTGGAGACGCAGTAAAAACAATTTATCCAATGACAATATCACATGGCCAATTTTCGTGTTACAGTATTGTTAGCTAAGCGACGATATGTATGAAGCATCAATACTCACAACTCCTTGTGTGGTGAAGTAAAACGGCACAACTATAGTCGATACGAATGTGAACATCATTGGAAGGTGTGTTAAGTACATCGCGTAAGAGAGACGACTCGGTACCTTCCATATATGTAGAGATAAGAACCAGTTTATTGGACCTGGAATTAAATAAAATTATTGTGATTATGTTGTTTTGTGTTAGTGTTAAAAAAGCGCTTAACTTAAAAACACTGCAATTTTTTGAATGGTGCAGCCTTCCATGAGAGTGGAGCCATTCCTAAAGGATCCAGCGGTAGGGGTAGGGGCGAACATCCCTCATCGTTCACCTGTTAAGGCGTGATTGACTAAAAACAACCAAATTCACGAACTCACAAACATCCAAACTTTCACATTTATAACAGTAGTAGGATTCTACACTTTCAGGCCCGTATTATAGAACAACACTCAAGTGAGCTCTTTGCTAAGTGTCGATTTCAGTGCACGTGATTGGTCTATTTTTGGCGCCAATCAAAAACGGACCAATGACGTGTACAGAAATCGACACTTAGCAAAGAGCTCACTTGAGTGTTGTTCTATAATACGGGCCTCAGACTTTGTAATGAAGTTTCCTCAGTGGTATGACATGTACTTCTTTAAACGAGGCCTGGTGCACCTCCAAGGTTTTAATAAGTATATCCATGGTATGCAGCGGCTTGGCTGTAGGTACCCTTGGCGTTGCTAATGTCTATGGGCGATAGTAACCACTTACCAGGTCGAGCAACTACAATTTGTTTCGAGTTTTCGTTTAAGAAAATCACAAATTAATTGTTCGGGATAGGCTCACCCTCTATCACGGTTACCTAAACTCACGGTTCTCAGCCTTCTTAATACGCTGCCACAAGACCAATGAAGCGATTTTCGTCTTATGTTGCACCAAACAATCGTTTTTTCTTTCTTTGTAATGTTTTTTTTCTAACGGATTTGTGCTGTTAGCCTATATTGCTTTTACAGCTTTACCTGTCAATAAATATGTATAATGTATTTAGTAGCGAATAAGCACAGAGGCGCCTTTTAGAAAGCTAAGACCTCAGCTTGAACAATCGCTAGGGAGTATAGTTTAGGGTCGTCTCTACATATCAGTATGCCGAGGACCAGTTGTGGTAGTTCTTCAGACTCGCATGCGTGTCCTATGTCGGGGTCGTGTATTATTATTGCGATTCAGGTTGGGCAAGGAAAGTGCTGCTTCGATAGCGACTGTGGTGGAGACGCTGGGATCTGTCAAAACATGTTTGGGACGACGATGGAGAGTCTTTCTAATGTTTTTGAGTGGTAGTCACGTTGTAGACAGCTTTGTCTACAGCATAGGCCGGCTCGTCCGGGTCGTTACCACTGTCTCACAGAAAACCGACGTAAAGTAGGAGCGTGCTGCTGCGTTTCGTACGGTGAGTGAGATATCCAGAGGCCTAAATCCCTCTCCCCTTCCCGATCCCTTAATTATCTATTTCCTTTACGGTCGGCAACGCACCCATAGTTATTTTGGTATTGTGGGCGTACAGGGGCGGGGATATCACTTACCATCAAGTGACACAAGTAGTTTGCCGGCCTATGCTATAAAAAAATGTGTTTGTTTTGAACATTAGACTTACCTCCATACCCATGATGGCAGGCGAACACGAGCCATCCCAACGCGACTGCCCACGCTGGTCGAGCGAACGAGTTGTATAACGTGTCTACTGTGGGATTGTTCCACGACAGATCGAACAACGGATACGTGACGCCGAACACAGTGGACGACAGGAAAAACGCACACAGCCATAGGATTGCCACTGAAGTCTGGAATAAAGTTTTTTTTTTATAGCAGACGCAAGGAAAGCGCCGACGCCGGCAATCGACCTAGTGGGTCATTAATGTTAAGATTTTACTAGATGGTGATAGGTCAGAGAGGCTGTTTGGGTTGTTACTACCGCTTTGTCTATTTCTGCCGTCAAGCAGCAGTGTGTAAACTGTTGTACTCCGGTTTGAAGGATATTGAAGCCATTGAAATTACTGGGCATTGTGAGACTTAACATCTTATTTCTCAGGGTGACGAGTGCAGTTCAGTGCCATGCAGTACTACATAATTCGCAGCTCTAATGGTGTTGCTTTTGTTTATGGGTCGGCGTGATGCTTACCATCAGACGAGCAACTGGCAGGTCGTGACTGATGCAAGTTTATGAGCTTCTCAGTGACATAATTTATACTAGAAATATGAATACTATACAGTATGTAAAAAAAACCTGTTGGCCCTTTCCAGCTCGCTTAATAAAATAGTTAAATAAAAAATAAATAAACAGAAGCGAGATATTCCCCTTACACAGGTAACTTAGAAAAATAAATATGTTTAAAAATAATGATATTTTCATCTGAAAAGTGATGAACAGCTGGCTGATGTGACGTATTGACGAAGCCGGCGCGGCGTGTTTGATGTACGTAGACGCCGCAACTTGCTATCTCGCTCTGGCTCCGAGTCAACGCTCTTGCAGAGGTAATCAATCGAACTACGGTTTACAAACAATAAAATAATTAAAGTATAAAAAATAAATGTGTTAATTTTTATAATCTCATTTTCGTATGTGAGTTATTTTAATATGTTCGAATATCGATTCAGAAGGCCAATTCTCGTAATTTTAATTTAATTCGGAATGATATTTTGAACATTTAAAATTACGAGAATTGGCCTTCTGATATCACAGTTAAAACGCCCAACAGGGTTTTTGTTACATATTGTATACAACGTGTTACAGAAAGGTGTGGTCATATTTTAGGGTCATTACATACATACACCTTACAGTGTATATTTGTCAACTTGTTTTCAAATTTTAAATAATACGATATGAAATTTGAAGTATCATTTAGTGTTGTCCAAAGTTGCAAGTCGATATCAACATGTTACTCATTCGCTAAAAACAACATTCTAATATATCTTAGCAATGCAAACGGATTTGATACTATCGAAGAGATCGTAAGCAATACATTGCTTAAATTTGCCCACACCTTTCTATAATACGCATGTATAAACGAATATACACGCCATATACAATTTATAACAAAAACCCTGTTGGGGGTTTTTTGTGATATCAGAATCGATATTCAAACATAAAGAAAAATCTCGAATACGAAAATTGGACTATAAAAATAATCATATTTATTTTTTAAATTTGAATAATTAATTTATTGTTTGCAAACCGTATTTCGATTGATTGCCTCTGCAAGAGCAATGACTTGGAGCCAGAGCGAGATAGCATGTTGCGGCGTCCACCTACATCACAACCTAAAAAGGGCCAACAGGTTTTTTGTTACATACTGTTAATAGAAACGCTAGTAAAGGCTATTAAACAATAAAACACATACCTTGGGTATAATGACGACTTTCCCGCGATACAGATGCAGCAGATATCCATACATCATGCCGACGAAGAACGGCGAGCAACGCGTTAATGTATTGAAGTAATAAAGATTCCCGTACGCAGCCAAGTCCCCACTGAAACCATATGTTATATTGTAGATATATCCAATTTGTGATAGAGCCACGCTGTCGACAGTTTTGTCTAGAACATGAATGAGTCAGCTCGACTGGTTGTTACCACTGTCTCATAGTAAACCGAGGTGCAGTAACAGCATGCTGTTGATTAGGGTGAGTGAGATACCCGGAGCCCCATAACCCTCTCCACTTCCTTCTTCTCCCTTTCCGTATTCAGAACCTTAAATTCATTATTAAAATAGCATTGATGATAAAAACGATAACCATAGTGAATTAAATGTACTACGATAACCGCGTTTTAATGTATTAGAATTAATACAAAGGAAATTGTTAAGGTACAGGTTTTATCACGCAGGTGTTTCGGAACAAATATATTATTATTATTATGTTCTTAAAACTTTATAAAACTGTTGATAAATAACATCAAATGGTGATTTTATAAAAGTACAACTCATAATGTATACATAATCTTACTAATAATATAAATGTGGAAGTTTGGATGTTTGTGGGATTGTGAATTTGGATGTTTGTTATACATACATACATACGCACTCACTCCTGTAATCCCGAAGGGGCTGGCAGAGGTGTAACCAGTACACCCTTATTTCGCCGAGCGTATCTTTTTTTTATTGCATAGGCCGACAACGAGCCAGTGGGTCACCTGATGGTAAGTGATCACCACCACCCATGTACGCTCACAATACCAAAATAATTATGGGCGTGTTGCCGACCTTAAAGGAAAGGGACAATTAAGGGATTGGGAAGGGGAGGGGGATTTGTTCCTCCGGATATCTCATGCACCGTACTAAACGCAGCAGCAATCTGCTACTTTACGCCGGTTTTCTGTGAGACAGTGGTACATTCATGCTGTAGACAAAGTGTCTACAGCGTGGCTCTACCACTTAGAAATCTCGTCCCATGATGTGATAGGGGTCGAGCTTATCGCCATATCGGCACAATTCCAGACTCCGGGTTAATGCTAAGCATTTTATGATAGAAAAACCCATTATCACTTCACCCGAACCGGGGATCGAACACTGCGCCACCTTGGCAATACAGGACAAGTTCAATTTTAATATAAAATACTCACTGTGGCGCAATAGGTGTGGACGGGAACTGCATTATGGCGATGAAAATGGTGCTGGCAGTTAACACAAGTACCATGGTCACAGTTAAAGCTATCCACGCGGTCCGTCTCCTGGTGCCCAGCAGCCAGACTAGAATCAACGGAGACAGTATGTGGAGCTGGATGTCTATCGCCAAGTACCAAGAATGCGGGAGACACTGGGGAAACGTAACGGGGCGATTTATATGTCATAAGGTGTTAGTCCCTTGTATGGGGCCGTCCATTAATCACGTGATGTTTTTTTACTAGACCATCCCTCCCCCTTGTGATATTTCGTGATTTTTGCTCCCCCCCCCCCTCTCAAGCCTCACGTGATTAATGGACGGTCCCTATGTGAGAGGCCGTGTGGGTTGGTACCACCGCGCCGTCTAATTCAGTCAAGCAGCAGTGAGTAAGCACTGTTGTGTTTCGATTTGAAGGACATTTCAGATGTATTATTAGACGAAACATCTTGTCTCGGGGTGACGAGTAATGGTCAGTGCCAGCAGCTGCTGCTGCAAAACAACGAGGAGTGGTACGGACTGACGAGACCAAAGTCGCAGGTTCGAAACCAGCCCCAAGTGCATACACCTCTGACTTTTCTAAGTAGTAATACCTGAGAAGTTCTACATAAAAATTTCGAAGGTATGTGCAGTCTGCCAACCCGTATTAGACCAGCGTGGTGGTGGTGGTAGCCGTTTCGTATGCTAAGTAAGATTTCCAAATACCCAAAACCCAGTGGTTTTAGGGACAGTTCCCTATTCAGGAAGACGCAACTATGATTCTTTTGGTATTGTGGGTATTCATGTGCGGTGGAGATCACTCATCATCAGGTGACCTATTTGCTGTTGTTGATCTGTGTTCACTTCACTTAAATTTTCCATATAGTGGCGACATGTGAGAAGTGCATCATTCCGCCAAGATCACGTAGTCATATTTTAAGCGATGGAGGTTGCCTGATCTTTGTTCATTTATCGCTACACTCGCCCGGGATTATTGTTTAAAACTGACACATTAATCGATTAGTAAAAAATCGATTACATATATAGGCTCACGTCTCTTGCCCGTAGGGGTAGGCGGAAGCAACAGATTGTTTGAGCGCCACATAAGTAAGCTTTTCTTTCTTTCTTTCCACCTACCCTTATCCCACTCGCAGTGGGGAAGGCGCAACATGCTTTTTAAAACATGTTACAGAAAGATTTTGCTTGTAGTTATTACGGCCGGCCGCCTGCATGACGTCATTCTCTGTGGGGAGAAAACAACCAGACCCGAGACAAACATTTGTGGATCACACAAACATTTTATCTCGGTGCGGGAATGGAACCCGAGGGCTCTCACTTCACAGCCGGCTACTCGCCTACTGCACCACCGGGGCTGTCGAGCTCTCATAAGTAAGCGCGTAAGTAAAACTTACAAGTATCATTATAGCCTTAATAATTAATAACAGGTTTAAACTTACCATACGCTCAGGATTGGCATAATTCTGTATAAACAAAAGCGTAGTCCACCAGAATTCGCGGCAGTTGTGCACTTGGAGCACAACCTTGTTCCAAAATGGTCCATCGGTCACCCAGTGTAGGACTGTCGCTTGGATCAACACAACCGTGGCCAGAATGGGCCACATACGCAGCAAACGATTGAGATAGTACAAGTGGAGATTCTGTAGGAGTTTTTCTGAAAAATATAATAAGTGATAATAGGCTAGTTGGCACATTTTTAAAATAGGTCTTATTTTGTTAATGAGGCTTTTCTAGGCCGTTTTTTATTATATCGTATTTTTCTGAGACTTATTAAACAACAAAACTTTAATTCAAATTTAAAAAAAAAACATTATCATACGAAAATACCGTCGGCCATGTTTGCCTATAGATTATCTGTGCAATGACGACACATTATTTGTAAATAAACACGCATGCGAAATAACCTCTTCGAGCTAAAAATAAAAGATCATGAGTTTTAATAAATTACATATACACGTTACATATACCTAGTAATTAGTATTAGTGTATCGTGCGACAATACAAGAACACATCCATAAAGATTCCAGAAAAGTTGTGGATTAGACTACCCAGTGAAATTAACATGCGCAATACTTGGTTAAAACTTGCCAAATCCTTTGATCCTTTATCTTTATCGACTGAAACTCAAATTTATTTTTGCGAAGATTACTTCGATTTAAGTAAGTACTTACATAATATCTTATTATTTTTGTAGTTGTTTACAAATTGTCTGACGTCACGATCATGGCGGTAGCGTTTTCGAAGTTTTAAATTAAAGATATAAATATAAATTTTGTGAATAGATTTTTTTAAGATATCTTCTATTATAATGTATTTTTTATAATAATAATAATAACGTTTATTTCTTTGATCCACAAGTTTTCAAATACAATTGTTGTACACTGTAACTTAAACTAGGTACTAAACCTGTGCTATAAGTGACAGTTTATTCATTGTTGGTCAGCTAGATACACTTTTATTGATAACGTGACAATCCGTTATTATTCAATTTGTTAATTTAATTCAACTTATAATTAAACAAAAGTAGTAAATTATAAATTTTGAATTTTGAACACAATTGCATGCAGTACATGTGTGTGTGCGCGCTTGTATGTGTGTATGAGTGTGTGTGTGCGCGTGTGTGCTTTTGTGAGTCCGGGTGTGTGTGTGTCTGCGTATGTATGTGTGTGTGCGTGTGCGTATGTATGTGTGTGCATAGGTGTATGTATACGAGTGTCGGTGAGAGTGAGTATATATTTATTTTGTGAGTTATTCTGCAACAATTAGAATGCATTCTGTTTCATCATAGTTTAAACCACCCAAGTAGTACACAATATTTGATTTAAATTTGTAGAGAGATAAGTTGGTAAGAGTAATTATTTTATTAATTTTGTTATATATATATGGGGCAGCAATATATGGATGTCTTTTGGCGAAACTTGTTTTATGTACGGGAAGTCTAAAGACATTATCCTTACGTCTCTTGTTTTGATATTTTAATAGATTGGTTGCCGTAGGAAGAATGGAATGTGCATAGATGAGGTTGCGAAAAATAAATAACTGGCGTACTGTTAGAACTTGGGTGTCTTTATACAGATTGACAGTAGGGTAAAGCCTTGGTTTTGAAATAAGGACTTTAAGAGCGGATCTTTGTGCTCTTTCGAGTTTTATTAATGTTGTCTTATGAGAGCCCCCCCAAACAGATATACAATAATTTAATATTGACTGACATAGAGAAAAATAGATAATCTTTAATACATTAGTACATTTAATGTGTCTAAGCTTTTTGAATATAGGCATGATTTTCCTAATTCTATTTGAGAGTAGGTTTATATGATTATGCCATTGCGACAATTTATGTATTTTTTAATATAGAATAGAGTTTTCCAACCTTTTCTAGGGGGTCCGCAGACAAAATTATAATTATAAAATCAAGGGTGGGATCGATCCGGGGATTATGGTATGGTGGAGCTAGGGGTCCGCGGATCATTGTAAAATGGCATTAGAGGTCCGCCCTTGAAAAAGGTTGGGAAAGTCTGTTAAAGAGAAATACTTAGTATTTTGAGTCTTAATTTATAATTTTTCTTAAATTAAGAATCGTAGGAACACTCTTGGTAAACTTATTAATAACTGCACCATTTTTTATCCTGGTATGAAAAAGTGACAACACTGGTATCACGCCTGTAATCCCCGAAGGGGTAGGCAGAGGTGTAACCAGTACACCCACATTACACCGAGCGTATCTCCGTCCCATAATGTGATAGGGTGCGAGCCTATCGCCATACCGCGTAAGTATTATAACTGCGCCACTGAGGCATATTTGAAAATACAAATGAAATATACATGATAGTTAATTTCACACATACCTAAAAAGTTTTTGCTAAAAAAAATAACAGTCGAATTGAGAACCTCCTATTGTTTAAGTCGTTTAAAAAGAAGTTAACGTACAGAACGTTTAGAACGTTCTTACAATAACATATTCATCTGGGTATGCGTCATAACAAAAGTCGTGATTTATCGATTTCGATATCGATTTTTGGAGATGATTAAGATAATGTGGTATTATTGTTTTTGATACAATATAAGTGATAATACAATGTAACGAAATGATGACAATCATGTTTCAAAGTATATTTAAACTCGATAAAATATGACTAATATTATCTAATTATATTCCGACTTAATAATATGTGTCATATAGCCAAATCATATAAATCCATTTACCCTGAAAGACTTATTATCAACAGCTGATCTTATCACTGGGTAATGTGCTACTTTAATTAATCCATGTCCATATTATTTATAATTAATATTATAAATGCGAAAGTGAGTTTGTTTGTTACGCTTTCACGCCTAAATTGCTGAACCGAGTTTGATGAATTTTTGTACAGAGATAGAGAGGAACCTGGACCAAATCCCCTCCCCTTCCCAATCTCTTAATTATCCCTTTCCTTTAAGGTCGGCAACGCGCCCATGATGCTTTTGGTATTATGGGCGTAGATAGGCGGATCACTTACCATCAAGTGACCTACCGGCTCGTTGGCCAGCCTATGATAAAACAAATAATGACGAGCAAATTGAGAGATGAAGAGATGGCGAGATGTCGTGAGTCGAGCCACATCAGCCCATACCACTACTACATGATGACCACGGCCACTCTGTCAAGAATGATATGACTAAGAAGATAAAACATACTTACTTCTAGTCAGCTTTCCGACGGTAGTGTACACAACCAACAAGCCACTTAACATGAAGAACGAGTCCACACTCATGGCCGCATTGTTGATCCAAAGACCACCCAATGACGTTAACCACTAGAACAAAAACACATACACATCACACCCTTTCTAGGTGGTAGGTCTCTCGTATGCGAGAAGCCGTCTGAGTTGGTACCACAGCTTTGTCTATTTCTGCCGCCAAATAGCAGTGTGTAAGCATTGTTGTGTTTCGGTTGTTCGGACATTGAAGCCAGTGAAATTAGTAACTGAGCATTATGAAATTAAACATTTTGTCTCTTGGTGACGAGCGCAGTCCAGTGCTGTGCAGTAGTTTATAATTTCAATCTCTGTGTAATGTTGGTTATGTTTATGGGCAAGCGTGGCGCTAACCATCAGGCGAGCGACTTACTCGTCTCGGCATTGAAGCTAATTATAAAACTGGAAATCTAATCCTATTAAAATCATAATCACTCACCGTGAACCCATCTAACGGGTTTGAAAGCGTATTGGTCATATTTTCAACAAACGTATGTCCGATCATGACCCACAGTATGGAGAACACCCTTATGCCGTCCAAACATTCGATCGAGCCTGGTTCTGGCGTGTACGTGAACAAGCGACGCGTGTTGGTATACACTGAGAACGCTTGCAATAATTTGTTGATACGTTTTGGATCTGGAACGAAATAAATCTAAACTTTAATAGGGTACTGCCTCGTTGGCGCAGTTGTAATGAGGCTGACGCTGATGTCTCGGGTTCGATCCCCGAGTCGGGTAAAAGTGATAGTGGGTTTTTCTATTACAAAATGCTCAGTATCAGCCCGGAGTCTGGAATTATGTCCGCTATGGCGATAGGCTCGCCCCCTATCACATCGTGGCACCGAGATACGCTCGACGAAATGTGGATGTACTGGTTACACCTCTACCTACCCTTTGGGTATTATAGGCGTGAGTGCGTATGTATGTTTAATTGGGTAGTTGCCTATGGTGAATTTTATACATTAAGTTAGTTAGTATTTCGGGCTGATTATGAGTATTTCCAATGAGTGATTGAGTAATTGCAAGAAACGGCCGAGGGCGAACTAGCTAACTAGCACTAAGGGTTTCGCATCATCCACATTTTTTTTTATATCAGGATATATTAGGACGGCAAACGAGCAAGTGGGTCACCTGATGGTAAGTGATCTCCACCGCCCATGTACGCCCAGAATACTAAAAGAATTATGGGTGCGTTGCCGACCTTAAAGGAAAGGGATAATTAAGGGATAGGGAAGGCGGGGGGATTTGGGCCTCCGGATATCTCACTCACCGTAGGAAACGCAGCAGCAAGCTGCTACTTTACGCCGGTTTTCTGTGAGACAGTGGTAACGACCCGGACGAGCCGGCCCATTCGTGCTGTTGACACAAGTGTCTACAGCGTGGCTCTACCACTCTAAAAACTACCACTACTGCTAGTAGTCTACTACTACTACTTCTTTTTACTAAGTAAATATTTGTTAACATAGAATATGTTATGTTGATAATACACGTCAAATTCTCTAAAATTCCAGCTGGCTTCCTGTAATTACCTAAAGTTCAATAGACAGACAGACACACAGACGGCGCGGCGCGGCGCGGCATAGGAATAGGGTCCCGTTGGCACCGTTAGGGTACGGAACCCTAAAAACGGATAAGGCAATAAAATAATTGTAATAACTTGTATCACATTTCATGTGATATAAGTTATAATTAGTGGATATTATGTCAGACGTCTACCCTGTAATCATTGAAAAACGTGATATAATGTTTCATAAAGTGTATACGTATTTTTTATTGTCATCGTTACATAGTAAATTCGTGATTTCACTAATCTAGACACGCTTATAA
Source organism: Mimas tiliae (assembly GCA_905332985.1). Lineage (NCBI taxonomy): Eukaryota > Metazoa > Arthropoda > Insecta > Lepidoptera > Sphingidae > Mimas > Mimas tiliae. The sequence goes on along the minus strand of HG995248.1, from coordinate 4,347,822 downwards.
ATAAATGTCTGTTTTTACAAACAACGTCATTCTGCGGCTCCATACGCAAAATATGTATACTTGCGATGTTTAATAAATTAGGTGTAAGGGAAGCAAATCGCGGATTAAGTCTAATTAATTTCTTTTCAGTCTTATTTTGATAGATAAATACAATGACTTTACCCAAATAATAATTTAAATCGTATTTTTCTTAATAAAATAACGTAAAGTAATTGAAAAATCAGCTGACGCTCGAGCTCAACGGCCTTGCGCAAACTACTGACTACTGAATATTGCCGGAGATGCGAGATCTCATTAACCCCGAGTTTGGTACGCTTTACATTGCAAGTTTACAAAATATTAATTTTCAAAAATAAACAGGAAATAGCAAAGGAATAGCGTTTTCCGTTATTGTCACGCATTGTAGGTACTGGAAGGAATTGACACTAAAACTCGGACACTTTAAAAACGGCCACACCGGAGTTTTATCGTTCTTGTGAAGACTTGAAAATATATTAAATAGGTACTTGTCATTGGTGAAATGCATAATAGTGCAGTCATAATTAAAACAAATTAATAGAGCTTAAAGTGTTAAGTAAGTGTAAACCCAACCTAATTTCAATTCGAGAACGACAACCAAGTTGGGAATAGCAAATTTTGGAATTAATTGAAAATGTATGATTTTATCTGTCAAAATAAAAAACCGGTCTACGAACGTTCAATAGCAGCGCCATTTGTCTCGCCAACTTAGAGCTTGCCCACATTAGAGAGTAAATATTGTTTTTAGTCAATTTTATTCAAAAATCTGACATGTATTTATTTACAAGGAAGATTATGAGTGATAGCAGAAAAAGTACGTCGATATCAAACCACCAAACCAATGTAATTATATAATAAATTTTAATAATTAATTTGTATTGTGGTTTTCCATAACACTGTGATGTATTTGTCCTTCATCGTATTCGCCATCTTATTTCCATAATATAAGGTCGTTCCCTGAAGTCGTAAGCAGATCTGCAACTTGTGCATCCACATTTCGCTGAGTTTATGACGTAACAGGGAGGCGAACATGTTGCGTCGGGACTACTTATCGGATTACAGGCATGAGTGCGTAGATATAGCTCAGACCCTACTCTAACAAACTAACTTTCAAATAAACAAATAACCGCATTAAACTCCGTCAATGTTCAATTCATTCAGGTGCTACGATACCAGAGATAGATACACAAACATAAGAATGGATCACTTTCAAATTATTGCAAATTATTTATTTACTTATTAAATTTATTTTATGATTGTTGGGCTCCATTAAAGATTATGAAATGTTAAGCTCCTGTAAAACCTCGGCGTGAGAATCGAACCTGCTACGGGGATAAAAGCAGCTTAATTCTATTTTAAGTCATGTTTTTCCTGGGTGCCAAATTCTATCCAAATCCGTTCAGGCGTTAAGGCACGACTGATAAACATCCAAACGATCACATTATTAATATTAGTAGTATAATATAAATACACACCTGTTTTTAACACCACTGTGTGCCGTACATCATAAGATGTGCTCAGGATAGTAATTAGTGCGATGAGAGAAAACAGGGCACTGAAAATAAAACATTTTTAAATATAGTGACATCATTGGTATGTCGAAAGTATCGACATAATTAAAAATCGTCGATATCGATATATCGAGAAAGGCATATCGATAATGGGCTTGCCATTTGGATAATCATTTTTCAGCATCTATTGTAAAATATAAAAAAAACAACTTGAGATTTGAACAAACTTTTATAGCGTTCTATTTTTAATTCGTGTTTTATATGATTTCGATACTTGATAAAAATATCAATACAACGATAAATAAAATAGGTAGATACTTATACCGCATACAATATCGACTTATCTAGAAAAAAACAACATCCCTACTGGCAGCATACTAAGGCTGAGAATCCGGTGAGGTCTTGAGTTCATAAACCTAGGCTGGGCAATTAAAATATTATATGTTTGTATTTTTCGATAACGAAACCATACTCATGCTCAGTTCCTTTTATTAAAGTTCTGCAATGCACCCACGATTCCTGCGACATTGATGATGTTAATATTTCGACTGTGATTGCTTACCATTAGGTGACCTACTTGTTCGTTTAATCTTCTACTATAAAACACACTCACATAACTACGTAGTCGGCAGCTACCCAAGGTTTGTCGTTTGGTAGTCGGCAACTTATATCTTCATACTGCAAGCCGATTGCGGTACTATTAAACATAAGTCCATTGATTGCTTCTCTGGTTGTACAAGGTTTGGGAATGCACACAGCGACGCTAAATTCCAAAGAGCTTAGCATATCTCCTCCCCTGAAAATATATGCATTGTTATATAACGATGTACTGCCTTGGTGGCGCAGTTGTAATGCGTAGGTATGCGGTACGGCTGCTGTACTGACGTCCCGGGTTGGATCCTAAATGAGTTCTGCGAAATGTGGATGTACTGGTTCACCTCTGCCTACCCCTTCGGGGATTACAGGCGTGAGTGCGTATGTATGTGTAAAAAATATAGAAAATAGTCTATGGGACAATAGTAAATAAATACTTACATATGAAAAACGGCATCGACCCCCTGCTGCGCTCGCGAGACCCGCCTTATTTGATCGGAGATATCCTTTGAAATGCGTGATGTATTTGAATTCAATTCCGGCCACGGGAAGTCTGGCCACGGTATATCTGGCCATTCGAAGTCAGGTAATTCTGGGAACTCTGGCAATGTGGGCAAATCCAACTCTTGGTTTAATGGTATGCGTATTCTGCAATATTTTCCCCCGATTACCGACGCTGGTGATGCTTCTTTTATGTTCAGGCATGGGTGGTAATTGCCTAAGTCGACGAAATTCCCTTCAAATATGCCCCTCGGTGTTTTGATGCCGGCATCTAGAACTGTAGCAAAATAATAATTATTCATAAATTATATTATTACAAATTAAGAGCCAAAAACAAATATGTTAGAACTATTAACCTCTCCTTGACCTGTCCCGTGCTTTTGACCTCGTTTCCTACGATATTTTGTGGGATAAGTTACGGGAGAGGAAAGTACCGGCAGAGTTGTTGCGCATCTTTCAGTACTGGTATCACAACCAGATGAATAATGTGAGATGGGCGGATAAGCTCTCTACTTCTTATGGCTTGAACTGTGGGGTGAGGCAGGGGGGCATAACGTCTCCGAAACTATTCAATATTTATGTCAACGACCTGATCGTTGAGCTCAGTAGCAAATTGATTGGTTGTCGTATTGATGATACCAGTGTCAGCTACGCTGATGATATGGTGCTGCTGAGCCCAACAGTCAGGGCACTTAGAGAACTCCTAAAATCCTGCGAGCGTTATGTCCTGGTGCATGGATTGACATATAATGTAAAGAAAAGTGAGTTCTTGGTATTTAAGGCTGAAGGTAAGTGTTCGAAGTCCGTACCAGCCATTAAACTAAATGGTTGTGAACTCAAACGCGTGCATGTATTCAAATATCTAGGACATTATGTTACTGATGACCTTAAAGATCAAGCAGATATCGAAAGGGAACGTAGAGCGTTGGTGGTTCGATGTAATATGGTGACACGTAGGTTCAAATCATACTGCCAAGTTTTCTAGACGTGCAGCCTGTGGACTAACTACACACAACGGGCCATCAGCGCTCTGCGGGTCCAGTATAATAACGGATTCAGGATATTGATGGGTCTTCCCCGTTTCTGCAGTGCATCAGGTATGTTCACACAAGCAAGCACAAATGACTTCTTCGCGATAATGCGCAAAAAAACTGCCTCGATGCTCTGCAGAATACGGGCTAGCTCCAATTCAATCCTGAAAATGATTGCTGAGCGGTATGACTCGCCACTTTTAGGCCATTGTATACGTAGGTGTATATCTACTGCACAATTGGTCTCCAAATAACGCATAACTCTTACTAACATAATTCGTAAGCAAATATTGTTACTAACATACTAACACACTATGGATTCTCAGAGTTCGAAATAAAACATATTTTATTTTATTTTTATTAAAAACTTTTTTCATTATTGGTAGATACCACAGGCGAAATATATTGTACAGACACCGCAAGTACTTCAATCTGTATTAAATCAAGTGTGTCCCTTTATTAGCAATCGAATACATATACATAATAGTTGTCGAATACAGATCCTCCTATTTTTAAGTCGGTTAATAAGAAACACGACTAATTGATTGGACAACGTATTGTAATTATTTATGCCCGATACGGCAATAGGCTGGAACCATAAAACATTATTCTCTTAATGGGGTTGAATAAGTTCGGCAAATACCCTTACGGTTATACGGGCCTGACTTTAGAAATAAAAAAATCTACTTACATCTAGCGAGGAGTATGGTATTGTTAAATCTTAAGAAATTTATTTGTTCCTGGCACAATTCAGGATCCAACACATCTTCATACAGTTGTAAGTCGAACCCGTGATTAGACATCGCATCTTCGTTGTTTATAATCATATAACCACTTGCATATTTGTTATATAATATATTGAACACCGCGAACAATAAATATTTATCCATTATAAACTATTGCAATGTTATTGCATATATGTATTGATGTTTCAAACATCAATTAAATTAGTCTAAATTCGTGCACGCACATTGAATTTATATCGTTAAATTGTGATAATCAGGTCGCTTGATCGATTAAAAACCAAACGTGACATGCAGATTTATTTTATACATAAATATGATATGTTATCGTTATTTAACTAATGTATTTTTTGTATAAAGTTTCAAAGTCTGGTTCCGGCTTAAAATAAATATACCCCGTGTAAAAACTTCATTTGCTAAAATGCGTAAAATGTTCCGATATATATATATATATATAGTTATCCGTTCTAGGAATTGTAAGATCCAGCGTTACGTATAATCAGTTTTTATTTGATCCGCTCGAATTTGTTGATCCATGCCCGATTTGTTGATCCAATACTATATATACGTGATTTAGTGGCACCGTTCGGATCAACAATTGCTAGTGTTTTTTTTTTTAAATAGCCATAATTTATACAAATCCACTCCGTACTTATTTGATCCAATTCAAACGGGCCAATCACAGAGCACAGCATCATTCATTGGTTCGAATCATCACTTTATAAATAAGTATGTACGCATCTACTACCTAGTGGCTACAACGTCGAAGCTATAACTCGGAGATCGCGGCCTTGAATCCGCGCGGCGAATAATACTTAGTGTGTTTGTTCGCAGTCCGGTTAGGGCATTACGGGCTGATCACCTTATTGACTAACAAGAGAAATGATCCATGCGTCAGATGGGCATGTAAAAAGTCGAAACAAAAATATGTTTGCCAACCCGCACTTGGCCAGCATGGTGAACTATGGCCTAAAAACTCCTTCCTCGTCGAGGGGATGCTCATGCCCAGCAGTGGGACGTTTATATGGACTAACTTTAATTTTAACTGCATCTGATTAAAGTTTTTAGGGTAGGTTGGCTAGAAAAGAAATAGGTCAGGCAAAATTATGTACGTAGTTTAATCACCGAAACATAACATCTTTTAAATTATCTGTTACAGCACTTCTGGCCTACATTACAAATCACTTAGAATTATAATATAATTATAAAATGAGATTTAGGCTGTATGGATTAGGTACAGCTTATTTTAGTAGGAATAAAAATAAGGCAGTGATTGTTGAATGTAATCATTTTAAATGATATTACTGCATTTCGGGAGAATATGCAGAAGGTCATCATTAGGAATACTTAAATCAAAAATTACTAAGAAAACTATATTTGTTTATTTCAAATCAGCCAAAATAATAATAAAAAAAAAATATATAAAATTAAGACACATAAAAGAAAGAAGGAGAAGAGAGACTCCGAAACTCCTCGGCCGATTGCAAAAATTCTGTCACTATAGAAAAAGAAAGCTACATTATCTGTTTGTGACATCCTCCTAATATTATAAATGCGAAAGTTTGTAAGTATCGATGTATGGATGTTTGTTACTCTTTCACGCAAAAACTACTAAACGGATTTCGATGAAATTTGGCACACGGGCAAATCATGTCCTATAATAACACATAGGCTACTTTTTATCCCGGACAAATATAAAGCGGGACTTTTATCTCGGGAAAACTTATTCACGCGGGTGGAGCCGCGGGCAAAAGCTAGTATGCTATATTTTATTCACGTACTTATATGTGACGCGCACGAAAGCTAGTAATAAAAATAAATAATTTATAGTTGGAATAAAAATTTAAGTTGGATTTTCTATAAAAGCGGGTTTTTTATTTTACCTATTATTTATTTTTCATTTTTTGTCTAACATATGGAATCGGCATCGGTCCTTGATAAGTATGCCAAATTTCCAGTTCTCTCGGCTCCACCCGCGTGAAAAAGATTTTCGTTTCGCTTCGTTCGTTCGTTTCGTTCATTTCGCTGCGTTTCTGAAGTTGCAGAAACGCTACAAAAAATCACATTGCGTAAAGTTAGCATTAAGATAAAATTAAAATAAGTATGTAAGCATTTAATATTGTAAATTCTTGTTGTAAGTTTTCAGAACAAATAAAAAATAAAATAAATATAAAGTTGTAAAAATACTATATTTCACATAATGTCCAAGTAAACGTTATTTAATTAACACATAGATTTTATAATACACCCAAATACAAAATTATAACGATGTCAATACAAATAGAGAAACATATTATATCAAACGGGAACTTCCTAAATTGACTAACTAATACGTCATTTGGCGCATAATAAAATTGTTTTTATAAAAATAAATACTAAAGTTTATTTTCCAAAAATAAAATTTGAACGTTAGTAATCTAGACACCTAATAGTTTTAAGTAATAATTGCATGATTAAATTAGGTTTTGATAAAAAAAAACTTATATTAGCTCTTTATAAAAGAGTTCATGATACATTGTAAAAGCTCGACTTATTGAATTTTACCATTTAATATTTATAATTTAAATAACTTAATACTGAGTAACAAGTTGCTATAATATACATACATACATACTCACAGAGACTATTGAGTGCCATGATCCTGACATCTCTTTCGCCTCTTCCACATTCATACATCTTCTAATACATTTTCGCTGGCTGAGAGCACTTGTGACGTGCCTTTTTCGAAGATAATTTATTTGATCAGCATACATTCTATTTGGACGCCCTCTTCTGACCATCCCAATCATATTAGCACGATAAATATCTTTCGTAAGTAGTCTTTAACCCATCCTCTGCATATGTCCAAACCATTGCCAGCCTCCGTGGCGCAGTGGGCGAGTAGCCGGCTGCGAAGCGAGAGGCCTTGGGTTCGATTCCCGCACCGCAAATGTTTGTGTGATCCACAAATATAATGTATAACATTTTATTTTTTGTGGGATCCAAAAAAAAAAAAAAAAATTGACTACCCTGGGTACGGTCTCGCACAACGGTCAAAGTGCGCAAGATGTCACGGCTGGGTGAGTGCTACGGTGAGTGCGGACGAACAAGCGCCGCACACCGGGCACACCAGAAACACCGGACACACCGGACACACCGGACACACCAGAAACACCGGAAACACCGGACACACCAGAAACACCGGACACACTGGTCAGAGATACACATGGTCCGCATTCAATCTCCCTTAAAGTTAACTATAGGACTTTGTATTTCCTAAATTATAAATTATTGAAAATCCGGACCTAAAACAAGTCACCTGAGTTCAAGTATCTGGATCTTCTCAGAGATTGGGTCGCGCCGCGTTGAATTCAGTGGTTAATTAAGCCCACTGAGTTTGTTTCGCCGGGTCTTCTCAAGCTGGGTCGTTTGGATCCGGTGGTAGTTTTAAAACACGTGCCGTTTCGGTAAATGCAGTGGTCCATATCGACTCAAAATATTTAATAATGGACGTTTCCATTTTACAAATATTGTTACTAATGCAAAATAAAAAGACAACAAATAAACAATTTAGTGTAATTGCCTGGTGTATTTTGACAATGCTATGTATGTTATCATGTATATATTAGTTGATATGATTTATATACATAAGTTTCTTTATTTTGTACTGACTTGTCATAAGCGCTATTTTAATTGCCTACATGATTAATAAACTATTTCATTTCATTTCACACTAGACACACCGGACCCACCGCACACCGGAGCGACCAGCTCGCCGGCATCGGACTCGAGTCTCAAGGCTCACTGACTCATCGACTCTGAGAACGCTATACGCTACGCGGCGGCGCGAGCGAGATGGACTATCGCGTTCTGATTGACTTTATTATAATGAATTTTGGTGTAAATATAGGACAATTTTGACAATAAAAATAATATAAATAAGACCATTGACTTTAATTGTATTATACATTGCACCTAAGTCCCTACAGATACAAAAAAATATTTGAATTTGAATACACTCCTACTCATTTCGATAATATTGTGTTATGTACCTATGTAAACGCATACTTATATTAATCATATAAACATAATGTAGATGTAATACGTATTATGTACTACTTTATAAGATGTCAAAATCTAAATAAACGCAGTTGCACATTGGATCACGTCTTATTTAAACATCCCGACTCTCGTCGTCACAATCGGTTATACTTATGAATAACTAAGTTACAACTTAGCAACAGTCTTCGTTTCAGTATCGACGAAGCCTTGGTTGTGAAATTCATTTAAATGACCAGTCATTTTTTCGTTCACGATCTCGGGCTTAGTTGTTTGTCGACCTGAAAAATAAATATTAAGATAAATATATTTAAATTGGGTAACAAATAAGTAATCTCCGAAATCACTAAATTGCTTAAATTCAACAAGTAAAAATAGAATCAGTGGGAGCACCAATTATGGGAAAACAACTAGTGGCATAACAACTAGCGGGAATACAACTGGTGGAAACACAACTAGCAGAAATACAACATGAAGTATTACAACTAATGGGACAAAAAGTAGCGGGAAAACAACTAGTGAGAACACAACTAGCAGGAATACAACTAGCGGGAATGTCACTAGTGGAACACAATTAGCAGCAATACAACTAGTGGGACAAAAAAAAGCTGGAATACAACTAGTGGGAACATAACTAGCGAGAGTATAACTAATAGTAATACAACTAGTATGTATACAAGTCGCTTCCAAATTCTATTGAAGATTGTAAATCATTTAAAGATCAAACTTACCGCCTCCTAGAAATACTTTGATGAGAGTAGAGAAGGGCGAATCCACGAGAATTGTGACGATGTAAGACACGACAAGCGTCATCACTAAATCAAGGTAGAAATTGAACATCTGTGAAAGAAGAAAAAATATTACGACCATAATTTATAATAACAGGCTTTTTTCTTTTTGCCTGGCGTTATCTCGGCTTAATGCCAAGATTCGCCTTCTTGTACCATAGATTTGACAGTATTTATATAGGGTGAGACGCCGTCTGACTTCACAACCTGCAACTAGAGCCAAGTTTCGTCATTGCCTCATCCATTAATCAGCAGAGTGTATGCCGTGCTGATGAGGTTGGCTTTGGCCTAAGATGTTGATGGCCCACATACACTCCAATTTATAATAACAGGCAATAATGTTAAAAGCAAAATAACTTGACCGGGCGGAAGTTAGTCACTTCATGCAGCCTCTATGTCCCCACCACTCATCTTTTTTTATAATAGCTTCGCACTATTAAACATTTCGCCAATAACAAGTATATTATATGTCGCATCTTGGTCATGAGTACGGGTCGTCAACGACACACAAACGTCAGAATGACGTATACGGAGCCTAGATTGGAGAGAGTAAACGTTTATAAAAGAGCGTGCATTCTGTAATCGCATTCAGATCGTGCTGAGTGCTCGAAAGTAATACCTGCCTAGGAACTGTATTGTGTGTACAGTATAAAAGTGTCAATTTCCATTGTGACCTACATTACTAAAGTAAATTAAATGAGTAAGTAACCTGCAATAGATTATTTACTTGCTCGGATCCTGTTAATGCCTACAATGAGTGACCGTGAGGAAAACACCTCCGCCGACATATATATTTTGCAGTCTTCACAAGAAGTACACCGGTGTGGCCGATTTCAATGTCTTGTTGGAGTTTTGGTGCCAACTCCTTCCCCAACCGAATCGTACAAATTTAATGAACCTACTCTGACAAAAACCAACAATTCACTTATTTTAATGTTTCCATGCACAGTTCATCTTCGTTAATGTTGATTGCACAACCTCAACCCACTTTGCCGAAGCGTCAAAGAGGGTCACCGCGGGATTTTGGTTGGTATAATCGGTATTGGGTGTACATAATATTGGGGACTCGGCTCATCGAACGTCCGGATGTTTCGTCCATCTCTCCGGCTCCGGCGGCTTAACGATGGGCCGTAAGACCTATGAGTCCAACATAACCGTCCTGATTCCCCGCATAGTGGGGAGGTAGCAATAAAGCGTTTTTACCCACGATAACAAAAAAAAAATGGATGAAACATATCGTCGCCTAGCTAACATTACCGCGCAAATTAAATTGGCTTAGTTTTCAGGAGAGATATAAAACTAAATATTTTTTATGAACATGTGTGATGTAACCAATGAAGTGCACGGCGACAGAACTATTTGAATATCGTGCTTTGTGTGGTTAATTATTTTTTTTGTGTAAATTTATTGGATACCCGGTAAAAACAATTTATCCAATGACAATATCACATGGCCAATTTTTGAGTTACGCAGTATTGTTAGCTAAGCGACGATATGTATGAAGCATCAATACTCACAACTCCTTGTGTGGTGAAGTAAAACGGCACAACTGCAGTCCCTATGAAAGTGATCATCAATGGAATGTGTGTTATGTAAATCGCGTAAGAGAGACGACTCGGTACCTTCCATATATGTAGAGATAAGAACCAGTTTATTGGATCTGGAATTAAATAAAATCATTGTGATTATGTTGTTTTGTGTTAGCGTTAAATAAGCGCTTAACTTAAATACGCTGCTATTTTTTATCCTATTTATTTTTGCCATCAAACAAAAACGGACCAGTCAAGTGTACAGAAATCGACACTTACCAAAGAGCTCACTTGAGTGTTGTTCTATAATACGGGCCTCAGACTTTGTAATTGATTGTGAAATTCCCTCCGAGGTGTTATGACATGTACTTCTTTAAACAAGGTTTAAAAAAGCATCTCCACGGTATGCAGCGGCTTGGCTATACCCCTGACGTTGCTAATGTCTATGGGCGACGGTAACCCCTTGCCAGGTCGAGCGACTAGAATTTGTTTGAGTATTAGATTTTCTCTCCCTATACGCGCTCTAGTCAGAAATATGTATAATTTATTTAGTAGCGATTAAGTACAGAGGCGCCCTCGGCTTGAGCAATCGCTGGGGAGTGTAGTTTAGGGCCGCCTCTGCACATCATTGAGCCGAGGGTCAGTTGTGGGAGTTCTACTTGCAGGGTCGGGGTCACGTATTATTATTGCGATTCGAATTGAACAAGGAAAGTGCTGCTTCGATAGCGACTATGATAGGGTCGTTGGGATCTGGTAAAACATGTTTGGGACGAAAGTTGGACGAAGTCTTTGAGTTTTATCTATAACATGAATAGACCGGCTCGTTCGGACCGTTACTACTGTCTCACAGAAAACCGGCGTAAAGTAGCAGCTTGCTGCTGTGTTTCGTACGGTGAGTGAGATAGTGTCCTAAATCCCCTTCGCGATCCCTTAATTATCCCTTTCCTTTAAGGTCGACAACGCGCCCATAATTCTTTTGGTATTGTGGGCGTACATGGGCGGTGGAGATCACTTACTATCAAGCGACCCATGTCGTTTGCCGGCCAATACTATAAAAAATGTGTTTGTGTCGTACATTAGACTTACCTCCATACCCATGATGGCAGGCGAACACGAGCCATCCCAACGCGACTGCCCACGCTGGTCGAGCGAACGAATTGTATAACGTGTGCTTACCATCAGACGAGCGACTGGCAGGTCGTGATTGATTATGAGCTTCTTAATGATAATATAATTTATACTAGAAATATGAACGCTATACAGTATGTAAAAAAACCCCTGTTGGCCCTTTCCAGCTCGTGAAGATAGATATACAGCTTAATAAAAATAGTTAAATAAAATAAAATATAAACAGAAGCGTGATATTCTTCTTACACAGGTAACTTAGAAAAATGTATAATTAAAAAAAAAACATCTGAAAAGTGATGAATAGCTGACCGATGTGATGTGTATTAACGAAGCCGGCGCGGCGTGTTTGATGTACGTAGACGCCGCAGCTTGCTATCCTGCTCTGGCTCCGAGTCAACGCTCTTGCAGAGGTAATCAATCGAAATACGATTTACGAACAATAAAATAATTAAAGTATAAAAAATAAATGTCATAATTTTTATAATCTCATTTTCGTATGCGAGTTATTTTATTATGTTTTTTATTATGTTTGAATATCGATTCTGATATCACATTTAAAACGCCCAATAGGGATTTTGTTACATATTGTATAAACGTGTTATAGAAAGGTGTGGGCATATTTTAGGGTCATTACATACGTGTATACATACACCTTAGAGTGTATATTTGTCAACTTTTTATTAAATTTTAAATAATATGATATGAAATGAGGTAGTATCATTGTTTATAATTTAGTGTTGTCCAAAGTTGCAAGTCGATATCGACAGGGTAATTCTATTATATCTTAGCAATGCAATCGGATTTGATACTATGATAGATGAAATACTTATATCGTAAAGTATACATTAGTTAAATATACCGACACCTTTCTATAACACGTATAAACGAATATACACGCCATATGCAATATATAACAAAAACCCTGTTGGGCGTTTTAACTGTGATATCAGAATCGATATTCAAACGTAATGAAAAATCGCGAATACGAAAATTGGACTATAAAAATAATCATATTGATTTTTTAAACTTGAATTAATTTATTGTTTGTAAACCGTATTTATTACCTCTGCAAGAGCGATGACTTGGAGCCAGAGCGAGATAGCATGTTGCGGCGTCCACCTACATCACTACCTAAAAAGGGCCAACAGGTTTTTTGTTACATACTGTATAAATGATAAATAATAGAAACGCTAGTAAAGGCTACTAAACAATAAAACACATACCTTGGGTATAATGACGACTTTCCCGCGATACAGATGCAGCAGATATCCATACATCATGCCGACGAAGAACGGCGAGCAACGCGTTAATGTATTGAAGTAATAAAGATTCGTGTACGTAGCCAAGTCCCCACTGAAACGAATACGTAATATAGATATGTCCAATGTGTAATAGAGCCACGCTGTCGAAGTTTGGTATGAATGGGCCGGCTCGACACGGTTGTTACCACTGTCTCATAGAAAACCGAGGTGCAGTAACGTACGAGTGAGGTATCCGGAGCCCCATAACCCCCTCCCATTCCCGATTCCTTAATTATACCTTATGATGTGGAATAACCCTTTTTTATTATTAAATACACCCCAACAGTCAATAACAAGATTATTCTGTTTTGTTTTTGGTATCATCAATGTTAGATGATAACAATCATGATGATAATATTGATGTTATGTGATGTTTCTACGATGTTTACTGTTTTTGTTGGCTGGTCTTCTGATTTTTAGACTACTTCTCCTGGTATTTTCGGATGTCATCTGGCAACTCTGCTCACGTATCAGAGGACTCAAGGTGTATAATTTATTTGAACCATCTGAATTTTATTAAGAATTTTATTTTCTACTGCCCCGGTGGCGCAGTTGTAATGCGCACGCGGTACGACTGTTATGTTATATAAAAGTGATATTGGGTTTTTCTGTCATGAAATGCTTAGTATCAGCCCGGAGTCTTGGATTGTACCCGGTATGGCCGGACTTAAAGTCCGACGAATATGAGACATATCTTACTTTCTTCCCCACATTATTCATCATCGATTGGTATCGGTGTCAACCCCATACCCCCAGCGGTTTCGGAGGAGATAGCGTGACAAGCTTTTGGCAACAGCGGCGGCGGCGGCGCCAGTTATTTTTTTTTAGAATAGAGAGATAGGCCGGCAAACGAGCATGTGGATCACGGTAAGTGATTACAGCGTGGCTCTGCCACAGAAAACAGTTATCCGGAGTCCCATATCCTCCCTTTCCAAAACCTTAAGCATGCTTTTGCTCTATGAGCGGAAACGCGTCCGCGATTTTTCAGGTGTTGTAGTCGTTCACGAGCAGTGGAGATCACATACCATCAGGTGCTGAAATTAAGGATGAAATAGTTTCGCTAACTAGAACTGACCAACCGTCTGTGCAACTTGCATAGGTCTCCACCATAAATACAATACTATGTTACGTATACTAAGGTCTACTAACTCATTTACGGACCTCGGTAAGAAAAAAAATTGGTCATAAAAAACCAAAAGAGGCCTAAATCCCTATCCCCAATCCCTTAATTTTCCCTTTCCTATAAGGCCGGCAATGCCCCCTTGATTCTTCTGGTGTTGTGGGTGTACATGGGCGGTGGAGATGTATTACAACTGCGCCACCTTGGCAATACAGGACAAGTTCAATTTTAATATAAAATACTCACTGTGGCGCAATAGGTGTGGACGGGAACTGCATCATGGCGTTGAAAATGGTGCTAGCAGTTAACGCAAGTACCATGGTCACAGTTAAAGCTATCCACGCGGTCCGTCTCCTGGTGCCCAGCAACCAGACCAGAATCAACGGAGACAGTATGTGGAGCTGGATGTCTATCGCCAAGTACCAAGAATGCGTCATACACTGGGGAAAGGTAACGGAGCGATTGATATGTCATAAGGTGCTAGTCCCTCGTATGGGGCCGTCCATTTCACGTGATGTTCTTTTAATGATGTGATTTCTAAACGGTTTGACGGTAAAAAATTAATACACGTGATATCTTATTACACCCCCCCTGTGATATTTCGTTCCGTCCTCGCCGTCGAGGACCACTCCGCGCTCCCCGAGGCACCCCCGATCCTAGTACCGGCCCGCTAGCCGATGAATAATACGATATAAGTTTATAAACCCCAATCGCAAATGATTTTGCCCTGTCCAGTGGCCGTCCTGAGCCGAGGTCCGTACCCCATTAGCGGGGTGCCCTCAGCGAGGTCACTTAAATTTTAAGGGTTGGAGTGCCTAAAGCATTCTCCCGAAAGCCAGGTCACGCTGACTAAAGCCGACACTCAACAGGCTATCAGCAAGCGACCACATAAAAGTCGCTGCACGCATTTCTTACGATTGCGTCTTGGTGCACGGACCGCTGTCTGACTCACCGACCTACCTCTGCTTGCCCTTGCGTCTATTGTGATTTATGATTTATATTATATATTATGGACGTGGGTCGCACGTCTTGATTTAAATGAATCATATTGTTTAAATTAGCTACCGTATTGTCACATTTATAAAAACGAGTTAATTATCATCCAGTAGGTAACGTGTTTTGATGTCTGAGCCAATTCCGATATATACATCGGTCGTCTGTTTACTAAAACGTCGTTATGTGAATAAACTTAAACAACAAGTCCCTGGAATTTTATGACATTACTCAAAATTAAGTTTATTAGTTCCTTTTTTTATCCTTGCACGGTAAAGTAAGTACTACACTGGACCTGATAAAGTGCAGTCCAAGTATAATGCCGACCGTCAAATGTTATTGATTTAAACGCATTAAATATCACACAATACCACAATTATAGATGTAATAATTAAGTGGCCTTGATAGCTTAGGAACCGCCGCACTGTTTTAGTAAACAGACGGTAGAATTGGGAGCCACTTACGTAAGCGCGTAAGTAAAATATACAAATATTGTAGCCTAACTGATAATAGTTTTAAACTCACCATACGATCAGGACTGGCAATATTCTGTATAAACAAAAGCGTGGTCCACCAGAATTCACGGCAGTTGTGTACATCGTAAACAACCTGGTTCCACAATGGTCCATCGGTCACCCAGTGTAGGACTGTCGCTTGGATCAACACAACCGTGGCCAGAATGGGCCACACACGCAGCAAACGATTGAGATAGTATAAGTGGAGATTCTGTAGGAGTTTTTCTGAAACAATAATAAGTGTTAACTAATTGATAATATATTTTTTAATATAGGGTAGTGTTTCCCAACCTTCTCTAGGGGGTCCTAGAAAAGGGGGGTGGGGGAGGGAAGGGCTTATCTTTCTTTCTGCCTGGCCGGCTTAATGCCAAGTTTCGCCATCCCATCCTTTAACTCGCGGCGGTTAACCCGCCGTCTGATCCCCACAACCCGCAACGGGAACCAAGTGTCACCATTGCCAAATACCGTCAAATCTATGGTACGACAAGGCGGACTCAGGCATTAAGCTGGGATAAGGCCAAGCAGAAATAAAACCTGTAATCCCCGAAGGGGTAGGCAAAGCTATACCTAACCGGTACACCCACATTTCGCCGAGCGTGCCCATAATGTGATAGAAGGCGAGCCTATTGCCATACCGGGCTGATACTGAGCATTTCGTAATATAAAACCTAATATTACTTTTACCCGAACCGGGGATCGAACCCAAGACTTCAGCGTCAGCCTCAGTCGTAACGCGTACGTATTACAACTGCGCCACCGAGGCATATTTGAAAATACAAATGAAATATACATGACAGTTAATTTCACACATAATATAACGTTTTAGCTAAAAAGAAGTTAACGTTCTTATAATAACATATTCATATAGGTATGCGTCATAAGAAAAGTCGCGATTTATAGATTTCGATATCGATTTTTGAAGATGATTAAGATAATGTGGTATTATTGTTTTATACGTATAAAATAAAATGTAATAATGAAATGATGACAATCATGTTTCAAAGAATATTTAAATACGATAAAATATGACTAATATTAACTATATTTGGACATAATAAAATTTGTCATATAGCCAAATCATATAAATCCATTAAGCCTTAATGACTTATTATCAACACCTGATCTTATCACTGGGTAATGTGCTACTTCAATTAATCCATGTAGATATTATTTATACCCAATATTATAAATGCGAAAGTGAGTTTGTTTGTTACGCTTTCACACCTAAATCGCTGAACCGAGTTTGATGAATTTTGGTACAGAGATAGAGGGGAACCTGAAAACGGTTATAGGCTACTTTTTATCCTGGAAAAGCCTGTTCCAAATGTTTAAATGTAAAATATAAGACAGTTTTTTAGAGTGGTAGAGCCGGCTCATTCATGCTGTAGACACTTTCGTCTACAGCATGAATGGGCCGGCTCGCCCGGGTGGTTACCACTGTCTCACAGAAAACCGACGTGAAGTAGCAGATTGCTGCTGCGTTTCGTACGGTGAGTGAGATATCCGGAAGCCCGAATCCCCTCCCCTACCCAATCCCTTAATTTCTCTTTCCTTTAAGATCGGCAACGCGCCAATGATGCTTTTGGTAATGTGGGCGTATATGGGCGGTGGATATCACTTACAATCAGGTGACCCACTGTCTCGTTTGCCGGCCTATGCTAAAATAAATAATGACTAGCAAATTGAGAGATAGAGAGATGGCGAGACGTCGTGAGTCGAGCCACATCAGCCCATGCCACTACTACATGATGATCACGACCACTCTGTCAAGAATGATATGATTAAGAAGATAAATCATACTTACTTCTAGACAGCTTTCCGACGGTAGTGTACACAACCAACAAGCCACTTATCATGAAGAACGAGTCCACACTCATGGGCGCATTGTTGATCCAAAGACCACCCAATGACGTGAACCACTGGAACAAAAAATAAATAGATAGATAAATACACCCAACAGTCACACATTTCTAGATGGTACGTCTCACGTATGCGAGAAACCGTCTGAGTTGGTACCACCGCTTTGTCTATTTCTGCCGTCAAATAGCAGTGGTAAGCATTGTTATTGAAGCCAGTGAAATTAGTAACTGAGCATTATGAAACTAAACATTTTGTGTCACTTGGTGGCGAGCGCAGTGATTTGTAATTTAAAGCTCTGTGTAATGTTGATTATGTTTATGGGCAAACGTGGCGCTAACCATTAGGCGAGCGACTTGCTCGTCTCGGCATTCAAGCTAATGATAAAAATGGAAATCGAATCTATTTAAAATCATATTCACTCACCGTGAACCCATCTAACGGGTTTGAAAGCGTACTGGTCACATGTAGAAGAAACGTATGCCCGATCATGACCCACAGTATGGAGAACACCCTTATGCCGTCCAAACATTCGATCGAGCCTGGTACAGGCGTGTACGTGAACAAGCGACGCGTGTTGGTATACACCGAGAACGCTTGCAATAATTTGTTGATACGTTTTGGATCTGGAACGCAATAACCTTAACTTTAATAGCGTACTGACTCGGTGGTACAGTTGTAATGAGGCTGACGCTGATGTCTCGGGTTCGACCCCCGGATGGGGTAAAACTGATATTGGGTTTTTCTATTACAAAATGCTCAGTATCAGCCCGAAGTCTGGAATTGTGTCCGATATGGCGATAGGCTCGACCCTATCACATCATGGCACCGAGCTACGCTCGGCGAAATGTGGGCGAAAAAACAACCGCATTCAATTCGTTCAGGCGCTACGGTACCAGAGACAGATTCACAAACACCCACAGACAAAGAGGTCATACTTATAACATACTTGACCTTTTTATTTTCGGGGTTTAAAACCACGGAAAAACCGGGATGTGTCTAAGAATGGATCACTTTTAAATTATTGCTAATTATTTATTTATTAAATTTATTTTATGATTGTTGGGCTCCATTAAAGATTATGAAATGTTAAGCTCCTGTAAAACCTCGGCGTGAGAATCGAACCTGCTACGGGGATAAAAGCAGCTTAATTATATTTTAAGTCATGTTTTTCCTGGGTGCCAAATTCTATCCGAATCCGTTCAGGCGTTAAGGTACGACTGATGAACATCCAAACGATCACATTATTAATATTAGTAGGATAGTATAAATACACACCTGTTTTTAACACCACTGTGTGCCGTACATCATAAGATGTGCTCAGAATAGTAATTAGTGCGATGAGAGAAAACAGGGCACTGAAAATAAAACATTTTTTTTAAATATAGTGACATCGTTGGTATGTCGAAAGTATCGACATAATTAAAAATCATCGATTTCGATATATCGAGAAAGGCATATCGATAATGGGCTTGACATTGGGATAATCATTTTTCAGCATCTATTGTAAAATATCAAAAAAACAACGAGATTTGAACAAACTTTTATAGCGTTCTATTTTTAATTCGTGTTTTATATGATTTCGATACTTGATAAAAATATCAATACAACGATAAATAAAATAGGTAGATACTTATATCGCATACAATATCGACTTATCTAAAAAAACAACATCCCTACTGGCAGCATACTAAGGCTGAGAATCCGGTGAGGTCTCGAGTTCATAAACCTAGGCTGGGCAATTACAATATTATATGTTTGTATTTTTCGATAACGAAACCATACTCATGCTCATTTCCTTTTATTAAAGTTCTGCAATGCACCCACGATTCCTGCGACATTGATGATGTTAATATTTCGACTGTGATTGCTTACCATTAGGTGACCCACTTGTTCGTTTAATCTTCTACTATAAAACACACTCACATAATAACGTAGTCGGCCGCTACCCAGGGTTTGTCGTTTGGTAGTCGGCAACTTATATCTTCAAACTGCAAGCCGATTGCGGTACTATTAAACATAAGTCCATTGATTGCTTCTCTGGTTGTACAAGGTTTGGGAATGCACATAGCGACGCTAAATTCCAAAGAGCTTAGCATATCTCCTCCCCTGAAAATATATGCATTGTTATATAACGATGTACTGCCTTGGTGGCGCAGTTGTAATGCGTAGGTATGCGGTACGGCTGCTGTACTGACGTCCCGGGTTGGATCCCAAATGAGTTCTGCGAAATGTGGATGTACTGGTTACACCTCTGCCTACCCCTTCGGGGATTACAGGCGTTAGTGCGTATGTATGTGTAAAAAATATAGAAAATAGTCTATGGGACAATAGTAAATAAATACTTACATATGAAAAACGGCATCGACCCCCTGCTGCGCTCGCGAGACCCGCCTTATTTGATCGGAGATATCCTTTGAAATGCGTGATGTATTTGGATTCAATTCCGGCCACGGAAAGTCGGGCCACGGTATATCTGGCCATTCGAAGTCAGGTAATTCTGGGAACTCTGGCAATGTGGGCAAATCCAACTCTTGGTTTAATGGTATGCGTATTCTGCAATATTTTCCCCCGATTACCGACGCTGGTGATGCTTCTTTTATGTTCAGGCATGGGTGGTAATTGCCCAAGTCGACGAAATTCCCTTCGAATATGCCCCTCGGTGTTTTGATGCCGGCATCTAGAACTGTAGCAAAATAATAATTATTCATAAATTATATTATTACAAATTAAGAGCCAAAAACAAATATGTTAGAACTATTAACCTCTCCTTGACCTCTCCCGTGCTTTTGACCTCGTTCCCTACGATATTTTGTGGGATAAGTTACGGGAGAGGAAAGTACCGGCAGAGTTGTTGCGCATCTTTCAGTACTGGTATCACAACTAGATGAATAATGTGAGATGGGCGGATAAGCTCTCTACTTCTTATGGCTTGAACTGTGGGGTGAGGCAGGGGGGCATAACGTCTCCGAAACTATTCAATATTTATGTCAACGACCTGATCGTTGAGCTCAGTAGCAAATTGATTGGTTGTCGTATTGATGATACCAGTGTCAATAACATCAGCTACGCTGATGATATGGTGCTGCTGAGCCCAACAGTCAGGGCACTTAGAGAACTCCTAAAATCCTGCGAGCGTTATGTCCTGGTGCATGGATTGACATATAATGTAAAGAAAAGTGAGTTCTTGGTATTTAAGGCTGAAGGTAAGTGTTCGGAGTCCGTACCAGCCATTAAACTAAATGGTTGTAAACTCAAACGCGTGCATGTATTCAAATATCTAGGACATTATGTTACCGATGACCTTAAAGATCAAGCAGATATCGAAAGGGAACGTAGAGCGTTGGTGGTTCGATGTAATATGGTGACACGTAGGTTCAAATCATACTGCCAAGTTTTCTACACGTGCAGCCTGTGGACTAACTACACACAACGGGCCATCAGCGCTCTGCGGGTCCAGTATAATAACGGATTCAGGATATTGATGGGTCTTCCCCGTTTCTGCAGTGCATCAGGTATGTTCACACAAGCAAGCACAAATGACTTCTTCGCGATAATGCGCAAAAAAACTGCCTCGATGCTCTGCAGAATACGGGCTAGCTCCAATTCAATCCTGAAAATGATTGCTGAGCGGTATGACTCGCCACTTTTAGGCCATTTTATACGTAGGTGTATATCTACTGCAAATACTACTTTGTCTCCAAATAACGCATAACTCTTACTAACATAATTCGTAAGCAAATATTGTTACTAACATACTAACACACTATGGATTCTCAGAGTTCGAAATAAAACATATTTTATTTTATTTTTATTAAAAACTTTTTTCATTATTGGTAGATACCACAGGCGAAATATATTGTACAGACACCGCAAGTACTTCAATCTGTATTAAATCAAGTGTGTCCCTTTATTAGTAATCGAATACATATACATAATAGTTGTCGAATACAGATCCTCCTATTTTTAACTCGGTTAAAAAGAAACACGTCTAATTGATTGGACAACGTATTGTAATTATTTATGCCCGATACGGCAATAGGCTGGAACCATAAAACATTATTCTCTTAATGGGGTTGAATAAGTTCGGCAAATACCCTTACGGATATACGGGCCTGACTTTAGAAATAAAAAAAAACTACTTACATCTAGCGAGGAGTATGGTATTGTTAAATCTTAAGAAATTTATTTGTTCCTGGCACAATTCAGTATCCAACACATCTTCATACAGTTGTAAGTCGAACCCGTGATTAGACATCGCATCTTCGTTGTTTATAATCATATAACCACTTGCATATTTGTTATATAATATATTGAACACCGCGAACAATAAATATTTATCCATTATAAACTATTGCAATGTTATTGCATATATGTATTGATGTTTCAAACATCAATTAAATTAGTCTAAATTCGTGCACGCACATTGAATTTATATCGTTAAATTGTGATAATCAGGTCGCTTGATCGATTAAAAACCAAACGTGACATGCAGATTTATTTTATACATAAATATGATATGTTATCGTTATTTAACTAATGTATTTTTTGTATAAAGTTTCAATGTCTGGTTCCGGCTTAAAATAAATATACCCCGTGTAAAAACTTCATTTGCTAAAATGCGTAAAATGTTCCGATATATATATATATATATATATATATATATATATATAGTTATATATATATATATATATATATATATATATAACATTTATATATATATATAGTTATCCGTTCTAGGAATTGTAAGATCCAGCGTTACGTATAATCAGTTTTTATTTGATCCGCTCGAATTTGTTGATCCATGCCCGGCACCGTTCGGATCAACAATTGCTAGTGTTTTTTTTTAAATAGCCAAAATTTATACAATACCACTCCGTACTTATTTGATCCAATTCAAACGGGCCAATCACAGAGCACAGCATCATTCATTGGTTCGAATCATCACTTTATAAATAAGTATGTACGCATCTACTACCTAGTGGCCACAACGTCGAAGCTATAACTCGGAGATCGCGGCCTTGAATCCGCGCGGCGAATAATACTTAGTGTGTTTGTTCGCAGTCCGGTTAGGGCATTACGGGCTGATCACCTTATTGACTAACAAGAGAAATGATCCATGCGTCAGATGGGCATGTAAAAAGTCGAAACAAAAATATGTTTGCCAACCCGCACTTGGCCAGCATGGTGAACTATGGCCTAAAAACTCCTTCCTCGTCGAGGGGATGCTCATGCCCAGCAGTGGGACGTTTATATGGACTAACTTTAATTTTAACTGCATCTGATTAAAGTTTTTAGGGTAGGTTGGCTAGAAAAGAAATAGGTCAGGCAAAATTATGTACGTAGTTTAATCACCGAAACATAACATCTTTTAAATTATCTGTTACAGCACTTCTAGCCTACATTACAAATCACTTAGAATTATAATATAATTATAAAATGAGATTTAGGCTGTATGGATTAGGTACAGCTTATTTTAGTAGGAATAAAAATAAGGCAGTGATTGTTGAATGTAAACATTTTAAATGATATTACTGCATTTCGGGAGAATATGCAGAAGGTCATCATTAGGAATACTTAAATCAAAAATTACTAAGAAAACTATATTTGTTTATTTCAAATTAGTCAAAATAATAATAAAAAAAAACAAATTTATAAAATTAAGACACATAAAAGAAAGAAGAGAAGAGAGACTCCGAAACTCCTCGGCCGATTGCAAAAATTCTGTCACTATAGAAAAAGAAAGCTACATTATCTGGTTGTGACATCCTACAAAATCTTTTTCACGCGGGTGGAGCCGAGAGAACTCGAAATTTGGCATACTTATCAAGGACCGATGCCGATTCCATATGTTAGACAAAAAATTAAAAATAAATATTAGGTAAAATAAATAAATAAATACACCCAACGGTCACACACATAGTCCCGACCCCACACTAGGTTAACCTGTATCGTGGGTATCGGGAACTACGAGGGACTTGCGGTCCCACAACACCCAGACCCGAAACAAATATTTGTGGATTAGACAAACATAAAAAACCCGCTTTTATAGAAAATCCAACTAAAATTTTTATTCCAACTATAAATTATTTATTTTTATTACTAGCTTTCGTGCGCGTCACATTTAAGTACGTGAATCAAATATAGCCTACTAGCTTTTGCCCGCGGCTCCGCCCGCGTGAATAAGTTTTCCCGAGATAAGCCGCTTTATATTTGTCCGGGATAAAAAGTAGCCTATGTGTTAATCTAGGACATGATCTACCTGTGTGCCAAATTTCATCGAAATCTGTTCAGTAGTTTTTGCGTGAAAGAGTAACAAACATTCATACATCGATACTTACAAACTTTCGCATTTATAATATTAGTAGGATGTCACAACCAAATAATGTAGCTTTCTCTTTCTATAGTGACAGAATTTTTGCAATCGGCCGAGTAGTTTCGGAGTCTATGCGTTATAAACAAACAGATATTTCCTCTTTATAACATTTGTTTAGAAAATGTTATTTTCATCTTGTAAGCAGATTGGTAAAGGCTTAGATTGGAACTACTGTTACACGTGTGACATTTCGCTGCGTTTCTGAAGTTGCCGAAACGCTACAAAAAATCACATTGCGTAAAGTTGGCATTAATTTAAAATTAAAATAAGTATGTAAGCATTTAATATTGTAAATTCTTGTTGTAAGTTTTCAGAACAAATAAAAAATTAATATAAAGTGCGTAAAAATACTATATTTCACATAATGTCCAAGTAAACGTTATTTAATTAACACATAAAATTTATAATACACCCAAATACAAAATTATAACGATGTCAATACAAATAGAGAAACATATTATATCAAACGGGACCTTCCTAAATTGACTAATACGTCATTTGGCGCATAATAAAATTGTTTTTGTAAAAATAAATACTAAAGTTTATTTTCCAAAAATAAAATTTGACCGTTAGTAATCTAGACACTTAATAATTTTAAGTAATAATTGCATGATTAAATTAGGTTTTGATAAAAAAAAAACTTATATTAGCTCTTTATAAAAGAGTTCATGATACATTGTAAAAGCTCGACTTATTGAATTTTACCATTTAATATTTATAATTTAAATAACTTAATACTGAGTAACAAGTTGCTATTATACAACGTGTTACAGAAAGGTGTGGTCATATTTTAGGGTCATTACATACACTTTACAATTAGTACTTATGTACCGGATCTTTCAAAACCAAGGCATCCAAAAATTACACGTTAATTTTAATCACTCGTTTATTAAGATCGATAAGATTGATGACATCACTATTAATTATTATGAACGACACTTTTTAATAAAATTAATTGAGATGTACGCAATTCTAAGTACGTAACTTGTAATTTAAACACAAATCAGTACCTAAAACAGTGTTTGCTGAAGACGATATAGGTACTATCCTCTAGAAGCATTTTAAAGACTTCATTCTCGGGTCGTCCATCTATGAATTTGGCTTAATACAGTCGACGATCCTCTTAAAAGCTGTTATCAGTTGCACCAACACAAAATACCAATACATAATATTTGTTTTTAGTCATAACAACATATTTTTGAACCTTAATCATACTTCATAAAATCAGAAATTGCCGAACTGACTGCGTCAAATAAATATTGACATTTGACAACTGATTAATGTTTTTTAATTATAAAATAATTAAATGAAAGGAGGTCTGAAGTATCACTGTTTATCATTTAGTGTTGTCCAAAGTTGAAAGTCGATATCGATATGTTACTCATTCGATAAAAAAGAAAAATCTATAATTATGTCCTAACAATGCAATCGGATTTGGTACTATGGAGTATAAAATACTTTTATCCTACACTATACATTGCTTAAATTTGCCCGCCCCTTTCTATAACACGTTGTATACATACATACATACATACTCACAGAGACTATTGAGTGCCATGCTCCTGACATCTCTTTCGCCTCTTCCACATTCATACATCGGTTGAGAGCACTCGTGACGTGCCTTTTTCGAAGATAATTTATTTGATCAGCATACATTCTATTTGGACGCCCTCTTCTGACCATCCCAATCACATTAGCACGATAAATATCTTTTGTAAGTAGTCTTTAACCCATCCTCTGCACATGTCCAAACCATTGCCAGCCTCCGTGGCGCAGTGGGCGAGTAGCCGGCTGCGAAGCGAGAGGCCTTGGGTTCGATTCCCGCACCGCAAATGTTTGTGTGATCCACAAATATAATGTATAACATTTTATTTTTTGTGGGATCCAACCAAATATTGACTACCCTGGGTACGGTCTCGCACAACGGTCAAAGTACGCAAGATGTCACGGCTGGGTGAGTGCTACGGTGAGTGCGGGCGAACAAGCGCCGCACACCGGCCACACCAGACACACCGGACACACCGGACACACTGGACACACCGGACACACCGGACACACCGGACACATCGGACACACCGGACACACTGGACACACCGGACACACCGGACACACCGGACACACCAGACACACTGGTCAGAGATACACATGGTCCGCATTCAATCTCCCTTAAAGTTAACTATAAGACTTTGTATTTCCTAAATTATAAATTATTGAAAATCCGGACCTAAAACAAGCCCCCTGAGTTCAAGTAGCTGGATCTTCTCAGAGTTTGGGTCGCCGGGTCTTCTCAAGCTGGGTCGTTTTGAATGCGGTGGTAGTTTTAAAACACGTGCCGTTTCGGTAAATGCAGTGGTCCATATCGACTCAAAATATTTAATAATGGACGTTTCCATTTTACAAATATTGTTACTAATGCAAAATAAAAAGACAACAAATAAACAATTTAGTGTAATTGCCTGGTGTATTTTGACGATGCTATGTATGTTATCATGTATATATTAGTTGATATGTTTTATATACATAAGTTTGTTTATTTTGTACTGACTTGTCATAAGCGCTATTTTAATTGCCTACATGATTAATAAACTATTTCATTTCATTTCACACTAGACACACCGGACACACCGGACACTCCAGAGCGACCAGCTCGCCGGCATTGGACTCGAGTCTCAAGGCGCACTGACTCACTCTGAGAACGCTATACGCTACGCGGCGGCGCGAGCGAGATAGACTATCGCGTTCTGATTGACTTTATTATAATGAATTTTGGTGTAAATATAGGACAATTTTGACAATAAAAATAATATAAATAAGACCATTGACTTTAATTGTATTATACATTGCACCTAAGTCCCTACAGATACAAAAAATAATTTGAATTTGAATACACTCCTACTCATTTCGATAATATTGTGTTATGTACCTATGTAAACGCATACTTATATTAATCATATAAACATAATGTAGATGTAATACGTATTATGTACTACTTTATAAGATGTCGTAATCTAAATAAACGCAGTTGCACATTGGATCGCGTCTTATTTAAACATCCCGACTCCCGTCGTCACAATCGGTTATACTTATGAATAACTAAGTTACAACTTAGCAACAGTCTTCGTTTCAGTATCGACGAAGCCTTGGTTGTGAAATTCATTTAAATGACCAGTCATTTTTTCGTTCACGATCTCGGGCTTAGTTGTTTGTCGACCTGAAAAATAAATATTAAGATAAATATATTTAAATTGGGTAACAAATAAGTAATCTCCGAAATCACTAAATTGCTTAAATTCAACAAGTAAAAATAGAATCAGTGGGAGCACCAATTATGGGAAAACAACTAGTGGCATAACAACTAGCGGGAATACAACTAGTGGAAACACAACTAGCAGAAATACAACATGAAGCATTACAACTAATGGGACAAAAAGTAGCGGGAAAACAACTAGTGAGAACACAACTAGCGGGAATACAACTAGTGGGACAAAAAAAAAGCTGGAATACAACTAGTGGGAACATAACTAGCGAGAGTATAACTAATAGTAATACAACTAGTATGTATACAAGTCGCTTCCAAATTCTATTGAACATTGTAAATCATTTAAAGATCAAACTTACCGCCTCCTAGAAATACTTTGATGAGAGTAGAGAAGGGCGAATCCACGAGAATTGTGACGATGTAAGACACGACAAGCGTCATCACTAAATCACGGTAGAAATTGAACATCTGTGAAAGAAGAAAAAATATTACGACCATAATTTATAATAACAGGCTTTTTTCTTTTTGCCTGGCGTTATCTCGGCTTAATGCCAAGATTCGCCTTCTTGTACCATAGATTTGACAGTATTTATAAAGGGCGAAACGCCGTCTGACTTCACAACCTGCAACTAGAGCCAAGTTTCGTCATTGCCTCATCCATTAATCAGCAGAGTGTATGCCGTGCTGATGAGGTTGGCTTTGGCCTAAGATGTTGGTGGCCCACACACACTCCAATTTATAAAACAGGCAATAATGTTAAAAGCAAAATAACTTGACCGGGCGGAAGTTAGTCACTTCATGCACCCTCTATGTCCCCCATCACTCATCTTTTTTTATAATAGCTTCGCACTATTAAACATTTCGCCAATGACAAGTATATTATATGTCGCATCTTGGTCATGAGTACGGGTCGTCAACGACACACAAACGTCAGAATGACGTATACGGAGCCTAGATTGGAGAGAGTAAACATTTATAAAAGAGCGTGCATTCTGTAATCGCATTCAGATCGTGCTGAGTGCTCGAAAGTAATACCTGCCTAGGAACTGTATTGTGTGTACAGTATAAAAGTGTCAATTTCCATTGTGACCTAGATTACTAAAGTAAATTAAATGAGTAATTAACCTGCAATAGATTATATACTTGCTCGGATCCTGTTAATGCCTACAATGAGTGACCGTGAGGAGAACACCTCCTCCGACATATATATTTTGCAGTCTTCACAAGAAGTACACCGGTGTGGCCGATTTCAAGGTCTTGTTGGAGTTTTGGTGCCAACTCTCCTTCCCCAACCGAATCGTACAAATTTAATGAACCCACTCTGACAAAAACCCCTAAATTCACTTATTTTAATGTTTCCATGCACAGTTCATCTTCGTTAATGTTGATTGCACAACCTCAACCCACTTTGCCGAAGCGTCAAAGAGGGTCACCGCGGTATTTTGGTTGGTATAATCGGTATAGGGTGTACATAATATTGGGGACTCGGCTCATCGGACGTCCGGATGTTTCTTCCATCTCTCCGGCTCCGGCGGCTTAACGATGGGCCGTAAGACCTATGAGTCCAACATAACCATCCTGATTCCCCGCATAGTGGGGAGGTAGCAATAAAGCGTTTTTACCCACGATAACAAAAAAAAATGGATGAAACATATCCTCGCCTAGCTAACATTACCGCGCAAATTAAATTGGCTTAGTTTTCAGGAGAGACATAAAACTGAATATTTTTATGAACATGTGTGATGTAACCAATGAAGTGCACGGCGACAGAACTATTTGAATATCGTGCTTTGTGTGGTTAATTATTTTTTTTTGTGTAAATTTATTGGATACGCGGTAAAAACAATTTATCCAATGACAATATTACATGGCCAATTTTCGAGTTACGCAGTATTGTTAGCTAAGCGACGATATGTATGAAGCATCAATACTCACAACTCCTTGTGTGGTGAAGTAAAACGGCACAACTGCAGTCCCTATGAAAGTGATCATCAATGGAATGTGTGTTATGTAAATCGCGTAAGAGAGACGACTCGGTACCTTCCATATATGTAGAGATAAGAACCAGTTTATTGGACCTGGAATTAAATAAAACCATTGTTAGCGTTAAATAAGCGCTTAACTTAAATACGCTGCTATTTTTTATCCTATTTATTTTTGCCACCAAACAAAAACGGACCAGTCAAGTGTACAGAAATCGACACTTACCAAAGAGCTCACTTGAGTGTTGTTCTATAATACGGGCCTCAGACTTTGTAATTGATTGTGAAATTCCCTCCGAGGTGTTATGACATGTACTTCTTTAAACAAGGTTTAAAAAAGCATCTCCACGGTATCCAGCGGCTTGGCTATACCCCTGACGATGCTAATGTCTATGGGCGACGGTAACCACTTGCCAGGTCGAGCGACTAGAATTTGTTTGAGTATTAGTTTTTCTCTCCCTATACGCGCTCTAGTCAGAAATATGTATAATTTATTTAGTACCGATTAAGTACAGAGGCGCCCTCGGTTTGAGCAATCGCTGGGGAGTGTAGTTTAGGGCCGCCTCTGCACATCATTGAGCCGAGGGTCAGTTGTGGGAGTTCTACTTGCTGGTGTGTCCTATGTCGGGGTCACGTATTATTATTGCGATTCGGATTGAACAAGGAAAGTGCTGCTTCGATAGCGACTATGATAGGGTCGTTGGGATCTGCCAAAACATGTTTGGGACGAAAGTTGGACGAAGTCTTTGAGTTTTATCTATAACATGAATAGACCGGCTTGTTCGGACCGTTACTACTGTCTCACAGAAAACCGGCGTAAAGTAGCAGCTTGCTGCTATGTTTCGTACGGTGAGTGAGATAGTGTCCTAAATCCCCCTCCCCTTCGCGATCCCTTAATTATCCCTTTCCTTTAAGGTCGACAACGCGCCCATAATTCTTTTGGTATTGTGGGCGTACATGGGCGGTGGAGATCACTTACTATCAAGCGACCCATGTCGTTTGCCGGCCAATACTATAAAAAATGTGTTTGTGTCGTACATTAGACTTACCTCCATACCCATGATGGCAGGCGAACACGAGCCATCCCAACGCGACTGCCCACGCTGGTCGAGCGAACGAATTGTATAACGTGTCCACTGTGGGATTGTTCCACGACACATCAAACAACGGATACGTGACGCCGAACACAGTGGACGACAGGAAAAACGCACACAGCCATAGGATTGCCACTGACGTCTGGAATAAAGTTTTTTTTATAGCAGACGCTTTTACTATAGTTAGTTTTTTTATTTGTGTAAACTGTTGTGTTCCGGTTTGAAGGATATTAAAGCCATTGAAATTACTGGGCAATGTGAGACTTAACATCTTATTTTTCAGGGTGACGAGCGCAGTTCACTGCCATGCAATACTACATGATTCGCAGCTCTAATGGTGTTGCTTTTGTTTATGGGTCGGCGTGATGCTTACTATCAGACGAGCGACTGGCAAGTCGTGATTGATTATGAGCTTCTTAGTGATATAATTGATACTAGAAATATGAACGCTATACAGTATGTAAAAAAACCCCTGTTGGCCCTTTCCAGCTCGTGAAAATAGATATACAGCTTAATAAAAATAGTTAAATAAAATAAAATATAAACAGAAGCGTGATATTCTTCTTACACAGGTAACTTAGAAAAATGTATAATTCAAAAAAAAATATTTTCATCTGAAAAGTGATAATAGCTGACCGATGTGACGCATTAACGAAGCCGGCGCGGCGTGTTTGATGTACGTAGACGCCGCAACTTGCTATCCTGCTCTGGCTCCGAATCAACGCTCTTGCAGAGGTAATCAATCGAAATACGATTTACAAACAATAAAATAATTAAAGTTTACCTCTGCAAGAGCGATGACTTGGAGCCAGAGCGAGATAGCATGTTGCGGCGTCCACCTACATCACTACCTAAAAAGGGCCAACAGGTTTTTTGTTACATACTGCATAAATGATAATAGAAACGCTAGTAAAGGCTACTAAACAATAAAACACATACCTTGGGTATAATGACGACTTTCCCGCGATACAGATGCAGCAGATATCCATACATCATGCCGATGAAGAACGGCGAGCAACGCGTTAATGTATTGAAGTAATAAAGATTCGTGTACGTAGCCAAGTCCCCACTGAAACGAATACGTAATGTAGATATGTCCAATGTGTAATAGAGCCACGCTGTCGAAGTTTAGTATGAATGGGCCGGCTCGACGCGGTTGTTACCACTGTCTAATAGAAAACCGAGGTGCAGTAACGTGCGAGTAAGGTATCCGGAGCCCCATAACCCCCTCCCATTCCCGATTCCTTAATTATACCTTATGATTTGGAATAACCCTTTTTTATTATTAAATAACAAGATCATTCTGTTTTGTTTTTGGTATCATCAATGTTAGATGATAACAATCATGATGATAATATTGATGTTATGTGATGTTTCTACGATGTTTACTGTTTTTGTTGGCTGGTCTTCTGATTTTTAGACTACTTCTCCTGGTATTTTCGGATGTCATCTGGCAACTCTGCTCACGTATCAGAGGACTCAAGGTGTATAATTTATTTGAACCATCTGAATTTTATTAAGAATTTTATTTTCTACTGCCCCGGTGGCGCAGTTGTAATGCGTACGCGGTACGACTGTTATGTTATATAAAAGTGATATTGGGTTTTTCTGTCATGAAATGCTTAGTATCAGCCCGGAGTCTTGGATTGTACCCGGTATGGCCGGACTTAAAGTCCGACGAATATGAGACATATCTTACTTTCTTCCCCACATTATTCTACATCGATTGGTATCGGTGTCGACCCCATACCCCCAGCGGTTTCGGAGGAGATAGCGTGACAAGCTTTTGGCAACAGCGGCGGCGGCGGCGCCAGTTATTTTTTTTTCGAACAGAGAGATAGGCCGGCAAACGAGCATGTGGATCACGGTAAGTGGATCATGGTAAGTGATCTCCACCGCCCATGTACGCCCACAATACCAAAAGAATTATAGGCGCGTTGGCGACCATAAAGGAAAGGGACAATTAAGGGATTGGGAAGGGGAGGGGGATTTGGGCCTCCGGATATATCACTCACCGTAAGAAACGCAGCCGCAAGCTGTTACTTTTTGCTTTCTGTAAGACAGTGGTAACGACCAGGGCGAGCCGGCCTATTCATGCTGTAGACAAAAGTGTCTACAGCGTGGCTCTACCACAGAAAACAGTTATCCTGAGTCCCAAATCCTCCCTTTCCAAAACCTTAAGCATGCTTTTGCTCTATGAGCGGAAACGCGTCCGCGATTTTTCAGGTGTTGTAGTCGTTCACGAGCAGTGGAGATCACATACCATCAGGTACTGAGATTAAGGATGAAATAGTTTCGCTAACTAGAACTGACCAACCGTCTGTGCAACTTGCATAGGTCTCCACCATAAATACAATACTATGTTACGTCTACGAAGGTCTACTAACTCCCTACTACTATCCCTTAATTTTCCCTTTCCTATAAGGCCGGCAATGCCCCCTTGATTCTTCTGGTGTTGTGGGCGTACATGGGCGGTGGAGATGCATTACAACTGCGCCACCTTGGCAATACAGGACAAGTTCAATTTTAATATAAAATACTCACTGTGGCGCAATAGGTGTGGACGGGAACTGCATCATGGCGATGAAAATGGTGCTGGCAGTTAACGCAAGTACCATGGTCACAGTTAAAGCTATCCACGCGGTCCGTCTCCTGGTGCCCAGCAACCAGACCAGAATCAACGGAGACAGTATGTGGAGCTGGATGTCTATCGCCAAGTACCAAGAATGCGTCATACACTGGGGAAAGGTAACGGAGCGATTGATATGTCATAAGGTGCTAGTCCCTCGTATGGGGCCGTCCATTTCACGTGATGTTCTTTTAATGATGTGATTTCTAAACGGTTTGACGGTAAAAAATAAATACACGTGATATCTTATTATGGACGGTCCCTATGTGAGAGGCCGTGTGGGTTGGTACCACCGCGCCGTCTAATTCAGTCAAGCAGCACATTGAAAGACATTTCAGATGTATTATTAAACGAAACATCTTGTTTCGGGGTGACGAGTAATGGTCAGTGCCACGCAGTGCTTTGCAATTCAAAGTTTTGTGTGGTGTTGTTTCTGTTTATGGGTAGCCAGCAGCTGCTGCTGGAAAACAGCAAGGAGTGGTACGGACCGACGAGACCAAAGTCGCAGGTTCGAAACCAGCCCCAAGAGTGTGTACTTAATAATAATAATAACTTATGTGAACTTGCGAAGAAAATACTGATGTAAATGTAAAGTAATTTATGTTGCTTACTGTAACTAAAACCTCAATTAAAATTATTCCTGTTCTCAGTAATGGAGTATAAATCAGTTCCTGTACTCAGTAACGGAGCATAACGAATTAACTGGCTCTGAGTGTGGAAATAAGCAAATTTTGAAAATGATTAGTTCATAACCAAATCAAAGTGACGGCGCTGAGTGGGTTAATAAATTTCATCAAATTACGCAAGCTGTAATAAAGCTCGGATACATATCTGTATTTAGAATGTTAATGTATATTTTAGAATGTTAATGTATATGACGGCTGCTTCGTTGTACGGCCGCTGGCAGACTGTGTTTAAAACGCACTACCGGAACGTGCACCGGATGGCGTCACCCCACTAATCACACACAAGTGGGGGTACACTTCAATGAGTTTTTCTGTATAAAATGAGCCACAAACGCAGACCCACAGAGTACATTATATATTAGGGTACGCAGACCGATGTACCGTCCTCGCCGTCGAGGACCTCTCCGCGCTCCCCGAGGCGCCCCTGATCCTAGTACCGGCCCGCTAGCCGATGAATAATACGATATTAGTTTATAAACCCCAATCGCAAATGATTTTGCCCTGTCCAGTGGCCGTCCTGAGCCGAGGTCCGTACCCCATTAGCGGGGTGCCCTCAGCGAGGTCACTTAAATTTTAAGGGTTGGAGTGCCTAAAGCATTCTCCCGAAAGCCAGGTCACGCTGACTAAAGCCGACACTCAACAGGCTATCAGCAAGCGACCACATAAAAAGTAGCTGCACGCATTTCTTACGATTGCGTCTTGGTGCACGGAACGCTGTCTGACTCACCGACCTATCTCTGCTTGCCCTTGCGTCTATAGTGATTTATGATTTATATTATATATTATGGACGTGGGTCGCACGTCTTGATTTAAATGAATCATATTGTTTAAATTAGCTACCGTATTGTCACATTTATAAAAACGAGTTAATTATCATCCAGTAGGTAACGTGTTTTGATGTCTGAGCCAATTCCGATATATACATCTGTCGTCTGTTTACTAAAACGTCGTTATGTGAATAAACTTAAAACAAGTCTAGAAAAGTAAAGTCCCTGAAATTTTATGAAAATTACTCAAAATTAAGTTTATTAGTTCCTTTTTTTTATCCTTGCACGGTAAAGTAAGTACTACACTGGACCTGATAAAGTGCAGTCCAAGTATAATGCCGACCGTCAAATGTTATTGATTTAAACGCATTAAATATCACACAATACCACAATTATAGATGTAATAATTAAGTGGCCTTAATAGTTTAGGAACCGCCGCACTGTTTTAGTAAACAGACGGTAGAATTGGGAGCCACTTACGTAAGCGCGTAAGTAAAATATACAAATATTGTAGCCTAACTGATAATAGTTTAAAACTCACCATACGATCAGGACTGGCAAAGTTCTGTATAAACAAAAGCGTGGTCCACCAGAATTCACGGCAGTTGTGTACATCGTAAACAACCTGGTTCCACAATGGTCCATCGGTCACCCAGTGTAGGACTGTCGCTTGGATCAACACAACCGTGGCCAGAATGGGCCACATACGCAGCAAACGATTGAGATAGTATAAGTGGAGATTCTGTAGGAGTTTTTCTGAAACAATAATAAGTGTTAACTAATTGATAATATATTTTTTAATATAGGGCAGTGTTTCCCAACCTTCTCTAGGGGGTCCTAGAAAAGGGGGGAGGGGGAGGGAAGGGCTTATCTTTCTTTCTGCCTGGCCGGCTTAATGCCAAGTTTCGCCATCCCATCCTTTAACTCGCGGCGGTTAACCCGCCGTCTGATCCCCACAACCCGCAACGGGAACCAAGTGTCACCATTGCCAAATACCGTCAAATCTATGGTACGACAAGGCGGACTCAGGCATTAAGCCGGGATAAGGCCAAGCAGAAATAAAACCTGTAATCCCCGAAGGGGTAGCCAAAGCTATACCTAACCGGTACACCCACATTTCGCCGAGCGTGTCCATAATGTGATAGAAGGCGAGCCTATTGCCATACCGGGCTGATACTGAGCATTTCGTAATATAAAACCTAATATTACTTTTACCCGAACCGGGGATAGAACCCAAGACTTCAGCGTCAGCCTCAGTCGTAACGCGTACGTATTACAACTGCGCCACCGAGGCATATTTGAAAATACAAATGAAATATACATGACAGTTAATTTCACACATAATATAACGTTTTAGCTAAAAAGAAGTTAACGTTCTTATAATAACATATTCATCTAGGTATGCGTCATAAGAAAAGTCGCGATTTATAGATTTCGATATCGATTTTTGAAGATGATTAAGATAATGTGGTATTATTGTTTTATACGTATACAATAAAATGTAATAATGAAATGATGACAATCATGTTTCAAAGAATATTTAAATACGATAAAATATGACTAATATTAACTATATTTGGACATAATAAAATTTGTCATATAGCCAAATCATATAAATCCATTAAGCCTTAATGACTTATTATCAACACCTGATCTTATCACTGGGTAATGTGCTACTTCAATTAATCCATGTAGATATTATTTATACCCAATATTATAAATGCGAAAGTGAGTTTGTTTGTTACGCTTTCACGCCTAAATCGCTGAACCGAGTTTAATGAATATTGGTACAGAGATAGAGGGGAACCTGCGGTTATAGGCTACTTTTTATCCTGGAAAAGGCTGTTCCAAATGTTTAAATGTAAAATATAAGACAGTTTTTTAGAGTGGTAGAGCCGGCTCATTCATGCTGTAGACACTTTCGTCTACAGCATGAATGGGCCGGCTCGTTCGGGTGGTTACCACTGTCTCACAGAAAACCGACGTGAAGTAGCAGATTGCTGCTGCGTTTCGTACGGTGAGTGAGATATCCGGAAGCCCGAATCCTCTCCCCTACCCAATCCCTTAATTTCTCTTTCCTTTAAGATCGGCAACGCGCCAATGATGCTTTTGGTAATGTGGGCGTACATGGGCGGTGGATATCACTTACAATCAGGTGACCCACTGTCTCGTTTGCCGGCCTATGCTAAAATAAATAATGACTAGCAAATTGAGAGATAGAGAGATGGCGAGACGTCGTGAGTCGAGCCACATCAGCCCATGCCACTACTACATGATGATCACGACCACTCTGTCAAGAATGATATGACTAAGAAGATAAATCATACTTACTTCTAGTCAGCTTTCCGACGGTAGTGTATACAACCAACAAGCCACTTAACATGAAGAACGAGTCCACACTCATGGGCGCATTGTTGATCCAAAGACCACCCAATGACGTGAACCACTGGAACAAAAAATAAATAGATAGATAAATACACCCAACAGTCACACATTTCTAGGTGGTAGGTCTCACGTATGCGAGAAACCGTCTGAGTTGGTACCACCGCTTTGTCTATTTCTGCCGCCAAATAGCAGTGGTAAGCATTGTTGTGTTTCGGTTTGTAGGACATTGAAGCCAGTGAAATTAGTAACTGAGCATTATGAAACTAAACATTTTATGTCACTTGGTGGCGAGCGCAGTGATTTGTAATTTAAAACTCTGTGTAATGTTGATTATGTTTATGGGCAAACGTGGCGCTAACCATTAGGCGAGCGACTTGCTCGTCTCGGCATTCAAGCTAATGATAAAAATGGAAATCGAATCTAATTCAAATCATATTCACTCACCGTGAACCCATCTAACGGGTTTGAAAGCGTACTGGTCACATGTAGAAGAAACGTATGCCCGATCATGACCCACAGTATGGAGAACACCCTTATGCCGTCCAAACATTCGATCGAGCCTGGTACAGGCGTGTACGTGAACAAGCGACGCGTGTTGGTATACACCGAGAACGCTTGCAATAATTTGTTGATACGTTTTGGATCTGGAACGCAATAACCTTAACTTTAATAGGGTACTGCCTCGGTGGTACAGTTGTAATGAGGCTGACGCTGATGTCTCGGGTTCGACCCCCGGATGGGGTAAAACTGATATTGGGTTTTTCTATTACAAAATGCTCAGTATCAGCCCGAAGTCTGGAATTGTGTCCGATATGGCGATAGGCTCGACCCTATCACATCATGGCACCGAGCTACGCTCGGCGAAATGTGGGCGAAAAAACAACCGCATTCAATTCGTTCAGGCGCTACGGTACCAGAGACAGATTCACAAACACCCACAGACAAAGAGGTCATACTTATAACATACTTGACCTTTTTATTTTCGGGGTTTAAAACCACGGAAAAACCGGGATGTGTCTAAGAATGGATCACTTTTAAATTATTGCTAATTATTTATTTATTAAATTTATTTTATGATTATTGGGCTCCATTAAAGATTATGAAATGTTAAGCTCCTGTAAAACCTCGGCGTGAGAATCGAACCTGCTACGGGGATAAAAGCAGCTTAATTATATTTTAAGTAATGTTTTTCCTGGGTGCCAAATTCTAACCGAATCCGTTCAGGCGTTAAGGCACGACTGATGAACATCCAAACGATCACATAATATTAATATTAGTACTATAATATAAATACACACCTGTTTTTAACACCACTGTGTGCCGTACATCATAAGATGTGCTCAGGATAGTAATTAGTGCGATGAGAGAAAACAGGGCACTGAAAATAAAACATTTTTAAATATAGTGACATCGGTGGTATGTCGAAAGTATCGACATAATTAAAAATCGTCGATATCGATAATGGGCTTGACATTTGGATGATCATTTTTTAGCATCTATTGTAAAATATCAAAAAAACAACTTGAGATTTGAACAAACTTTTATAGCGTTCTATTTTTAAATCGTGTTTTATATGATTTCGATACTTGATAAAAATATCAATACAACGATAAATAAAATAGGTAGATACTTATATCGTATACAATATCGACTTATCTAAAAAAAAACAACACCCTACTGGCAGCATACTAAGGCTGAGAATCCGGTGAGGTCTTGAGTTCATAAACCTAGGCTGGGCAATTACAATATTATATGTTTGTATTTTTCGATAACGAAACCATACTCATGCTCATTTCCTTTTATTAAAGTTCTGCAATGCACCCACGATTCTTGCGACATTGATGATGTTAATATTTCGACTGTGATTGCTTGCCATTAGGTGACCCAGTTGTTCGTTTAATCTTCTACTATAAAAAACACTCACATAACTACGTAGTCGGCAGCTACCCAAGGTTTGTCGTTTGGTAGTCGGCAACTTATATCTTCATACTGCAAGCCGATTGCGGTACTATTAAACATAAGTCCATTGATTGCTTCTCTGGTTGTACAAGGTTTGGGAATGCACATAGCGACGCTAAATTCCAAAGAGCTTAGCATATCTCCTCCCCTGAAAATATATGCATTGTTATGTAACGATGTACTGCCTTGGTGGCGCAGTTGTAATGCGTAGGTATGCGGTACGGCTGCTGTACTGACGTCCCGGGTTGGATCCCCGGTTCGGATAAAATTTATATTGCGTTTTTCTATCACGAAATGCTTAGTATCACCCCGGAGTCAAGAATTTTGGCCATATGATACCAAATACCGTCAAATATACCTATGGTACTAGAAGGCGGACCCTGGTATTGAGCCGGGATAACGCCAGGCAGAAAGAAAGAAAGATGGTGATAGGATCGCCCCCTATCATGGCACGGAAATAAGTTCTTCGAAATGTGGATGTACCGGTTACACCTCTGCCTACCCCTTCGGGGATTACAGGCGTGAGTGCGTATGTATGTGTAAAAAAATATAGAAAATAGTCTATGGGACAATAGTAAATAAATACTTACATATGAAAAATGGCATCGACCCCCTGCTGCGCTCGCGAGACCCGCCTTATTTGATCGGAGATATCCTTTGAAATGCGTGATGTATTTGGATTCAATTCCGGCCACGGAAAGTCGGGCCACGGTATATCTGGCCATTCGAAGTCAGGTAATTCTGGGAACTCTGGCAATGTGGGCAAATCCAACTCTTGGTTTAATGGTATGCGTATTCTGCAATATTTTCCCCCGATTACCGACGCTGGTGATGCTTCTTTTATGTTCAGGCATGGGTGGTAATTGCCCAAGTCGACGAAATTCCCTTCGAATATGCCCCTCGGTGTTCTGATCCCGGCATCTAGAACTGTAGCAAAATAATAATTATTCATAAATTATGATAAGGAAGTTTGTATAGACGGATTAGCAGTTATTAGATTGTTAATTACTAGATAATGCACATCACGTTGCGAACAATTTACAAAGATTAGATAGCTATTACAATTGTGTTTGTTTTTCTACACAGCCTACGGATCAACATGTTTTTTTGCATTGACTCAGTTTTTGGGCCGGAAACTAGCATAGGTTACATATTATCCCGGAAATATGATGATAAAGACTTTCACACAGACAGAGCCGGCATCAAAAGCGTAAAGTAATACAATATGTAACAAAACCCTGTTGAGCGTTTTAACTGTGATATCAGAATTGATATACAAACGTAATGAAATAACTCGCATACGAAAATGAGACTATAAAAAGAATCATAATATTTTTTTATCATTTAATTATTTTATTGATTATGAACCGTATTTCGATTGATTGCCTCTGTAAGAGCGATGAATCGGAGCCAGAGCGAGGTAGCAAATTGCGGCGTCTACGTGCATCAAACGCGCCGCGCCGCGTGCGCGCCCGGCAACGTCAGTACGACACATGAGTCAGCTGCTCATCACTTTTCAGATGAAAAATATCATTTTTTTAAAATGTGTAAGGATAATATCTCGCTTCTGTTTATTATTTTTATAATTAAACTATTTTTATTTATGTCTATCTTCACGACCCTAAAAGGGCCAACAGAGTTTTTGTTACACATTGTATATTAATATATGTGTGCAAGTTTCTTAACTTCACAATAACTTGTAGACGCCTGAACTGATTTAGATGCGTGTGTATAGCCAGAATCCTTATATTATACCGGTTGATATGGCTAGTTGAAGTTACAAAGATAATAACTTATCTATACTAAAACCTTCCTGAGAGTATGTAAATTACGTTAATCATCAAAAATGATTCATAAGTTTTCGATAATCGCGGACATAGGTAGGTACTCACATAATATATGATACTTGTCGAATACAGACCCTGGTATTTTTAAGTCGGTTAAAAAGAAACAAGATTAATTGATTGGACAGCGTATTGTAATTATTTATGCCCGATATGCCAATAGGCTGGAACCATATTACATTATTCTCTTAATGGGGTTGAATAAGTTCGGCAAATCATGATATACCAGTTGCACCTCTGCCTATACTCTTACGGATATACAGGATATTTTTTTAAGAAATAAAAAAACAACTTACGTCTAGCGAGGAGTATGGTATTGTTAAATCTTAAGAAATTTATTTGTTCCTGGCACAATTCAGGATCCAACACATCTTCATACAGTTGTAAGTCGAACCCGTGATTAGACATCGCATCTTCGTTGTTTATAATCATATAACCACTTGCATATTTGTTATATAATATATTTAACACCGCGAACAATAAATATTTATCCATTGTAATATATTGCAATGTTATTGCATATATGTATTGATGTTTCAAACATCAATTAAATTAGTCTAAATTCGTGCACGCACATCGAACTTATATCGTTAAATTGTGATAATCAGGTCGCTTGATCGATTAAAAACCAAACGTGACATGCAGATTTATTTTATACATAAATATGATATGTTATCTTTATCTAACTATTGTTTTTTTTGTATAAAGTTTCAATGTCTGGTTCCGGCTTAAAATAAATATACCCCATGTAAAAACTTCCTTTGCTAAAGTGCGTAAAATGTTCCAATAAATATATATATATGACACGGAGGGGGCCCTTGCAGCAGCCGCATCATCCTACATCCTCCGTCGATAGGTAGGTATAGTTAGCAGCCGATATTTCGTAGTACTGACTCACGGTAGAAAATGAGCAAGGCAAACACGACTTCCATAAATTTAATAATTCTCAAAAAATGTCATACACTTGTTTTTCATTCTTATCCGTGACCTAACCCAATGCAACAGAAGCGCGTCCCAGAATATGATTTGACTGTATTGTAACTAGATTAAAACTGGCTGGCATAATTAATCTAAATAATTATTTAAACAATAAACAATGCTTAATTAGAATTTTTATTTAGACCATTGATGAATTATTTTTAAATAAATGTCCTGTGTATACTGATATTGTTACTACTACATACTCTTGATCGATTGGTGCACCTAATTTTCCGGTTATGCCAATATGAATAATCTCAAAAGGGCTTTTGGAATAAGGTGAAGCTGTGCCTGAATTGCACCAGATGTATTTTTGCATGTTTTGCACACGATGCAATTATCAACGAATTGTCGATTAGGCTAGTCGACACAGTTGTTTGAAATAGGTCTTATTTTGTTAATGAGGCTTTTGTAGATCGTTTTTTTTATTATATCGTATTTTTCTGAGACTTATAAAACAACAAAAATTTATTTCATAATAAAAAATTTCATAGACATTTAAAAACGCCGTCGGCCATGTCGGCCTATACCTATATAGATTATCTGTGCAATGATGACACATTATTTGTAAAAAACACGCGTGCTTACTTTTAATAAATTCGGTGATTATAATAATTATCGAATGACTGCCTCGGTGGCGCAGTTGTAATGCGTACGCGTTACGATTGAGTCTAACGCTGAGGTCTCGGGTTCGATCCCCGGGTCGGGTAAAGTGGTATTGGGTTTTTCTATTACGAAATGCTCAGTATCAGTCCGAAGTCTGGAATTTGTGTCCGGTATGGCGATAGGCTCGCCCCCTATCACATCGTGGGACGGAGATACGCTCGGCGAAATGTTGTTAAAACTTGCCAAAAGGGATTCTTTATTCATTTGCCAATATTTATGGAGAACCAGGTTTTTCTAAGGCAATGAAAATTCTCTCCATAATAACTAGTCCTCTTCGAATAGTCTACATTTACTGATTACGTCGTCGATATATACTTGGGCAACACTATCTCTAGGGGT
Source organism: Mimas tiliae (assembly GCA_905332985.1). Lineage (NCBI taxonomy): Eukaryota > Metazoa > Arthropoda > Insecta > Lepidoptera > Sphingidae > Mimas > Mimas tiliae. Next base: position 4,305,191 of record HG995248.1, on the reverse strand, counting down.
GCTGTCGTTAGTATCTGCACTACCTGCATTTAACAAGGGTCCTAAGGCGCGATTTATGCATCTCTGATAGAGCGATGGAGCATTACACAAGCCAAAAGGCATAGTGAGATATTTGTACACTCTGTCCGGCGTTACGAACGCTGTCTTCTCAATGGAGCTCTCAGAAATCACAATCTGATGAAATCCTGCTGCCATATCAAACATCATCATCATCATAATCATCAGCCTGTCCACTGCTGGACATAGGCCTCTCCTAATGCACACCATTGAGACCACCATATCAAACGTATTATAGTATTCACCCCCAGATAGATTATCAATCTAAAAATATACCTACATAACACATATAATACATAACCTTTTAACAATAAATACATCAAAAACGTGGTATATCATTCTTAAATCAAAAAATAAAAATCCATTCCACCACATGATAAATTAATGTTAAATAATCTACCCGAGCAGGATAAAAAACAACGAAAGATACCTAGGTCTACGCATTGATAGTGGATTGACCTGGAACACAAAGATCGAACACACCAGATTCAAACTTTTATCTCTTATGGGATCACTCCGGCACATCGTTCGGTGTGTTCCACATAAATTGCGCTATACATTATACAATTCCCTTGTAAAACCACATCTACTGTATCTAATTGAAGTCTGGGGCAATGCCGCCAAAACAAAACTAGCTGATCTTCAGATAGTCCAAAATAAAACTACTGTTCCGCTACCACTACTTAACACCTACTACCAAGATCTATAGCGAAACAAAATTAATGAGCATAAAACAATTATATATTTAAAACATTTGTATTCTTGTTAGAAAAATATTAAGCGACTCTCTCCATACTAACTTATCCTATAAACGCCTAAAATAAATATCCCAACAAAGTTCACGCCGCGCAAGTTTTTAAGTTCTACCCAAAACAAGAACAAAATTAATACTTACAACAAAATACCGTCAAATATAAAAAATGTAAAATCTTTTAACACATTTAAAGTAAAACTTGCTCAATATGTTTTACACAATTACTGATGTACTGATCGAGTAAGTTACCAACATGGCGAATGTGTTAGAAGTGTATCCCTGTGCGTATGTCCAATTCTATGTCTACATTATGCAAATTGTATTCTCATGTAAGTGACTGTAGTCTTCTTTGAGAATAAATTTCTTTAAACGTTAATCAATCTGGTCTGCTACGAGTATAAGCGGCAGAGGATAGTGATCATTGAGAGGATTCGCATTTAGCTCCCTATAATCGACGCACATGCGATCTTCTCCGTTTTTCTTCTTAACGAGAATAATTGGACTAGAAAATGGCGACTGACTTTCACGAATGATATTATTGTCTAATAATTCGCAAACTATTTCACGTACCTACCTTATTTCTTGGGTCTTCAGACCACTGTCTGGTACGGAGTGTGGTGCCTCACATGCGCTCATCACAACCGCGTTCTTCAGGCGGTCGACGTGTTTGGCACCACAGGTCAGCGGACTGGGATGGCATGCAAACGTTCTTCGCATCCTACCCATGGGGGCAGGTTTGCTTCTCGCTGGATGATCCGGACACCATTGCCGATAGTGTCGCCGATGTGGTGCTTCAGGGTATGGAACTTTTCATTCCAAACAATGTAGGAAGAAACCCAAGTATACCCGTCGGCGGCAAGTCTCAGCCCTGGTTTGGTCATTTCTGTAAATTGGCTTCTCGCTTGAAGCAGAAATGTTACCAAACTTGGGCTAAAACTTTGGTGTCGTCGGATGTAAACACCAGCGCCTTCAAAAAGGAGTATAACTATGCCTCCAGGTCTTTCAAAAGAGTTATCGCTGTGGCAAAGTCGAAGTATATAGGAGGCATTGGCGAGAAGCTTGCTCGATTTCCTTCGGGAACTCGTGCGTTCTGGTCCCTCGCCAAGGCTATCCTAGGAAACTTCTGTCAGCCATCACTTCCATCTTTACGCAGGGAGGATGACTCTCTGGTCCACAACGCGAAAGAGAAAGTCAATCTTTTGGGCGCTCTTTTTGCGTTTAATTCGACTCTTGATGACGGAGGGAGCTCACCGCCGACCATCCCGCGGTGTGAGAGCACTATGTCGGAAATTCGTTTTCGGCAAAGCTCAGTGCGGAAAGCATTGCTCACCCTGGATATCCATAATTCGAGTGGACCTGACGGGATTCCTCTTATTGTTTTAAGGACATGTGCTCCGGAGTTGGCACCCGTGCTTACGCGCCTTTTTCGGCACTCCTATTTCAAAGACATTGTCCCGAAATCTTGGAAGACAGCTTTAGTGCATCCGATCCCAAAAAAAGGTGATCGCTCTGATCCTTCCAGCTACTGGCCCATAGCTATAACCTCCTTGTTCAGCAGTACAATGGAGTCCATAATCAACTGCCAGCTTCTGAGGTATCTAGAGATCACCAGCTGTTTAGTGACCGCCAATACGGCTTCCGTCGGCTGGTGATCTTCTATTGCACCTAACTCAACGATGGGCAGAGGCAGTCGATAGCAAGGGGGAGGCCTTAGCGGTTGGCTTGGATATAGCGAGGGCCTTCGATCGAGTCTGACACAAAGCGCTTCTTTCAAAGCTGTCTTCTTTCGGGTTTCCCGAGAAACTTTGTAAATAATAATAATAATAATAATAATAATAATACACCCAACAGTCACACACATAGTCCTGACCCCACACTAGGTAAACCTGTGTCGTGGGTATCAGGAACTACGAGGGACTTGCGGTCCCACAACACCCAGACCCGAGACCAATATTTGTGGTTCACACAAACATTTGTCTCGGTGTGGGAATCGAACCCACGGCCTCTCGCTTCGCAGCCGACTACTCGCCCGCTGCGCCACGGAGCTGTCACTGGATCACCAGTTTTCTTACAGAGCGGAGCATCAAGGTCGTAGTTGACGGCTCATGCTCAGACTCCAAGCCTGTGAATGCTGGTGTCCCACAAGGTTGTGTGCTATCCCCTACCCTCTTTCTTCTGCATATCAATGACATGTTACTTACTGATAACATTCATTGCTATGCAGATGACAGCACTGGAGATTCTGTTTATACTGGCCACGCTAATCTTTCTCGGGAACACGTCATCGAGTGCCGGAACAAACTTGTGTCTGAAGTAGAGACTTCACTGTCTCTAGTCTTGGATTGGGGCCGACTAAATTTAGTCGACCTTAACCCCAAAAATACACAAGTTTGCGCGTTTACCGCTAAAAAGACTGCCTTTGTCGTATCTCCTAGTTTTGGCAACACTTCCCTTGATGCCTCGCCTAGTATTGGGATCCTTGGTGTCGACATATCGAGTGACGTCCAATTTAGCAGTCATCTGGAAGGCAAAGCCAAACTGGCTTCTAAAAAGCTGGGTGTGCTCGGCAGAGCGAGACGGTATTTCACACCGACCCATCGCCTTCAACTTTATAAGGCATACTTCCGGCCCCATATGGAATACTATTCTCATCTCTGGGCAGGTGCACCCCAGTACCAGCTGCTTCCATTTGACCGCATCCAACGACGAGCGGCTCGAATAATCGATGACCAAGTTATATCTGAACGGCTTGACTCACTGGCACTGTGAAGAGACGTTGCATCTCTTAGCATATTCTATCGTATCTATCATGGGGAGTGTTCCGAGGAGCTGTTTGCTTCAATACCAACGGCCAAATTCCACCATCGCACAACGCGTCACAAGTTGGGATTCCATCCACACCATCTGGATGGCTGGCGTACCTCAACGGTGCGATTTACGCGAAGTTTTCTTCTCCGTACGGCATCCTTATGGAATCAGCTATCACCTGCGGTATTTCCAGACCGATACGACTTCGGAACCTTCAAGAAAAGAGCCTACTCTTTCCACAAAGGCCGGCAACGCACCGACAAATCCCCTGGTATTGACAGTGTCCATGGGCGGCGGTTATCACTTACCATCAGGTGACCCGCTTGCTCCGTTTGCCACCTATTTCATAAAAAAAAAACGTTTTGTAGGACTAAGACGGTTTGGCGACGTTCGACATACTTATCTTGGTTTTTCAATCGAATTACTAGCTGTCCTGTAGTTACAGACTGTCGAGACTTGGGGTAGCCGTGGATAAACAAATGAAAATATTTATTTAACAAAATAAGCAATTGCTCAATTGCGTGTCGTCACCAAGATCATGATCAATGTTATCAAAAATGGAATTATTCATTCTTAGGTGCATCACGCATGGTTGATATAAAAGATTGGCACCATTATTAGTCACGAGTACACCAAGGCCAGTCTTCTTTAAGTACTACTTGTAGGTAGGTTAACACTAGTGGTGCGTAGGTTAACACGTGTGCTATCCGAGGTGTTAGTATTTCTCGAATCATAAGTATCCCTAGCCTTATTACGACAGATGTCGACTGTGTGTCCACGTTATTTACAATAACTACAAAACGGAACTCCTTTATTATCCGTACGTGATCGTTTGGACTGAAGTGGATTATTATTAAGGTTGGTAGATTGATAAGAACGTTTAGGTGGAATCGAGGCTACTACTGATATAAGTTCGGGCACTGAGATGGCTCTGGCATTTATAAGTTCGATCCTAAGGTGTTAATCACCTACAGTTCCAATAACGCCTTCGACGGCGTCCCTATTATCCAACTTATCTTTGGTTACTCTCTTCCAGAGTAACCAGGACTTTGTAAGAAACTCTGCCAGGTCTTTAGATGCATCATTCACGTGTTCACGGAAAGTAAGCACATCGCGAGAGTATCGATGCTCTGGTTCGAAGCTTAATAAAATATTTTGTCGGGAGTTCTTCGGACTCGCAGGCGTGTCCTGTGTCGGGGTCGCGTATTATAATCCGAATCGCAATAATAATTATTATTGCGATTCGGATTGGGCAAGGAAAATGCTGCTTCGATAACGACTGTGATGAGTCGTTGGGATCTGCCAAAACATGTTTGGGACGGCGCGTTGAGGTGGCTCTGTTGTATGGGCGCACAGAGTTCGAATAATCCAGGTCAATGGCGTGGGTAAAAACCTCAAGAACCATCTGGTGTCATGTGAGTCATCTATTAATGTAAATTCTTGTTGTAAGTTTTCAGAACAAATAAAAAATAAATAAATGTAAAGTGCGTAAAAATACTATATTTCACATAATGTCCAAGTAAACGTTATTTAATTAACACATTAAATTTATAATATACCCAAATACAAAATTATAATGCTGTCAAAACAAATAGAGAAACATATTATATCAAACTGGAACTTCCGAAATTGACTGTTTAATACGTCAATTGGCGCATAAAAACAAATTGTTTTATAAAAATAAATACGTTTATTTTTAAAGTTGACCGTTAGTAATCATACATCCGTTACTAATAATGTAAAGTTATAATTGCATGATTAAATTAGGATTTGAGATAAAACACTTATATTAGCTCTTTATAAAAGAGTTCATAATACATTGTAAAAACTCGACTTATTGAATTTTACCAAATAACAATTAATATTTATAATTTAAATAACTTAATACTGAGTAACAAGTTGCTATAATATACATACATACGCACTCACAGAGACTATTGAGTGCTATGATCCTGACACATCTCTTTCGCCTCTTCCACATTCATACATCTTCTAATACATTTTCGCCGGTTGAGAGCACTTGTGACGTGCCTTTTTCGAAGATAATTTATTTGATCAGCATACATTCTATTTGGACGCCCTCTTCTGACCGATAATGTAGATGTAATACGTATTATGTACTACTGTATATTATGTCGTAATCTAAATAAACGCAATTGCACATTGGATCGCGTCTTATTTAAACATCCCGACTCTCGTCGTCACAATCGGTTATACTTATGAATAACTAAGTTACAACTTAGCAACAGTCTTCGTTTCAGTATCGACGAAGCCTTGGTTGTGAAATTCATTTAAATGACCAGTCATTTTTTCGTTCACGATCTCTGGCTTAGTCGGTCTTTGTCGACCTGAAAAATTAAGATAAATATATTTAAATTGGGTAACAAATAAGTAATCTCCGAAATCACTAAATTGCTTAAATTCAACAAGTAAAAATAGAATTAGTGGGAGCACAACTTATGGGAAAACAACTAGTGGCACAACAACTAGCGGGAATGTCACCAGTGAGAACACAACTAGCATGAATACAACTAGCAGCAATACAACTAATAGGAAAAAAAGTAGCGGGAATACGATTAGTGAGAACACAACTAGCGGGCATACAACTAGCGGTAATTTCACCAGTGGGAACACAACTAGCATGAATACAACTAGCAGCAATACAACTAATGGGACAAAAAGTATCGGGAATACAATTAGTGAGAACACAACTAGCAGGGATACAACTAGTGGGAATGTCAATAGTGGGACCAAAAAAAGCAGGAATACAACTAGTGGGAACATGAATACCGAGAGTATAACTAATAGAAATACAACTAGTAGGTATACAAGTCGCTTCCAAATTCTATTGAATATTGTAAATAATTTAAAGATCAACTTACCGCCTCCTAGAAATACTTTGATGAGAGTAGAGAAGGGCGAATCCACGAGAATTGTGACGATGTAAGACACGACAAGCGTCATCACTAAATCGCGGTAGAAATTGAACATCTGTGAAAGAAGAAAAAATATTACATACATAATTTATAATAACAGGCTTTTTTCTTTTTGCCTGTGTAGGTGAGGTTGGCTTTGGGCCTAAGACGTTGGTGGCCAATTTACACTCCAATTTATAATAGCAGGCAATAATGTTAAAAGCATAATAAGTTGACCGAGCGGAAGTAAGTCACTTCATGCACCCTCTATGCCCATCACTCTTCTTTTTTTATAATGGCCTCGCACTATTAAGCATTTCGCCAATGAAAAGTATATTATATATTTTGAAGTATTCACAAGAAAAACACCGGTGTGGCCGATTTCAAAGTCTTGTTGGAGTTTTTGTGGCAACTCTTTTCCCAACCGGATCGAACAAATTCAATGAACCCGCTCGGACAAAACCCCTAAATTCACTTATTTTAGTGTTTCCATGTATAGTTCATCTTCGTTAATGTTTATTGCTCAAACTGAACCTACTTTGCCAAAGCATCGAAGAGGGTCACCGCGGGATTTACATACATACATAGACTCACGCCTGTTTCCCATAGGGGTAGGCAGAGACAACGGATTTCCACTTGCTACGATCCGCGGGATTTTGGTTGGTATAACGGTCGGTATAGGGTGTACATAATGTTAGGGACTCGGCCCAGCGCATGTCCTGATGTTTCTTCCATCTCTCCAGCTCCGGCGGCTTAACGATAGGACGTTACACCGTGAGTCCAACATAACCGTCCTGATTCCCCGCATGGTGGGGAGGTAGCAATAAAGCGTTTTACCCACGATAACATTTTTGTGTAAATTTATTGGATACGCGGTAAAATCAATTTATCCAATGACAATATCACACTGCCAATTTTTGAGTTACGCAGTATTGTTAGCTAAGCGACGATATGTATGAAGCATCAATACTCACAACTGCTTGTGCAGTGAAGTAAAACGGCACAACTATAGTCGATACGAATGTGAACATCATTGGAAGGTGTGTTAAGTACATCGCGTAAGAGAGACGACTCGGTACCTTCCATATATGTAGAGATAAGAACCAGTTTATTGGACCTGGAATTAGATAAAAATCATTGTGATTATATTGTTTTGTGTTAGCGTTAAAAAAGCGCTTAACTTAAATACGCTGCTATTTTTAATACTATTATTAAAATCATGGATTCCCAACTTTCACATTTATAACAGTAGTAGGATTCTACACTTTCAGATTGGTCTATTTTTGGCGCCAATCAAAAACCGACCAATTACGTGTACAGAAATCGACACTTAGCAAAGAGCTCACTTGGAGTGTTGTTCTATAATACGGGCCTTAGCCTTTGTAATGAAGTTTCCTCAGTGATATGACATTTACTTCTTTAAACAAGGTTTAAAAAAGTATCTCCACGGTATGCAGCGGCTTGGCTGTACCCCTGGCGTTGCTAATGTCTACGGGTGATAGTAACCACTCACCAGGTCGAGCGACTACAATTTGTTTCGAGTTTTCGTTTAAAAAAATCACAAATTAATTGTTCGGGATAGGCTCACCTCCTATCACGGGACGGTTACCTAAACTCACGATTCTCAGCCTTCTTAATACGCTGCCACAAGACCAATGAGGCGATTTTCGTTTTTTCTTTCTTTCTAATGGATTTGTGCTGTTAGGCTATATTGCTTTTACAGCTTCAACTGACAATAAAGCCGGCGCTTATGGCGCTGTAGCCAGAAATATGTATAGTGTATTTAGTAGCGAATAAGCACAGAGACGCCTATTAGAAAGCTGAGACCTCAGCTTGAACCATCGCTAGCGAGTATAGTTTAGGGTCGTCTCTACATATCAGTATGCCAAGGACCAGTTGTGGTAGTTCTTCGGACTCGCATGCGTGTCTTATGTCAGGGTCGAGTATTATTATTGCGATTCGGATTGAGCAAGGAAAGTGCTGCTTCGATAGCGAATGTGATGAGGTCGTTGGGATCTACCAAAACATGTTTTGGACGACGACGGAGTGTCTTTTTGAGTGGTAGAGCCACACTGTACAAAGTTTTGTCTATAGCATGAATGGGGCGGCTCTGGGTCGCCACTGTCTCACAGAAAACCGGCGTAAAGTAGCAGCTTGCTGCTGTGTTTCGTAAGGTGAGTGAGATAGTGTCCTAAATCCCCCTCCCCTTCCCGATCCCTTAATTATCCCTTTCCTTTAAAGTCGACAACGCACCCATAACTCTTTTGGTATTGTGGGCGTACATGGGCGGTGGAGATCACTTACTATCAAGCGACCCATGTCGTTTGCCGGCCAATGCTATAAAAAAATGTGTTTGTGTCGTACATTAGACTTACCTCCATACCCATGATGGCAGGCGAACACGAGCCATCCCAACGCGACTGCCCACGCTGGTCGCGCGAACGAGTTGTATAACGTGTCTACTGTGGGATTGTTCCACGACAGATCGAACAACGGATACGTGACGCCGAACACAGTGGACGACAGGAAAAACGCACACAGCCATAGGATTGCCACTGACGTCTGGAATAAAGTTTTTTTTTATAGCAGACGCAAGGAAAGCGCCGACGCCGACGCCGGCAAACGACCTAGTGGGTCGTCTGATGCTAAGATTTTACTAGATGGTAAGTCAGAGAGGCTGTATGCGTTGTTACTACCACTTTGTCTATTTCTGCCGTCAAGCAGCAGTGTGTAAACTGTTGTGTTCCGGTTTGAAGGATATTGAAGCCATTGAAATTACTGGGCAATGTGAGACTTAACATCTTGTGTCTCAGGGTGACGAGCGCAGTTCAGTGCCATGCAGTACTTCATAATTCGAAGCTCTAATGGTGTTGCTTCTGTTTATACTCGTAGGCAGGCGTGATGCTTACCATCAGGCGAGCGACTGGCAGGTCGTGACTGAAGTTTATGAGCTTCTCAGTGACATAATTTGTCCTAGAAATATGAACGCTATGCAGTATGTAAAAAACCCCTGTTGGCCCTCTCCAGCTCGTGAAGATAGACATATTATATACAACTTAATAAAAATAATAAATAAAAAAATAAAACAAAAGCGAGATATTCTCCTTACACAGGTAGCTTAGAAAAATGAATATATTTAAAAAAAAAACATCTGAATAGTGATGAACAGCTGACTGGTTTGACGTAATGACGAAGCCAGCGCGACGTGTTTGATGTACGTAGACGCCGCAACTTGCTATCTCGCTCTGGCTCCGAGTCGACGCTCTTGCAGAGGTAATCAATCGAAATACGGTTTACAAACAATAAAATTAAATGTGATAATTTTCTAATCTCATTTTCGTATGAGAGTTATTTCATTAAGTTTGAATATCGATTCTGATATCATAGTTAAAACGCCCAACAGGGTTTTTGTTATATGATATAAATAATAATAATATAAATATAAATGATAATGGAAACGCTAGTAAAGGCTACTAAATAATAAAACACATACCTTGGGTATAATGACGACTTTCCCACGATACAGATGCAGCAGATATCCATACATCATGCCGATGAAGAACGGCGAGCAACGCGTTAATGTATTGAAGTAATAAAGATTCGAGAACGTAGCCAAGTCCCCACTGAAACGGATACGTAATTTAGATATATCCTATATGTGATAGAGCCACGCTGTCGACAGTTTTGTCTACAGCATGAATGGGCCGGCTCGACTGAGTTATTATCACTGTCTCATAGAAAGCCGAGGTTAAGTAACAGCTTGCTGTTGATTACGATGAGTGAAGTATCCGCTATATACCCCATAACCCCCCTCCCATTCCCGATTCCTTAATTATACCTTCTCATTTGGAATAACCCTTTTTTTAAATAACAAGATCATTCGGTTTTGTTTTTAGTATCATCAATGTTAGATGTTTGAATATAGGGACGATTGTTTTTTCTTGGCTGGTCTTCTGATTTTTAGATAACTTCTTCTGGTAATTTCGGATCGCATCTGACATCTCTTCTTTAGTATCATTGAAATCAAACTATATCATTTATTCGAACTTGATTTTAATCAAAATCTATATTACCTACATAATTTATTCAGTACATTTAATTCATTTTTAAAATATTATTGATGATAAAAACGATAACTATAGTAAATTAAATGTACCACGATAACCGCGTCTTAATGTATAAATATTAATACAAAGAAAATAGGGTAGTTTCCTATATTGAATTTTATACATTATTTTATAAGCAATAGAAAATGATACGCAAAAGAAACCCCTTTATTAAAACACAATCAAAATTGGTTCAGAAATGTGCCCGCAGTTATGACTTTAAATGTTGGTATGAAGAAAAGTGGGTGCGTAGTAGGGATATCTCACTATCTCGCTTGCACGCGTGCACCATAATGAACATTTTACACAGTGACGTCAATGGTTGCATCGTCTGTCATTTGACAATTACCCCTTCCACAGGATTTGAATGGCTTCTAACTTATTTATTTTTGGTCCGATTTATAAAATTCTTTCTGCAATATATTTTGAGTAAAGTAACTTATTGATTTAAATAATAAAAAAAAACTAGTTAACTACCCTATTGTTAAGGTACAGTTTTATCACGCAGGTGTTTCGGAACAAGTATATTATTATTATGTTCTTAAAACTTTATCTAATTGTTGATAAATAACATCATACGATATTTTTACTAATGATAACACATAATCTTACTACTGTTATAAATTTAAATAAATAAATAAATACACCCAACAGTCACACATAATCCTGACCCCACACCAGGTAAACCTGTATCGTGGGTCTCAGGTACTACGAGGGGCTCGCTGCTTCGTTTAGCTCGGTTCGTGGGATATTCGGAGGCCCAATCCCCTCCTCCCAATGTCTTGGATTATCTCTTTACGTCGTCAGTGCGCTCATGATTCTTCTGGTATTGTGGGCGTACATGGGCGGTAGAGATCACTTACCATCAGGTGACCCACTTGTCGATTGCCGGCCTATGCTATAAAAAAATATCGTGAGTTAACCTGCATACTTGAGAAGTTCTCCGTAAGAACTTCGATGGTATGCGACGTCTGCCAATCCGCATTAGGCCAGCGTGGTGGACTAAGGCCTGACCCCTCTCATTCAGTAGAGAAGGCCCAGCAGTGGGACGTATATAATACAGCACAACAAACATCATACGCACTCACGCCCGCAATCCCCGAAGGAGTGGGCAGAGGTGTAACCAGTACACCCACGTTTCGCTGAGCTTAATTCCGTACCATGATGTGATAGGGGGCGAGCCTATCCCCATATCGGGCACAAATTCCAGACTCCGGGTTGATACTAAACATTTCATGATAGAAAACCCAGTATCACTTCACCCGCCCGGGGATTGAACCCGAGACCTCGGCACAGCAGTCATTCCGCGTATGCATTACAACTGCGCCACCTAGGCAATACAGTTTAATATAAAATACTCACTGTGGCGCAACAGGTGTGGACGGGAACTGCATCATGGCGATGAAAATGGTGCTAGCAGTTAACGCAAGTACTATGGTCACAGTTAAAGCTATCCACGCGGTCCGTCTCCTGGTGCCCAGCAACCAGACCAGAATCAACGGAGACAGTATGTGGAGCTGGATGTCTATCGCCAAGTACCAAGAATGCGGGAGACACTGGGGAAAGGTAACGGGGCGATCGATATGTCATAAGGTTTCAGTCCCTCGTATGGGTCCGTCCATTAATCACGTGATGTTAGCATTTTAAATTAAATCTGCACACCTGAGACGTTCTTTACGAGAATTTTCAAGGTATGTGAAGTCGGCCAACCCACATTAGATCAGCGTGGTGTAAGGCCTAACTCCTCACATTCAGTAGAGGAGACGCGTGTCCAGCAGTGGAACGTATATAATACATGGCTGGTGTTCTTATTATTATGCTGTAGTCAGTTTAGTCTGCAGCATTAACGACTCAACTGGGCACCATTGTCTCATAGAGAATCGACGTAAAGTGGCAACTTGCTGTTTCGTACGTTGAGTGACATTTCCGAATGTCCAAACCCACAATCCCTATTCTCGAAAACGCAACTATGATTCTTCTGGTATTCTTGTGGGTGTTGTATGTGCAGTGGAGATCGTTCATAACCCTCTTGCTCATTTGATGTTGGCTTGTCTCTGTTGTTGATCTGTGTTCAATTGTCGCTACATTTGCCCGGTATTATAGTTTAAAACTTAATCGTAAACATTAATCGATTAGTAGAAAATCGATTACATACATGTGGTAGGCAGAGGCATCGGATTTTTAAAGGAAATCATTTTTAGTGCTCCAAAATTCGATTCATATCAAAAATGACATTTTATCATTCATTCAAGTAGATCTCAATTTCATTATAACTTTTATACGCGTAAGCTAATAAGGTATGTGAACTTGCGTAGAAAATACTGATGTAAACAGTACTTTAAGTTGCTTACTGTAACTAAAACATCAATTTAAATTATTCCTGTTCACAGTAACTGAGCATAAAAGATTTTCTGGTCTCAGTAACGGAATATAATGAATTAATTGGCTCTGAGTGTGAAAATAATCGAATTTAAAAAGTTGAAGTAGCTCGAAAGTTTAGGAACCGCTGTTTTAGTAAACAGACGGTAGAATTAGGAGCCACTGCCTCCTACGTAAGCGCGTAAGTAAAATTTACAAATATAATTCTAACCTTAATAGCTAATAATAGTTTAAAACTCACCATACGATCAGGATTGGCAAAATTCTGTATAAACAAAAGCGTGGTCCACCAGAATTCGCGGCAGTTGTGCGTTTCGAACACAACCTGGTTCCACAATGGCCCATCGGTCACCCAGTGTAGAACTGTCGCTTGGATCAACACAACCGTGGCCAGAATGGGCATCATACGCAGCAAACGATTGAGATAGTATAAGTGGAGATTCTGTAGGAGCTTTTCTGAAATAAGTAATAAGTGATAATTGATAATATATTTTATAATATAGGGTAGTGTTTCCCAACCTTTTCTAGGGGGTACGCAGACAAAATTATAATTATAAAATCAAGGGTGGTATAGTCAAAGTCAAAGTATTCTGAGTTTTAATTTATAATGTTTCTTAATTAATAAAATAAGAATCGTAGGAATACTCTTGGTAAACTTAATAACTGCATCATTTTTTATCCTGGTATGAAAAAGTGACATCACGCCTGTAATCCCCGAAGGGGTAGGCAGAGGTGTAACCAGTACACCCACATTTCGCCGAGCGTATCTCCGTCCTATAATGTGATAGGGGGCGAGCCTATCGCCATACCGGGCACAGTTTCAGACTCCGGGCGAGCCTCAGTAACGCGTAAGTATTACAACTGCGCCACTGAGGCATATTTGAAAATACAAATGAAATATACATCACAGTTTATTTCACACATATAGCGTTTTAGCTAAAAATAAGTTAACGTTCTTACAATAACATATTCATCTAGTTATGCGTCATAAGAAAAGTCGCGATTTATCGATTTCGATATCGATTTTTGGAGATGATTAAGATAATGTGGCATTTTTGTTTTATACGTGATACAATAAAAGTGATAATAAAATATAACGAAATGATGAAAAGCATGTTACAAAAAATATTTAAACATACATACATACATAGACTCACGCCTGTTTCCCATAGGGGTAGGCAGAGACCACGGATTTCCACTTGCTACGATCCTTGCATACCTCTTTGGCCTCATTCACTCTCATTACATTTTTCATACATGCACGTCGGTTTAAGGTACTCCTGACCTGGCCTTTCTCGAGAATATCTCCAACTTGATCTATGAAAGTTCGCCGAGGCCTTCCCCTCCCAACTGTACCATTCACACTCGCCATGTATATTTGTTTCGTCAATCTTCTTTCATCCATCCTCTCTACATGCCCAAACCATCTTAGTATTCCTTTCTCAATCTTCATCACTACATCCTACACCACACCTCTCTCTTACCTCACTATTTCTTACTCTATCTCTCATAGTTACACCACACATACTTCTCAGTGCTCTCATTTCTACTGCATTTATACGACTTTCATTCTTCAAATATTTAAACACTATAAAATATGACAAATATTAACTATATTTGGACATAATAATATTTGTCATATAGCCAAATCATATAAATCCATTAAGCCTTAATGACTTATTATCAACAGCTGATCTTATCACTGGGTAATGTGCTACTTCAATTAATCCATTTCCATCCATTTAACCTAATATTATAAATGCGAAAGTGAGTTTGTTTGTTGCGCTTTTACGCCTAAATCGCTGAACCGAGTTTGATCAATTTTGGTACAGAGATAGAGAGGAACCTGGAAACGGTTATAGGCTACTTTTTATCCCGGAAAGGCTGTTCCAAATGTTTAAATGTAAAATATAAGACACTTTTTTTAGAGTGGTAGAGCCACACTGTAGACACTTTTGTCTACAGCATGAATGGGCCGGCTCGTCCGGGTGGTTACCACTGTCTCACAGAAAACCGGCGTAAAGTAGCAGCTTGCTGCTGCGTTTCGTACGGTGAGTGAGATATCCGGAGGCCCAAATCCCCCTCCCATTCCTAATCCCTTAATTATCTCTTTCCTTTAAGGTCGGCAACGCGCCCATAGTTCTTTGGTATTGTCGGCGTACATGGGCGGATCACTTACCATCAGATGACCTACTGGCTCGTTTGGCGGCCTTTGCTATAAAAAAAATACTAGCAGTCTGGAGAGATGGCGAGACGTCGTGAGTCGAACCACATCAGCCCATACCACTACTACATGATGATCACGACGACTCTGTCAAGAGTTATATGACTAAGAAGATAAAACATACTTACTTCTAGTCAGCTTTCCGACGGTAGTGTACACAACCAACAAGCCACTTATCATGAAGAACGAGTCCACGCTCATGGGCGCATTGTTGATCCAAAGACCACCCAATGACGTGAACCACTGGAACAAAAAATAAATAAATACACCCAACAGTCACACATTTTCTAGGTGGCAGGTCTCTCGTATGCGAGAAGCCGTCTGAGTTGGTACCACCGCTTTGTCTATTTTTGCTGCCAAATAACAGCATGTAAGCATTGTTGTGTTTCGGTTTGTAGGACATTGAAGCCAGTGAAATTAGTAACTGAGCATTATGAAACTAAACATTTTGTGTCTCTTGGTGACGAGCGCAGTCCAGTGCTGCGCAGTGGTTTTTAATTTAAAGCTCTGTGTAATGTGGATTATGTTTATGGGCAAGCGTGGCGCTTACTATCAGGCGAGCGACTTGCTCGTCTCGGCATTCAAGTTAATAAAAAAACAAAATCAAAACATAGTCCTGATACCACATTAAGATAAGAGTCTTGTGTCGTGGATATCAGGAACTACGAGAGACTTTTCGACCTTACAACACCCAGACCAGCATCGAATAATAAGTGGTCTCAGTGCGGGCGCGAACCAGTGGCTTCTTATTTCAGAGCCGGCTAATTGCCCACTGCGCCACGTTCAAACTCTCCCCACGTTTTAACTCACCGTGATCCCATCTAAGGGGTTTGCAAGCGTACTGTTCACATGTAGAAGAAACGTGTGTCCGATAATGACCCACAGTATGGAGAACACCCTTACGCCGTCCAAACATTCGATCGAGCCTGGTACAGGCGTGTACGTGAACAAGCGACGCGTGTTGGTATACACCGAAAACGCTTGCAATAATTTGCTGATACGTTTTGGATCTGGAACAAAATAAACCTTAACTTTAATAGGGTACTGCCTCCGTGGTGCAGTTGTAATGAGGCTGACGCTGATGTCTCGGGTTCGACCCTCGGGTGGGGTATAACTGATATTGGGGTTTTCTATTTCAAAATGCTCAGTATCAGCCTGAAGTCTGGAATTGTGTCCGATATGGCGATAGGATCGCCCCTTTCGCATCATGACACCGAGATACGCTTGCCGAAATGTGGGTGAACTGGTTACACCTCTGCCTATCCCTTTGGGGATAACAAGAGTGGGTACGTATGTATGTTTAATAGGGTAGTTGCTTATGTTGAATTTTGTACAATATTTTATACGCAGTGTAAATGGGCCACCAACATCTTAGCCCCAAAGCCAACGTCACCTGCACGTGGTACACTCTGCTGATTAATGGCCATTCCCTATATTCTGTCTATCGACAGATTTGGGTAATATCGGTAGTGTTTTGACAGATCTTCCATACAAAATGTGTCAAAATTGTACTGCCGGTAAGCAAATCTGTTGATAGACAGAATATTTGGAATGACCATTACTGACGAGGCAATGGCGAAACTTGGTTCTCGTTGGAGGTTGTGGGGGGCATCGTAAATTCGTGATTTCACCTATCGAGACACGCTTATAAATAAACGTCTGTTTTTACAAACAACTTCATTCTTCGCCTCGATACGCAAAATATATACACTTGCGATGTTTAATAAATTGGGTGCAAGGGAAGCAAATCGCGGATTAAGTCTATTTTTTTTCTTTTCAGTCTTATTTTGACAGATAAATAATGTAATAAATAATTTTGACAGACAATAACTTTATCCAAATAGTTGTTAAGATCGTATTTTTCTTAATAAAATAACGTAAAGCTAATGAAATATCAGCTGACGCTCGAGCTCAACGGCCGTGCGCAAGCTACTACTAAATATTGCCGGAGATGCGCGATCTCATTGACCCCGAGTTTTGTACGCTTTACATTGCAGGTATACAAAATATAAATTTTCCAAAATGTCAAGTAAACAGCAAAGGAATAGCGTTTTCCGTTATTGTCAAACATTGCACTCGAAAGAATTGACACTAAAACTCAGACAACATTTTAAAATCGGCCACACCGGAGTTTCATCGCTCTTGTGTAGACTTGAAAATATATTAAATAGGTACTTGTTGTGGCGAAATGCATAATAGTGCAAAGTCATAAATAAACAAATTAGGAGAGCTTAAAGTGTTAAATAGCCTCACTATGATGCCATAAGAAATTAAACTTGGCTTGACACACGCCCGTGTGTTCAAAATGTTTGTGAATTCTAAGCATTATAAAATGACTACTCTGGTTTTTCCATCGCCAACTATTTTCCGCCTGAAAATGTCATTCAAGCCAGTGGTAGCTTAAAAGAATAAACGATAAAGTGATAATCCTGAGCTATCATTTAATGCCAGACGGCCTAACCTGACCTGTGCAATTTTGATCCCAACATATAAATTTTATGAACTAGTTTTAGCTTGATGAGTAATCCACAAATAGCACGTACTAGTGTTGATAACACTATTTAATCCAACGGACAGACATTTCCGCTGTTACATTTTATCGTATATTTAATCCAATATAAGTAGGTTGTTATTTATCAGTTGGCATTTATTACATGTGTAAATATATAATTGATTGAACACGCTTTGCAACTAATATGTCAAAAAATCGCTGATGTGCAATGAATTATATTATTATTTTCATATTTTATTTTTGCAATCAGGATCTAATAGAAAAATTGCTGTTAAACCCAGCCCATTTTTAGTTTCATTCGTTGATAAAGACAACCAAGTTGGGAGTAGCAAATTTTGGGATTAATTAAATTATCTGTGAAATTAAAAATCGGTCAATGAACGTTCGATATGAGCGCCATTTGTTCGCCTTATAGCCAACTTAGGGCTTGAACACATTAGAGTTAAGATTGATTTAGTCAGCCTATCAAACTATGAAAATTTACGTATACTTTGATTTTTCATCCCGTAGAATTCTGAGGTTTAGGTACCTATTGAATTTTGAATTCAGAATTTTTTGACATTACAGATATAATCAACCTTTATTATTGGCTTTTATTTATAAGTAGGTAAATATTAAATTAAATAATATACTAATGTAAAAAATCGAAAAAAGATTTTAATATAAGGATTATTTAAAAAAGATGACAATGTTAATAGTATTCTATACATGAAATACGCCCACTTACCACATAATTAACGTTTATGTGTCAAGAGAAAAATGATCCATGCTGACGGATGTGCGTGTAAATAGTCGCACCTGACCCTTCCCGTCGTGTCGGAATGCCGTCCCACCGGAGAAAGGAAATAAGAGTTTTATTGTGACTTGTGTAATGCACATATAGTTAGTCACTTAACACAAAGTCCTGCGCAGGTGGTTGATCACAATGTGATTGGCCACCGTGGCCAAAATCCGGCTCGGATGACATTAAGTAAAAAAATAACGAGTGAAAGACATGTTAAAACGCATTTAGCGTTTTATTTCGACTGCGCGCGTCGCGTTGGCGAAAAATAAAAAAAAGGTCTTGTTAACGTGTCAAACTTTTTACTTATCTTTTTTATATGTAAAGTCTCAAAATAAGCAACGTATAGTTTGAAATAAAACTAGTTTACACGGATTTTATCGCGCTAAAATTGTTATTTTAGTCCCGACGCTATAAATTAAAAAATGAAGGTAGGCAATGCAACATTAACTTTTCGAGACGATAAAATCCGTATAAACTAGTTTTATTTAAATGTGTAATATTCGCGTAAACCTAAGAAATCACAACGTATCGTTTTTTATTTGATGCCTTCCTTTCTTGGTGTGATGATTTTATAACTTGCATCACTTATGAAATGTCAGAATGACACGGAATGTAAATAAGGTTTAGATTGCACACCTCCGATGCAACGCCTCATTGACAAAAATGTCTTATTGTTATCCCAATCGCCCCGCGGGTAATCTGAATAACGACTATCGGTTTCCCTTTGAATAAGTTCAACGCACAATGGCCCGACATTCAACGGGCTAAGTGCGGAGAAAAGGAGCCCACAATCAAGTCAAATCAAAGTTCAATGCGAGCGCACAAAATATTCGCACGCAGCAGACGCGTCCATTTTGTTATTGGGCCTGAGGTTGGGGCTCCCAGTGAGGTTACTTGCGTTTACCGGTAATTTGAGTATGCATAGGCTTGACAATGTATGAGGTTTTGAGATTTGGGGACCTCCTAGGACCGAGGGCCCGGGGCGGATTGCCTGAGTCCGGCGCAAACAATATTTTTAACCAAATAGACGCGCCTGCTGCGTGCGTCACTTTTGTCTTCCATATGCGCGCTCGTTCAAAACTAAAACGTGCAAAGATAAACTAAAATACCTATACATAATTATAATTATAATGAAGACGAAAAGTCAAATCGACAATTCACGTGTTAATCACGATAAGATTTGTAAGTAATCAATTTTATTAAAAAATCTGACATGTATTTATTTACAAGGAAGATTTGAATATTGATTTCAGAAAAAATACGTCGATATCAAACCACTAAACCAATGTAACAATATAATAAATTTTAATAATTAATTTGTATTGTGATTTTTCATAATACTGTGATGTAATTGTCCATCATCGTATTCCCCATCTTATATCTATAATATAAGATTTCTATAGCCCAACTTGTGCATCCAAAGTTCGCTGAGTTTATGACGTAATAGGGAGGCGAACATGTTGTGTCGCGTCTTCTTTTCGGATAAGAAGCAGGAGAAGAAGAAGAGGAAAAGAAAATAACGATATAATTAGAGATGTGAGTGCGTCGGACCCTTCTCGATTAAACTAACATTCAAATAAAAAAAACAACCGCATTCAATTCATCCAGGCGCTACGGTACCAGAGACAGATACACAAACATCCACAGACAAAGAGGTCATACTTATAATATACCTCTTTATTTTCGGGGTTTAGAACCACGGAAAACCGGGATGTGTCTAAATTTATTTTATGATTGTTGGGCTCCATTAAATAACTGTTTAGCTCCTGTAAAAAAAATACCTTGGCGCGAGAATCGAACCTGCTACGGGGATAAAAGCAGCTTAATTATATTTTAAGTTATGTTTTTCCTGGGTGCCAAATTCTAACCGAATCCGTTCAGGCGTTAAGGCACGACTGATGAACATCCAAACGATCACATAATATTAATATTAGTAGTATAATATACATACACACCTGTTTTTAACACCACTGTGTGCCGTACATCATAAGATGTGCTCAGGATAGTAATTAGTGCGATGAGAGAAAACAGGGCACTGAAAATAAAACATTTTTAAATATAGTGACATCGTTGGTACCTATGTCGAAAGTGTAAAAAAGTACCGAGGTATATCGTATCGACATAATTAAAAAGAATCGATATCGATATATCAAGAAAGGCATATCGATAATGGGCTTGACATTTAGACGACCATTTTTTGACATAATTTAAAAATATCGAAAAATCAGTTTGAGATTTGAACAACCTTTTATGGCATTCTATTTTTAAATCGTGTTTTATATGATTTCGATACTTGATAAAAAAAACAATACAACGATAAATAAAATAGGTAGATAGATACTTATAACGCAATATCGACATAATATCTAAAAAAAACAACATCTCTACTGGCAGTATACTAAGGCTGAGAATCCGGTGAGGTCTTGAGTTCATAAACCTAGGCTGGGCAATTACAATAATATATGTTTGTATTTTTCGAAAACAAAATTACACTCATGCCCCTTTCCTTTTCTCAAACGTCTGCAATGCACCCACGATTCCTGTGACGTCGATGATGTTAATGTTTCGACTGTGATCGCTTACCATTAAGTGACCCACTTGTTCGTTTACCCTTCTACTATAAAACACACTCACATAATAACGTAGTCGGCAGCTACCCAGGGTTTGTCGTTTGGTAGTCGGCAACTGATATCTTCAAACTGCAAGCCGATTGCGGTACTATTAAACATAAGTCCATTGATTGCTTCTCTGGTTGTACAAGGCTTGGGAATGCACACAGCGACGCTAAATTCCAAAGAGCTTAGCACATCTCCTCCCCTGAAAATATAGATACTGATATATAACGATGTACTGCCTTGGTGGCGCAGTTGTAGTGCGTACGCGGTACGGCTGCTGTATTGAGGTCCCGGGTTGGATCCCCAGTTCGGGTAAAATTGATATTGAATTTTGAAATGCTTAGTATCACCCCGGAGCAAATATACCTATGGTACTGGAAGATGGACCCTGGTATTGAGCCGGGATAACGCCAGGCAGAAAGAAAGAAAGATGGTGATAGGATCGCCTCCTATCATGGGACGGAAATAAGTTCGGCAAAATGTTACTTGTTACACCTCTGCCTACCCCTTACAGATTTACCCAGGATTACAGGCGTGAGTGTGTATGTATATGTAAAAAAATATAGAAAATAGTCTATGGGACAATAGTAAATAAATACTTACCTATGAAAAACGGCATTGACTCCCTGCTGCGCTCGCGAGACCCGCCTTATTTGATCGGATATATCCTTTGAAATGCGTGATGTATTTGGATTCAATTCCGGCCACGGGAAGTCGGGCCACGGTATATCTGGCCATTCGAAGTCAGGTAATTCTGGGAACTCTGGCAATGTGGGCAAATCCAACTCTTGGTTGAATGGTATGCGTATTCTGCAATATTTTCCCCCGATTACCGACTCTGGTAATGCTGCTTTTATGTTCAGACATGGGTGGTAATTGCCCAAGTCCACGAAATTCCCTTCGAAAAAGCCCCTCGGTGTTCTGATGCCGGCATCTAGAACTGTAGCAAAATAATAATTATTCATAAATTATATTATTATAAATGAAGAGCCAAAAGTTTTTGATGAAAAGGGCACGAGTACCCGACGAAAATGTATGAGAAGATGTATGAATGTGGAAGAGGCGAAAGAGGTGTGTCAGGATTGTAGCTTATGGTACTCAATAGTCTCTGCCTACCCCTATGGGACATAGGCGTGAGTGTGTATGAAGAGCCAAAAACAAATATGTTAGAACTATTAAAAACTTTTTTCATTATTGATAGATACCACAGACGAAATATACCTATACTATAGACACCGCAAGTACTTCAATCTGTAGTAAATTAAGTGTGTCACTTTTTTAGTAATGCCTGCTCGTGCCTGCTTTAACGACCCCAGAGCAATTTATTGCTAAGGCACCATTGGAAACACTTAGAGGAGTTTTTCGAATACTTTCCGACACAAAAAATCAGTCGTGTGTTCAGCTGACACGGTCGTCTTACTGCGGTATCGTTGAATAAGTAAATAAATACACCTAACAGTCACACACATAGTCCTGACCCCACAATAGGTTAACCTGTATCGTAGGTTAACAACGAGGGACTTGCGGTCCCATAATACCCAGACCTGAAACAAATATTTGTGGATCACAAGAACATTTGTCTTGGTGCAGGAATAGAACAGAAAAGAAAAGACATTTCGCATCGCAGCTGGCTACTCGCGTAGAACAACATGCGTATATAAATGTACACAATACAAGATGGTTGGTACCACCGCTTTGTCTATTTCTGTCGCCAAGCAGCAGTGTGTAAGCACTGTTGTGTTTCGGTTTGAAGGATATTGAAATTACTCGTAGTGGGCATTATGAAACTTAACAGTTTATGTCTCGGGATGACGAGCGCAATTCAGTGTCATGCAGTGTTCTGTAATCCAGAGTTCTGTGTGACGTTGCTTACATCAGGCAAGCGACGTGCTCGTCTCGTCATTCAAGCATAAACATAAAAAAAAACCAAGTGTAAGATCTTGCGCTAGGTCTCATTCTCGGCTCAGTACGCAAAGTACCTACAATTTCAATATTTATAATGAATCCTTTGTCTATGGTAGGTCCTAAAGTATTGTCGAACATACACCTATTAATTTATTTCTTGATGGTAAATAGCAAATAGTTAGAAAAGTTATCTTCAGACATCATTATGATAACGCAGTTTGTATCGATGGATTAGCAATTATTAGATTGTTAATTACTAGATAATGTACATCACGTTGCGTACAATTTACAGAGATTAGATAGCTATTACAATTGTTTGCAAAATTGCATTGACTCAGTTTTTGAGCCGGAAAGTAGCATAGGTTACATATTATCCCGGAAATATGAAGAGAAAGACTTTCACGCAGACGGAGCCTGGAACAAAAGCTAGTAATATACATATAAGAATGTATATGAGTAATTTTCTTAACTTCACAATAACTTGTAGACCCCTGAACTGATTTAGATGCGTGTGTATAGCCAGAATCCTTATATTATACCGGTTGATATGGCTGTTGAAGTTACAAAGATAATAACTTATCTATACTAAAACCTTCCTGAGAGTATGTAAATTACGTTAATCATCAAAAATGATTCATAATCGACAATCGCGGACATAGGTACTCATATAATATATGATACTTGTCGAATACAGAACCTCCTATTTTTAAGTCGGTTAAAAAGAAACACGACTGATTGATTTAACAACGTATTGGAACGTATGCCCTATACGGCAATAGGCTGGAACTATATTACATTTAATCTCATCATGGGGTTGGATAAGTTCGGCGAATCACGAGTAGGTATCATGATCATGATATATAAGTTGCAACTCTGCCTACCTTTTCGGATATACAGGCCTGACTTTAGAAATAAAATTATCAACTTACATGTTGCGAGGAGTATGGTATTGTTAAATCTTAAGAAATTTATTTGCTCCTGGCACAGTTCAGGATCCAACACATCTTCATACAGTTGTAAGTCGAACCCGTGATTAGACATCGCATCTTCGTTGTTTATAATCATATAACCACTTGCATATTTGTTATATAATATATTGAACACCGCGAACAATAAATATTTATCCATTATAAACTATTGCAATTGTGAAACATCAATTAAATTAGTCTAAATTCGTGCACGCACGTCGAATTTATGCCGTTAAATTGTGATAATCTAGTCGCCTAATCGATTAAAAACCAAACGTGACGTGCAGATTGATTGTATACTTATATATGATATGTTATCTTTATCTAACTAATGTATTTTTTGTATAAAGTTTCAATGTCTGGTTCCGGCTTACGATATGTGCAAAATAACTTGACCGCACTGAAGTCAGTTACTTTCCCCGCCTTCTATACTACTAGTCATCCTTCAATTAGACCAGTCAGGTTTTTTCCTGGATTGCGAAGTGCCTAAACTGGTCCTTGTACCTTGGATTCACCTGCACGTGGTACCTACACTGCTATTTTAACGAACGAGGCAATAGCGGAACTTGGTTCCCCTTGCGGGTTGTGGAGGTTAGACGACGCGACGGGACGCTCCACGTAATACTAAATCCAGCGTCATATCAAGATGGGAAGGCGGACCCTGTCATTAAGCCAGGATAACGCCACAGACGGAAAGTTAAATAAGTATTAACCCAAGACTTTAATGTATACTACTAGACAAGCTGCGAGGTACATAGAAACTGTACCACTAAGTTGCGGTCAATTGACCGTAACTCAATACTCCCATTTCACTTACTCTCAACTAGAACCCCTATCGCGCTCTCTGTCTGTGAGCTTTCAAACTTCCGCGTCTTGTGACGCAATTTTACTTCTAAACAGCCCGTCTAGTAGTAGTCTTTGGTATTAACTAATTAGCCGCTCAAAATTGTAACCATTAGCTTCAAATTTCAATACATAAATGCATTCATCTTCTTAAAGATTCTTTAAAGTTTTAAATTTTGCACTTTATAGTTAGCAACGCGTCTATGGTTCTGATATTGTGGAAGTTCATGGGCGGCGGAGATTACTTTCAAACAGGTGCCCAACTTGCTTGTTTATCCTCCTCTGCTATAAAACTGTAGGTACTCATACCACCCAAAGAAGTTCTCTCTTCTTCTCTTCCTCAGCCTGTATCCACCCAATACTGAGTGTAGGCCTCTTGCATTCCACGCCATTTTGTTCTGTCTAAGGCAGTCCTCATCCAATCTTTTCCCACCACTTTTACCAGATCATCGGTCCGCGGTCCGGAGATGGAATCTCATCGGTTGTCTGCCCTGGTTTCTGTGACCAGTTCTGGGTTTCCACTCCAGTACCGCTTTACCCCACCTGCCATCACTTCTGCGGCATATGTGGCCTGCCCACTTTCATTTCCGTCGAGCCACAATCGCGGCGATGTCGATAAGTGGGGTTCGAGTCGAAAGAAGTTAAACTATGAAATGAAGGTGTACGAGTAATATAGCTTCACTACGGAAATTAGTTTGAACACTCAACATAAGCTAAAAATGTTTCAAACAAATAATATAACTCATGTTTCCCCAAAGGGGTCGTCGTAGGTGCAACTAGCGATACACCCACATTTTTCCGAGCTTATTTCCATCCCATGATAGATTGCGAGCCTATTGCTATTATAGGCACAAATTCATCTCCCATTCATGTGATATTTTTTTCTATCGAGACTTGTACGGGCAACCGCGTACACAAGTGAATCGTACCATCAGCAGTTCATGCCATAGCGCATTATTGTACTAGCATATTAAATCATTTCGCATTCGGTCATCAATCATTCCGCGCGTACTCATTATATCGTACCATACAAAGTGTCTCAATATTTGGGCTTGGGGCGTGTCGTATCTTCTTACGCTGAACGTCTTACTAGATTCAAAGTGCAAAGGCTTGCACTCAGACGCAACTACATAGAGCTATCATATCTTCACAAAATTATACACTCCTACATTGACTCTCCTGAATTACTCGCATTACTAAATTTTAACACTAGATTCATAACCCGTCATCCTAACATCTTTGCACTGCAAGTTTACTGGAACAATACATCTTATTATAACCCGGTCATCCGTATGTGTCGTTCGTATAATCAACTGGCGAATAAATTCAATTGCATTGACACAATGAACGGCAGTTATAGTACATTCTCAAAGGGCCTACGAAAATGTATATTGTATCACAATATGTAACTAAGCTTAAGTTATCCAGAATTTGACTATCTGTTTCGATGTACTGTGTATTATTAGCTTTCTAATATCTTAGTCCGCACTTTATTGAATATATATATATATAAGGGCGCATGTTTTGGAATACAATCTGGTTTTAATGATTGTATAGTTATAAAGTTGTACTAATGTATTGATTGTACTCTGTTTTGCGTCTTAAATAAATAAATAAAAAATAAAAATAAAATATATCAATTTTATACCAAAAAAGACTATTATTTATAAACTATCATTTTATCATAAAGGTACTGTACGCACTGTACCAGGCTCATCATTTAGATCATCATCACATCATCTTACAACAAGATATTAAAAAAACACTTACAAAATAAAAATAACACCACCACGGTGAAACATGTCAGTACAGCGCGGCGGCGCGGCGTTACGCGTTTTTTTTTGCCGTATGTATTTGTGCTGTTAGCCAATATTGCTTTTACAGTTTCACCTGAGAAAAAAGCCGGCGCTTATGACGCTCTAGCCAGAAATATGTATAGTGTATTTAGTAGCGATTAAGCACAGAGGCACCTTTTAGAAGGCTCAGACCTCAGCTTGAGCAATCGTTGGGGAGTATAGTTTAGGGCCGTCTCTGCACATCAAATTCAAATCATTTATTCTGTAAATTGGATCATAAATATCACTTTTACATGTCAATCATTTTTTATGCTACATTATATTTAAGACGGCATTTCGGGGCTAGCCATGAGAAGAAATGCCGAAACAAACTCATGGGTTACGGCCTCTTT
Source organism: Mimas tiliae (assembly GCA_905332985.1). Taxonomy (NCBI): domain Eukaryota; kingdom Metazoa; phylum Arthropoda; class Insecta; order Lepidoptera; family Sphingidae; genus Mimas; species Mimas tiliae. Next base: position 4,278,133 of record HG995248.1, on the reverse strand, counting down.
TAATGTCCAGACATTGTTTTACAGAATTATGCGAGTGTAATGTAAAGAAATTCCTGGATTGGCCTTTTGAAGAAATGGCCAAGAGTATACCAGACATACTTGGCACTCGCACTCACAAAAAAAAAAACAAAATATTTAATAAATGTTATAAAAATTTAAAAAAATCAACATGTCAGTATTGCCTTAAATACTAATATTGCGCCAATAGAGCAGTCAATATTAAACAATATATTATATAAAAGAAGAGACCTAGGTACAGCCAATTTTGTAAGGAGTGAGCGGCTCAATTCCAAGCTGTTTTGTCTTCCAAGTAATCTTTCACACTATAATAACCTTTTTGGCAAAGCCTAAGTTTAATACATAATTTAAATTTATTAAGGCTTAATAGTTGAATATGGCTTGGAATTTTGTTGTAGAAACGTATACTTTGACACTTGAAAGAGTTACTAATTTTTTGAAGTCTGGTCATGGGCAATATCAGTTTATTCTTATTTCTAGTATTTATCATATGAATGTCGCTGTTTGTTGTAAAAGAATTAATATTCTTTTTTACATACATCAGGTTCTCATATATATACTGAGAGGCGACAGTCAATATATTTATTTCTTTAAATAAATCATTTAGCGAGTGCCCACGATTTAGATTGTAAATTGATCGAATGGCTCTTTTCTGCAGCACAAAGATAGTTTGAATGTCGGCAGCATTTCCCCACAATAAAATGCCATACGACATTACACTATGAAAATAACTGAAATATACTAATCGTGCTGTTTCTACATCAGTTAACTGGCGAATTTTGTAGACCGCGTAAGCTGCAGAGGTAAGCCTTTTCGACAACTGGTTTATATGTGGTCCCCATTGAAGCTTAGAGTCTAAAGTTATACCCAAGAATTTGGTGGTGTTCACAAGGCTCAACTCCTCTCCATTTATAATAACGCTAGTCTTAATGGGTTTAACATTTGGTGTCACAAATCTAACGCACTTAGTTTTATTCTCGTTTAAAAGTAGGTTATTAACATTAAACCAGTTCACTACTTTAGAAATAGTATTATTTACATCGTCAGTAACAGGTTGCTGTCGTTTCAGTTTAAATAGAAGTGAGGTATCATCTGCAAATAACACTATCCGTTGATCGTCTTTAATAACATGAGGCAAATCATTTATATAAACGAGAAATAGAAATGGACCGAGTATGGAACCCTGTGGAACACCCATTGTGACTACAGATCCCAATGATCTCTGGCCATTTATGTCAACTTTCTGAATCCTATTATCCAAATAAGAAATAAGAAGATTCAGTGCAGTATTCCTAATGCCATAGTGGCGTAACTTCCTGACTAATGTATCATGAGAAACGCAATCGAATGCCTTTGATAGGTCACAAAAAATGCCTAAGGCGTCGTGGAAATCATCCCAGGCGTTAAAAATATTTTCTAAAAGTTCAACCCCGGCATCAGTGGTTGAACGACCCCTTGTAAAGCCAAATTGTTTTTTATGCAGCAAATTATTTGTGCTAAAGTGAGTCTGCATTTGATCAAAAATTTACTTTTCAAAAATCTTACTAAATGTGGGTAGCACGGAAATTGGTCTAAAATTACTGGGGTCGGATGTGCTCCCTGATTTAAACAATGGTATAATTTTACTATTTTTCATTAAATCAGGAAATACGCCACAGTCGATACATTGATTGAAAACTATGGCTAGTTCAGGTGCTACTACATTAATTATAGATTTTGTAATCTCAACAGAGTTACCCCAAAGATCGGCTGTTCTTTTAACATTAAGGGTATTAAAAGTTTTTATAATATCTATGTCACTTATATAACGGAATCTAAAATCATTATTACAACAATTTATATTTTTTTTCAATAATGATTCAGCAACAGAAGGGGACGAGTTTAATGATTTTGTGGTAGAGATTGGAATGTCAGTGAAGAATTTTTCAAAAGCAGTAGCTACTTCAATATCTGATGTAACAATCTTATTTTCAAAAGCAAGGTTATAGTCATTAGATTTTTGTTTTATTTTTCCAGTCTCCTTGTTGATTAAGTCCCAAGTTGTTTTTATTTTGTTAGTACTACTTTTTATTTTGGAACTTATATAATTACACTTTGCTACATGACAAATCTTTTTAAATAAATTGGAGTATTTTTTTACATACTGACAAAAAGTATCACTCTTATTATAATGTCTTTCCTCATACAATTCATAAAGCCTTTTTCTACTTTTACATATACCAATAGTAGCCTATTCACTGAAGGTTGCAGTTCCTGTAACTGAGATCTTTTTGGGGATAAAAGTAGAATTAAACTCTGTACAATATATTTCAAAAAAAGAATTGTACAGCTGGTTAGGATTGTCACTGAATAATAATAAGGGCAGTTTACTTAAAAGTTTATTTTTAAAGATCTCCAACCGACCTACAGTTTTAGGCACCACAGTAATAACTCGTTTTGACATATTTTTGCATTCTGTCTGAAAAGTAATTAACTGTCCACAATGATCAGAGTCTAGTTGATTAATCACCTGTTCAGTTTTTGGAATAATGTTTGTAAATATATTGTCTAGACATGTAGCTGAAGTGGCAGTTATCCTAGTTGGCTCCAAGAAAACATTTACGAGATTATAGGAATTGAACAAATTCCTAATCCTAAGACTTAAGGAAGACTCCTCTAACAAATTAACATTAAAGTCACCACATATAATTACACTTTTATTTAGTTTACAAATCTTTGCCAATACTTCATCCATGACATTTTCAAAACAATCATATAATGCCGCTGGTGGTCTGTATACACTCAATACAACAAGCTGCTCTAACTCCAAACAGGCTATCTCTATTATCCGTTCAACAGAGAGGCTCACAATATCTTTACGTTCTTTAAATGTAAATTGTTTATTAATTAATATTAATGAGCCACCATGAATGGCATTTTCTCTACAGAACGAACTACCCAACATATGATTATTGAAATTAAATATGAACTGATGGCTTTGAAGCCAGTGTTCTGTAATGCATAAAATGTCAATATTATTACAGTTCATAAATAATTCAATTTCAAGGGTTTTACTACAGATCCCCTGAATATTTTGATGTACCAGTTTAATAATCTTACATTTATTTATTGTATTATTAAAGCAAGAGGTTGTCTCTATTGTCTTAAGGTTTAATTTAAATGATTAAATGTCAAATTTTTCAGATTACTATAATCTAAGTCATGACTATTATGCTCAATAAAAGCATGTCTATTAGCCAAATTCTTGGCTGATATATTAAAATAATAAGATAGCATCATTGTGCCGAGGGCCAGTTGTGACCATCATCAATCTTCATTAGACTGCCTCGGTGGCGCAGTTGTAATGCGTACGCGTTACGACTACGGCTGACGCTGAGGTCTCGGGTTAGTACCTCGGGTCGAGTAAAAGTAATAATGAGTTTTTCTATTACAAATGCTCAGTACCTGGAGTCTGGAATTGTGCCCGGTATGGCGATAAGCTCGCCCGCTATCACATCATGGGACGGAGATACGCTCGGCGTAATGTGAGCGTACTGGTTACACCCCTTCGGAGATTACATGCAATAAAATCAATCAGACACTAAGTATGTACCTACAAAAATTTGTTACACATTTTATGACGTGACTTGTTCGTTGTAAGTAATTATTTAATCCTCATATCAAGACACGTACCTAAAACGTATGATTCATACAAGGATGTAAATAGCGACAAGATTATTTTAGGCTAAATTTAATTGTATTAGTCACTAGCATTTTCCCGCTTAGCAGTCTCTAGTCTAGCAGTCAGGTTAAACTAGGTGGTACAAGGTGGTGGGTCCCTCGTATGCGAGAGGCCGGCTGGGTTGGTACCACCGCTTTGTCTATTTCTGCCGCCAAGCAACAGTGTGTTGTGTTCCGGTTTGAAGGACATTGAAGCCAGTGAAATTACTGGGCATTATGAGACTTAACAACTTATGTCTCGGGTGGACGAGCGTAGTCCAGTGTCATGCAGTGCTTTGTTATTTAAAGTTCTGTGTGGCGTTGCTTCTGTTTATGAGCAGGCGTAACGTTTATCAACAGGCGAGCGACATGCTCGTTTCGTCATTCAATTTAATAAAAATACGGAAAACTTTTTTACGTACTATTTCGAATAGGACCGTAAAACAGGATATCTGGTCTTATGGTGACCCGCGCGCATGTTACTGCTCCGCTCCCATGTGTCATAGTGTGATATAAACATTAGGGAAGAAATTTTCTAAATGCTATTGTAAACGTCGCATAGTTTAGATGAACTAAGCGGACAGACATGTATATGAACATTGTTTTATACTTTGAGTCATTGAGCCACCCTGTAGATAGTTTTGTCTACAGCACAAATGGACCAGCTCAACCAGGTCATTAACACTGTCGCACAGAAAACCGGCGTAAAGTAGCAGATTGCTGCTGCGTTTCGTATGGTGAGTGAGATATCCGGAGAAGCAATTCCTCTCCCCTTCCCAATCCTTTAATTATCCCTTTCCTTTAAGGTCGACAATGCGCCCATGATCCTTTTGGTATTATGGGCGTGCATGGGCGGTGATCACTTACCATCCGGTGATCCACGTGCTCGTATACCAGGCTATGATATTAAAAAAAAGGTGAAAAATTAACAAACATCCAAACCCTACACTATTAGTAGAATTATAATTATCTTTTTTAATCAAATTATCATGATTATCAATCAAATTTCACAGTAAAAAGTTTCAAGACAAGATTGATTATAAATAACATACTGAAAAATACGATTAATTTATTGCTAGCATTTAATGTGTTATATCTATATATATAAAAGCGAAATACCACTGACTCACTGATTCATCACGATTTCTCAAAAACTACTGAAGCTGGGATCATGAAATTTGGTCAGATGATAGTTTGTGTAATGTAGACGTCAGCTAAGAACGGGTTTTTGGAAATTTACATTTTAAGGGGGTAAAAGAGGGGTTTGTTATATGCAACTTTTTTATGGAAGGGGATACGACTGTGAAATTAAGCGCAAACATTGCTTATTAAAAATAATGAAATGTGAGGGTCATATTTTTGGAAAATTCCACTTACAAAAGGGGGGGGGGTTGAACTTTGTATTGAACTTTTTTAATGGAACGGAATACGACTGTGAAACTATGCACGAACTTTGCTTATGACAATTAATGAAATATGTAATTCACATTTTCGCGAAATGTTATTTGGAAAAGGGGGGAGGAGGGGTTGAACTTACTCACTTACTCACTGATTAATCACGATTACTCAAAAACTACTTACCCTGGGCTAATACAATTTGGTCAGATGATAGTTTGTGTAATGGCGAGGCGTACTAAGAACGGATTTGTGGAAATTCATATTTTAGGGGGTAAAAGGGGGGTTTGAATGTTGTATGAAACTTTTTTATTGAACGGAATACGACTGTCAAATTAAGAACAAACATTGCTTATCATAAATGATGAAATATGTGATTCACATTTTTGTAAAATTCCACTTGCAAAAGGAGGGAAGGGGGGTTGAACTTAGTATGAAAGTATTTATTTTAACTTTTGAACAAATTGACTGATTGGGGTCATATTCACACCGTACATTTGTTTTGTGGAGACAATGGTTTATTACTTTAAATCATCACGCTACGACCTATGGGAGCGGAGCAGTAATCTATATATAAAGCTATGATCATGAAATTTGGTCAGATGGTAGTTTGTGTAATGTAAGGGGTCTGCTAAGAAAGGGTTTTTGGAAATTTACATATTAAGGGGTTAAAGGGGGGAATTTTCTATGAAAAGAAAAACGGATGTGAAATTGAGTACAAATATTACTTATTAAAAATAATGAGACTAGGTTTCATAAATTTGTAACATTCAACTCGCGAAAGGAGAGGGGGGGTGTTGAATTTTTGTATGTTTGTAGATCAATCATGTCTTAACGGCTGAATGGATTTGAGTAAAATTTAGCATACAGGTAGACCAAGACAAGAATTAGAACATAAGCAACTTTTATCCCAGAAAAAGACTTTTACGCGGGCGGAGCCGCGGGTAAATGCTAGTAAATAAATAAATGTTGGTATGTATGTTTGTTAGGCCGTGGTAAATAATACACTATGATGATGTGTATAATTGCAAGTTATATATTAAGGGAACATGGTTACAATCAATGAGGTCTTACACAGCGAATGGTAACTAGGCACATTGACAATAAACATAATTCTTTCTAAAACAATATAATAACATTTACCAATGAGTTCGTTATATCGACAATGTTGTTAGTTTATTGTGTGACTCATTGGTACATTGATAGCTCAGCGGGGAGTGGTATGGACTGTCGAGACGAAAGTCGCAGGTTCGAAACCAGCCCCAAGTGCATACACCTCTGACTTTTCTAAGTAATGTGTGTATTAATAGTTAATTATCACTTGCTTTAACGGTGAAGGAAACATCGTGAGGAAACCTGCATACCTGAGAAGTTCTTCATAAGAATTTCGAAGGTATGTGAAGTCTGCCAACCCGCATTAGGACAGCGTGGTGGACTAAGGCCTAACCCCTCTCAGTCAGTAGAGGAGGCCCGTGCCCAGCAGTGGGACGTATATAATACAGGGCTGGTATTATTATTATTATTGGTACATTGGTAGAAAAACCAAAAAAAAAATTAGGTTCTTGGGACTACTAGATGCATGTTATTATTTATTACGAATTATAGTATTGTTTTCATATCAATTCATTTGCCATTTCATGTTAACAATTTTCCAATAATTACTAATCAATTTGCCATAACCAATATTTGCGGCATCTTTAGTCATCACTCATAAGACATATAAAAGAAATGGATCAAATTATTTTATTATGACATATATGTATAAACCGCCTAGCTTTTGCTCACGGCTCTATTCACTTGAATATGGATTTCCAAGAAAAAAAATAGCCTATGTCCTAATCCAGATCTACCTGTGTGTAAAATTACATCCAAATCCAGTCAGCCATTATGGTGTGAACAATATTTTCTTTTCTTTCTTTCTGCCTGGCGTTTATTAAGGGTTGATCAATTATCTTTCTTTCTGCCTGGCCTTATTACAGCCCTAATGCCAGAGACCATCTTCTTGTACCATAAATTTGACAGTATTTAGTATTATATGGGGTAACTCACTCTCTGATCCCCACAATCCACAACAGAAAACAGCTTTCAACATTGCCTCCGGTATCAGCAGAGTGTATCACATGCTAGTAAGGTTGGCTTTGGGCTTAAGATGTTGGTGAGCCACTTACACTCCATCAATTTAGAAAATATTAATTTGAATTAACACTAACAATTTAATTATTATTAAACTAATAGGAAATTCACCATATTCAAGAGCTGATAGGATTTTCCGAAAGATTAGCCATACTTAACATCAATTTGCCAGGATACAGAAAACCGTGGACCATCATTCAAGTATACGCGCCCACCGAACAAGCTACCAAGGATACCACCAAAGACTTTTATAACAGTCTATCAGATATTGTAAGGAAATACTTCAACAACAATATCATAGTAATGGGTGACTTCAACGCCCAGGTTGGCACTAGAGAAGCTGGTGAAGAATCTATACTTGGACCGTATTGCCACGGGAAGAGAAGTAACAATGGAAATAAATTAATAGAATTTCTTTTACAAAATAACTTAACTCTGCTTAATTCAATATTTAAGAAAAAGCTCACGACCAAATGGACCTGGATATCTCCGGACGGAAACTACCGAAACGAAATCGATTTTATTATAACAAATAGAATGAAATACTTCAGCGACACTCATGTTATACAAAATTTAAATTTTAATACCAATCACCGCATGGTACGCTGTCGCCTTAACATGTGCCAGTCAAAAAAATCTAGAAATAACATAACTAACACAACAACGTCGACATCAGAACGCTATGGAAAAAATATTGACTCATCTATACTCGACCCGTTGCTAAAAATTGTCAACTCTGATGTAAGTGTTTTGGAAAAATATGATCATCTAGATAATAAATTATCACTATTGAGGAAAGTTAACGTTGTCAAGGATACAAACAAGCTTAGCGAAAAAACGAAAGCGTTGCTAGAACAAAGAAAAATACTCATATCAGACAAAAGAACAAGTAAAGCTAACCAAAACAGAATATCAAACCTCAGTAAGCAGATCCGGGAAAGCATAAGAAAAGACAGAAAAGCAAAAAGAACAAAGAAATTGGAAGAAGAAATAGAAAGAACAGGGGGAACCAAAAAAGCAATTAAAGAATTAAGGGATAACGTAAAAGAATGGATTCCTCACTTAAAAAACAAACGATCTAACCAAGTGACACAACGAAAAGAAATTCAAAATTTAGCAACAGACTACTTCAGAACTCTGTACTCTAATAACGAAACTGAAGAAATAGAAGTAAATAAAATACCCAATGACTATTATGAAGAAATACCGCCAATCCTCGAAGTAGAAGTACAGAAAGCAATTATTTCACAAAAATTAGAAAGAGCTCCAGGTCCAGACAACATACCAAATGAGTTGATGAGGGGTACGGTTAAAGAGATGAGTCCAATTTTGACTAAGATATTTAATGATATAATGTATACAGGTATAATTCCAAGCCAATGGGGAGAATCATATATTATTCTCCTGCACAAGAAAGGGGCCAAAGATCACATTGGTAATTACCGACCAATAAGCCTCATATCAAATGTCTATAAAGCTTTTGCAAAAATAATTTTACAAAGAATATCAAAAACACTAGAGGAAAACCAACCTATAGAACAAGCAGGCTTCAGAACAAACTACAGCACAATTGACCATATCCACACTATCAAACAAATTATGGAAAAATATAACGAATATCAGAAACCCATTTACATAGCTTTTATCGACTATTCTAAAGCATTCGATAGTCTAAACCACAATAGCATCTGGACAAGCCTAAGACAGCAAGGAGTACATAATACATACATAGAAACAATCAAAAATATCTACAGTAAAAGTAAAAGCCGCATCAAACTAGAATCGAAGGGCGACCCATTTCCCATAAATAGAGGTGTCAGACAAGGAGACCCATTATCTCCTAAGCTATTCAACGCTGTGCTGGAAAATATCTTTAGAAAAATAGACTGGGATAATTATGGCCTGAACATAAATGGCAGCCGTTTAAACCATTTGAGGTTCGCCGATGATTTAATTTTGCTAGAAGAAGATCCTAAGAAATTACAAGCTATGATACAAACTCTTGTTGACAAAAGCAAAGAAGTTGGATTAGAATTGAATGCAAGTAAAACTAAAATAATGACTAACTCAATAGAGGTTGATATAGAATTGGATGGCAACAGGTTCGAATACGTACGAGAGTATGTCTATCTGGGACAAATTATCTCTCCTAGTGATCTAATGTCCAAGGAAATAAATAAAAGAATATCTAGTGGCTGGAAAAAATTTTGGTCACTCAAAGAAATTATGAAATTATGAAACAACGAAATAAACACTTATATAAAAAAGAAGACCTTTAACACCTGTATCCTTCCCTGTATAACATATGGTTGCGAGACTTGGTCTCTCACCGAAAACCACCGAAAGAGACTAGCAGGGTGCCAACGGGCTATGGAGAGAAGTATGTTGGGAGTCAAACTAAGTGACAAGATTAAAAATACGGAAATTAGAAACAAAACCAAAGTTACGGACGTACTTGCTCGTATTAATCATTTGAAATGGTGTTGGACAGGACACATGCTCCGATGTAGATTAAGTAAATGGAGCAAGCAAGTTACTCTATGGTACCCAAGAGACGGCACTAGACGACAAGGACGTCCAATAAGAAGATGGGAGGATGAACTTCGCCTGACCTTGGGGCCATACTGGACAAGGGTGGCTACGGATAGAGTCCAATGGAGACAGTTGGAGGAGGCCTAACACTGAATTGAGGGATATATTATAGTACTGCTAAAAAAAAAAAAAAAAAAAAAAATCGGAAATAAAAGGCTTATTATTATATTATTATAATAGGAAATACAGTTAATACAGGAATTACAGTTTTACGGTAGGCAGCGGCCTAGCTGTGCTCTGGTATTGCTAAGGTCCATGGGTGGCGGTAACCACTTACCATCAGGTAAGCCCGCTCGTTTTAAAATAAAAATTTCATAAAAAAATGCATAGTGCTCATGATGAATCAAAGGACAAGTAGATGAACAGTATAGGCTGATTTGGATTATGCAATTAAATCTAATATTAATAAACTGTCAGCATACTATTTATTTTTAGCCCTCTATGAATTTAGGACTGTTAGAACTGATTGTTATTAAACCACACATATTAATTGAAGGCTTATCTCATTGAATGTTATCTTACAATGTTTCAAGAACCGATAACACGGACTATCTGTGATATTTTTTGACATTCACCAAAAGTACTAAATTAATACAACCTCCATGGCGCAGTGGGCGAGTAGCCAGCTGTGAAGCAAGAGGCCGTGGGTTTAATTCCCACACTGAGACAAATGATTGTGTGATCCACAAAAAATTGTTTCGGGTCTGGGTGTTGTGGGACCGCAAGTCCCTCGTAGTTGCTGATACCCACAATACAGGTTTACCTAGTGAAGGGTCAGGACTATGTGTGTAACTGTTGGGTGTATTTATTATTATTATGTATTACAATAACCTCATGCTATTTTATAGCATAGACCGGCAAACCAGCAAGTAGGTCACCTGATGGTAAGTGATCTCCACCGTGCATATACACCCACTACACCAGATAAATAATGGGTTCGTTGCCGACCTTAAAGGAAAGGGATAATAGGGTAGTTTCCTTTAATGAATTTTATACATTATTTTATAAGCAATAGAAAATGATACGCAAAAGAAACTCCTTTATTAAAACACAATCAAAATTGGTTCAGAAATGTGCCCGCAATTATGACTAAATGTTTGTATGAGGAAAAGTGGGTGCGTAGTAGGGATATCTCACTATCTCGCTTGCACGCGTGCATCATAATGAACATTTTACACAGTGACGTCAAAGGGTGCGTCGTCTGTCATTTGACAATTACCCCTTCTACTGGATTTGAATGGCTTCTAACTTATTTATTATTGGTCCGATTTATAAAATTCTTTCTGCAATAGATTTTGAGTAACGTAACTTATTGATTTAAATAATAAAAAAAATCTAGTCAACTACCCTAAGGGGATTTGGGCCTTCGGATATCTTACTCCATACGAAACGCAGCAGCAAGCCGCTACTTTATATCGGTTTTCTGTGAGACAGTCGTAACGACACGGAGGAGCCGGCCCATTCGTGCTGTAGACACAACTGTCTACATCGTAGTTCTACCATTCAAAAAATATCATGTGAACTTACCTGATTGTATTCTTTACTATTTTGATTGGATCCATATTTATCTTATGAATATTGAATCGTTATGGTGGTACGTCATCAAAATATATCCAGACTAAAGGGCACCGGTTAGGGTGAAATGGTTACAAAAACGTGAGCCGATCACCCGTCTGTGCAACCCGCAGGCGTCCCCACCATAAATACCATATAGGGCACCGGTTAGTGCATTCTTCGTGGAACTTAGTAGATAAATTTTTACTTTTACAAAGATACTATAATGCATAGTAACTAAATGTTTATATGGTTTTTTATAAGTGACTGTGTGATACATACATCATATTTCATACAGTAAATATGTACTAAAATATTTATCACCAAACCTAGTGTAAGTAGTTAAACAAAATACAAACTTGTGTAAATAATAAAATTATGACAGCGTAGATCTGTAGGTATCACTTAAGATTGATTCGATCATTTGACCTGATAGTATTGATGATTGCAATCATTAGTTTTGAATGATCTGGATCCCTATGATTAAATGTTGTATGGATCTCCGATCGATGGATCGCAAATTGATCGTGGCCATTGAATCATTGAACGACTTTTTGAAGCAACTTTTTAAGAACGACCTAATAATTTCCATGTCATGAATATCATATTGGTTTTCCTTTGATTGTTCCGTTGACAAATGAACAGGTTTGAAAGAAATATACATTTTATTTCAGGTTGCTGTTAATTCAGATCTCTAGTTACAATAACTAGCTACATGACCGATAACGGAATAACTAGTTTCAAGCTAAACCACGAACTTATAATTTTTGTGAGTTGTGATAGGTAACTTAGAAAGTAGCTACTCACTAAATATAATTTCGTAAGCAACTGCCGTACTTTTACGGCAGTTAGCGTATTAAACAAAGTTATCTATCTGTTACAGATAAATTTCAGAATTTGAAAAGAAACTAGTTACTAAAATCACACGGTTTCTAGTGACACGTTCCAATTCACTAACACACAATGTGTGTGCGTATGGGGCACACAATACACATGAATGGTCGATAAAATTATTAATTTATTAAAATCCGGATCCTGACAAAACAATACTTGAATGAACGGATTATTTAGAATGATTGATTCGACACAGGACTAGCAATGTCACACAGTGTTGCAACTTGCAATACATAATTTATTGAAAATTTATAGATAAAGTACCAGAAATTATTATAAGAAGTAGATCTCTAATCGTCCTTATTTCAGTATATTTTTCAGAGTATAAATTAACTAGTTTCAATCCCTTTATTTTTATTTCTTTTTAACAATAATATTAAAATCCCGCTCACTAATCATATATGTATAAAAGCGCCATCTGTGTTAATAAATTAAAACTGAATATCAAGTAAATACACAAGGCGGTCCAGAGATGTCTCTACCTGTACACTATTTTAGCAATTTTACTCAAGATGAAAATAACGCAATCTCTGATCTGAATATATTCTAGACTTCCTCAGATCACAGGAAACGACATAACCATTCAGATCTTCAACCACCAAAACGCTCTTAGATTGTGTACACTGCGAATGTTATCATCAAGGCGTCCAGAAGACTTCTTTCATCCATTCTGGGCAACCTACTTGCCATATGTAGGTATCTACCTAAGCTTTGATCGATTATTTTTTAATTTTTAGGTTGAAGTGACCACACAGAACTTTGAATTACAAAGCATTTCGTCACCCTGAGACATAGCTAGTTTAAGTCTCATAATGCTCAACAATTTCACTGGCTCCAATATCCTTCAAACCGAAATACAAAAGTTCTTATACAGTTGCTACTTGGCGGTGAAAATGGAAAAGGCGGCTGTACCAATCCAGACGTCTCTCCTTGGAGAGGAGGAGGACCCACTCTATATCAGTCATTAACCCTGCCCGATACTCTGGGTTTTTTTTTATTTCCTAGATGGGCAGACGAGCAGCAGGCCCACCTGATGGTAAGTAGTTACCGCCGCCCATGGACCTCAGCAATGCCAGAGCACAACCAAGCCGCTGCCTCCCGTAGGTTAGTTGTCCTACTGCGTTTCTCATCCAACGCTTCTAGAACACATCAGTGAGCTCTCGTATCGTCTGATGAGAGAGCCCATCTTCCACGTGGTGAAGAGGAACTTTGTTTGTAGGTATTCGCTCTTTTAGACGCGCCCGCACAGTGTGCGATAAACCAAGCCCACTTGCAAATTTAGGGCGATTAGCCTGGGCGTCATTCTGCGATGGCACCCTATCCGTACCAATACCATTCTTACCATACCATTATTGGGACGATATTGAGATAACCTAGGGGCGACCCGCTGTTTGAGCCTCATGACCCACAAAGGTAACCAAGTTACGCTATTGCCTTGTCCGTTAATCTGCAGTGTTTGTGTTTTTACAACAATTTAATTTTTGTAATAAAACTAATAAATTAAATTTTATTTGTTTATAAGCCACGCCTTTATTCCCGAAGGGTGGGAAAGAGGTGCCACTAGTGCTGCACTCATGTTTCGTCAAGCTTGTTTCCATCCCATGATGTGATAGCGGGGAGCTTATCGCATACCGGGCACGATTGCAGAGTCTGGGCTGATACTGAGCATTTCGTAATAGAAAAACCCAATAACACTTATACCCGACCCAAGGATCAAACCCTAGACCTCAGCGCAGCAGTCGTACCGTGTACGCATTACAACTGCACCCCCGAGACAGTCAAGATATCTTATAGATACTTTGTAAAATATTATTGGTAAAGCATTCCAAATTACGACAAGGCTTAATAAATATAAAATCATGACATTGCGTCTATTTTGACAGTCTTCGTGGCGTAGCGGGCTGCGAAGCGAGAGGCCGTGGGTTCGATTCCCGCACCCGAGACTAATGTTTGTATGATCCACAAATATTGATCTCAGGTAACAAATAGTGTTGTGGGACCGCAAGTCCCTCGTAGTTCCTGATACCCACGATACAGGTTAACCTAGTATGGGGTCAGGACTATGTGTGTGACTGCTGGGTGTATTTATTATTATTATTATTATATATACACCATATAAAATCATCACATTAATAAACAATTTAAACAAGATCAAACACTGGTCAATTAAACACACAAAACATGCCGCTATAATTTAAGATGGCGCTGCAAATCGGTGGAGCGCTCGTAATTATCGGCAGCATTACTCTTTGAGTATAATGTCTCATTGTTAATTGTTAGCCAGCGGATATCGGAGGCGGATCTCTTTGCTCCTGTCCGCGTTATCTCTGCGAGTAGCTGCAAGCTCCTGTCTGGTTAAGGAAGGCTGTTCATCGGTGGATTTGTTGATAGTGTGCTTTTAAGAGAAGAATTATGATGGACATTATTTTTTGAAAGGTTAAAGGGAACGTACACCAAAACTCGCCGCAAGAGCCCACCGCCCCGCGATCATCGAATTTTAGAATTCGTTGTGTGAAATTATAAGCAACCTCGCGCACCTATTTGCGCCATCGGAGCATCATGTGCCGCACATTGATGTCTGCGCAAAAAATAACTGTCAAATTCGAAAACTGCGGCGCGTGCGGCTTGTGTGATGGGTTCAGGTGTACGTTCGCCTTTAATCGTATTGCCACTTATTTTGTAGGTATCTAGGTACTGGTTAATTATTAAGGGGATAGGTAAATGTCCTCAATTATGTGCTGCTACCTATCTACCTAATTCAGTATACACGATTAATATACATAGCGTAGCAGTAACCCATAGCATCAGGTAGGCCTCCTGCTCGTCTGTCTATAGGGGCAATAAAAAAATGCATTAAAAGCTAAAAAATAAAATAAAATGCATAACATCGATTATTATGCGGTACCTAGCCTGGTTGTCAGTAGCCGCCCTTATTTGTTAGTTTTGCTTGCAATTAGCACTCGATGTAAATGTATTTAAGAATATCGCTAATATAAAATACCGATAATGAGCTGAGGTCTGTACAATCGAATTATTACTTAAGTTTTTTTAGGTTTTGGTCGGTGATAGCCGCCGACTGTATAAGTTCCTTCCTTGGGCAGTTTTTTCCTTTGCCTTGGATATAACAACAATCACATTTTAGGGTGGGCTGCAACATTCGGACGATAATATAGTTATTGTCACGACATAATTTCAAAAATGTTATCATTTATTTTTAGTACACATATAGTCATAGTATATGTCAAAATCATGTGTCAACCATGCTTGTTAAAAACTGTAACCGAGGAATGGTGTAATCCATTAAAAATATTGTTAGGAACTATAATTGAATTAAGTATAATAAATTATAAATTCGTAACTATTTTTTTTCTGCCTGGGGTTATCTCGTCTCAATATCAGAGTCCGCCTTCTCGTGCCATAGATTTGAAGATATTTGGTATTATATGGGGCGACTTGCTGTCTGACCTCCACAACTTGCAATAGGAACTAAGTTTCGCCATTCATTCATAACTATTATACCACAATATTTTGAGGGATTTATTCTTAACTATTTGGCCCTTGAAGCTTTGTCGAATCATCGAAAGATTCGTGTTTTTATAGGTACCTCATGGCTCATAATATTATTAATTACTTATCCTTATTTTGGATAGAATGTAGGACATTACACATACATAATCAGAAGGAATTCTGGTTGAATCTTTCTCATTGCAGTATTATTTAGAATATAAGCCACTTGGCCAGCAAACCGGTATGCATAACTAAGTAAAATAATACCAAAATGGGCAGCAATAAGAATTACTAACAGCATTATATACAGACTTCTCGATAAATTCTAATAATTGCCCAGTTTATTACCGGGTAATTGCGCGGGTAATGTATCGACGTATTCATCAGTGTTTGAATGAGGTTACAAATGAAGTATTAAAAGTAAGAGAAACGTTAAAGCGAGAGTATACTTCATCATAATTTTAAACCAACCTTTATAAACATAATTTACCAGAATAAAATAACTTTATGCCGACTGCCTCGGTGGCGCAGTTGTAATTCGTACACGGTATTATTGTGCTGACGTTTATGGTTTGATCCCTGTGTCAGGTAAAAGTGATATTGTTTTTCTATTACGAAGTTCTCAGTACCAGCCCGGAGTCTGGAATTGTGCCCGGTTAGGCGATAGTTTATCACATCATGGGACGAAAATAAGCTCGGCAAAATGTGGGTGTACTTACTAGTTACACCTCGGCCAACCCCTTCGGGGATTGTAGGCGTGAGTGCGTATGAATGTATGTATTTATGTAAGTAAAGAACTTTATGCCTACACTAAATAGCCGGGCAGATCTTGTTCTGCCATTTTCGATATGTGGGTTTGATAATTCCGTACGGTTTTTAGACCTCCCTACTTGCCAAATTTCAAAATTGTAAGTAATCAGAAATTCTCCTTTAAACCTATTTTGATGAGTTATATTACGAGTATCATAATGTGTGAAATTAGATAATTGGATGTTTTTGATTGCGTTGACTAGCAACTTGAATTTTTAACACCTCCAAAGGCCGTAGACCTTGTCGTCGACCGTCGACCTTGCCGTATTTGATATTATTTTCAACATCATACTTTTCCCCGTTCCTAATAAAAAGGGCTTTGACAAATGGACAGACGGATATAGACAGACGGACAACAAAGTGATCCCATATAGTAGCAACGCGCCCATGATTCTTCTGTTATTGTGGGCGTACATGGGCGGTGGAGACCACTTACCATCAGGCGACCCACTTGCTCGTTTGAAATCGATACAAAAAAACACTCCAGAGTCCAGAAAACTGTTCCAACAGCCATTAAAATAAATATCCATTAACCTTTTGAAGTCTATTACTGTAAAAAACATTTACGACTTAGCCTCTAGCCATAATACATTTCGACTTAATATTTTTGGGGAACTACAATCAGAGCCATGTTTCACAGAAATGATAATTGCACGTTTGGAAATACAACTTAATTTTAAAACCAAATAAAAATTTATGTAGAAATATGCGCAGAGGAGTAAATCACTGAGAAATAAAACAAGATGGATTCCCGCATCGGAAACAATTCGCAAGTATGTGATAGTAGTTAGTGTATGATCCGTATTTGTTGTTTTTTTTTGCAAACAACTGAATATTGAGTCGAGCCGTTTGCTAGCCTGATGGTACGCCTACTCTTAAATAGTATGTACTGAGTACATCAAATGATCCCTTCCTTATTTACAGTACAAATTACTAGTTTGACATTTTGGCAATAGAATTGTTTAAATTAAATTGTCAACGTGTTTGTAACTCTTAGGCCGAGTTTCTCAATGAGCTTTAATTGTATTTAGCCGCTAAACATGTTTACTTATGTCAAATTTTAATATTACGTTTCGTAAATCTTTGAGAAACTTGGCGTTAGACATGTGGAAGAATATTTAGCACATTTTGTTTAACTTCACGTTGTGCCTGTACCATTATCTGCCGAGATCGTGACTACGAAGTAAAAATATCAAAGAAATTCGCATCTGCGTGTTGTAGATCATAAAAAGTCAAATATCGCTGTAGGTGAAAAAACATTTAAAAGGTAAATCTGATGACTACTGTTCGAATCGGAACTAAACAGCCATTTTGTATGCAAAAGAAGCGTTTACATCGAATTGGCATAACGAAACGATAAAATAATAGCTCGTTTTGATTTCATATTGCAAAACTAATGATAAGGTTGGTTAATTGTCTGATTGTTGTTTAATTTGTTTATGAGAGAGTATGGAAATGAATGTATGAGGTTAAATTAGGAATAATACACACGGATTAATTTATAGCTCTTTTTTGACAGTTTATACAAATAATAAAATAATAATAATGTCAGCCCTGTATAATATACGTCCCACTGCTGAGCACGGGCCTCCTCTACTGAATGAGAGGGGTTTGGCCTTAGTTCACCACGCTGGCCTAATGCGGGTTGGCAGACTTCACATACCTTCGAAATTCTTATGAAGAACTTATCAGGTATGCAGGTTTCCTTACGACGTTTCCTTCACCGTTAAAGCAAGTGATAATTAACAATTAATACACACGTAACTTAGAAAAGTTAGAGGTGTATGCTCTTGGGGCTGATTTTGAGCTTGTGACTTTCGTCTCGACAGTTCGTACCACTCCCTACTGAGCTATCACAGCTATTATAGGTACAAAGTCGTTTATACAAAGTCGACGTTTTATCGTTGTATGATGTTGATCTGCATCAAGGTTACGTCAACAGGAAAGCTGAAATTGAATTTGGAACGAACCTTTTTATATACTACGACACTTCACAAACATGTGAAGTATACTAAAATTAATAAAACTTTTTGCGTGTTGTAATTTTAACATACGGGAAAAACAGACATAAAGTAGCAGCTTGCTGCTGCGTTTCGTACGGTGAGATAGATATCCGAAGGCCCAAATCCCCCTATCCTTCCCAATCCCTTTCCTTTAAGGTCGGCAACGCGCCCATAATTCTTTTAGTATTGTGGGCGCACATGGGCGGTAGAGACCACTTACCATCAGGTGACTCGCTTGCTATATCATAGCCGGCTTGTGCTATAAAAATAATCTTGAACACGGTAAAGTTGATTGTAGTGCCTACATGACAGAGTACCTTACTTGTATTTGATAATGTTTACACTTGCGTTTTTCGAATCCATAAGTATGACGAAATCCACGTTATTTAGAAACATAAGTTCATTCTATCAAGCCGTGAATGAGTAAGAGTTAAAAACATTATAATTAGTGTCTGGTACACTATGGTTTGAAATATAGTGGCAAGTAAAACCAACAATTATTTTAACTAGCAATAGCCGTTGGCATCTGCTTTACAATTAATAACTTGTTAGGCAATGTCTCGCTACCACAACCGACGGGACGTGGGTTACTGAACTAGCTACTCGTTGTTTCAAATCATCTGTAATTGTTAAACATTATGGTGGATGTAATTTCACAGAAAACCGGCGTAAAGTAGCAGTTTGCTGCTGCGTTTCGTACGGTGAGTGAGATATACGGAGGGCCAAATTCCCATCCTCTTTCCAACCCCTAACTTATGCCTTTCCTTTAAGGTCGGCAACGCGCCCATGATTATTTTAGTATTGTGGGCGTACATGGGCGGTAGAGATCTCTTACCATCAGGTGACCCACTTGCTTGTTTGCCGGCCTTTACTATAAAACAAAACGTTTATTTATTTGCTATCTGACGCTTACATCACCGAAGGTTTAACAGAGGTACAACTACTGCACCCGCGATTCCTTCAGCTTGTTTCCGTTCCATGATGTGATAATTTTATTTTATTAGCTTGAATGACGAGACGTGTAGGTCGCTCGCCTAATGGTAAGTGCCACGCGTGCCCATAAACAGAATCACCGCCACACAGAACTTTGAATTACAAAGCACTACATGGCACTGGATTGCGCTCTTAACCCTGAGACATACGTTGTTAAGTCTTATAATGCCCAGTAATTACACTGGCTTCAATGTCGTTCAAACCGGAACACAACAGAGCTCATACACTGTTGCTTGGCAGCAGAAGTAGACAATAATTGGGATGGCTGGAATTGTGCCTGGTAAGGCGACAGCCTCACATATCACATTATGGGACGGCGATAAGCTCGGCGAAATGTGGGTATACTGGTTACTTACTCCTCTGCCTACCCCTTCGGGGATTACAGGCGTGAGTGCGTATGTATATATGTATTTTCTCGGCATTAATGTAATCGAGTATTTAGGTTTGATTGAACAGCTTGAATACCCATTTTTAATACAGTAATACTCGATTTATCGGTTTTAATATGGTTTATCAACTTTATTTGCATCGAAAAACACACTTACATTAGCACGTGTAGGTGTTTGACCTCCTAAAATACGTACATATTACTTATCAAGCAGATATTTAGCGTCAATTACGAATCAAAAAGCGGTAATCGACAAAATTAAGTAACCACAAAAATCTCATAAAAGCGTACAACCAATAGTCGCGAATACAGCTTCATTAGAAATTCCAAGAATATTTTTATGTATATTGTATACATTTGATATACTAATAAAATTCATCTAGTTTTATGGATATATATGTTTCTTTGAAAGATAGTATGTTTTGGCTTAATTAAGGGACTTTATGAAGCCCTTTCATGTTTCGGAATAGCCGCCAACTGACATGTAGCGTATACGTATCCTACTAATATTTTAATGTGAAAGTTTGTTTGTACATACGCACGCCTGTAATCCCCGAAAGGGTATGCAGTGGTGTAAGCAGTACACCCACATTTCGCCGAGCGTATCTCCGTCCTATGATATCATAGGTGGCGAGCCTATCGCCATACCGGCCACAAGCTCCAGACTCCGGGCTGATACTGAGCATTTCGTAATAGAAAAACCCAATATCACTTATACCCGACCTGGGGATCGAACCCAAGACCTCAGGGTCAGCCTCAGTCGTAACGCGTACGCATTACAACTGCGCCACCGAGGCAGTGGAATGTTTTTTTATTATTTATGGCATAGGCCGGCAAACGAGCAAGTAGGTCACCTGATGGTAAGTGATCT
Organism: Mimas tiliae; assembly: GCA_905332985.1. Lineage (NCBI taxonomy): Eukaryota > Metazoa > Arthropoda > Insecta > Lepidoptera > Sphingidae > Mimas > Mimas tiliae. Next base: position 4,257,276 of record HG995248.1, on the reverse strand, counting down.
CCACCGCTCATGTACGCCCACAATACCAAAATCACTACTTTATTACGATGAATAAAAAGAATCAGGCAGAACATTGATGAATTCGAGATGTGGTGCTGAAGGCGTATGTTGCGGATACCCTGAGCCGCCAAGCGCCCCAATGCATCAATTCTTGCACAGCTCAGAATAAAACTCAGCCTATCTGCAATTTGTCGGCAGCACATTTTGACATACTGCGGCCAGTACGTAGAGATGAGAACTCGAAAAGCTGATCGTAATTGGCAACACGGAGGGCAAGAGCTCGAGGACGGGCCCTAATGAGATAGACCGATCAAGTAGAGGAGTCATCTTAATCCAAGTTCAGCTCGGTGGTCAGAAACGCTATGAGCAGAAACCGATGGAGGCAGACCGTTCCATCCAATGATGATCACAATCCTCAGACATGAGGGACCTACCAGAGAGAGAGAGAGAGAGATTACAACATCGATATGTTGCTTATTCGACAACAAAGTTTTTTTTTATGTCCTAGCAATGTAATCAGATTTAGTAGTACTACGGGGGTAATAATACATTTATCGTACACTACACCTTGCTTAATGTTGACCATAATATCTTTCTGTAATAGGTACGTTGTATAAAAAAGTCTGTATTTTCGAAAACAGTTTCGAAAGTGCTTACATTTTTTAAATTTGGCCCTAGCCTGACTACAATGAGTGGAAAATATAGGTATTTATCATGAACTAGGATATTGTGAAATGGCAACAACACAAAATTGTAATGAGAAACTGGACTTTTAAAGAATATATAACTTCAAGCATAACGTTGCTTCCACACAACTTAGAACATTGTCCGCCTACACAATAAGTACAAGTGGAGCCATGAAAAATACCATACCCTGCGGTGTTCGGCTCCCATTAATGAATTTATAATTTGCGTCGACCGGCAACAATTAGAGTGCGCTCCCGCATCGCCTCGGGAACGAATTTAAATGTTAAATCAGCCGTCATTCACGGGAACAACCCACCGGCCGCTATGGTTTCTATAAAGCGGTGGATCGACGTACCTATTAAACCGTGTTTGTATATGTATAAATAATTTTGTTGGTTAGAATTAAATTAATCAACACAATTGAAATTAATCAATAAAATTGAAATTAATCAATAGAATTGAAATGAATCAATAAAATTGAAATTAATCAATAAAATTGCATCAATTGTTATCGGTCCGTGATAAGCATGCCAAATTTCGAGTTAATCCGACGTTTTGGAGAGGTTCAAAATCATGTTCAAAGTTTCCGTTACATACATACGTATGAAGCTAATAAAAGGGTATTAAAATACAATGACATCTACTACACATAGCACGATATCTATATTAGGATCGAAGTCGATGTTCTCATCTTATTTCTGCAGTCAAGCAGCAGTGTTGTAGTCTTCGCCTCTTCGGTAATGCTCGAAGCTTGCGCGTGTGTCACTGTAAGTGCGGGCGTACACGGGCCGCTTGATCGGTTACGCGGTCTACGGCTGAAGTTTGTATGGTGACTATCGTGCTCGTCACCATGAACCGGGTTTATTAGTATATACGACCACAGTTTTAGAGTGGACGTACATAATTAAAGCAGTCATGAACAACCATTTCAAGTGGCAAATACAAAGCGAACTATAAACTTAAAGGCATATGCATATACTCACACGTACTGATGAAGTCCTCGCAACCATTAGAAGCGGTTGGGAAAGAAAAAGGTTATGATGAGTGATGTCAATGTGTGATATTTTAACTACTTAAGCGACCCGTGTGTGCCCGCTCTTACAGTGATACACGCGAAACCATTCAAGCGTTACCAGCAGAGCCCTAAAACCGCAGTTTTACTCGCCCGGCGCTTGGTGCATTTATATTGGCCATTTAAATTTTAGTATCGATGTAACGAACTCTTTTGTTCCTTCCGGCTACAGTTTATGTATTGAAATAACTACGTGGGCATGTAGGTGTTACGATGTCATGAGATATTAGACTTATTATTCCATCTACTTTCATTGCAACTCATATAATACGGGTTCCATTATTTTCTGTGTACTGAGATTTTATAACAACCAAGTTTCTTGACTGACGCTCAGAATTATCATAAATAACAAAATGTATATAACTATAGGATCTTATAATGCATCATTTTTTATCCCTTGAACAAAGGAGGAGATTCCCAATTCGACGCGTATATTCCTTTTTTTGTATTAAATCATATGATATGCATAACTCCGCCAAATGTTAACCGATTTGAATAATTATTTTTTCATTCGTAAGGGTATGGTTCAAAGTTGGTTCCATTTTAATATCTAGAATAAATTCCATCCCTACGAAGGTGAAATCGAGAATGAAAGATTAAAACTACGTAGTTTTTTTATGATTATTTCAATAAAAATAGTATATCAATTTAGGTATTTAACAAAAATAAACTTGTTCAAAGAAACAATTGTAGAGCTGAAAATAAAAATAAACAATTTTGAGTCGATGTTTTTTAACAAAAAAGAGCACCATCTCAAAATTTATACTGGACTATAAAAATAGAGAAAAACACATAATTAACCGGCGCTCTTAAAATTAGACTCGCACATAAAATAAACCAATAGTAAATTGGAGTACTTTATTATACACCCAAATAGAGTAGAAAACAGAAACTTTAAATTCCCCAATTCGACATCTCAGTAATTTCTCCATTAGACGATGTAGTTTCGGGAACGGGTACCAACCGTGCAGACTGCAGGCTTGCGTGTAGGAATGTGCCGATAGCGCCCCGGGCCCGGAACACAGCCGAAACCGGCGCGGCGCGTATGAAATACGCGTAATATCAGAAGCTGTTACGAGGATGGATGTAAAATATTTTGTGATAATATAAATTGACTTTTTTATTAGCATGAATAATGAAACGAGCAGAATGCCAATTCTCGTAATTTTAAATGTTCAAAATATCATTCCGATCTAGTCTCAGCGGCAATTGCAAATGGCATTCTCTTAAACCAATAATCAACGTCAAATGCACCTAGCATTAGCAGTAGCATTATACCGTTTTGGCTTCAGTCAACTTTTATTCTACATTCAATCTCATTACGATCTATGTTCACATTTGACGTTGATTATTGGTTAAGAGAATGCCATTTGCTACTTTCTTGACGCTGAGACTAGATCGGAATGATATTTTAAACATTTAAAATTACGAGAATAGGCCTGCTGGTCGCTCGCCTGGTGCTATGCGCCCCGGCTGCCCATAAACAGAAGTAACAACACACGAATCTTTGAATTACAAAGCAATGGCGCTGAACTGTGTTCGTCACTCCGAGATGTGTCTATGCTCCGAGACATAAATTGTTAAGTCTTATAATTCCCAGTAATTTTAATTACTTCAATTTCTTTCAAACCGAAATACAATAGTGCTTACACATTGCTGCTTGCCGGTAGAAAACTTCTGTGGTGATGAGGAAGCTGGCTGGATTCATACATACGCACTCACGCCTGTAATCCCCGAAGGGGTAGGCAGAGGTGTAACCAGTACACCCACATTTCGCCGGGCGTATTTCCGACCCTTATGTGATAGGGGGCGAGCCTATCGCCATACCGGGCTCTTACAATACAAATTCCAGACTCCGGGCTGATACTGAGCATATCGTAATAAAAAAACCCAATAGCACTTTACCCGACCCATTATCGAACTCGAGACCTCAGCGTTGACCTCAATCGTAACGCGTACGCATTACAACTGCGCCACCGAGGCAGTCATGGCTGGATTCATCATTGTTTATTCTGCAACTTGAATCATTATTTATTATAACTCTTTTTTATGTAACTTTTTTCCTATCTGACGTAGCTTTGAGAAGAAAGATTAGTAGAGTCAAAATTTTTCAATGCGAGATACTCTGTCTTTTCTTAAAGATTGTTGGCATTTTAAACAGAAATCAATTTCTTAGGAATCCCGTACCTCCATTTAATATCTTTTTTTTAAATCAATAATTCCTTGGGCGTGTCAGTGGGCCACCAATATTTTAAGCCAAAAGCCATCCTCACCTGCATATGGTACATTCTACTGATTAACGGACGAAGCAATGGTGATATTTGGTTATCGTTGCAAGTTATGAGGGTAGACGGTAGGTCAAAAAATACCAAATCTATCGTCAAAACATGATGGGAATGAGGACCATGCCATGAAAAAAGAAAGAATCAAGAGTCTTTCTTCCGGCATTAAATTTTCGGATAGTCAAATATAACATTGGATTATCATAATTCTACTTAAAACTCATTTTATTGCCAAAGACGCTGGCTGATTAATAACGGACACTTGCGTCAAAAAATGATTTTGCTCCTAGACCGTTACCCGCTAATGATTTATTTGCGTTATCCACTCAAAGCAATTTTTCACATAATTAAATATGGGCTATTGACCTTCTTTGCGTATCCTAATGCCTGGCAACTACATTTTATTACATTACTTTGAATTTTATGATGAACGTGTTAATAAATTGCTTTAATTTTTTTCTCTAATCTTTGCTTTCTATATATGAACAGCGGCAACCTTTTTGACGTTATCTGTGATGTTGTAAGTAATGATTAGAAATCACTTATCATGCTTTTGAGGTTTAATATTTCGTTGATAATTCAATACTCCTAATTATCACATATTCTGTGTGTTAATGTCATCCATCATGAATATCAGACATTTTGAGAGACTTTTTAGTTTTACATTCTCCATGGTATACACATATACATCTGTTTACTTTCCAACAAGTAAAAAATTATAATTTTATTGAACGTTGTTACTAATAACTCTCACATTTAATTCATATTTACCATTGAAATAAAACTAGTTTATACGGATTTTATCGCGGTTTAATTTTTCTTTAAGTAACATAAACTTTTCGAGACGACCTACGCCTCAGTCTCTCCCGTGACCCCTAAGCCTGAAAAGCTTTCGAAACGTCGAGTATAAAATAAAACTTAAACTGCGATAAAATCCGTATAAACTAGTTTTATTTCAATGTGCTATATTCGCGTAATCCTAAGAAATCATATTTACCACTTTACTCTTCTTCTTCCATGTGCCCAAATCCTAATCGCAGTGAGGTCGAACATGCTTTTTAACACTTTAACACAGTCATGCTACAGAAATATTTGCCTTGTAGCTTTTACGACCGGCCGCATGCCTGGCATCAACCCTTCTAGGGACCACTTTACTATACATAAAAATCATTTATCGTTAAAATTAATCAATAAATTTATGAATAAACCGTAGGGAAAATTATGTATGTAATTCTGATATTCCCAAATACGTATATTATAGATGTTGATTCTAATAAACATCTATAAAACGAGTATCTCTACAATTAGACGTATAAGATCATATTTCCCCAGTACACTATATGTCAGTACCCAAACCGCATGTCGCTTAACCATTGAATACGTCACATTTGACATCTAATTGACAGATAAAAAAATGAGTCGCGTCGACGTCGCCAGATGTCGCTGTGTTACAGATTACGCTCAGGTCGGCTTGGCTTTGGTCATAATCGCTTTTGGAATCATGTGTACCTTATTATTCGGAATTAATTAACTGACAAATCTTTGAGATGGAATATATGTGTTTATTTGGTTACACAAAATAATAATATAAAGTTATGTCATTAAAATTTAGGGAATATTTAAAAATAGAATAAGAAAATGAATATTTGTTTTATTTTGTATATTCCTGAAGTTTTATTTGTGTAAGCTCCTCTGGGGTATCAGAATGGTACTGGTATTGTATACTATATACAATATAATACGTGTATCCACGCTGATGATGACTTTTTTATCCAAAAAATTTATACAACATCTGAAAGTAGAATGCAGTCCAAATAGACTGGGACGTTATCTCTGTCGGTGGTTGCTAGAGTTACGTAACAATTTTACAACTTGAAGTTACTGGACTGCACTGCCTGAACTCGGAACGTAAAATACTGGAACGAGTAACTATGACAGGATTTTTACCATGGGTGAAAATCTCGCCACATCAACCGCTATCCAGTCGGGTACAAAAATATATCCGGTACCCACCAGCTCAAATATACATATGTAATATACATATTATATACGCAATCACGCCTATAATACCCAAAGGGGTAGGCAGTGGTGTAACGCCGACATATCGCCGAGCATATTTCCCCCGTGTGATAGGGGGCGATATCGTCAAACCGGGTACGATTCTAGACTCTGGATTGATACTGAGCATTTCGTAATAGAAAAACCCAATATCACTTACCCCGGGGATCGAACCCGACAGCTGTCGTACCGCGTACGCATTACAACTGCGCCACCGAGGCAGTCATACATATATATAATTACATAACAGATGAATATGGTAATTAACACCAAAACCATAACGCGAACAAAACATAAACCTATCCTATAAAGTCCGAACACATTTTAATCCGAAAAACAAAAGCACCGCATTATGCCGGTGTTATACCAACGCTACATCGATCCCGACACAAATTGAGTTGAATTTAATGATTATTAAGCCCCATAAGCCCCACGGACACATGATAGGATAAGTCTTCTTACTGTCCGTCCGGTGCGGGATCATCGGGAATGGAATGAGATATACGATGCGGCGTCACGGCGACGGACGTCGCGTTTTTTTAACTTTTTTCTGTAAAATGAAACAGAGTTTTTTGAGTGATAGAGCCTCGTTGTAGATAGTTTTATCTACAGCATGAATGACCCGGCTCGTCCGGGTTGTTACCACTGCCTCACAGAATACTGGTGTAAAGTAGCAGCTTACGTTTCGTACGGTGAGTGAGATATCTGGAGACCCAAATCACCTCCCCTTCCCAATCCCTTAATTATCCCTTTCCTTTAAGGTCGACAACGCGCCCATGATTATTTTGGTATTGTGGGTGTACATGGGTGGTGGAGATCATTTATCATCAGGTGACCCACTGGCTCGTTTGCTGGCTTTTGCCATAAAAACATACGTTCCTTTACGTGGATGAATAGTAAATTGGGATATAATAATTGTGAACTGGAAAAAACTGTTCTGTAATTGTTATTTACAGATTTGTGTATCAAGGAAAGAAAATATCGTAATGATGCAAGGAGTATCAGTATTACTTGAACACTATTTAAGTAATTTTTTGGAATATTTATTTTTATATTCATACTACATTTAAAAAATCTCCTTTGATTATATTTACGATAAAACGGCAACAAACGTATTCTATTAAATTTAAAATTATATAAATTAACTATATAGCTATAAATAAATTAGCAGTTTGTGTGGCATACAAAACGTTACGGGCTAAAACGATATACACACCCGTATGTTTTCACACCCGCTGTCTGTAAATACGGCACGGTAACAAAACAAAGAGTGAGATACTTCGGTTTTATGAATGATTTTACCGGGATCTATGCTTATTCATATTTTTCTTAATAAGAAACTAATATTACTTCAGAATACCGGTCAAATATTTTTGTCGCCCTGACATTTTATAGTTGATTTTACAAGATGTTATCTGAATGACTTGCAGGTTAGTATAGCGTTAACAACTGACAAGGGTCTTTATCGTTTAACAATAAAATTCAGAATTATATAAAATAGTAACTTACACTTTTCATACAATAAAATACCTTTTTTACTATAAAGTTAGATTGGATGTATAACGTAAACAACTACCTAATACGTACATTTATCTTCAGCCATAGAGAATAAAGTGTTTGAAGATATGCAAACTCTATATCAGCCATAAGTTACACAAGAAACGACATCAACGCGCACGAAAATTTAAATCTTTTTACCAACTTCAAATTGATGTATTCATAAAAGAATAAAGTCCTTTTACAAAGTCAATTGACCAATGGCGATATGTTGGCGCAAACAATAGAGACGGTTACGGTAAGGCACGCGCCTGCGCACGTAGGCCGGCCGGCCGAGGCCACGCCTTCGAAGCCCCGCCTCTTGTAAAATGGAACGATTTGGATGTTTTTTTTTTTATTTCAGCTGAAATTGTTTAGTCAAATGTTTGTGTGAAGTTATTATGTTCTGGAGTGAACCGTTTATACGATTATTTTATTTGTGTATAAATGTGATGGCATAAAATTGCTTAACAATATAAATTATGTTAATCTGTAGCTCCAGGCGAATAAGTTCTAAGTTTACTACATTTAAACAATAATAAAAAATAACCAGACTTTTTTACGGCAAAGCAAACTCGTATTAATTCCAAAGATCTCTTTCGAATCTATAGGGACTATAGAAGAAATATTTATTAGTTGGTAGGCCCAATCTCCGAGAGGCCGTCTGGGTTGGAACCCTTGTTTTTTTCTGCCCTCAAGCAGCAGTGCGTAAGCACTGATATATAACACTATGACTATGAAATATGTTATGTCTCGGAGTGGTAAGCGCAGTTCAATGTCATTCCGTACTTTGTAGTTCAAGATCCTTTGTGATGTTGCTTTTGTTTATGGCAGGCGTGGCGCATACGATCAGGCGAGCATCCTGCTCGTTTCTTCATTCAGACTAACAAAAAAACAAATATCTCCAAACTTGTAGACTCAAATCTTATTGCTATATTTATGCTATAATTAGAGAAAGGGATAATATGTAGTAGGGACTGCATGAGCCAGACTTGGCTTTAAAAACAACAAATATAATTTGTGAAATACAATTGTATAGGTTGTCACTGGAAATTATTCCTGAATTGAGTGTATCACCACTGATAATCATCTGATTAGGATTTGTTGGTTCTCCAATTTCTCAATTAATAACCACGTGATTCACATATTACCTCATAAAATATTACAATATAGATTTACAATAAAGGTCTTTAAACTATGGTTCGATTTATTCAAGTAGGTATCTATGATATTTAAAGCATTTTCTGCAATCTTCAATATCTTTTTGTATGGTAAATATTTTGTACAGCTTCTGACTACAAATATGTAGTCTATATTTATATTTTTTTAGATTCGTAAAAGCAGCCAAATCATTTTAAAATGACATTATGTCAATTGAAATAAAACTAGTTTATACGGATGTGTAATATTCGCGTAAACCTAAGAAATCACGACATTATGTCATGTTAATATTCATATTTTAAAAGTACTGTATAAATTTGTCTACTAATGACCATTCGACGTCAAAAGATGGTACATATTTCACGCGCGAAGATAGCTATATTGCGCTATCACAAACAAGAGACAAATGACGTAACTGCCGCGTACATGCAATGTATAATACATTTCAAAATGTATAACACACCGAATAAAGGCTAAATGGGATTGTGGTTAGCGGCAGGTTTTTGCAGGTCGTCGACATTTTTTACCTACGCGGCTGGTTATCGAAGAATGATGCCTAAGTTAAGAATGTAGAGTCTATTTTCGATTGTAGAGCATAAGTTTCAGTGATGTGGCTTGATGAGTCGGTAGGTTGTTTACAGTGTATTTTAATTGATGGTATGTGAATAACGAAAAATGTTTTCTTAACTTAAATTAGACAAAGGATTTTTGTGGTATCAGCCAGTGTCATAGCAAAAAGTAAAGTTAATAACTCTAGATCTTATTGCATTTTACCTATCGTAGTAAATTATGATTTAACTCCGTTTCCTAATAAAGTGAGGTATCAATTACTTTAACACATACGTAATTCCATGGTAATTTAAAAGTCTAGAAATATTTCTAAACGGAGTTAAATTATAATTTACTACGATAAGTAAAATGCAATAAGACCTAGAGTTATTAACTTCATTTTTGTGTATACAACAAACTAGCTTACAAGAAAAGTAGTTTTTTTTTATGTTAGCGTAATTATTGACAGCCTCCGTGGCGCAGTGGGCGAGTAGCGAAAGGCCACGGGTACGATTCTCGCACCGACACATATATTTGTGTGATCCACGAATATTTATTTCGGGTCTGGGTGTTTTCTCACCAGAGGGGCCGACCTCAGGCAGTCGGCCAGTCGTAAAAACTACAAGCCAAATCCTTCTGTAACATATTTTAAAAAGCATATTGCGCTCACCCCACTACGTGTGGGATTAGGGCAGGTTGAAGAAGATGCGCTATTATCATAAAAAAACCATGGCTGAAGTAGTTTCAAACAATCGAGAAAGACTGTTCAGATTTGAAGATATATTAATTTGACATCCCACAATTGTGTATGATTCGTACCTCTGTGCTTTAAAAATTTCATTAGCCTCCGTGGCGCAGTGGGCGAAGCGAGAGGGCATGGGTTCGATTCCCACACAAATCTTTGTGTGATCCATAAAAAAATGTTTCGGGTCTGGGTTTTGTGGGACCGCAAGTCCCTCATAGTTCCTGATACCCACGATACAGGTTTACCTAGTGTGGGGTCGGGACTATATGTGTGACAGTTGAGTATATTAAAACAAGACAAACAAAAATTTGCTTATAACTATACCTAGTATCCGTAATAATTGTCACAAATAAAAATCTCATAAAAGTATTGTGTCATAACTCTCCTGTTTTTCACGTCATCATAAATTAAGAGAATCGAGACTTAATTAAGTACAAATAAATTGAACACACAAAAACGAACACTATATTCCTTCAATTCATTACATGACTAAATAATCAAAGCGGTTCAAAGTCCTCACTCAATTTCACTTGATAGTTTTCTCATAATTTTTAAGTCAATACATTTAATTATATAAATTTGGTATTGTAGGTACTTTAAAATGTTATAAGACAGCAATTAATTGTATTTAAGTCTGAAAACATCTCGAAAATGTCGAATCAAAAACCATAGTATCTATAGATAACAAAGATAAAATTACAAGTTTCAGAGACAGGACCTTTGATCCCAATATAAACGCTTAATTAGTTATAAAAAGGACCATAATAAAAAATAGATCATAGACATACAAAATTAAAGCAGGTGGCATCAGGTGCGCGCGCACACTTCGCAACGACCCGCGCAGCTCTGACGGGCGGCGCACGACGTAGCAGGTGCCGCCTTTGGAGGGGAGCACCTTACTCTGCATCTTACAAATATACTTCAACACCTGACCAGCTCTTTATTACAAAGGAATAAGGTTCAGAGTCTGCTGCAATCTCACAGGATGGCTCTTGTAGGACTGTACTCCTCTCCTTTTTATCGAACAAAAAATGAACTGTAAACGCGATCGCGGCCGCGACTAAGGTCAATGTTAGCGCTTCCTTCAGTGCACGTTCAGAGAAGAACGCGTGCGCATCTTACGACGTAAGCGTGCCGTACCAACCCTGAGCGATATTGTACCGAGCGTAAACTTTTTTTGGTGCTTCGATGATTAGAGATAACGTGACATACGCAGTGATACGAGCTGACATTTCCAACGGACCATCGATCACGAGACATTTTTGTTGTGGACATTGATAATCAGTCGGACGTTTTTATTTTTTTATTACTCCTCATTAAGCGTGATGGACGAGGCGTTGGATGTTTTATGAACTGAAATTGAGTGGTTAATATGGAGACTCTAGTACTGATTCCTCAAGAGTTAAGCCTGGCGCTCAGGCCGGGCGGCGCCAGAGGCCGAGAGGCGTCGGTGAGCGTGTGGACTTCGGCTGAGCTGCCACGAGGGTCCTTGCTGTATCCCTTCCAGGGTACCATCAGGATTGACAAGCTTCACGTGTACACATACGTGCCAGACAGTGATGTGAGTACTAAAATAACTATACTTTCGTATTTGGTTACAAGTTGAAGGTTTACCTGCCGGGTTGTAATTATGCTATTATTAACATAGTTCATCATAATGAACACAGATGTAATAAACGATCAGCTGTTTTCCTTAGTTTACTGAAAATACCAATGCTAAGAATATGAATGCTAAGTCTTTGTGATATAGTTTTGTTCTCGATTAAAATAAATTATTTTTAAACATAAAAACAATACTTCTGTTTTGTTTGATATTTCGCGGAAAAAATTACAGTTTTTCGGTTATGGGTAATTATTGTATTATTACCCATAGCAATATTATTATTAGACAGCATATTTCATAAATGAATTGAAAGGAAGTGGATTGGCGCACATTATTTTTATGATAGTGATTTAATGTTCTTCAAAGTTTATGATTTCTTTTATATTGAATAATTGATTGAGTTTTCGCTTTAACTATAAAACACTCGTCAATAAAATGTTTTAAAATAAACTAGCTCTTTCGAGAATTTATGTGTGGATTTCTTTTAAATCTTAGTTATTAATGATGTATAATGAATAACAAACTAGATTAAGATGTTTTATAAACGAATTCATGTTTTTGCACACCTGTTTGTGCATGCATAATATTTAATTTTGTACTACGTATTAGGAATTATTAGTTATATTATACATACTATGCATTTATCGCGTATTTCCTATGTAAAAAACTAATTTAAACGAGTATATTCTAAAGCTTTGTATTTACAATTTAAGGTGAAATTCATTACGTATGTATACATATAACAATTTGGCAATTATCGTATTTTTGTTAATTTTGGAATATAACTTAATAATAACAAAAATTATAGTGATTTCTTATTTTTACGTGTATATTGAAATAAAACTATATAATTCATCGCGTTCTTGGCGTTATATAAGGGCTGTAACCCGAAATGTCCGGAGTTCGATAGTCAGGGCACGCAAAACTTCATGAATATATTAAATTTGTTCGAAAGTAGCTACCGTAAAAAAGTCGACTTCAGGCACGCGGGCGGTAAAAACTAAGCCAATTCTTTCTTCAACTTCTGTAAAAGCAGATTAGGATATTAATAATGGAAGTATAAATAATCAAACATCCAAACCAAATGCAGTATACAGTATATATTTTATACCTTAATGTCCCGGTTGAAGGAAGAAGTATAACAAAGTTGATTGAATGGTTGCTTTATTAGACTCATTGCAGCCTAGTTGCTAATTATGAAGTCTATATCTTGAATACATTTTCACATACATTCCTAGGTATGCTCAAAATAAGTTTAGGGTGTAAAATTCTCTAAAGTAATTTACGTGTTAAAAAACCTTTATAAAAACGGACCTATCAACATTGCATTTGACATGAATCAAGCAATTTAATCCGGGACTTTAAGCTCTCAGGCAGTATGGATGGCCTTAGAATACATTTTAATATGACACTATATATACATACGTAAATATTTGTGATTGTACTTAATTGTTGGTCAAAAAATAAATAGCATACATTATAATTCAGGACAAACATAACAATTATACATAAATCCATACTAATACTATAAATGCGAAACAGCTAAAATACTATAATCCGTCACATTTAAAGTATGCAGCTCAGTCCTGTATGATTTACGCCATTGTTGTTTCTTGATTTGTTATATTAACACCCGATTTCTAAAAGGCTGATCAAATCAACATTCAACTAACAGAACTTAGATTTTGACACCGCTGTCAAATCAATTCGAGTTGCTGAAACGTTATTTAGTGAAAACAGTAATAATATTTGATGTCTCTTTTGTTATCTAATATGTGAGTCAAACCAAAGGTGTTGACCACGCTTCTAGCAACCCAATTTCGACTTGAAATGATATTTGACATTTGGTTAGTTAATTTTACATTGATCAGCCTTTCAGAAACCGGGCGTAAGACTTATTTTTAATGGGAATACATCATATACCATATTAATAGTATTATTACCATAATCAGATAATCAAAATATACACACTATTTATTATTATCTAACCATGTATATTTGTTAATACTAATAATCGTCTATTAAATTTTATAACCATATACTCGTATGTAATTAAATCTATTGATTTTACATATAATTTAATTTAATTTTTATATCCGTGTAAGACTCGAGATGGTTGAATGCACCTGTAATGGCAGTGCACATTGTCCATTGCATTATAATAATATATTTTTCCAATGTATTGTATAACTGTCGATGGTGTGTCTTATTAAATAAATAAATAAATAATAGACATTACCCAGACTTCTAAATGTAAATTAATTAATCAATAAACACAGTCGCTGTTTATCATCTAGGCTGTACAATTGCCTCATGCATTTAGAAATCACATTCAGCCGTGTCCATTTTTGCGTCTAGATTCACTGTAGTAATTGACAAAATCAACACGCGCGGTCCATCATTGGAGAAGTTGTTTGTTTTTTTGACACTAGTTCTACATATCTTTGTAGCAGAGGCTGGTAAACGTGCAAGTGGTTCACCTGATGGTAAGTGATCTCCACCGCCCATAAACAGGCGCGCCGAATTTCGCATGTGATGTATTGTGATGCATTCGCAAATGTTTGTCATAATGTTGATAGTCCTAACACCTTTTGGCATAAAGTTTTTTGCATAATTGTTACTTGGCATAACTGTTTCTAGACATAATATTTTCATTGTCATAAGTATCACTTGCCCTAAATTTTTTTTGGCATAACTTTAGCTGACATAAAATTTTAATAGGTTAACGTGCGGCGGGGTGGCCTTGTTGTCGAGATTTATGGTATAAAAACTATATAAATAATAATACCTTATAGTCACACACTTAGTCTTTACCCCACACTATGTGTACCTGTATCATGCGTCATCAGCATCTAAGAGCGACTTACTGTCCCACAACACCCAGACCCGAAACAAATATTTGTGGATCACACAAACATTTGTCTTGTCATTTATATTTATCATAATAACCCAATACTATTAATTAATTATCCGCTCATACATCGGACTTATTAAAAAAATCACATCATCCGAATTGTTTGAAAATATGAGAAAACATAATTTAACCTTCCATTTATAACAACATTGAAGATTCCAATGACGTCTTCTACATCGTGTGAATCTTCCAGTAATGTCATTCAGTTATGATACAAATAAAACAAATTAGACAGCCTCCGTGGCGCAGTAGGCAAATAGCCGGCTGCGAAGCGTGAGGCCGTGGGTTCGATTCCCACACCGAGACAAATGTTTGTCTAATCCACAATTGTTTCGTGTCTGGGTGTTGTGGGACCGCAAGTCCCTCGTAGTTCCCGATACCCACGATACAGGTTAACCTAGTGTGGAGTCGGGACTATGTGTGTGACTGTTGGGTGTATTTATTATTATTATTATTTATTAAATGTTTCATACTTCGTTACACAGGATATGGAGATGTGGTTAATATAATGCTAAGTAAAAAATAATGTCACAGGATGGTTAAAAATATTATTTTAAATCTTAATTTTCAATCTACCGAAGATTTTGTTTTAATTCATTTATTGTTATCTCAAATAGCCGATAAACGAGTAAGTGAGTCATTTGATAATAATTTAATGTGTATATGATAAGTAAGTGAGCGATCTTGAATGCGTCTCCATCCTTGCGGAACTGTATTTTTTTTATTAGCTTGAGTGACCAAACAAGCAGGTCTCACGCCTGATGGTAAAAACAACACCCCACAAACTTTGTATTACAAAGCACTGGACTGCGCTCGTCACCCCGAGACATAGTTGTTAAGTCTCATAATGCCCAGTAATTTCACTGGCTTCCATATCCTTATAGACAGAAGAAGTTATATAACAGAAGCACAACAGTGCTTACACATTACTGTTTGGCGGCACAAATAGACAAAGCGGTGGTACCAAGCCAGACGGCCTCTTGTATACGAGGGACCTACCACCTTTTTTGGCCTTATTCCATCCTCACCATTCCTTAACAGAACCACGCGTGCTAGCCTGCAGACCCACAGCTTCGTGATCTTCTCCATCTCGGGTCAAGCAAAGAGGTTCGCAAAATCTTACTTCTGTCGGACCATAAAGCTGTGGAATAGTTTGCCAGCACACGTGTTCCTCCTCCCTTCATTCTACAAGATGGGATCCTTTAAACGGAGTGTGAAGAACAAATTAGACAGGCCGGCATAATTCTGCCGACCTATGATAGATAAAATGTCTGTCGTTGGTCGACTCTATTCTTGGATTGCGCTACACTTACCATCAGGTGTAGCGTAGTCACTTTGCCAAGCCAGGATAAAATAACTGGTTTGGGAGAGGGAAGGTCTTTCAAATTATGACAATATTACAATAATAATCTAACAACTATTAACCATAATCACCCATTCTTTAGCTATAATCTTCTAAATCTAGCAATTATGTTGTTAATGTTTGGAATTAATTCAAATTTTATGAATAATAATCGAATGATTTCAAAGTTTATCTTTATATTTAATGAAATCGAGCTCATCACGTGGACAGTGTGTGAATTTTGTTAATTTTTCTTTGAATGGTAATTTGATGAATTCAATTAAATACCGCCAAAATCGTGATACATATGATATCATAACCATAGTTACTAAACAAAAAACTTATAATTCAAACATATCACCGAATTTTGACTTTGAGAAAGAACCTTTACATGATAATAGTTTAAGTTAAATACGTTTTAATGTTAGTAGCCATTATTCAATTTTATAATTTGATAATTCCAAATATAGGTGCCAAATAACACGCGTTGATGTCTTTTGCTTCAGAACACTGAAACAATTTTTAAGTCTGTTTTGTTTCGTTAATTTGCAAATTTCATAAAGTTTAACATTCCATAATTCCATTCCACATAGCCCAAGGCGTTTGTAATTCAAATACAAATATAGAAACTCTAGATGGTTGAAAACCGCAGGTTGAGACGCACCGTCTCTCACGTACAGACTCGGTTATCAACAAGATGATGGTTTTTACAAACAATCGTACAAAAACTGTATCATAATCAACCGCATGATTGTTTGCTTTCCGTTCCAGGACAAGAGCTGTTACGTGTTCCCATTGATTTCAATATTGTTTGATAGTTTAGATCATTATAGGAGAGATATTGGGGGTGTGTTCTTGTATCAGCTAAGCTATCTTAAGTATATATAATTTACGATATTGTGTTTGTTTTCTATAATAAATATGTTAATGATACAATAAGTAAAAATATATTCAAGAATGAAGGTTGAAAAATAACTAATTATTAGAGACTCTCATACAATGCTGTTAACTAATTCAAAACATATGACATTTTTACAGGCCATGAGCAAATACTTCATTAGAGCTGCGCTTGTTGTGATATTTTTTTTACAAAAATAATAGAGTGGCAAAGAGTTGAAGAACACACATTTTTTCATAACGTGGTGTTAATTTAAAAACCGAGTAAAAATACTGACGCTATACTATACTATACTATTAGCCCGTATTGTATGTACATGTTGTACGGGTCTTCTCTACTGAATGATTGGGGTTAGGCCTTAGTGCACCACACTGGCCTAATATGGGTTGGCAAACTTCACATACCTTCGACATTTTAAGGAGAACTTCTCTGGTATATAGGTTTCCTCACAATGTTTTTTTCATCGTCAGTGCAAGCGATAATTATCAATTAATACACCGTAACTTACAAAAGCCAAGAGAGATTTTCGAACCTGTGACTTTCATCTCGAGGATCAGCACCAGTTCTCGCTGAGCTACTTATTATTATTTTATGAATTTTCAGCGTTTTATTGCTTTGGGTGAACGATTAACATATTATATGTAATGTGGATTTTTTATCAAAGTATTAACTAAGTAGTTCATTCATAATCTACTAGTTTTTATAGCATGGCAAAGTACAATGCACTTGATGTGGTCAACTGCCATCAAAGTATCTTCAAATTATAAATGTTGCTCGTTTCTTTAGTCAGTTATGCATTATTAGGAAAAATTAAACCACATTTATCTCATGCCGTTGGACATAAATAAACCGACGCTTATATATATCGCCGTAGGGATAGGTAGTAATGCAACTAGAGCTTGGCTCACATGCTTATTTCCGTCCCATGATGTGATAGCCATATCTGACCCCGGACAGTAATATTCATGTCTGTTTGTAAAATCAAAAATTTTACTTATTTTTTTATTGGCGTAGCTGGGCATTGAACAAAGGATGTTACACAATCCTGCCACTACTAAAATTAGGCA
The DNA here is from genome assembly GCA_905332985.1 of Mimas tiliae. Taxonomy (NCBI): domain Eukaryota; kingdom Metazoa; phylum Arthropoda; class Insecta; order Lepidoptera; family Sphingidae; genus Mimas; species Mimas tiliae. The sequence goes on along the minus strand of HG995248.1, from coordinate 4,239,362 downwards.
GTTGACGATTACGTTGAAAAACATATTATCTATACTAATATTATAAAGAGGAAATATTTGTATTTTTGTATGTAACAAATAAACTTAAAAACTACTGGACCGATTTCAAAAATTCTTTTGCCGTTAGAAAGCTACATTATCACTGAGTAACATAGGCTACTTTTTATCCCGGAAAAGGCCACTCACGTGGGCGGAGCCGTGAGCAAAGGCTAGTTTGCTTTATAGTAGCGCATAAGCATGCTAATCACAATATACTATAATCGGCTCGTGTTAGAAACATTCTTGTAGACACTGTTAGTGTAGGCAACTTATTACGTAAAAGCACGTCAAGGGTAGTTAGGCTAAAGCCTCTTTTAGATGGAAACATTTTCTCGTAAAATACAGACAGGAGTATTATAGAAAAGTGTCGCTTACGTGAAGATTTTGTATTCAAATTGCATGATGCGGCATGCTGGATAATAGATCTCTGTTAAATCATTGCCTCGGTCGTGCGATGAACTTTTAATACTTTGTTTCTCATAGGGGTAGACAACAGATTTCCACTTCTAATCTAGATAAAACTTATTTGTTAACTCAGATTTTACTCAACGCAAATAATGTAACAAAAGGTAAAAATTGTATGACAGCTTTAGAAAGATATTCGAGTAGAGAACTCGGAAGGAAACAGTTCATTTCGACCATTTCATAAACTAATCAGTGTTTTTTGTACTCGATCAATAATTACGGCACCTTAGGCGTTTGTGCCGGATGTTATCGAATTTAAATTTAGTTATGGTGTATATCGTATGCACAAATATAAACTTTCACCACAATGAACTGGTTTGAAGCGAGCGCAATCGGGTGCGGTGTGTTGTATAAAAAAGCGAGATCGCAATGCGCGTGCGCCGGTCTTTATCCGCTCGGCTCTATTTGAATTGGTCCTTTTTGATTTATTGTTTTTTTTTTATAGAGAGATAACAAGGACGAGGGTAAAATTGGTAGTTTTGAAGTAAAATAATCCTTTTTCCACCTGCTCTGATCCCACTCGTAGTAGGGTTGACGCAACACGCCTTCAACACTTTTTACAGAAACATTGGGCTTGTAGATTTTACGACCGGCCGTCTAACGTTAACCCCTCTGGGGTGAATAAAATAATGAAATATAATAATTAAAAAAACCTTAAACTTTACTTAATTTTTTATCTGTCTGTATAAAGATGATGTCCAGTATAAATCTACAAAACGCAGACTTATACTGTAGATAATTTGGCTCAGGCTAAAACCCCCTATCGTTTATACATACATACATAGACTCACGCCTGTTTTCGTTTATACATTATACAAATAAATTATTATAAACAGGCGAGCGATAGTTTATCACTGGAAAATATTATAATTTGAATTGCTAAAACATTCGTCAAATAAATTATTAAATACTCAAGCAAAATCGGACAAAATATCAAAAAGATTCCAAAATTATTCAATTTTTGAGTACGGAAGTCTATAAATAGTCATTTCGCAGATATCAATTTCTCTTACGACATTCAATCATGAAGCCTGTTTAATTCAATTAAAATACTTTCTAAAAAACATTAAATGGAAAAATCCAAAGCGTACAGCGGCACGCACCGTTCAGCAACACGATCGGGGTGCAAGTACTCGAGTAGAAGGTAAAAAAAAGTCATCCACAGTATGAAAGGTATCTTTCGATAGTTGTACTTATGGTTGTTGTTCAAAACGTTCGCTTTTTCTCCATCACTGCTTATTGAAATGTATTTTATGATTTCCTCTCCACTAACAGAACGGTTTCCGTTTACGTGCTTCGACTTGAGTTTTTCTTTAAATTCCTAATGATTATGTGTGACGTGAACAATTATTTTATGCCTAATATTATTATGTGATAATATCTTAGATATAATCTTAGGGAAACTTAGCTTTCGATGTTGAGTTTTGAGCTTTTTGATGATTTAGGCTATAGTGAAATAAAATATTTCATCCAATTGGCAGTCTATTATTAAGATTTTTTTAGCTCAGATTATAACAATATTTTGAGAACAATCGAGATCGACGACTAAAGTTTCGCGACACGGGAAAGATATGGCCTCAAAATTGTAATGATTTTCAATCAGAGTACTTGATAATACCAAATACATCTATATATAAAGTGATCCAACATCAGAATCAGTTTTATATATATATAAATATAATCATATGTTTGTATTTTTTATGAATTTTACTGATTCTGCGCACAACAATCGACATTTCTATTATCACCATTCTAATGATTAATTTAACTTCGTTAGACGTTCATTGGGTTAAAGATATCTAATTGTGTCTTAAAATGCAAGATAAAGTAATAAATATTATTAATGGAATATAGACATCACCTCAGTTTCGTAAGATCTTGGGTTCAATTCGTGCTACCAACGCATACTGGGTAAGCGTGTCCCATGTAGTGTATATAAACGGTGCTAATCATTTATTACTATTTTTGGGCCTCCGGTTATTAGACTGATGTAACGATTCGTTAATTTTCATCCTAACTTTAGTCTATCTTCACCCTTCAACAAGCTTGCATAGTAAGCAAAAAGTGTACCAATATTTGCGTGGTTTTCTGAGGCTGATGAAGCATTCAAGGTACTTAAAAAGGTGTATTCGCACTGCACGTATAGTTTCCTGCTGTACGAACCACTTCAGTAAACCTACAACTTCTTTTCGGTTTTCGGTGAGACAGTAGTTACACACCAGTTAAGTCAGTCAATTCGTCCGTGGCTCTACCATATTATTGACAAAGAGAAAGAAAAATTTAATCAAAATAGATTAGCACCCATAATAGACTCATCTCAGCTGTCATTCTGCAGCGTATAAGTAACAACGCCGATTTTCATCTGAACCCAATAGTGATTTAATCCTTGTTTTTAAATAATCATAACATTAAAATAAGTACATACATACATACATACATACGCACTCACGCCTGAAATCCCCGAAGGGGTAGGCAGAAGTGTAACCAGTACACCCACATTTCGCCGAGCGTATCTCCGTCCCTTATGTGATAGAGGGCGAGCCTATCGCCATACCGGGCACAAATTCCAGACTCCGGGCTGATACTGAGCATTTCGTAATAGAAAAACCCAATACCACTTTACCCTACCCGGGGATCGAACCCGAGACCTCAGTCTTGGCCGCAATCGTAACGCGTACGCCTTACAACTGCGCCACCGAGGCAGTCAAAATAATTTAAAAATAATAATTTAAAGGCATTAAAATAAGTGTAAGAGAAAATAACATAAAATACATAAGATCCAACAAATAAAATAAATATATTAAATATATTTACCGCCATCCGCTTGTAACCCATACCACATAAGCTACTAGCTTTTTGTGTTTTCTAACGCACGCGCCGCTATTCACCATTGTTCCACACAAGAGTCTAATTACGATTGTTTTGACAACTACCATTTATAACTACGTTTATAATATCTAGTTTTATTGGAGCGAAACTCTTTTATTAGAAATTGGCTACTAATAAATCAAATTCATCGTATAAAGAAGAGGTATCTTTGAAGCAGTAAGCGAAAATAAATAAGTTGGTATGTTTCATACATTATATTCATATAGTGGCGATGGTCTGGAGGAGAGTGTTTCGGACTGACAAGGCAGTCGCGGCTTCGAAACCAGCTCCATGACACACATCTCTGACTTTTCGAAGCTACGTGTGTATTTATTGTGAATTATCACTCGCCTTAACGCTGAAAGAAAAAAATAGTAAGGAAACCTGCATACTTTGGTAATGCCCATCGAAATAAGATGACAAGGAATGTAACCCAAGTAAAAAATTACCCCACAAAACTATGTGCACGGGGGCGGGGCCATAAAAGTCTGTGCATAATAATCTCTAGTTGACACTTGATACGTCTATTTTTTGTGCGGTATATCGGTCTTGAAATTTAATATTTAGACATTAACTTTTATGAAATTGATTTTTAACGTTCATTTATTTTTGTTGCGTGTATGAGTGTTACGTGTGATTTTACCTTTGCATGTCTAAGTAAATGGAGCCGTACTCCTACGCAAGTAACTAGTACTAGATCCTTCGTATGCGAGAGGCCATCTGGATTGCTACCACCAATTTGTCTATTTCTGCCGCCAAGCAGCAGTGTGTAAGCAGGGTTGTGTTTCGGTTTGAATCCAGTGAAATTACTGGACATTTTTTTTTTTTTTTATAATGGGGGGACTCCCCCCCGGCTGCTCCCTCTGATACTTTTAATTCAGAGTATGTCTACCTGATTAATGCACATACCTTTATTTAAAAATTCATGATCTAAAAAAAAAGAAATATAATTTGAATTTTACATCTTTTAGGATGCCTATAATAAAAAATCTAACTCTAACATACATTAGACATACTATAATACGATGTTTATCTGATTTATTAAAATTTTACAATAATACAGTCTTAAAAGTAGCGTGTCTTCATCACAAAAAACCGGCTTTTCAGTGGCAACTAGAAACATATAATCTTATATTACATACTGTAGTTGCCCTTTCTATTTGTTCCGTTTCACAACACTACACGCTAATTGCTTACAAAATTTTAAGAATTTAGATCTATTTACATCATCTTCCAACATACCGCTCAGATTATCTTTTCTTACAATCTTGTCAATCTCTATTTCAAGATTAGTTCGTTGATACAGGTATATTGGGCATTCAGTCAACACGTGAACCACGTCTTCTGTGGCCGCTGGGTCACAGATGCATGAGGGGCTCTCCTTGCACTTGAAGCGATTCAAATACTCGGAGAATCCCCCATGGCCCGTAAAGACTTGCGTGAGGACCGGGTCCATCGGCATCTTCTTGATCACTTTATGGGCTACCCATAAAGTGATCAAGAAGATGCCCATAAAGTGATCAATTACTGGACATTAACTTAACAACTTATGTCTCGAAGTGACGAGCACAGTTCATGCAGTGCTCTGAAATTCAAAGTTCTCTATAATACCATCAGGCGAGTGACCTGCTCGTCTCGTCATTAATGGTAATAAAAAAAAAAACAACAGCTACTTTGCGACGACATTTCTCGGATTCGGTTTGGATGCACTAAGGTCAGTAAGTCTTAGCATATCTTTGGTTTTCAATAACCTAACAATGCTCCAATGAATACGCTTCCGAACTGCGAAAAAATTACACGGTTCATTGCCCGGACAATGAGAGAAAAACTTAGTGATGCAATGGGTTGCGTCGCAGGTGAAACAGCTAATTAACTAAGGTATGAATGAACTTTCGCTTTTGTGTTCAAACAATGCGCTGACACTCTCATCGTGATAATGTAAGCCGTTTTTATTTCTTACGCTGCCGGCCAATAGTGTATTGACTCGTCTGACTTATTGACGTTATTTGTGGTTCATACCTTTTTTGCAGTTTTCTTTTTTCTGTTGTATAGGCCGGCAAACGAGCAAGTGGAACACCTGATGGCAAACGAGCAAGTGGAACACCTGATGGTAAATGATCTCGATCGCCCATGTATGCCTACAATACCAATAGAGTCATGGGCGCGTTGCCGACCTTAAAGGAAAGGGATAATTATGCTGCTGCGTTTCGTACGGTGAGCGTACATGGGCGGTGGAGATCACTTACCATCAGGTGACCCAATTTGCCGGCCTATGCCATAAAAAAGATTTTCTAAACAGCCCGTCTAGTAGTATAAATTAAAGTGTTTGATTAATTCAACCAGTTGAAACAACGGTACATCTCATGGTCATATCAATAAAATCCAAATCCATTATTTAAAGAACATATGGACAACACGTGTTACGGGTCAGAAAGACCACCACTAATATAACCATCGTTCAAAAATCTCATTACAAATTCATATACACATTATAATTAAAATAGCTCATGAGCTTTGGTAATTACTGGCAACGGTTTAATTGATAGAGTACGGTCGAAAAATGATTTATTTGAATATACGCTATGTACCGTACTGTATCTTGTGATAAATGATATTTGATTTTTTTATGAATGCCTCGGTGGCGCAGTTGTAATGCCTACGCGTTACGACTGAGGTTGACGCTGAGGTCTCGGGTTCGATCGGGTAAAAGTGATATTGGGTTTTTCTATTATGAAATGCTTAGTATCAGCCCGGAGTCTGGAATTTGTGCCCGGTATGGCGATAGACTCGCCCCCTATTACATCATGGGACGGTGATACGCTCGGCGAAATGTGGATGTACTGGTTACATCTCTGCCTACCCTTTCGGGGATTACAGGCGTGAGTGCGTATGTATATATGTATTTTTTTATGAATTGTGTATGGATTAAAGTTACGTATAAACAATTTTGTAGCTTTTCATGGTAAGCTAAATATGGTACCCATGGTTAGAAGGTGGTAGGTCTGTCGTTTGCGAGAGGCCGGCTGGGTTGGTACCACTTTGTCTATTTCTGCCGTCAATCAACAGTGTTTAAGCAATGTTGTGTTCCGGTTTGAAGGACATTGAAGCCAGTGAAATTATTGGTAATTATGACACTTTATGTCTCGGAGTGACGAGCGCAGTCCAGTCATGCAGTGCCTTGTTATTTAAAGTTCTGTGTGGCGTTGTTTCTGTTTATAAGCAGGCGTGGCGCTTACCATCAGGCGAGCGACTTGCTCGTCTCGTCATTCAAGCCAATTAAAAAAATACCGGAAATCTTTGGTACAAGAAGGCGTATCCTGGCATTAAGCCGGGAAAATGCCAGGCTGAAAGAAATGAATAACTTATAAATATAATATGAACTTTTCAATTACATACTAGACACATGTAGGCCGGTTTAATTAACTATACTGCACCAAGAATTATAAACAAGTCATCATTACCATATTACAATAACACGTCATCCGATGTTTATGGGACGGGCTATCAGTGCGAAGAGCGTTATGCGAAAAGAAGCCAGGAGCGGTGCCGGTGTCCACCTCTTAGTATTCATGAGGATGGTGTTATGTGTGAGAGAGCAATTTAGTTTTTTTTTTAAAGAACTGAAATAATATGATGCCAATTTAAAAGGGTTTTTTATTTTTTTCCAATTCATCGTCAAGTTTTAATTTGGAATAAACCAATACTCAAATATGCATGATGATGATCATATTATAACGTGCAAATGATGGTTTAAACTTTACACCATCTTTGGGTAATTTTTCAAATAATAAACTCAATTGTGAATCGCCACTTGAGATTTAAATCTCGATCTTCACTGACTTTTCAGCCTAAGTATTAGACCCATGAGGATTTTTAATGGCTTGAATAATATGACGAGCCGATGATTCCCTTGATGGTAAGCGCAACACCTGCTCATAAACAGAAGAGACATCATTAAGAACTTTCAATCTTTCATAATGCCCAGTCAATAAACTGCCTTCAATATACTTCAAAGCGGTTCACGACGACATTACCCACTACTATTTAAAAGCAGAAATAGACAAAGCGATGGTACCTATCCAGTCGATTTCTTGCATGCGAGGCACATACTGGTACCACGTCGAGGCTATTAAATGGATAAAAAAGTAGTTTGGAATAGAAATATGAAATTAAATTGTCGCTCACTCCAAAATGTCCTTTCCAAATGACTAATATTTCCATCATCAAAAAATCTCGCGGATGTCAACAGATTTGATAAAAATCGGAAATGAGACGTTTTTGTATGCAGAGCTATAATCTTCGGATTTATGTTGGGAATTGTCGTTACGCATGCATTACGTAGACTTTCAAATTAACATTTAAAAAATGACATAAATTTGTTTAATAGGTAATATTGTGTTAAGCGGTGCTTCTCTATTTTAATTATGAATATATTATTCGTATTCTGATTATTTATTAAAATAAAAATCAATACAAATATACTTATATACATACGCACTCACGCCGGTAATCCCAGAAGGGGTAGACAGAGGTGTAACAAGTACACTAACATTTCGCCGAGTTTAGTTCCGTCCCATGATGTGATAGGAGGTGAACCTATCGCCATACCGTGCACAAATCCCAGATTCCGGGCTGATACTGAGCATTTTGTACAAGAAAAACCCAATATCACTTTTACCCGACCCGAGGATCGAACCTGAGAGCTCAGCGTCAGCCTCAGTCATCACGCGTACGCATTACAAAATATAATGTAATTTTTTAATAACAGTATATAATTATTATGCCTCACTATTGTATAACATAATTCCTTCCCCATAGCATACGTTACAGATTTGAATACCCAATCGGCAACATGGAACGTCTCTAGTGATTAGAGCACAGATCGAATATGTATAGTATGACAGTTATAAATGTTTTCTTTCTTTCTTTCTTTATAAGCTGGCGATATGAATGGCGCTGTTAAACTCTCATTGGACGATTTTTCAGTTTTGACAGATTATTCTATACATTATAAGTTTTTTTTATCCTGGCTCGGCAAAGTGACTACACCTACACCTTAGTACCAAATCTTGCCACCGCCAAGTTATAAGTATTACTAGATATCGCAAATACCTAATTCAATATATAGATCTATATTTAATATTTTTGCAAAGCGATAAAAACAATCTTTAAAAAGTTTTCTCTCCATACCTCGACTAGCAATAGCCACTACCGGAAACTAAGATGAAGTAAAGTTGATAGAATGGATAATGTTATATTATACTAGCTTTTGCCCACGCAAATAAATAAATAATAAATAAATACACCCAACAGTCACACACATAGTCCTGACACCCCACACTAGGTAAACCTGTGTCGTGGGTATCAGTAACTACGAGGGACTTGCGGTCCCACAACACCCAGACCCGAGACCAAAATTTGTGGTGCACACAAACATTTGTCTCAGTGTGGGAATCGAACCCACGCCTCTCGCTTCGCAGCCGGCTACTCGTCCGCTGCGCCACGGAGGCTGTCAATGGCCTTTTCCAGTATATAAATCCTTATCCAGGTCATGGTCTATCTGTGTGCCAAATTTCATCCAAAACCATTCACCTGCCTGACTAACAAACATCTAAATTCACAACCTTAGTATTGTAGTATAAATTATTCGTTTGACACTTCGTCAATAGTAATTTATACGAATTTGAAAACTCGTACTAGACCTACTGTATGAGAACAATATATACATTTGTTACTAAAACTGTTGATACTCGTTGTTAAGAAGATCATCATAATATCTTTACTTATTATAAAATGTGTCCCAATAAGATGATGCTATGGTTTTTTAAATTGACAACAAGTCATATACGAGTCGTGGAAAATGAGGAGAAATAGATCGAGTTAAGGCAGACTTCCAAAGGCTATGTGTTGTTAGCATTTGTCAACACCACACTGAAGGCACCAGTCACGCTATCGAGTCTTATACAAATATTTTATGGCCGTTCCCTTTATTCTGTCTATCGACACATTTGCTTACTATCAGTATTGTTTTGACAGATCTTCCATACAAAAAGTGTCAAAATTTTACTGCCAGCAAGCAAATCTGTCGATAAATAGAATATTGGGAACGGCCATTAAAGTGCAATACAAAAGTGCATACGCAGCGTTACTAACGCTGTGGCTCAACCGCTTACATTTGACGTTTGATGCAATCATCCGTAATTTTATTCGATAAGGAAGACATGTCGACGTCAGGCGGTTGGGTTTAAATAATAGGAATAAGCACGCGAAAATGTTAATGGATTTAAATATTCATAATCATAATGTATTTTTCCAATAACCATATTCATAAACGCGCAGTGTGCGAGTGTCCTTAGCGTTTCTAAACCCGATCTCAACACATTATCATTTAATGTTTACGAGGCAATACATATTCTTGTTTATTCATGTATATTCGTATTCAGTTTACGCGGTTGCATTCATAATATAGCGAAGCGCTTAGGCCCCCGGCATACTCGGCGTCGTTTTAATAAATTTTAATAGTTTATAAAGATGATAAATTAATTTCGCATAGAACTCAATTTGCATTACTTGTTAATAGTTTATATCCATCGTTTAAATATACATTAAGGTTATTCTATTTGGTGCTAATAATAATGGTGGTAATTAAATCACGTAACTAACTGAAATTTGGTTGAATTTATATGGTTCTTAGCTATGTTCAATATATTACAATTATTTTGTTATAATTGATGTCGAAGGTTTTTTAAAGGTTAAGATATAAAAAAATATATTGACACAATGTAAAAGGTATAGATACAAACTATTATTGAAATACTAAAGCTTGCCTACATTATATTAAAGTAGTGTAAAAGATCTAAAATGTAACTAAGGCTAAACCGAAAACTAAAGCTGAATAAATTATACAACTGAATGTGCCGCATGCGTCATATAGTCATTATTGATATGAGTCATGAGTTAGTGTAATATTATTGGACAAGGATGTAAAAATATATCATAAACTTACTGTTCGTTGACCTTCATCGCGAAGTTTAAATATTTTGATAATTTTATAGGACCAAAATTCTTACCAACAATACAAGCAATGTGTGATTTTGCTAGTTTTGTCTACAACCCACAAGGTTTTACAAGGTGGTGGGTCCCTCGTATGCGAGAGGCCGCCTGGATTGGTAACACTGCATTGTCTATTTCTGCCGCCAAGTAGCAGTGTGTAAGCACTGTTGTGTTTCGGTTTGAAGGGCATTATGACACTTAACATCTTATGTCTCGGGATGGCGGGCGCAGTTCAGTGCCATACAGTGTTCTGTAATCCAGAGTTCTGTGTGACGTTGCTTCTGTTAATGAGCAGGCGTAATGCTTAACATCAGGCGACCGACTTGCACGTCTCGTCATTCAAATAAAAAAAAAACTGTATGGGCCAGCTCGGTCAGGTTGTTCACTGTCTTACAAACAACCGACATGAAGTAACATCTGCTGTTACGTTTTTGGTAAAGTGACCACACTAGGCCTAATGTTAAGTACAGTACAGTAATATGTCGATGGTCAAGAGACATTCTGTCCCTCAACAGTCGCCAATATTATACTGACCTGAAGTTACTGTATATACACTGGCTGATCCCGCAATGTAACTCGCCTAAGTAAGCCACTATGGCGGTTTTTTCACCATTTGTACGGTGGTAGCCATGCAGGCAGGTACCCTCACACCAGCACGTTTCGTACGGTGAGTGAGATATCCGGTGGCCCAAATCAACCTCCTATCCCAATCGCTATGACTATGTGGATTCGTAACGTGCCAAATTACGTTAACGTTAACTTCGTGAAATTAGCATTGACTGGTGTTCAAGTAAATTTTATAAACGTGATACGGTGCGTTACATACTTGTTATGGACATTTAACATTGGCATGAACATTAGCTTAAAGAATGCTATTCGGTGCTGATTTCATGAACTAACGTAACGCGGTTGCGTTACGATTTTATACGGGCATGGGGAATAATGCACCTGATTTCACGCAGTTTATTTTAGTTTATTTATTTATTCGAGCAACTTACAAAACATACAGTAGTAAGAGTATTTCGTACAATAACATAACATAACATAGTTAACATAACTCGGGCGTGTGACGAGTTTATGCAGTCATAAAGAACAAGGCTCCAGATAAACCATTTTCTTGTTAGACGGCCTTTGCTACAACATAACATGAACTTAGATTTGTATACAAGAACAACACTTAAGTGTGCTCTTTGCTTTGCTTTCTGTACACGTGATTGGTCCGTTTTTGATTGTCGCCAAAAATAGACCAATCACGTGTACAGAAATCGACACTTAGCAAACTGTTCACTTGAGTGTTGTTCTTGAATACGGGCCTTACACTGTTGAGTGCGCTCTTTGTCCTCATATAGATATGAAAAGGCCCTGCGATTTAAAAAGGCCCATCACTTTCTCTCAACGCATCAAAATACAACATGTATCGCTAATGTACCAAACAAAAAGCAAAATGGTCTGATCTTTTATTCAATCTTAATTAATTGAAAACAGATGGTCCCTTGTTAGCTGCATTATATCGATGTTTAATTGAAATTTAGACAGTCAGTCTTCGATAACCTGCGGATCATAAACAACTACAATGGTGGCCTGCGGTGCCACTAACTTTCTACAATAGAACATAATCACCTATTGTTCGTAAAGACACAGAAATGGTCAATTAAAAACGTATACAGATGCGAATAAAAAGTTTGGAAAAAGAATAGAAATTGTATGTGCTTGAATGGCATGTAAAGTGTTTATTTAATGAAATAATTAGAAATATTTTATAATTCTTACAGAAAATTATTTTGTTGTTACGCAATTCATCTGGGAATTAATGTTTACTATATTATTCGTCAATAAAAAGGTGGCTTAAATGTTAAAAATGTACAACAGCATAGGCTAAAAAAAATATATAATTAATCATAGGTGAAAAACATTTTCGGAAACATGTTCTGTACTGTCCAAAATTAAATAAATACCTTTTTGTTATTATAGCTATATATAATAATAATACTAGTTCTGTATTATATACGCCCCACTGCTGGGCATGGGCCTTCTCTACTGAATCAGAGGGGTTAGGCTTTAGTCCATCCACTACGCTAGTCTAATGTGTGTTGGCAGAATCAGAATCAGAATCAGAATTGTTTATTTGCCTAGAATGTAGGTACAATAATAGACTCCACATACCTTTCAAATTCTTATGGAGAACTTCTCAGATATGCAGGTTTCCTCACGATGTTTCCTTCACCGTTAAAGTGATAATTAACAATTAATACACACGTGACTTAAAAAAGTCAGAGGTGTATGCTCTCGAGGCTGGTTTCGAAACTGCGACTTTCGTCTCGACAGTCCATACCACTCCCCGCTGAGCTATCACTGCTTAGAATATAGCTATATATTCACACATAAAGTAATACCTCACTTAATAAATTTATTTAAGTAGGTATCGTACGGGAACTAGTCTTTTTTTACCACACTTTTTAATATGATCAATTTTGGTGCCATTAGGATAATGATTGCCAATTTGTATCCGACGCAGCGTCAATATCCGCCGAATAATATCCGTCAAGTAGATGTAAAGGAAGCTAGATAGCTATCATACGTCGTTCATAAATTTCACAGCATTTAAATCAGCGTGTACGCAATGACATATGCCTACTTCCTTACTTTAGGCCGTAGCCCACCTGGCCAAGTGAATTGGTGGCAGGAAACATTAATGGCCGGTGACTTTCCTGTAGTTTTTTTCTGCTGTATAAATTACCTAAATATAAGTAATACATGTTTTTTTCTAATTTTAAAAATTATGTCCTGTTCGAAGAATTGGACAAGTAACGTTTTATAAATCAGACAGATCCATGTTCTTTTTCAAATATTTTTTACGGCTCTGGATACATGTCCTTTAAACTAAAAGCAAGTATTATGAATTAGTGTTTTATGTTGGAGCAGCTGATAATAATTTACAAGAGGCTCATGGGTTGTTTTAAAACAAGTTCAAAGATGGAAAACTCGAGAATGAAGTCTTTAAAGTGCTTCTAGAAGATGGTATATCGTCTTCAGCACACAGGCTCATTCAGGTGTTTTGTGTTTAAGCCCGTCTTAGATATTTTTTATACGATGAATGACTATTTAATATCAGTAAAAAATGAACCAATTTCATCATCAATTAATTACGTATACCAAAATTATGAAAAGTAACCATGGTTGTATAACCTTGTAAATAAAAGTCCGAGCAAACATTAATCATATTATTGTGTTATAAATTACAAATAAATGCTATTGGCCTTTTATGCCACAAAATTCATTCAGCCCATATAAATTTCGACGATTACGCCTTTCTTTTCGTGATTCGTTCGGACCATTAGAACGCGATTTGCATTTCATTACCATCAATTATTCTGTTTTTATTAGTTTAAACTAATATTATGGGCTATTAGACTCGGAGCATTGGGGGTATTAGCTTGTAAAATTTAAAAAAATAACTAACGTGCAGTAGTCACGGATTCATCTGAGAGACTATTAGTTTTATTAATGTGTCGTCTACTGTTTAATTTACTTTTAAAAATATTGTCTGTTGTTTACGGCCAGGTCTAATTTTATGGTCTGTGATGGTTGTTTTATGATTCGTTTTTAAAAAAATATTGCGGAAATATACAACTTCGAAAATAGAATTCTATTTAAAATTGATAATCATTGCAATATGTCAACCTGGTAAAAAAAACAAAATTATTTGTCAGCAACCTGTTTATTGACTTTTTAAAGTAATTTGATGAGATGTTAATAATAATTATGTATTGAAATTGAAGGTTATCAAATTAGGTTTGAGCGCGTGGGATCGGAAATTGGGTAACCGGTAACGTATAACGACGCTCGAAGCGTTTGAATTGTGTTCCACTATGGTATATTTATGGTCAATATGGCGCTTGACGATACTGTTAATGTACATTTTAAATTTAGTCCCGTTGAACCTTGTATTTTATCTTTTGTAAGTTAGTTGTAAACCCTTAGAGCACGTTAAAATTGTCATAATTTTAAATATTTAACTAATGAGGTTGTTAGAATTTAATTCGATATTTTGTGTGTAATACTTAACATTTATTTAATGAAATCGAATTCATTTTTGCGGATATATTCCAAATCGAAAAATTGCCTTATTGCTCTCATGACCTCTGGCAGCGTATTTAGTTTCGGCTGAGATAGTTGACCATGACTCGATCTTTGACGACTTCGCAGTATTGAGTATGTGTTCAAAATGGCGATAGCCTTTTCCAAACACTTTATGTGACAGAAATTATACTACCTCTCGAATGCGAGAGTCCGTCTGTATAGGTACCACCATAATTTCTATTTTTGCCGCAATCAGCAGTGTATGAGTACAACTTTGTTCTGGTTTGAAGGAAATTGTAACTTCCGGGTAGTAACTTAACAATTCGGCTCGGGGTGATGTGGGCGACAGCAGTACAGTAGTACCATGTTATAATTCGTAATTTAAAGTTCTGAGTGGTGTTGCTGTTGTAAAAACTCAGGCATAGTATGTAAAGGCATCCGAATTACTTATCCGACATTCAGTAGTATAAAAATATAGTCTCGGTGAACCACGGGTGCACTCGTTACACCTCAGTCTCTTATATTCGTTCGGTGATACAGGCTTGAGAAGTATATGAAAAAAAAACTTGTAATAAGGATAAATAGTACAAATATAAATTCAAATGCAATTCATAAATGCAACTAAGCGCTAGTTAGTCTAGTTAGGGCTTGTACCGTACTGAGTAATGTTCACACTGTTATCTGAAGAAACGTTGGCAATAAAATATAATTATTTGTTGCGAACCAATTTGCTGTTCGCACCATTGAAATTGTGATTTGTGGTCGTCAATTCCGCTGCTTTCTAACAGATGATTAAGCTAGTTTGAGATTGTATTACTATTCGCGTGCTATTTTTGGTTGAAGGATTGTTTTTGATATTGTTGCTTGAAAGCTTCAAGTGTTGTTTTTAACTGACTTCAAAAAGGAGGTTCTCAATTCGTCAGTAGGTACATGTTCTATATGTATGTTTACGCTTAACTTCGACAACTATGCACCAATTTAGATAATTTTTTTTTCTTTTTTTTTTTCTTTGGTGGTCTCATATAAGTTTGGTTATTATCCGATGACATAATACAAGGAAAATCGGAAACTCCTTATATTAAAACAGCAAACGTACTGCGATTCGCGTTTTGACGGTGTTTCCTAAAGTAAATAGCTTATAATTTTAAATGGGCTTTGTACTTGTTATTAGTAGGTACTAAATACTAGCTCTGTATTATACACGCCCCATTGTTGGGAACGGGCCTCCTTTACTAAATGAGGGTTAGGCCGTAGTCCACCACGTTGCCCTAATGCGGGTTGGCAAACTTAGTAGTAGGTACGTAATAACCCTATAATATTTTTAATTGTCAAGTGGGCAATGTAGTCGAAAATTGTTTTATGCCCTAAATCTAAATTACAAAGATAAAGAAGACATGATATTTGTGAATAATTAATTATAAATTATACAAATAATATTAATTAGAATTCCATTAATTAAAATATAAATTTGATAATGTTTCATATTTCAAAAACAACACCTAAAGAGTCACCTTATTTTTTAATACATTACGTCCTTACAAAAAACAAACATCCGATACCTACGTACCTCAATTAATTCAAAGAAAACACAACCAAATGTCATGATTGACCTTACAAAAAAACTATTTGGTACTATCATCGTTATGGCGTAACATATGGGTTAAAAAACCTCATTCTTTCGACCGGAAGTACTCACTCCTATTGTTACCAAATTTTATAACCATAAAACTGAACATTAAAGGTGCAAATTTGAAAAAGTCGCCTTCTCGACTGCAAAAAAACGTTACCTGATAAAAAATGATGCATGTGGTGTGCCAAAAAAATTAACGCGAGATAATATCAATTTTGTGGGCGAATGTGACTTGTTAGGCGAACAATATGTTTTTTTTATTGATCGATAACGGGCAGGTAGAGTTGTTGGAAAAAAATAAAGGCTAATTTGTCGCCCAAAAAACTTTTGAATAAAGTTGGAAAGTGTTTTTTTTTGTGTTTGCTCGAATGATGGCAAGCATCACGCCTGCCCAGAAACAGAAGCAACATCAATTAGAACTTCGAATTATAAAGCACTGGACTGCCCTCGTCACTCCGAGACATAAGATGTCAATTCTTATTATGTCCAGTTATTTCACTGGCCTCAATATCCTTCAAACACGAACACAACAGTGCTTACGAAGTGCTGCTTGGCGCAGAATTAGACAAAGCGGTGGTACCTACCCAGATGACCTTTAGCATTCGCAGGACCTACCACCAAGTAAAATTTTGGGAAAGTCCTTAAATATCATTAGATTCTTCATGGATTTTCATAATTTTGCTTATCGTCCTATTCAGTGATAAAATTTTTAACTCATATTCCAATTAATATCAACAAAATAATAATACCACTGAAGCGGTCTTATTGGATACGATACGCATTGTGAAGAAGTTTCTCACGCTGGGGTCCTAATCGCCGGTGGCTTGGGTCCTAGGCCTCGTCATTGGAGAGTGATGTATTTTATATTTTTATTTGTTGTTTTTTTGTAAATTGAATGTTTAAAAATGTCATTAAAACCTTTTAAAATAAAGAGTATTGCACATATCACTGTCGATCCAATGCAAACTACTCAGCTTTGATTCAGCATGACACTACGTATCAATAACGACTTTGAAACAAAAAATAAACCTAAACAATATTCTGTCGATGGTACTGTAGGTTAATATCGACCACTGACTCTAAATTGTTTAGTTTTATTTTTAGCTTATTACTTTTATATCAGTTTAATTTTTTGATAAAAAGTCTTTATTTTACTATTTTTAACCAACGTAAAAAGCAGAGGTTCTTAATTCGTCTGTATCTATCTTATAATGATCTCGCATAACTGCGCCAAATGAGGATGGATCAATCTCGGAATATACACCGAGAATATGGATTTCTGATATTTTCTCACAGAGTAGTCGACTCATACAGTGTGACGGTGTTGGTCTCATCGGGTGAGAATGGGAAAGCTGCCGTTTGACCGTGACGTCTTGAGTTTCGTGTCACAGCGTATCGCTTCTCGGGTGTCATTGTTCGGAATGTAATTGCACCGTTTGTATACATAAGTTCATTCATTTCACCTCACTGGTCTACTGGCAGCGTATTAAGGCTGAGAACCGTGAGGTTCTGACTTCCAGGTCGGGCGATCACAAATTGTGTTTGAGTTTGCGATGCGTAAACTAGGCATGAATTGCTCGGGATTGGAATTTGTACCCGGTATGACGATAGGCTCACCCCTATCATATCATGGAGCGGAAATAAGCTCGGTGAAATGTGGGTGTACTGGTTTACACCTTTGCCTACCCCTTCGGGGATTACAGGCGTGAGTGCGTATGTATGTTATTAAGCTAATTTTATTATTACTAGCTTTTGCTCACAGGTCCGCTCTCGTGAAAAGCTTTTTCTGGGATAAAAAGCCTATGCCCTAAACCACATTATGGTTTACTTGTGTGCCAAATTTCACACAAAACTGTTCAGTTGTTAAGGCGTGATTGACTAACAAACATCCAAATTCACAAACTCATAAACATCAAAATTTTCACATTTATAATAATAGTAGGATTCGTAAGAGGCGACTAAATGGGGTCACCGGGAGTCGCGGACGCGCAGGGGGGGATGCGCAGCCTTCGTACGCAATGTACATTTTGTGGTGCGACCCCGAGATGGACGGCAGCACAAAAACACCGTGCTGCCGGAGACGCCGAATGGCGGGAGCTACTGAGTCCTTCGAGAGAGACGAGCCGCAAAGGGGCATAGCGTAGAGACGGTTGCGGCAGCAATCCAGAGTACATCAGGATCCCCCGAGACCGTCTCAATTGCGCTGAAGAAGGCCACCGCGAGGTTTTAGTCGGTATACCAGATTTTTGATAGGGACCCGATCCAGGGGTCGTTCGGGGAACAACTGGGTCGGAAGGCTGGCGAGTCTAACATAACCATCTCTTCACCTCCGAGGTTGAAAAGGTATTCGTAAAAGGGATTTTCCTCGCGGGGAAAAAAGTAGGTTAATCATGCGTTTCGAATAATAATGTTTTCGGAATCCAATGTGTTTATAAATATGTTAATATCACGTGAAGTAGCGGAGGACGTCCGTTCCGTTTGCGGTCAACAGGTTCGTTTCCAAGTTAAGTGGACTATACGTTTTCTCATGGTGTTTTAGGTTTATAGTTTCACGCTCGTGCCAACTTCCGTGTTAATGATATTAATTAATTAATATTTCATTATCACCTACATAGTTTTTTCTCGGTACCAAAGAACATCCTCAATTGGCGATAGAATTATCAGATTTTGTTAAGGTCTACATGGATTATAGCGTTTTTTACTTGGAATTGGTCATTGCTGGCTACTTTGGCTATTAGCGGGTAACTTGGGCATGTTTAAAATAGCAAGAGCAGTATCTATTGCTCAAAAATAATGCATATGCTAATTATTTTCATTATTTTTCATTTAATTTTTATTACTTTTCAGTACTTCGTGTGATCAGTTATCGAAATAACGGTAGCTTTTCCAGATTCCGTATTTCGTATTAATCTTATAATCATAATTCATCAACAGATGCTTACTTAAGGCGCATACCAGAGCATCATTTCATTAATAGTAATTAAAAACGAGCTTTCATTGTTAAACCCTGATGAACCAATAATTGAAGATGAAGTTAAATACCTTTTTTATAGTAGAAGTCAGCAAACGAACAAGTTAATCACCTGATTGTAAGTGATGAAACCCACATTATCAGTAGCATTATTCTTGGCTGCGTTGCCAACCCATAACGAAAGGAACAAGGATTGGAAAGAGGGTTTTGGGCCTCCGGTAATCTTACTTACCGCATGGAACGCAACAGCAAGCTACTATTACACGTCGTCGATGAGACAGTGGTGGGTACTAACCCATGCTGTAGATAAAACTGGCTCCAGAGTGAATCTATCACTTACAAATGGTATGGTATAAAAATCTAATAAGTTTACAATAGCTGTAGCCGAACAAGTAACAGAATTAAGCAAGTTAGCAATAAGCGAGAATTGATAGTCTTATTCTTTTCAAGTTTCTAAAGATATACAACGTGTTACAGAAAGGTGTGGTCATATTTAAGAGTCGTTACATACCTGACAGTGAGTGTTTTAATTTACCGGATCTTATCAAATTCTAGACATTTTAAAATATCACGCAAATTTTAATCGCTCGTATATTATGATCGTTAAGATCTACCACATACATATACGCACTCACGTCTGTAATCCCCGAAGGGGTAGGCAGAGGTGTAACTAGTACACCCACACTTCGCCGAGCCTATCTCCGTCCCATGATGTGATAGGGGGCGAGCCTATCGCCATACCGGGCACAAATTCCAGACTCCGGGCTGGTACTCAGCTTTTCGTAATAGAAAAACCCAATAACACTTTTACCTGACCCGGGAATCCAACCCGAGACTTCAGCGTCAGCCTCAGTCA
The DNA here is from genome assembly GCA_905332985.1 of Mimas tiliae. Classification (NCBI taxonomy): domain Eukaryota; kingdom Metazoa; phylum Arthropoda; class Insecta; order Lepidoptera; family Sphingidae; genus Mimas; species Mimas tiliae. Next base: position 4,219,400 of record HG995248.1, on the reverse strand, counting down.
TAACGCGTACGCATTACAACTGCGCCACCGAGGCAGTCACACTAGACAAGACACAAGATCTTTCACATCCCTATAATAAATTAATTGAAGTGCGTCAGCGAGAATAATAATACTAGAGTGAGAGAAAAACTCAGCTGTTTATCATTTAGTGTTGTCTAAAGTTGCAAATTGAACATGTTCCTCATCCGATGAAAAAGAAAATGGTTTATTTATGTATTAGCAATGTAATGTGGTATAACGGGGGTGAAACATTTATATCGTACACTATACGTTGCTTAAATTTGATCACACCTTTCTGAAACCCGTTGTATAACCGTAGTAGTAATTTTTCAATGTCGTAAATTTTTACATAAAGGTATACTATAGATCATCAAAACCGTAAAAATAATCTCATAATTATAATATTTCATCCACGGTTATTTGTTTAACATAATAAAACAACAAACAAACACTCCAACGTTGATTTATTACATCGGTATTGGCGCACCAACACATAAACCAAATACACAATATAATCAATCTGATAATTAGATTTATATTCATCTCATTGTAAACTGACGCAAATTTATTCAAATATAGCCTGTTAATTGTGAAACGAGAGTTTCAATAATTTTGATAGCTGCCCGACGCCTATACATCAAGCCACCGGTACCTCGATCGATCATGATTACTGCTTTTATCTATCACAACAGTATACATTGCTGCATTCGTATTATCAGCATATATAACACACGTACAGACCGCGTAATGGATTACATATTAAGTAACGCGTGGCCGTATTGATAGATGAGCAGTAATTCTAATACGATTTGTCGTGACTGCCGCTTGACGGGTGATGGGAAACTTTACTATGGTGATTTGTGTGTGACCATTAAGAGCATAGTTCAAACGCTAACACGCGTAGTTGCGGGGTCAAATGCATTAGCCACCTAGCGGGTGTATGAACGTTTGTGTAAAGCTTTATTAATCAAGATTGAGTTTTTTATTGGCCCACTTTCATAGGAATTCGTTTTAACGACTTCTTAAACGTAATGCGCTGCTGACGTGATCGACAGAAACACGGCTTTAGGTTTAAACATAACACGATGTTCCAATGGTAATAGAGGAGTGAACATACACCAAAATAATCGAAAGATATTCTTATTAGAACAGACGTATTGAACATTGGGATCTACATTCATCGCTCTCCCCGGCGAGGTGCTGGGCTCGATTTCCAGGTAGTGCAATTAACATTTATATCGAGTTTTCCAAATTCGATAAACGCACACAACTGAGTGCAACTGCAACTGCCTGGAATAAGAATTTGTGCGAGAGCCAGAGCGAGATAGCAAGTTGCGGCGTCTACGTGCGTCAAACGCGCCGCGCCGCGTGTGCACCCGGTTTCGTCAATACGTAACATCAGTCATCTGTTCATCAGTTTTCAGATGAAAATAACATTTTTTAAACATATTCATTTTTCTAAGCTACCTGTGTAAAAATAATATCTCGCGTTTGTTTATTCTTCTTTTAATTTAACTATTTTATTAAGCTGTCTATATGTCTATCTTCACGACCTAGAAAGGGTCAGTAGGGTTTTTGTTACATACTGTAAACGATATTATTTGCTTATTTTTTTCATAAGTGCTTGACGAGGTTTAGCTTATTTTAAATATGACAAATTAAATAACTAACTACTAAGAATTAGATGTATTATCTAATGGCATGTAAGCCGATATCAGTTTTCATAACTACTTGGCACCTCTTAAATGTCACAGAAATATTTAAGAAGCGGAAACTATATGGTGCAATAAAATAATTAATTATTCATATATTTAAATCATCAGTTGTAAACCTAAACTAAGCCTTCTGTTATTTATTAATCGTTTACTGTAGGCATCTGTATTCATATTTTGACTTGTGTACAATTAATATGAATGTAGATTATCGGATATACAGTTAGTCAGCTTCAGAGTGAAGATCTTTCATCATATACATCTAAGTTACATTTAAATTTGTAGTTTGAATCTAACTGAAACGATGGACTTTTGGAATAATGGATCACTCATCACTTTTGGAGTTTTCAACTCTACTAGAATGCCAACGAATAAATGTGGCATTGCGGTTACTCAGGGGCAAATCATTATTGAAATAATCAGCTCGGCACAGCGCGATGGTGGCCTGATGGGGAGTGAAAAAATAAGTTTCTGGTTCGAAACTTACCACTAGGTGACCCAGTTGCTCGAAGGCCAGCCTCCGCTATAAAAAAACTAACCGAGAGCACATACCTCTAACATGTGAAAGTTATATGTATATATTTTTAAAATTATTATCGCTTGCTTTAATAGTGAAGTAAAGTATCTTAAGGAAAACTACATAACTGAAATCATATTTAAAATATATATATATATATACACCCAACAGTCACACACATAGTCCTGACCCCACACTAGGTTAACCTGTATCGTGGGTATCAGGAACTACGAGGGACTTGCGGTCCCACAACACCCAAACCCGAGACAAATATTAGTGGATCACACAAACATTTGTCTCGGTGCGGGAATCGAACCCACGGCCTCTCGCTTCGCAGCCGGCTACTCGCCCGCTGCGCCACGGAGGCTGTCAAGGTTTGTAACTTCTACCTACCGAGGTCAATGTGGTTGACTAGGGACTAATCTCATTATTATAGGCTCTTACTTAGCAATGGGACGGGTGTAATACTAGGCTGGTATTATATTATTATTATTAAAATATAATAAAAAAACGATGGCATATCAGGGAGGCGAGGTGGCATGGCGTTGGGAGTCGAGGCAGTATCTAGGCATGGTTGTACACTTAAGATAGTTGGGACTCTTATTTATGTGCGCTTAGATCTAATTTTTGAGTTTCACGTACCTCCGCCCCGACACGGACCCCAATTATTGGTTAGATTCATACTTAAGGCACCTAATAGGCTTATTGATTTAGATCCTTATCTGCTGCAACTTTTAACTAACCAGGACGCATAGACTCAAAGTACTAGCCTTCCCAAAGGTATTCCTGAGAGCCTAAAAACCCGGTCACTTCACCTGGATTTCAAAACTGTACCTCCAGTGCTTTGGTATCCCATGTCATTATCAAGAGAGGTTATATTATGGAGGTAACAATTCTCCAGATCCAAAACTCTAATCATGAATATTAATGTCATGTAATTCCCATCGTACCACTTTTACTTTCCATCGGGCTAATAGAATCAAAAAGTAGTTTTCGTCTTCTTAAACACCATTATTGTCGGAAGCACACCCATTATGTTTGATATATGTGAGATTTTTGTCATTCTACCATTATTATAGTATGTGAAGTATGGTGGGATCCAATAAATAAAATCAACGAATGAATTCATTTACATTAAATTTGGAGATTTTACATCTTGTTAACGCTTAGTGTGGACAATCTGATCAAATTTATCATTGTGTCGGAAGTTTTATTAAAATTATAAAAATATATTATTGCAAATAGTTTAATAAAAAATGTTTCAGTAGAACCTTTGTTGGTCTTATAATTAGTTGTTCTAATTCTAAAAATAATGTACTTGCTTTAGTCATGATAACAATACTTTACGGAATTCCAAAAAGAAAGAAACACTGTTTTCTCAACAAACATAGGTAAATTGCTAGATGCCGTTTCATGGATTGCATTGAAGTCACCAATAGAAAAACCAACATACCGGAATTTCAATACTCTTCCATTCCAGTTAAGCCACCTTCCATCAAACAGAATCATGCCACATCAAATCAAAAAATACGTGACGAGTCCCAATAACTCAACCAGTTCCCTAGCGCGTAATTTGAGCGGAAGCGAGCGAACACCGGACGACAGACCGCTCGCATTAAACGTACCCGTTCTATAGACCTACAACATCCTCACTTAATGTCATACTAAATAGGCGAATTAATTTATTTTGTATCTCGTTATGATATGGCGTTTTCTGATTGCGTACCAATGTTTGATTTCATGTTGATTTCTTGATTAGTTTTTTTAGAGGTGGCAAGTCGTAAATTTTCTTCTATGTGGTCAGCGGCTACTATTACTTTTTCGTTGTTAGTTTTGTAGTGTGATATGTTTTCATTGCATTCTTTGTAGTTCTTAATCAATGTTACTTTTTGCTTCGTAACTATGTGGTTGGAAGCTGACATTTAGGCAATATTAGTAATGTTATACTCATATCGTTATTTATAATAGAATAGTACAGCCGTATAAAACATGCTATTCCATATTAAGTATTAAACACATATGCCATGACGAAGGTCTCGCGTACATTGAAAATACTTCAATGAAATTGAGTGTGTGCTCGTTGTGGAAGGGACACGTATTCCTTTTTTTTAGAACTGGATTTCTATAGAAAAAACGCGAAATCTATTAAATTAATATAACTATCGACAATCCAAAGATATCTTTGAACTTTTTACTTAACGCCCCATCATAGTATTTAAAAAACCAGTATAAGAATTTTAATAATTCGTTGGTCGTTTTTGAGACCCATTCTTTTCTTTTTTTTTTTATAGTGATCTCAATAAATAGTGATCGAAAAAATACTATTATGAACTTTAAGGAGCTAGTAAATAAGAAGTAGTTCAGCCAACACTACTAATCGGTACTATTTAACGACCACATCCAGTGTTAGCACAAGCTACAGTCATTATAGAACATAAGAAATTCTGGTTTGCATAAAAACAAGATTTACTCACTCTTAAAAAAGACTTCTGAACTGCGGTAGAATTGGCAAGTAACCGAAATAGTTCAATGCGCGAAACTGACACATATGTTTGTATGATCTGGAAAATAATTGTTTCCGTTTCGGGTATTTAAATAAAAATAAAATAAAATAAATACACCCAACAGTCACACACATAGTCCCGACCCACACTAGGTTAACCTGTATCGTGGATATCAGGAACTACGAGGGACTTGCGGTCCCACAACACTCAGACCCGAAACAAATCTATATAAATATTTGTGGTGTGGGAATCGAACCCACGGCCTCACGCTTCGCAGCTGGCTACTCACCCACTGCGCCACGAAGGCTGTGATTTATTGTGAGATCGATAGTTTCTCATAATAATTGTGCCTTACTATAAGGTCTACTATAAGGTCTTACTATTAGGTATGTGTGTTACTACTCAGTGCCAGTCCGAAACTAATGCTTGGGATGGAGCAATATCAAAATGTGATGTCCTTGTCTCATAATATATAGTGTGGCTTGGTACAGGGAAAGCCTGAACCTTAAGAATGGACAAACAGAGGCATCTTTAACAAGGTGGTAGGTCCCTCATTTGCGAGATGCCGGCTGGGTTGGTACCACCGCTTTGTCTATTTCTGTCGCCAAGCAACAGTGTGTAAGCACTGTTGTGTTCCGGTTTGAAGGACATTGAAGCCAGTGAAATTACTGGGCATTATGGGCCTTATGTCTCGGGGTGACGAGCGCAGTCCAGTGTCATGCAGTGCTTTGTTATTTAAAGTTCTGTGTGGCGTTGCTTCTGTTTATGAGCAGGCGTGGCGCTTACCATCAGGCGAGCGACCTGCTTGTCTCGTCATTCAAGCTAATAAAAACAAAAAACCTCAGTTCGGCGCCTAGAGCGGCTGCTCCGTTCGCTATAATGGTAGTGTCAGCCCTGTGACTATTGTCTATATTAATTTTATGTTTATAAAACATAAAACAATCTTGAACCTCGCTCATCCTTGCCTACCGACCTTCTCGAGTTCATACTCTACCGCAAATGTTCGCTCAAATTTCACCACAGGACTGTACTTAATGACATTCGACACCCGTATTATTATTATTTAAATAAACCACAGAATATGGCATAGTGTACGTCTGACTAAAGTATATAGGCCGTGCGAAGATTTTATGTAGAAATTGGATCAAACTGAGCTTATATTAAATTAAAAACATGAAAAAATGTGGTTCAAGCCGCTTTGATGGAAAGACACCTACATTTCCTCAGATCAGCTGATAATAATCGATAGCACATGCTCGTTTATCCATATTTATATTCCAAAAATCCTTAAACGATCTTACAACAACCAAGTCTGTGATGTTTTTACTTTATATGACGATATGCAAGTAATTTCACAGTATCGCTTTCATCTCAGATTGGAAGCACATGTTTCGTATTTTGGTCACATAAACACTAAAGACAATTTTGCTTTTCTTTTTCGGTTTCGGTATATGATATACTTACTCTAAAAACATTTATAACCTAAAGTCCAAAACCACTTCATCAGAGCAATAACATTCCATGTCAATTTAAATAACCTGATGAATCGAGAAACAAAATATTTATTTAAATAAAACACAGAGAGGAAATCAATAAATTACGCAATCTGTCTTTAAACATCGCTTTGATGTGATCCGGCGATTACACAATTTATTACAAAATTTACGAGATCAGACTCTTTTAAACCAAAAAGAGGAATAGCATCGCGAAATTCGATAGTCGCTTTTGAGAAACCCGCCTGAGGTATGCAACTGTGAATGAACGCTTAAAGAGTAAATCAGCTTTCAATCTATGAGTATTATTGGAGAAATTAATGTTTTTACGTGCACACAAAACGTTAAAACGGTTATTACTTTGTATTTTTTCTCGTTTGATAGTAATTTGAGGTTAAAGCAGTATTTGTGGAACATTTTTTATTATTTAATTTCATTTTAGACGTGATTGACGATCAAATCACGATTTCGTCAGCAATTTACAATTTCAAAATATGCCTCAGATCTATGTGACAAACGCTACCGTTATTTAGTGATGATGTTATTATTGCCATGTTTATGATTTTTTGTTTATAAATTGATTTGTATTTTTACTGTAAATGATACCTCCGAGCCCTAAATACCACATAACATTACGGTTTTTTGGACAAAATAAAGTTATTTAGAACGAAACCAATCATTACAGATTTTCTAACATATCACTAAAGATATTATCTCATAATCAAAATCGTATCTGAACAAAAAATCCCACTCTAGGTTCCCCAAATTCACAAACAAAAACTTAATTCGCCAGTGTGATATGGGTTGCAAAAACAACCAAATTATTCAGTTGTTTTATTCACGTTCGTAAACATGACTCCACCTACAATTTAATACAAATCCTATCAAACTAATGTGGCACGCTGTGAATTATTTTTAACCAGTAGTTAGCGAGTGTGGGTTCGATTACCGGCCGATGTTTACGGCCGGCCGCGTCACGAGCCGACGCCGAATGAAAATTACTACTTTTTAACCGCTATTTTATTGCAAGTGGAACATTCAGTTAGTGTGTTATATTACTCCAGTACGCGCATTGAATAGGTCGTTCGGAAATCTAGTCGCATTTTTACCTCGGTTGGAATTTTCTGATTGCTTATTAAAATATTTTTGAAGTGACCTTTCGATACACTAACTGGTGCTAAATAATCTTTGATGTCTTGACATGATGTTTTTATATTCTCATGTTATAATCAGCCATGTTGTTCTACTGTGCCAAGGCCTCATAGTATTTAGTTTGGTTGCACAGTAATTCAAAGTAGTAGAGCCACGCTTATGTTTATTATAAGTACACTGCACTACGGAAAAAAAACATTTTAAGCTGTCTCAGCACCTTCGAGTCAAATGATAGTTACGAAATATTACACATTCAAATACAAAAAGCAGATGCTCGGTACTGACACCGGATCGTTACCGAAAACCGACGCGAAGATCAGTTGCCGTAGCGTTTCGTATGGTGAGTGAGATTTCCGGAGGCTCAAATCTCCTTCCAATCCCTTAATTTCCTTTACGGACGGCAACGGGTCCATAATTCTTTGGGTTTTCTGGATGTTAATGGGACCGTAACAAGTTTTATTTCAATTAAAATGTTTAATATTCCTATAACTAAGGTATAAGAAACTGCTATAGAAGTTGGTACGTTTAGATCTCAATTAGTTTATCGGCGACGCGACCGCGACGCTGCAAAGACGTGATGCTGACGCGACAACCCCGAACATATCGAACTTGGCCCCCTTTTTCACATTAAGTCTATTGACTAACTTTAACTCATATTCCATACCTATGATTGTCACTTGTTCTTGAATCTCTTTATAATTTGAAATCTAATTATACACCCAACAACAGTCACCCAAATAGTCCTGACCCCACACTAGGTTAACCTGTATCGTGGGTATCGGGAACTACGAGGTACTTGCGGTCCTACAACACCCAGACCTGAACCAAATATTTGTGGATTAGACAAACATTTGTCTCGGTGTGGGAATCGAACCCACAGCCTCTCGCTTCGTAGCCGGCTACTCGCCCACTGCACCACGGAGGCTTAATGCAAAATCTCCGTAAAACAAGCCCCTGTCACACCTCACTATTCATTATTCATTTTATTGGTGTTAGATTTGAAAAGAAAGTTAATTATATTAGTAAAAGGTGTTAAAACAATTTCATCTACATCCAAATAAACTTTCGCAATTGGATATTAACTTATAAACGTCTAATTTGAGACTGATAAAAAGAATTAGCCACTCACTGTATATAACATACATGTTTAAGTTTTATAACTGGTTAATTAAAAATTCTGTCACTGGATGGTGAGTTATAAATAAATTGACATTAAAACTGTTAAAAGCCGCCAAATTAGAGGAGATTCGTTAAAATACTCGTATATATGGTCGTGCGAATGATTCGTCTCGTTTCAGGTTTAATAAAATCGATATCAGTAAAATTTTACGGGTTTTGATTTTCTCACGCCTATCCACTGGTTGGCGTTTATCTTTTACTTAGTCTGAGAGATGATGTTTATGGTCAAAATAGTCTATTCACGCGAGCAAAAGTTAGTCTATTTATAAATGTAACAACTTATAAGTCAAACGATAGAACTCACAGCATATTATCAAAGCTCCTGTAAAATAAATGTGAGATGGAACATTTCGAAACTTATCAACGGTCGGTTGATGGTTCTTATACTTTGTGACACTATCTTTCCGACTACTTGCATTATAGAAGCCGCGCAATCACTCAAGGGCTGTATTATTTATCGAGTACACTCGTGCGCACAAGTGTTTATATAATTTTCTAATTATTTTACTCTAGATGCAAATTGATGTCTGTTTGTCTATATTAATTCTTTGTGTTAATTCGTGGACAGTGGTGTGGGGTACACATTTATAAATTTAGGATATAAGCGTTTATTATAATTATTCAATGTGTAAATGTTTTTTGCTCCTAATAAATAAAGACAAAAATAATAATTATTTTATTTTAAAAAATAACCTTAATATTTTAAGATTATTTTTAAAAATACAGCATAATAATATTGGCTTGTTTTCTATACCTATTTATATCACATTTTTATCTTTACTTTAAGTTATTGAAAGTTAGTAAGCTTCGTTCTTGTAATGTGATAAGTGGTGAGCATATGACAATATTGAGCGGGTAGGTAGGTAGCAGGTATAATATTTATTATAGAAAATAAAATCAATAACAAAGTAAGTTTGCGCCTTGGGAATCTAGTTTAAAACCCCGCAGGTTATTGTTTACTTACGTCGCTACCACACCATTGAGATTATTAGATATGTTGTATGCATCAACGTCATCAACTTATTGGATTGTCTTAAAATGGATATTTAAACATATTTATTTTTTTGAATTTTAAGGAACTTAAAAATTACTTACAATCTACGAATGCTTTTCGATAAGAGTTCCCTAAATACATCTCCATAATAAGACCCGATGTTGTCCTTGTAGTTTTATATCTAATAAAAAACTAGTTATACCTTCATTCGGTGACCCTACTTTGATTGTAAATAAGTAAAGAAAACCATTTGGTAAAGGATCATTAGGTATTACAGACTAATTAGATTTTTTGTTCAAGTACGTTTTAACTCTGGTTATCACAATTAATAATTTTGTTAGCTACCTGCTTAACGTCATTTCGAATCAACAATTTTGGCATGTCACCTTCAAAGTGCAATTAAAGGACTATAAAGATACTGGTTTTTCTTTCAGTATTATTTTACCCGTGATCACATGATCTTAATTTTGCATAATATGTTCATTTTTGAAATTATGCTATTGTTACAAAATTCCCACGTGATGCGATATACATTGACGTCAATTGTTGAATATTAAATTTGTTTTATAGACAATGCTAATTAGAATCTAATAATATATTATATGAAACCAATCCCTTTTGAAAGAAATAACTTAGAACAGATATTTAATATATAAACTTGATAACGTAGTTCAATTGCAACATCAATGAAATAAGAAAGAAATAAATAATAACAGTATATTCAAGATTGTAGTGTTCAAAGATGTTTTTATTTCAAGTATTCAAGTATTATTCCCCGAACAGATATTATTAGGTGTTATAATTTGATGAATAAGAAAAAAGATAAGACTTAAATTCTAAGCTACTGAAACTTTTTGTCTTCATTTTGTAATTGGCACGCGCCGAATCGTTTTTTGTCGACTTCGCATTTTGTTAAATTAACAAACCGACAATTCATCTGATTCTTTTAAATAATTGACTTCTTGAGACTTTAGATTAGTTCTATTAGATTGATATCTATTGTAATTAAACTTTCCTTTGGCGAATATGCTATAAAGTAAATTGTGGTCTGCTAAAACTTTAGAGCTATCTTACTTTTAGTGTCATGGACTTACCCGAGAATGCAAAAAAATGCAAATGGACAAGATTTTCTAGGAATCATAATCTTTCTTTCTTTCTACCTGGCGCTATCCCGGCCATCGCTAGGGTCCGCCTTCCCACTAAGACGCCTCCACTTCGCCCGATCTTGAGCATCCTCTGTAGTAAGACCGTTGGCTCTCATATCTGCCTCTAATACGACAAGCCAGCGTTTTTTGGACCGTCCGCGGGATCGTACTCCTGGTACGTTCTGGCGCAGGCACTTGCGACCGACGTACTCCTGTGGTTTCCTTTGTAGTAATCATAATATTAGCTAGAAAAGAAGAATATGTTATAAATAAACTTTCAAATATACGCTTTTAAAATGCCTTATCTGTAGTATGATATAAATTACGTACAACATAGGAAGCTGTTATACCAACGACATTCGGATGTCCTAACAACGTTTTCCTTTAACCCGTGGTACATGACAAAAAATGTACGCACCGGATTTAACTGATTCACACGAGAAGCAATGTTATGATTTTAGAAGTATCTAAAATTATATTTGGGTGTTCAAATATCATAAAATTCGTAATTAAGCCCAAATAAGATTTATTACTTATAATTTGTGGTGCTTTATATCTGAATTTCCATGTTATAAATACCCTTATACTTAGGTTTATTTATCTTTGTGGTTTAATATGTTTATTTGTTTGAGGTTTGCGATTTATAATGAATGCTTTATTTAATTTTTTACTCAATGACGAAAGGATTAGGTCGCTCGTCTGATGGTAAGCGCTATGCCTTCTCAGAAACAATAGCAGCACCACACAACTCTTTGAATTACAAAGCACTGCATGGCACCGTAATGCAATCATCTAGACGAGGCATACGTCTCATAATGCCCAGTAATAGCACTGGTTTCAACATCCTTTAAACCGAAACAAAACGGTGCTTACACACTGCTGCTTGGCAGCAGAAATTAACAAATTGGTGGTACCTACCCAGACTGCATTTTGGATACTAAAGACGTAGGTCTAGGTGGTAGAACCAAGTAAACTTATTATTACTGTACAACTTCACCGATAAACAGATTTATTATTCCAAAATATAACTTATTTACTTAGTCTAAAAGCATATAAAAAAGATATAAATATATCTGCAATCAATACCGCTGAATTGAAAAATACATAAAATAAAGAATATAACTAACTATAGACAAAATAGTTTTATTGTGCGAGCGAGTAGCAACTTTAATAGGCTTTGTAAACAGCATGTTCTGGATTTATTTTCAACCACTGTTGCTAAGGCGAGGAGATGTTTAAGTCTTGAATTCTTTAAACAGAATCTTTAAAATGTCAATATCTCGTCATTAACAAAGGTTAGGCATCTAAATATGTGAACTCGATATACTTAACTATAATTATGTTTCTCACATTTGTGTTTTTTTTTCTCAAACTGATACTATAAGCGAAAACTTGTCATTAGTTAGCTGTGTTATATACTATTGTTACTTCTATTAAGTTATAACTGTAAGTTTTCGATAAATAAAAAATAATGATATACGTTTGTGGTGTCGAGTGTACCGCTGCTATCAACGTTATTTGTCGGGTCCACATTAATGTGCTTTCGAGTCACTCGGATAGCGTTTCTGTTTCGAATCGGTAGCTTAATCGTCTGTTAATTTGTTAGATCTGAGGCTAAAAGTGCCGCTTTGGACAATTTATGGCTTCATTTTGGACACCTTGTTTATTTTAATTCGACTGTATTTTACTTTATTTACTAAAAGTCTCGTTTGATTTTCACCGCCCACTCACATTTCGATTTGATAATGACCCTATTAAAATTGTTGATATTGATTTTTTTATCGTTGAGATTATTTTTTATTTAAAAAATGTCAGCTACTTGTTTCTCACACATTAAAATGCCTTCTCAATCAAGACTGCGATTTTGCCTATACCTTAAACGAGAGCTAATCCAAACCCTCTTTTGGTTTCGTGTCGATTAAAAGACCGGCAACAGATGGAATTTACAGGATGTAATCTATGGTATTCTATTGCTCATAAATATCATAGACGGCGTCTATAATTCTTTATCAACAGTCTCGTAACAAAAGAAGAGTCAGTAGGCCTAGTATGAGTCACAAATACGTTCACAATTTTCGAATTCGTATAAAGTTACTACCGTAAGTGTCAAACTAGTAATTCATACGTTAATAAAGAAAAGAATCGCTTAAAAACTAATTTCATATTCTATTATTATGAAATAAAATAAACCATATAATTAATTTTAATTCATCATAGTTCCCACTAGTGGCTACTAATAATTGACGTATTGAGATATAACGAAAACTTTCATCGTTTTACAAAACCATCAAAACTTGTACTAGGCCTACTGAAGCCAAGTCAGCGCGAGAAATAGATATAGTCAAGTGCTTAGTGTAATGAAATGATGAAAATCTATACATACATACGCACTCACGTCTGTAATCCCCGAAGGGGTAGGCAGAGGTGATATCATAGGGGGTGAGCATCTCGCCATACCGGGCACATATTCCAAATTCCGGGCTGATTCTGAGCATTTCGTAATAGAAAAACCTAATATCACTTTTACCTCACCCGGGGAGATACTCCGGGCGAACCCGAGACTTCAGCGTCAGCCTCAGTCGTAACGCGTAAGCATTACAACTGCGTCACCAAGACTCTATATTAAAATCTATAGGAACTTGCAATTATCGAAAGATATTAAGGAAATATGTATTTATTAGAAATGTATAAAAATTGCTTGCCTATATTCTAATAAATTAACACAATATGCTTTGATAGTTAAATTGTTTGTCAATAATATCTCTGTCTTTCATTCACAACGTAAGGGATTCAATTTGATTTTATCGCCACATGATAATAACAGCGTAGATAAGTTTAAAAATTACTTAACACTGAGGATTCAAAGTCATGCAAATCAGATAGGTTTGTCGGGTACATAGACTCGGCTCGTACAAAGTTAGAGCTTTCGAAACTTATAATAATAATAATATGAGCTCTTTATTATAATACTAACTTTTGCTCGCGACTCTGTCCGCGTGAACATCCTTTTCCGGAATAAAAAGTAGCCTAAAACTGTCTCCAGGGTCCTATCTATCTCTGTACCAAAATTCATCAAGATTGAGGCGTGAAAGCGTAACAAAGAAACAAAAAAACTGACTTTCACATTTATAATATTAGTTAGGATTGAGATCCGTAATTTAAATTGTTGTAAGGGACAAACGTACAAATAATAATATAATATAATAATAATACACCCAACAGTCACACACATAGTCCTGACCCCACACTAGGTAAACCTGTGTCGTGGGTATCAGGAACTACGAGGGACTTGCGGTCCCACAACACCCAGACCCGAGACCAATATTTGTGGTTCACACAAACATTTGTCTCGGTGTGGGAATCGAACCCACGGCCTCTCGCTTCGCAGCCGACTACTCGCCCGCTGCGCCACGGAGCTGTCTATGATATGATAATTGAAATTAAGGGTATATGGATCCAACTACTGGGCGCTGACCTTGTCTACCATGACAGAGGTTACGATTTGGACCACTCTACTAGTTTAATGCTGGTAGTCATAATTTACATATAGTCTCCATGCATGTGTTAAATATTTTTCGAGAATCCTCAAAATTATTCTTTTATTTCTACCTGACGTTATCACGGCTATTGCTAGAGTCCGCCTTTCTACTAAGACGCCTCCACTTCGTCCGATCTTGAGCATTCTCTGTAGTAAGGCCATTGGCCCTCATGTCTCCCTTCAATACATCAAATTGTTTAAAATGTAATTATCTAAATTGTTTCTAAGTTTATCAAATTTTATTCCCTCTTTATGTTTTGTAATGGTATTATGTAATCTTGGATTTTGTTAGACTAACAGAAATTTAAAAGTTTAGCACTTACTCTGTATTATCAAGCTGGTTTGTTACTTTATTTGTTTTATCTACAGATTCACTAAAAACTAAGGCCTAAGCCTTCTCAGTTATATGAACCGTATTCTAGGACCCATAGTATTTTCCACTGCTTTAAGCATTTCTACTGCAAAAATCCATTATATAGCCACCAATTATCAATATCCTTAAAACTGGAAAAATATTTTAAAAGAACGACCATACTCAGATAAACTTCGATACAGTTTATCGCCGTCGCATCGCATCACATAGTTAGCGCCAACCGCAGCCCGCAACCCAAGAGCCGACAAGTTCCATAGATTTGCTTATTAATAAGACCGACAAAGAATCTGTATCGGTTAACGGTACAATCCGGAATGCTAATCCGTAACCACTAAGCAATATTCATTTATCTGCGAGACACATGCCTAAAGTAGTGCATGCTTTAATTTGATAGTAAATTTTATGCGCTCTCTTTATTGGTCGAGATAAATTAAAATTGATTGTGATCAGATAGTGTTTTAATAGAGTAACACGTAATTAAGGCGTATGTATGAGTTTTTGAGTTGAAATATTGGTCGTTGGAAGGTGTGGTCTGAAATGTTGGAGTTCATACATTTCTTACTGGTTAAACTAGTGTATTTCAAATGAACGCATAGTTATATACATATATATACGTTTCTATTTTGCTGCCCTTTTACAACAATTTAAATTAATTATTATTTTACCTTTGCTAAAGATGTGATTTTCGATCTAAAATTTCAGTGAAAAGGAATTAAAGAGATTAACTATCATAACGACTAGCGTTAAGTTGTTGCTTATTTATTTGTTGCGTATTTTAACAATTTGAAGTTAATTAGAAGTTATCAGAACAAGGATACAGGTAAAATAAAACGTTCAAAAGCTGGTATCTAGTTTGTAAATATGTATAGCTAGTTAAATAAAAGTCATATGGGCCTGTTTGAATTGAAACAATAAAATAAAGAAATTGTTTATTATGTTGATAATAATACACACAATACCAATTTAAGATAAAGAACATAAATTCTCACATTATTTAAACACCTAAATAACTAAAAGTAATAAAACTTACTGTTTATCTTCCCTTACGTTTTGGTACGTGTAAGTTGTCCTTTACATATTCTAATGACTTGTTCGTTTTCTATACCCATTGAAGTCACTTTAAGATTGTTTTTATTACGTTAAATAATCAACATAAAAAAATATTTACATTCCTATAAAATTAAATAAGTAGGTATTACTAAATAACAAGGGGACTTACATAATGAAAATGAAGAATATAATATGTATTTCATTCTCGAAATACAAATGATCTCCTTGTATGTATAAAAATATGTTTATTAGGAGAGTTGCAAACTAAAAGCCATTATTAACATATAGTCTGTATTGTTTACGTGTAGAAAAATTTATGTCCTATATCTGTATATAAATGTAGTTGACGTCAGACAGGCGGCGCGGCCAAACGTAAGTACTAGAAGCAAAATCTTTCTGTAACATGTGTTAAAAAGTATGTTGCGTCGACCCCACTGCGAGTGGGATAAGGACAGGTGGAAGAAGAAGCTTTGTGTATACATTTCTATAAAGCCGTACCGGCCCGTAGGACGAGAGCTGATCAAATTTCCTACTGCGAAAGAGGAAAGTCTATCAGATAGACAGCTGATATACGCTAAGATTACCAGAGTATGCCTACATACAAAGATAGGTAAGTGTAGATAAATGATTACCTACTGTTTCATAATATATTTATATTAATATATTTGATGTGAAGTTTGAGAAAATAATGAATGTTTCAAAATAAGTTAAATTATTTCATCAATCATGAAAGGTAATAACAAATATCGACTAGGTCTGAGCATAATTTTATGTATTTTTTTTAAACATCACAACTAAAATTAGCTGAATATGAATTAATGGACGCTATCAGTAGTAAATTATAATGTAATTAAAATTTTGCTTAAATGTCTACTTTTCAATTTACGCGTATAATTTACATTGAATGACGGGTCGGATTCTTTCAACTGCTTTTTACTTAATGCCTTTTTTATCTTGAAGCATATAAAATAAAACGGCTTCTGTTAGCACTAACAATGTTTTAAAATTGATTTATATGGTACGTGTTCGGGCAAACTAATAAATTACTATAATACGCATTGAGTACCGAATCAAATGCTTAACAGTTTATCATCCTTGTAATCGTCGTTTAATAATTTGATGAGCAGAAAATTACTGTTAAACATTAACAGAATGATAATTTTATGTCTATATTTTTTTAGTCGACTGCCTCGGTGGCGCAGTTGTAATGCGTACGCGTTAATATTGAGGCTAACGCTTAGGTCTCGGGTTCGATCCCCGGGTCGGGTAAAGTGGTATTGGGTTTTTCCATTACGAAATGCTCAGTATCAGCCCGGAGTCTGGAATATGTGCCCGGTATGGCGATAGGCTCGCCTCCTATCACATCGTGGGATGGAGATACGCTCGGCGAAATGTGGGTGTACTGTTACTCCTCTACCTACCCCTTTGGGGATTACAGGCGTGAATGCATATGTATATTTTTTTAAAAGGGGTCAACCGAGCGAGTGCAATTCCGGTATTGTCATCTGTATAGCAATTAATGTTATTAGTTAGTAACATGTCATTGATATGAAGAAGAAACAGAGAGGGATATAGCACACAACCTAGAAAGAATTGGAGGCTTGGAGTCCCAGCATGAACCGTCAACTACGATCCTGGCCCACTCGACTTATGGATATCCAGGGAGAATAGTGCTTAGCGCACTGAGCTTTGCAAGAACTTGATCTCATGGCACGGAGCTCTCATCCCTCAGGATGGTCGGCGGTGTCGAGTTGGGCGCATTAGAGAGAGCTAAGAAGATCAGTTTTCTCCTTGGTGCAGTGGGCTAGTGAATCATCTTACTTGCGCCAAAGTGGTAGAGACGGGACCAAAAGTTCCCTAGAATTACCTTGGCGAGAGTTCAGAATGCACGTATTACCGAAGAAAGCCGAGCAATTCTCCCGCTAATGCCTTCTATGTACTTTGACTTTACCACAGGAATAGTTCTTCTGAAGGACTTGAATGCAAAGTTATACTTTATGAGGCGCTGCTTTTTGCATCTGCCAATCATTGACTCAGGCTTGGAAGCATTTCTTCTATATTTACTCAATGTGGTTATCTAATACATACATCTCAGAGCGTTTAGAGAATTAAAATTTAGCAGCCATCGTTGAATATAAACTAAAATTGCAAACGGCTTCTTATTTTAAGAACAGATATATTATTATGTAAAAAATATGAAATATAACATGTTAATTATAAAATAAATACGTAAAGGTGGTAATTATGCTAATAAATTAATTAATGCAAACCTAGGTATTGGAATTTCGTTAATATTTGCAGCATGCAGTATCGTCTGCATGAAATTTTTTGTTATTCTACTATACTTAAAAATATTTAACTATTTCTAACACAATATTTTTCTTCTGTTATGAAAGTACATGTTCTACAAAACCTACACGGGCTGTGCATTCATTTTATTTATAGTCTTAATTGCGAGGTTTAATCCAACGGGCGTGATACATCTGCTACCTAGACATACGCAACCCACAATTAATGAATAACTAGGTGACTCGTGCGAATACTTCGCACCGACAGTGGTGCGTAATTTAATAAAGTAGAAATAACAACCTACATAAATTAACAATGCAACAAATTAGTTGATAATACTGTCAACAAAGTGCACTGTTAATTTTTCATCATTTTTTAAAAACATTTAAAACATTTGTCTATTTTTCGTCAATAGCAGCAAACATAAGCTTATAAAATGGTGTTTGAATCATTAAATTTGATGAAGATTTATGGAAGTTATGACGTTCCGACAAAATATTACCTTTGAGAAATAATATATAGAGATTACAAATCTTTTATAAAGTAGACTGCAACTTCACAAATTTGCTCAATATTTTTTATACATCGCCAAAAGAAAACCACTTTTCCACTACATTGTAATGTATTAGATTACTTCAAAATAAAGTATCCAAATTAAATGTAATTCGAATTTACCAGAACTGTAAAATAAGACATAGATGTAGACACAAAAAATAGTCAGCAATTATTGTATCGTATAGAAAATTTAGTTCTCGATTAGAATCTAAATTAAAACTATCTTTCTAAAGGAAACCTAGATTGATAAGTGAATTACTATTCGAAACTTAGCCTAGTTAAATAACAATAGCGTTTGTGATGAAGACAAATTTAAGAGGAATGAGTTTTGTAATGGTACAGTTACCATACAATGTGATTGAATAATTAAAGATGTAGAATTATTTGGTAATGTGAATAACAGGTGCGATATTTGAAATGTAGACGTGAGAAACGAAATTGATTTATTACTGATAGATCGAGTTGTTTAGAAGCTTTATTATTTAGAAATCACATTCATACAGCAACGTGGGATTCCTATTTGTGATATAAAAAAATACATAACAGAAATAAAAATAAATGTTGTTTGTTTAGGTGAGCTTAGCATGACATCTTTGACTTCTGCCTGGCGTTATCCCGGCTTAATTCTAAGGTCCCAGCATGCCATCTTAATCCAGAAAAATATTATTATATGCAAACTTGAAGCGATGCGTTTAATAGTGGATTAATTTAATTTAATACGACACAGAATTATGAAAATGTTAGTAAAGTGAGAATCAAGAACATTTATGATAATAAATTAAACATCTAATATTATATCTATATGGTTAGTGGCTAAACTAGTATCAAAGTTTTAAGCCGCCTCAGAGCTTCCGGCTTGGCTTAACAACTGCTGTCAGTTGATAACAACTAGGATCAATTTTTTACATGCCCTCCAAAGCACGGAGACGCTCCGTTGAAATACCCCTAAGCGGTCACCCATCCATAGACTGACCGCACCAGGGGTTGCTTAACTCGCTAATCGTTTACCAATTAGTTAGTGCAACTGGCAATGAGCGTCTCGAAAATCGGATCGAAAAACAATCCAATGAAACAGATTGCTATTATAACTATAGTAAAACATTTCGTAACACTCAATATATACCTAATAAGATTTAAGAAATGTTTTACGTTTTACGAAAGTGTACACTTCTAGCACGACAAGAGATTACATTATATAATTACAATCCAATCAGTATAACACATGCTACAAGAGGAATGCTAATAACTCACCTACCGAAATGCACCCGGGCAAACGGATCCTGCCAAACCACGCCCTATTATTTGGTCCAATTACTACGTCTTGGAAGAATTTAAAACTAAAAAAGCAATAGAATTTGCGAGGGCCTTGATTAAAATTTTGACGGGTTGATTGTTAAGGGCCCTTTTCGAGATGTACGCTTCTTTTTGGTGGAATATGTGCGAGAGGAACGCATTGAAAATTTAAATCTAGTTTTTTTTTAAAGAAACATCGTAAGGGTTTAGTGAAACATAAGTTGTTTTTTATATCAATATAAACTTAAATAAAAATGCCACCGATGTGCAAACGTCTAACTCAGCCAGTGTTATGAGAGATCTCTCTTCTCTAGATTCTTGGAATTGGAATGAAGATTATGGATTAATGATATACAACAATACAATGATATAGTAACGGTCTTTAACTATGTAATTTCCGTTATGTACGAAAAACGTTAAACTATTTTAAGTAACCTCTCATGCTTATGAATCTTTGCAGCGTAGTGGCAATTTATAGATTACCTTCTTGAATAAATCGACTGGACAGGAGGAAACAAACTCTTCAAAGGCATTTTGTAAGTCTCGGATAATGTTTTTTTTCCGCTTAAAAGTTGTCAAAATCTGTTTGAATCACGCAAATATGAACTGTTGTTTCGGGATAAGGCATTCTATTTTACTATATTGATATAATCAAATCTTAAATAGTACCTAAGTTTCACAATGTGACTGTATGGATTATGAAATCAACAACTGATAAATCAAAAAATAAAGGCAAAAGCAAGTCACTAATAACGTCGTTGATTGACATCTATCAAGTTGATTGAAAAAAGCAGCGTAAAGAAAACACAAACGAACCGTGGCCAAAGTTCTATTAATACACAGCTTCATCAAATGACATTATACTGCAGATGCAAGTAGTACTTTTTAATTCATTGTATTCGGGCATGTACCGATAAAATAAATCATTACATCATTCACTTTCGACATAGCAAACGTTGATTGAATCAAAAAGCCTATTTCAGTGGTTGATATTCTGAAAGGATTGTAATAATATAAACCGTTCAGCATTTTATCTGACAACTATACATCATTGAGTTCTTAGAAATGTATTGAAGTTTTTGTGATCATTCACCCAAACAAAACGTGGGTCCGTCACGACCGGAACGAACTCGACTTGTTGCAGTACGACAAATAATTTCTTAAATCTAGTTTTAACAATCTTTGAAAATACGCTGTAATTGAAACCGATCCAACGCAATCTAATATTGTTATCTGAAAACAATTTGTGTGCGTTACAAATCTTTTTTTATCCACAATTGGTATCACGACTGGGGTACAAAAAATTCGCGGTTCATGTAGGCTGAATAATAGAAGTTAATAGTTGAAAAATAAAGCCACCTGCGATTAATCTTCTTCTAAATTTGTTTAAAAACGTCGATTCATTTATTTGATGCGATTGTAAATATTTTTTTCGATATCTCTATTTAATAAAAATATTTACATCGATAGCTGAATCCACCTTGTTCTGAATACTATCTCACTGCTAGATACCTATACTAACAAAACCTTGGGTGGTACTCAGGTAATAGTACTCAAACCATGTAGTAGTACTATTGAGACTTCTGCTATATCTTATGAAATATTATTATCACAAGCAGAGCGAATGAAAACAACTTAAGAAAATCCGTACGTCATCACGATGACGTACGGATTTTCTTAAGTTAAGTTAAGTAACACCACGGTGTTACTTGTTAATGTGTCTAGACCATCGACTAGACGATATCTTCGCCATCTAATTGAAAGCTATACGGTTTCAATCAAAACCCATTTGACATTAATTTTATATGCACCACATCCCTATTGTCTGATTGATGTTTCTCAATATAAAGCTCTGAAGAAGAATAGTGGTGATGGTAAAGGAGGTTGGGTGCTAACTGGCTCATTCATGCTCTAGATAAAAATATATTTCTAAAACCATATTTCAAATAATTCTTGAAATCTTAGTTTTAAAATGTATATCGAATCCTATTAAATACATCTGTTCTATACTGGTAAATTACACAATCCATTTTTTAAGACCAAAAAAGCAGTGATCATTACAGCGTATCATTCCCTTGTAAACATTTTAATTAATTACTTGTCATCACAAATGGGTTAATAAGGGTGAATCCACAGGTAAGACACGGTCTGACGGCCTCCCCACAGCACGTGGTATACCGGAGCGTGACGTATGATCACGTCACGCTCGGTATTGCACGCAATTGACCAAGTGAGCGCGTTAATAACACCTTGTTAACAAAGCATTGTTGATTTATGACCATTTTGCGTGTTCGTGGTTGTTTTATTTTGTTGAAGTTTAATTCTTGTCAATTTCGTTGATGTTTTATTTAATTTGTAAATGTTAGCACAGCAGGAAATTATATTTTATTATTTGTTGAAACAAGATTTTGATATATTTTGCTATTTGAGGTTATTCGACATTCATATTTTGTGTGGTGATCTAGTATTATTTCTTCCTACTAAATATTAAAGTTTGGATGTTTGTGAGTTCGAGTTGTGAATTTAGATCTTTCACGCCATTACGCCTGAACGAAATTTGGCAGAAAGCTAGACCATGACCTGAGTTAAGATATATGCTACTTTTTATCCCAGGAAAGGCCGATCACGCGGGCGGAGCTGCAAACGAAAGCTAATATTATATATAAAGAACTCTTAGAAGTAACGACTAGACTCCCCAGCTAAGGTCTTGTCAACCAATTGGTACCGCATGTAGGCATTGATGTATTAATCTTGTAGCATCTGCTCAATAATAGTAGGAGAGCTACATCGGTTCTGGGTATTCCCAAACTATCCAAAATACAATGACTGTAGTATTCGCTGGAAGATTACATTACCTACTGACGCTTTTTTTATTATTTCTAAGTTATTATTACGGTGTTCATGGGCGGTGGTGATCACTTACCATCAGATGAACCTCTTGGCCGTTTGCCCCCTAGCTCATAATATAATTCATATCTCATAATAAGCACAAAAAAAAAATCAATTTCCATCAAATATTTAAAAACCCGCTAATCAAAGCAAACAGAACCATTCGGAAAGTGGAAAGATTGTTCAAGCCAGTAAACGTGATAGTTTTTATGTTGTAATTTAATTTAAAATGTGTAGGCAATGTCACGGTTTATCGCACACCCCACAATATGGCACGTGGCGTGTCGCACCGTGTCCTACCGGCCGTCACGGTCGACATTGCAAGCAATTGCCGTGTAAACGTGTTAGCCACATCGACGTGTTGAAATTCACACTCTAGTCTAATTACATTTCACGCGTTAATAATTATGAATAAGGTAAGTAAAGCACTGAGTGAGGGGGTAAATTTGCATGAAGGTGACATACTGGTAAGTGGTCACAGACGCCCATGGACACCTACAACACTAGAGGGATCGTCAGTGTGTGGTTGTCTTTGAGATAAGAATAGGCTCTTTTCTTGACGGTCTCTAAATTGTGTCGGTCTAGAAATACCGTAAGTGCAAGCTGATTCCACAATGATGCTTTATGGAGAAGGAACTCTATGAAATTCGCACCGATGAAGTGCGCTATCTATCTATTCAGTTATTGAGTATTATTACGATAAGTCTCAACGCCTTTCATGGTACGTGAGATAATGAAATACTAAATAAAACAATAGTTGAATTAGCCTACACTGATTTTGATTATCCATTTTTATAGATTTTTGTTATAAAATGATCGTTAACGGTTAACGTAGAAAGTAATTTAAAGCATACGTAATGATAAAAAATAGTATAGAATTAAACACTCAAATTGTAACACAATAGGAAATTAAAAGAGAGTGAGAGTTTTAGTTTGACGCAATATTTCTTGCCACACACCACATCAATGTCGCAGCCAAGTTTTGCTATGGTTCAGACGTCTATAGTTTTAAACAGCTCTCTAGATTCCAACACTCCTTGGGACTATGTGTTGGATATCTTTTCTCAAACTTTTTATTAGGTATAAAATAACATACACGCTTTATATACGTGAGCGAAGAAATAGTCATGCTCTCATTGTAGGCAAAAGCCATTAATTTAGTAGTTTTAATTGAATAATGCCATTACGCAATACACTCTCAGCTTCGACTCTCAGCGTTTTTAGGTTAACAGAGTTCCACTGGAAATTCTATATAGATCAGTCCATTGTAGAGTGGTAGAGCCACGCTGTAGACACTTTTGTCTACAGCATGAAAGGGCCGGCTCGACCGGGTTATTACCACTGTCTCACAGAAAACCGACGTAAAGTAGCAGCTTGCTGCTGCGTTTCGTACGGTGAGTGAGATATCCGGAGGCCCAAATCCCTCTCCCCTTCCCTTCCCCTTAATTATCCCTTTCCTTTAAGGTCGGCAACTCGCCCATAATTCTTTGATATTATGGGCGTACATGGGCGGTGAAGATCACTTACCATCAGGTGACCCACTTACTCGTTTGCCGGCCTATGACATAAAAAAGTCCTGTTATTAAGCCAGATCAAGCCTTTAATTAATGAAATGTTGACGTGTCATAACGTTGTATTGTGCGACAGGTATTATAAAGACGTGAAGACACGCTAGAACCGGAGTACGTGTCGAATTGTAGACAATCAAGCCAACTGGGTACCGTGTATCGAAATGAGATGCAATTTTCGTTCATGACTTTAACGTTTGGGACCATGGCGCTCGCCCTGCGGTCGCGGTTGGTGCGAGACAACGGAGATTTGCTTTTAATTTACTGGCATCATTAGTATATTATCGATGTACAATAGTTCGGGCATTTTATATGTTTAAACAGGGTAATAGTTATTTTTTTTATTTTTGCTTAAGTAGATCTTTAGCTAAATTACAAAATGAAGTTTTATAGTAACAAAACATCTTCAGGCGTTAACAGATCTCCACAAGTACTCAATAGGATTAGCAAAAAAATGACGCAAACAAACTTGAATGTAATCAAAGGAAGCAGAAAATATACCTATACTTAAATCATAATAATAAATAGATACATACATCCAACAGTCACACGCATAGTCTTGACGCCACACTAGGTGTATCGTATCGTACACTATATCGTGGGTATCAGGAACTACGACGGACTAGTGGTAGTCCCACAACACCCAGACGCGAAACAGATATTTGTGGATCACACAAACATTGGTTTCGGTGGAAATCGAACCCACGACCTCTCGTTTCGCAGCCACTGCGGCACGGAGGCTGTCACAACCATGAATGTAGATGTAAATACGTTCACGGCTTATAACGTATTAATCAAGATGCTATTGGTAACAACCAAGGCTAAGCTGTATTCCAGCTAAACAAACGCTCGCAAAGAACAAATCAAAGTCCAATTGCTCACTCAACCTATTGAAGTTGCAGGCAGAACTGCACAATAAAAGTTCATATTTACTAGAATTAGCTACTACTATTTTTTATTGTTATTGTCAAAACAAATTCAGAAATTAAAGTAACTACTAAGACACCCCGCGACTTAAATTTTAATTTTACTGCACACAAAATTGAATAGTATTTGGATTGACAGACTGCGTCATTTATGATTATACAAGTGTATTAAACATTCGTAATCCGCTATCTCTTATAACCCACACCATAGCAAACACACCGTGTGCCCAGTTGCAATAATTCAGTATTATTAGGTACTGTTTACCCGCGGCCTTCACGAACTTGTGCCATTTTCGCAAATTGTTTGAAACACTTGTCTTAAGGCACGTGCTCTATTGGTAAATGTACCTATCGATCTACTATACACTTGGAGTATAATGAAGAGAAAACCCAAAAAAGTAGGTGCTATTAAGGAAGTACAATGCTAGTAAAAAAATAGGGAAGATTTTTATACAGAAAATGTTTGCTTGTTCGAATCTTTAACGAACTTTAGGGATCTCTATTAGATAAAAAGCGTTATTTTTTAATATAAAGGATGAAACATGGCCACTGGTCCTAATCTTTACTAATATTTTAATTGCCTAAGTGAGTTTGTTTATTACGCTTTCACGCCTAAATCGTTGAACCGATTTTGATGAACTTTGGTACAGAGATATATGGGACCCTGGAGACAGTTATAGGTTAATTTTTATCCCGGCTGTACACGCGAGCAGAGCCGCGAACAAATGCTAATATTACATATTTTCCTTAAACGATGAATTACGTAATATAAATTCTTCAACGTCTGGTGGAAGTTAAATAATGCCGCGTGCACACGAAAGCACGGGTGCGCAATTTGGCGGTTGGACGGTAAATGACAGCTCGAGGCGACGACAGTGCGCAATCACCTTAGTAGACTGCGGTTCCATTACTTGTTAAATATTATTTGGTCTTTATCTTTGGTATTATAGGTGAATTTCATGTGTATTCGATGTACATTTTTTTAATTAATAATGTATTTAGATTTTAAGACAAAAAAATAAAAACTGAATAGCACGTTTGTAGTTATTTATATTAGAGTGGTAGAGCCACGCTGTAAACAGTTTTGTCTACAGCACGAATGGGTCCGCTCGACCGGGCCGTTACCACTGTCTCAAAGTAATGAGTGAGATATGCGGAGGCCCAAATTTCACGCCAATTCCTTTATTATCCCTTTCCATTAAGGTTGGCAACGAATCTATTCTTCTGGTATTGTGGGCGTATATTGACGGTGGAGATCACTTACCAACAGGTGACACACTTGTTCGTTTGCCAGCCTGTTCTATAAAAAAATATATTTCCATCGCTCTACCACCAATGGAAACATACCTTGATAAGCCACTTTAGTGTACGACATATGGATGCCAGAAATGTTCGCCTGAGGCCCGGACGTTCATTTTGGCTTCTGTTTAAAAACGCCATCCCGAAATTAGTCTGCTCTACTTTACGATAATTTCAAAATAAGTAGCTGTATAAAACGTTCACGCGTTAGATAAAAGTAATTGACTCTTGAAAATTTCACCTCTCAAATTGATATAAAATATATTTTTAATACAGATAACTTAAGATAATCTTCTTTATTTTTTATAGATAACTAAACGCTTTTTTGTCACTGTTCAATGGAAAGATGTTACGTTTTATCAACTTTTATTGAAACATTTAAAACATTTTTGTAGTAATATTATCGATTAAAAAAAATATTAGAGAAACTTAATGGAACTTTTATTCTAAATATTAAGTTTGTGTCAGCAGGTCGCAGATAAGTCACCGAATTTATTTAAAATAGTAGTCTCCGTACACTCCTAAGTGGTAGGTCCCTCGGATGCGAGAGGCCGGCTTGGTTAGTACCACTGCTTTGTCTATTTCGGCTGCCAAACAGCAGTGTGTAAGCCCTGTTTTTCGGTTTCAAGGACATTGAAGCCAGTGAAATTACTGGGCATTATGAGACTTAACATCTTATGTCCCGGGATGACAATCGCAATTCAGTGCCATGCAGTGCTCTATCATCCAGAGTTCTGTGTGACGTTGCTTTTGTTTATGGGCAGGCGTGACGCTTAACATCAGGCGAGTGACCTGGTGGTCTCATCATTCACATAAATAAAAAGAAGACAACCGAGTTAGGAGACTACTATGTTAAAACAGTAATAGTTTAGAAAAATATACTGACTATTTGGCGCCATGATGGATTTTAAAGCTTGTGCATGTACGAAGTACTAGGGCGCAAACCCGCGGAAGCAGAGAACTTGAAGCTAGTGCATTTTTTAGTACGCATATTCGGAGTTTAGATATGGTAATATTGGAATATTGGGCGCCAATGACCCTAACTACGGCGCTAACAATAGGTAAAATATAGAAGTAATTAATCCACACGCCTGTATCTCTGAAGGGGTAGGTAAAATGCAACTAGTCCTACCACGATTTGCTAAGCTTGTTATCATCCCGTGATGTGATAGGACACGCGCTTATCGACATATCGGGCGCTAATTCTAATCCTGGGAAACTCATGTGTGAATTTGAATCGAAATCTATCAAAAATACTTGAGTTTAACCGACCTAGGATAAGAAACCGAGACCTCACGATAGGCCACTAGACCAATAAGGCAAATCAGTGTACATAAATATAAATAATACACCCAACAGTCAAACACCTAGTCCTGACCCCACACTAGGTTAACCTGTATCGTAGGTATCAAGAACTACGAGGGACTTGCGGTCCCTCAACACCCAGACCAGAAAAAAATATTTGTGGGTCACACAAACATTTGTCTCGATGCCGGAATCGAACCCACGGCCTCACACTTTGTACGCGGCTACTCGCCCACTGCGCCACGGATGCTGTCATATAGTACTAAGCATTCATAATTTATAAAACTTCATAAAAGTAATTATAATAACGTTCATTCGAATAAACGAAACTGCAAATATTAATTCAAAGTAATAAAATCTACTTGCTAATTACCTCTTCTGAAAATGCATTTCAACATAAAGAGTAAGATAAGAGCCGGTACAGAGTCTAAAATAGAACATTTAATTTGAATCAGTGAATGAAACCAGTTTTAGAGATAAGGATTCAGCGGAGCGAAGCCGCGAGTGGCAGACGGCCTGACAGTATTTCACATCAAGTGTTTATAATAATAACACGACGTTTACACTGCATGAGGTTTATAATATAAGATTTTTAAGGAGTTAGGTAGCAGGTAAGGTTGGCTTTGGGCCTAAGATGTTGGTGGCCAACTTACACTCGAGACAATTATTGGCGTGATCGGCCAATATTTAACGAGTTTGGATTTTGTGAGACCGAAATAATTAATTATCATGCTTCCCTTTCAATATTGGACACACATAAAAAATACTCCTCAAAACGGCCATCTCCACGGCTACGGTAATCTAAGTTTTTACACGTTTCTAATATTCTTCGTAAACGTTAATTTGTTACATTATCATCATAAGTTAAAGATGCCCGAAATAAGTCACAATTGTATCATTGTAGAACACATCACGAAACCGGTATAAAACAATTTTTACTCAGTATACAAGGCACTTTACATCGTCCGTGCGTGCACGGTGAGCTATTTGACGCCTCGGGCCGGAGCGCTTCTGTTGATCCCGATCGTGACCGCTAGAGGCCCGCGCGCGTCATTGTGCACAGCACCCGCCATACCGATGCATCCATATCTTTTGTTATGTATGCCTTGTTTGCTAATTGTATATTGTTTATAATTGTTATAGCAGCAAACGTTATTATTAAAGCAATATTATTTAACGGCAAATGAACAAGTTCACCTGATTTTATATGATCTTATACCAGAAAAATCAACGATTAACGGGGATTGGGAAGGGCCTCCGGAAATTTCACTCACTTTACGAACTCTACCAGCAAGCGGCTATGTCAAATCGGATTCTTATAACACAGTAGTACCGCCCTGATCGAGCCAGCCCATTCATGCTGTAGACAAAATTGTACAGCGTGAAAATTCAAGACAATGACAATAAAAAGTGTAGCAGAAAAAGCTCGTGCCTAGCAGTCGATAATCCTACTGCTGGACACGGGTCTCCTCTACTGAATACTCAGGCCTCAGACTACCACGTAGGCCTGATGCGGGTTCGCAGACTTCATATACGCTTAAAATTCATAGGGATGTCTTCTACGATATGCAGGCATCTCACGATGTTATATTTTCACTGTTAAATCAAGCGATAATTAACAACGAACACACATGTAATTTAGAAAAATCAGATATGTATGCTCTTCAGGCTGGTTTTGATCTTGCGAATTTCGTCTAGGCAGTCCGTACCACTCACTGAGCGATCCCTGGTTTTTTTATTTATTTTGATGATGGTCTAAAATCTAAATGCATAAAAACTTTAACTCAATATCTTAAACTAAATGAGATTAGTTAGAGAATGAACTGCAATTAAATCAATAAATTAACTAACTCCTAATTTGATTGCAGTAATGTCTATAATCAATTTGCAATTCTATTCAAGATCCTTGTTACCAACTGTCATTGATTCAAAACGATTTAATGCAAGTAAAAAGTAATCGAATTTCTTATTACGCCCGTCACTATAATTGTTTTGTATCGATAAAGGAACACATTCCTAACTTGCTCACGATTGACGTCAATTAAATTTGATAGAGACCATTTGGGAGATTGATTAAAAATCGAGTCAGTATCGATTGCCGCAAACGTAATGAAATCGATGTTCCTCCGGAACGGCGTACGGAATTTTAAGTTGCCCTAATAAAATTACGGTTAGGGCGTAGTGCGCGTTTCGTAACGATTATTTTTATAATCGTTAAAGAGATTTATGGTAATATCTTACGTTATGATCGATTATTCGGACCGTGCGTGAAGCTGTTACTAATTTAAATTGTGTTTTCATTTTATACTAATTGGAATTAATTTTGACGGCACATAGATCTACAGTATCCTTTTCCACGACTCCTGAATCTTTCTAAGATACCTACTATTGACTAAGACCTAACCCCTTTCATTCAGTAGAGGAGGCCCGTGCGGCGTGCCCAGCTTTGGGACGTGTATAATACAGGGATAGGTATTATTACCTACTATTTTTTAAATTGTAATTTGATACATATTGCTAGATATTATTTTCTCTTTCATATTTATATTAATCTATTATCTCATACCATTATTATTATCATTAATTAAATGTACCGTCATCGTCAGCTGACACTCTGTATTTAATTTTTTTGCCGAAGCTATTTCACGATGTATAAGTCCATTATTTTAGGACACCCACACACTATCAAAACGTCATTTGAAATGTACCGTTCTCTATTAATGGAAACGGCCCTAAATCTCAAGTTCTCAGGGCTTAGGCGTGCGTCATTTAGGCAAAAACTGGACATCACAAAGAGAGGCAGACTGTCACGTATTCGGGGATCGGGCTAACGGTACCACTGATTTATGGTCACCAAAGCCGAATAAAAAACCTTTAGAATGAACGGATGCTTTCCGACTTTCGTTTGTTCCCGTATTGAAAAATTTATGATTGAAAAAGGGATGTATTATGTATGCGTGTGAATGTCTTTTATGTGACAGATATTAAATAATTAATAATAAACGTAGGACCACAGTCCTACGTTTATTATTAAAAACAAAAATGTTACAATTAGGTGTATGTTATACATAAAGTGTATTTTTATTGAAAAGCGAGGAAAGCAAGTTTATTTTTAAATTGAGATTCGTATAAAATGCTCTTTTTACTATAACAAACTTACTATTTGTGTCTATTCTATTAAACAGACTATAAAGCAATCTTTTAATTATCTCATCAAAATTCATTGATATCATAACTTATTTTGATTAAAACAAACTCGACGATATATGGAAATTAAAATCTCAATATCTATTCAAAATAAGATATAAATAACAATATCACCTTATTAATAAGCCGACTAAAATAAAATATTCCTAAGCAACAAGTCAAATAGAATCATCTTCCTAATAAAACAATTAATGTAGAAAAATAGCAGATTTTAATTCCAATAAATAAACCGTTTCATATTGGGAATTAATTGAGCGAACACCGTACAATATTAGTATAAATTTACATATTTATTAATGATTTAACATGATTATTTTGTGGTCGCCGATGCGTGAGAGATTATACGGCGATATAATCATATGAATATTCATATAACGAATCATAATAAAATAAACAATGATGGGAATTTAACAGATTTACATTGATATGCCATTTACTTTTAAGATGAATTTCAGAAGTATTTTAGAGGAAGTTAAGATGATTTATGATATTAATGATTATGTTGCTTTTCAGTTTAACGTTATAAGATATAAATAATTCTGTTAATCGTATGGAATTATGGAGCTTTGTTTTAAAGGTGTATGTAGTTAAGGCTTTTAGAAATAGTAGGCTGTTAAAGCGCTACGGGATAGCGCTAGTTAGGATCGGTTGCGCAACTAGTGTCGTACTGCTAAAAGTCTACTATGCGTTCGCGCTCACTATGAGATTCTATACTACTACGCATTATTCATAAACGTTACTATGAGATTATTATTATGACTATACGTACGTTAAACAAAAAGGGCCAATCACGTATACAAAAATTTACACTTAGCAAAAAGCTTACTTGAGTTTTGTTCCTGTATACGGGCGTAAAATTCAGTCAAGTCAGATAATACAATTTACCGGTTCTTCGATGAGCCCTAAGATGTTTTGACTTTGTACATAATATAACCAATCAAATTAGTATCTTAACGTTTATAAAATACGTTAGTATTCAGTATCTCACTCATTAATTGAGGCATGGCATATTACATGTTGCGGGCCGCTTGCCTCTCGCCAGTACTTTTTGTAATTTTCACGTCATTACGCGTAGGTTCAATTCAGAGGCGGTTAGTTGAAAGCTAATGGTGGTCATAGATTAAGTGAAATAATTTTATGTAAGGATACGGCGATAAGGCGTATTTTAGTTGCTCTATATGTAATACGTTTTTCGTTTTGTTTTGTTTTCTATTTCTAAAGTATCAGCCCGAAGTCTGGAATTTTGCCCGGTATGGCGATAGGCTTGCCCCCTATCACATTATGGGGCGGAAATAAGCTCAGCGTAATGTGTGTGTACTGGTTACACCTCTGCACCTACCCCTTCAGGGATAACAGGCGTGAGTACGTTTGTATGTATGTACGTTTTATGACGTGCTAGTAAAAAAATATTTCCAACGTAGTCCTTTTCACCTTTGGTTTCGTATTTTGTGATTATATCTCACTTAATAGAGTTATATTTTATGTTATTTAGCCTTATTTAGTTTAATTTGTCGAAGTTTTGTATATGAATTTAATCAATAAACTTTAACTATCATATACTGTTTCAGATTATTTAACTATTTTATTATATCAACGGTAATAAACTTAAACCATAAACACTATACAAATCTTCACATTTGCACAACATGCAATCAAATTGAGATATGGACGTTAATATTTTTTATACTTAATTAATTTAATCACGACTCCCAACTTTCGTACTTCA
Source organism: Mimas tiliae (assembly GCA_905332985.1). Classification (NCBI taxonomy): domain Eukaryota; kingdom Metazoa; phylum Arthropoda; class Insecta; order Lepidoptera; family Sphingidae; genus Mimas; species Mimas tiliae. The sequence goes on along the minus strand of HG995248.1, from coordinate 4,186,686 downwards.
TCAAACATCTTAATTATGTTTGATCATTAGTGACCATCGGCTTACTTTCTCATATGTTTTATTTTAATCATCAATTAAAATTGTGTAGTAATCCATCTTACGCCAATGCATCATTCAGTTTGCACTACCTACCACTATTTATTTTTTTCCCACGCGTAGTTAACATATTGAGAGTGTAATGTACAATAGCTTAAATATCTTAAACATATTTTTTTACTCTCGCATGTGTTGGACGTCAATAACCAGTCTAAAATATAGATAAGTAACTACTACTACTATAGATTTCTTGATGTAATAATCCTTAAAATTTACCAAATTGCAATTGACCACTTCTTTTATTGAAAATATTTTGTATTCAAAATAATTTATCATTAAAAGTGTACGACTAATTGAGTTATTTAGTACTAGTTTTGCTCGCGGCTCCGCCCGCGTGATTGGCCTTTTCCAGGATAAAATAGGAGCCTATTTCCTAATGCAGGTAATTGTCTACTTGTTTGCCAAATTACATCCAAAACCATTCATCTCATAAGGCGTGATTGACTAACAAACATCCAAACTTTTACATTTATAACGGTGGTAGGGTAACACGTGAGTTTCTCCAGATAGACTACTGAAACCAGCCCTTGTTTATAAGCCTGGTAAACGATCCAAATTTCAATGTTCTCAACAAAATCCAATTCATTATCGCATTGCATATTCCTTCAAAACAATCAAGATATTAAATTGTCAAGGTGGAATGTGGAAGTTTCCTCGAGATTTGCAAGAATGTCAGAAGGTCAATTCTTGTAATTTTAAATGTTCAAAATATCATTCCGATCTAGTCTCAGCGTCAAGAAAGTTGCAAATGGCATTCTCATAAACAAATAATCAACGTCAAATGCACCTAGCATTAGCAGTAGCATTATACCGTTTTGGCTTCAGTCAACTTTTATTCTACATTCAATCTCATTACGATCTATGTTCACATTTGACGTTGATTATTGGTTTAAGAGAATGCCATTTGTAACTTTCTTGACGCTGAGACTAGATCGGAATGCTATTTTGAACATTTAAAATTACGAGAATTGGCCTCCTGGTATCTAGTCTGAACTTTATTCTTTGACATCCGATTAGAGAAATGCGCGCAATTTACATTGCATTTATGATAATGCGGTTACGCACACTGCATTCTATTTTACATCTAATGCACTTTGATACTGAATGACTGTTATGTTTAATTGAAACAGCAAGAAATTGCCTCACATCTATTGCAATGTAAACTTTAGTAACTGTAACTATACACACGGCATGTATATTAAAATAAAATATTATGTAAGTGAGAGGCGTAATCAATGAAGGAATTAATGAAGGCAATCTTAGTTTAGCCCATGGTCATGTGCATCCCTTCATCCGTGTACATAAGGCACACATATTTGATCTTTGATGGAAGCTCAGAAGTCTAGACTCAGGGTCTAGCGTGTGACAGAGCGCAAAATTGGGGTGAAACTGCAGGATTATGTCCAGAACACCGAACTCCGGTCTCACATCCAGATCTCAGACGTCGTTAGAAAGACCACCAAGCTCAAAAGAGGCTGAAATAATAAATAGTTAGTAATAGAATAAATCATTATTATTAAGTCTTATAACAAAATGTTTTAGTACATGTCAATTGAAACTACTTCACACTGTAATTTATATAAAAAAATTGTCACACCGAATTTTTTATTCCTTTTTCACATTCCATGCTCACTCCTCCAAATGATCGAAGCGTTGACATAATATGACAATCATTCATTCATCAAAAATATATTTCGCAGCAAGTAGAGGATTGGCTGTATCCCTAGTATTGATATCTATGGGCAAGTGTTACCACTTACCATGTGCCGTCAGCTCGCCTGCCATCGAAGACGATAAAAATAAGAAAATACTGTCGACCCTGATTGTTGATCAATATACCTTTGTCACCAGGTCCGACATCGCTTCGGCCTATTCGATGAAGTCTCTGCCACCGGAGGCGTCCAAGTACGACATTGTAATTGGGTTCGATTCCTGCGGGTGTCTGATAATTATGGACCACAAGTAAGTGATGCGTTATAGAAAACAGATAGACGTAGTAAACATATAGGCTCTTACCTAGAAAAAAAAAAAAAAACAAAAAAAAATTAAACATTTTAAATCATTTAAAAAAACTTATAAACATTTTAAGCACTGATTATTAAAACACTGTTTTTTTTTCTCTGTCAAAGCGATTAGTAAAGGGGCTAGAAAATACGAAAACAGTGTTTTACCTAATCAGTGCTCAAAAAGTTTATATGTAAGGGCCATAATTAACATTCTATTATAAATTTTATAGTTGTAATCATAACTGCCTCGGTAGCGCAGTTGTAATGCGTACCTACGCGTTACTATTGAGGCTAACGCTGAGGTCTAGGGTTCGATCCCCGGGTCGGGTAAAGTGGTATTGGGTTTTTCTATTACGAAATGCTCAGTATCAGCCCGGAGTCTGGAATATGTGCGCGGTATGGTGATAGGTTCGCCCCCTGTCACATCGTGGGACGGAGATACGCTCAGCGAAATGTGGGTGTACTGGTTACACCTCTGCCTACTCTGGGATCGCAGGCGTGAGTACGTATGTATGTTTAGAAATATTGAAATTATGTTACCTTTGTCAGGTAAACCTAGTCTGCACGAAGATAAAGGGTGAACCTGTCTACGAAGCAGTGAAACCTGTCTCCGCACATACTGAGCTCGTGGTCTACTATCTCCCCGAAAGACCTGAGGAGATGTTTTTCGTCAGAATGAGGAACAACCTTTACAGACAGACAATGGACTCTATATTAGAAGGTATTTGTGGAAACATTACTATTTTCCTTTATGTTTATTTTATACTAGCATTTGCTCGCGGCTCCGCCCGGCCTTTTCCGGGATAAAAAGTAGCCTATGTTACTCAGTGATAATGTAGCTTTCTAACGGAAAAAGAATTTTTGAAATCAGTCTAGTAGTTTTTAAATTTATTCGTAATATACAAACATACAAATCTTTCCTCTTTATAATATTAGTGTTGACAATAGAATGACGAAACGGGCAGGTCGCTCGTCTGATTGTCGCCAGGCATCAAGCACTATTATGTTACGGTTGAAAAGTCATTAAACCCAATGAAATTACTGGGCATTATGAGACTTATCACCACGCTTAACATCACAAATATCTAGGAGTGACTAGCAGTACTATGTAGTACTTCGCAATTTAAAGTCGTACCGCATACGCATTACAACTGCGCCACCGAGGCATTGACTTGTTAGTAATAATATTTTAATTACTTAAATAAAAATACATGTTTAGACTTGAACTGAAATAATATTTATAAAATATCGATATGATGAATATGGATAATTATTAGTAATTTCCCAGTTAATATAATCATGTAATGCTAAGATAAAACTTTATGCGATTGAGAAAACGATAATTGAACGATATAAAATCGGTAAATATGCACTCACATAATACTAGCCCTGTATTATATACGTCCCACTGCTGGGAACGGGCCTCCTCTGAATGAGAGGGGTTAGGCCATAGTCCACCACGCTGGCCTAATGCGGGTTGGCAGACTTCACATACCTTCGAAATTCTTATGGACAACTTCTCAGGTATGCAGGTTGCCTCACGATATTTCCTTCACCGCTAAAGCAAATGATAATTAACAATTAATACACACTTAACTTAGAAAAGTCAGAGGTATACGCTCTTAGGGCTGGTTTCGAACCTGCGACTTTCGTCTCGACAGTACGTTCTACTCGCCACTGAGCTATCACTGCTACATAAAATGTTTTATTTCAATTGCGTTATAGTTTTGTTTTCGATTAAAAAAAATTTTTTTTTTTATTCAATCACACATGTCGTTTCGGTAAATGCCTGTGGTCTAAGACTCAACATATTTAATCATTCTGGACGTTTCCATAGTACAAATATTTTTACTAATGTAAAATGAAAAGAAAAATAAATAATTTAGTGTAGTTGCCTAGTGTATTTTGACGATGCTGATGTATGTATACATTAGTTGATATGATTTCTATACATTAGTTTCTTTATTTTTACTGACTTGTCATAAGCGCATTTTAATTGCGTACATGATTAATAAACTATTTCATTTCATAGCAAGAGATGACACGGTGCACTAATCATCTGGATGATTCCAATAACTTATTTATGTCTGTTATTCTATAGCAATTGAAAACCTGAGGTACCACCATTGGGACTAAGTGGTGGTACTATAAAGAATCATTCATTGAGATAAGCGCATCACAAGTTTATATTCAAGAAACTGGTCATTTTTTTCTTCTTAGTACTACTTAGTACTTTATAAAGCGTGTTATTTTTTAGTTTATTTTACAATTTTTGTTCGTTGAGGCTAAATGTCGAAATTTCTGTTCGTTTGTTTTAATAATTTATTGCAAGTAGCTTTTGCAAGTGGGTGTAAGTAGGTCACCAAAGTCACCACCACCAGCATCAGGCCCAAAGACAACCTCACCGGCACGTGGTAGGTACAGTGCTGATTTACGCTCAAGGCAAATTTGGTTCCCGTTGCGGGTTGTGGGGATCAGACGGCGGTTTTACTAGGTGGTGGTGGTACTTGTATGTGCGAGGACGCCTGGTACCACCGTTATGTCTATTTCTGCCGCCAAGCAGCTATATGTAAGCGCTGCTGTATTTCGGTTTAAAGGACATTGAAGCCAGTGAATAAGTAAATAAGAATGAATAAGCTAAGTTGTATAGTTTTTTTGAGGTATGGAATATTTTCGTTTACACAATATTCATTCATCCTGAGTACAGAACCCTTCATTGTGCGTAGTCCGACACACACTTGACCAGTTTTTTATTACGTAACAATGGAGTCACAACAATTAACGGAGAACAGTAGGGTGGTAAAGAAAATAATTTACATTTATATTTAGAAACATGGTACCAAGTTTAATTGAGAGAGTGAAAGTGGCTCGCACGGTTGCCATCTGCGTATCGGTATTTATACGCCTCTTTGAATATTAAGTAATTTTTTATTATTATTATTAGATTGAATACTGACACGAGCAAGTCGCTCGCCTGATGGTAAGCGCCACGCCTGCTCATAAACAGAAGCAACGCCACACAAAACTTTAAATATGAAAGCAATGCATGATACTGGACCGCGCTCGTCACCCCGAGACATAAGGTGTTAAGTCTCATAATGCCCTGTAATATCACTGGCTTCCATGTCCTTCAAACCGGAACACAACAGTGCTTACACACTGTTGCTTGGCGGCAGAAATACACAAAACAGTGGTACCAACCCAGCCGGCCTCTCGCATACGAGGGACCTTCCACCTTGTGACCAATTGAATAGGGTGTTTGATCGTACCGCTCCCCACTAAGTTATCGCTGCTTATCCCACTGAGCTATCGCTGCTTATAAGAGTTTAATTAGTTAATAATATTTTTATACATCATAATCCCATAATAACAAATTGCACTATATTAAACATATTATTACGACAATATTACGCATAATTAAATGTTTCTTAAACGAGTTTCCAGTAATTTACCAACCAGACTTGATATTACTGCCTACACTCCCATAAACCCTGAAGATATTGACCCGGTCTGTAATAGAACTATCCTGCTGGTCTTTATATTTTAATTTTTTTTTTATTTTGGCTAATCGAATTCCTGAGTTAATTGTGTTGATATATTATACATATATGTATTATTAGAGGGGTAGATAGTTGCTGTAGATAGTTTTGTCTACAGAATGAATGGGCCGGCTCGTCCGGATTGTTACCACTGTCTCACAGAAAACTGGCGTAAAGTAGCAGCTTGCTGCTGCGTTTCGCACGTTGAGTGAGATATCCGGAGGCCCAAATCCCCTCCCCTTCCCAATCTCTTAATTATCCATTTCCTTTGAGGTCGGCAACGCGCCCATGATTCTCTTGGTATTGTGGACGTACATAGGCGGTGGAGATCACTTATTATCAGGTGACCCACGGGCTCGTTTGCTATAAAAAATATATATATGCGGATATTTAAAAAATAATTATTTTGGAAAATGATTATACCAAGTTTTAGTTTGAAAAAAATTGGACTATCGCCTAACTACTGGGAACGATTATCTTAAAATCCCCGATTTAACACCTAAGGAGTGGTTTCTTTTCAATTCAAACCCTATAGAATAAAAAAAACACCCAAATCCGTCCACATTTGGCGTAGATGAATTGTGAACCTTTGTTTTTTCGAGGCGGTTAAAACACTGGCTACCCAAGCCAAAATCCATAGCTGAAAAAACTCGTCAACGAAAAGCGACTTAATTAAATAAACAACATAAATTCATTAAGCATTTAGCGCCCTCAATATTTATTGATTAATATATTTTTATGAATAACATCGGAACATCAGACGCGGCGTACTTCAAAGATGCGGCACTAAGTGGACGTTTTCACACGAATATTAATGTACGGGACACGGGTGCTGTTTTATTTTGTATCTAATCACATCAATCTTTGCGAATATTATCATACTGTGATTGTCTCGGTGGCTCAGTTGTACGCGTTACAATTGAGGCTAACGCTGAGGTCTGGGGTTCGATCCCCGGGTCGGGTAAAGTGATATTGGGTTTTTCTATTACGAAATTCTCAGTATCAGCCCGGAGTTTGGAATTTGTGCCCGGTATGGCGATAGGCTCGCCCCCTACCACATCGTGGGACGGAGATACGCTCGGCGAAATGTGGGTGTACTAGTTACACCTCTGCCTACCCCTTCGGGGATTACAGGCGTGAGTGCGTATGTATGTAATATTGTCATACTTCTTAAACGCATGAAGTGAAAATTCCTCAACGTTATGACATATACTTCTTCAAACAAGGTGTAAAAAGATATTTTCACGGTAGGCAGCGGCTTGGCCCCTGGCATTGCTGATGTCTTTGAGCGACTTTAACCATTTACCACCAGGTGGGCCGTCTGCTCGTCTGCCTTCGTAGGCCAATAAAAAAAGTGCATACGCACCCACGCCCGTAATCCCCGAAGGAGTAGGCAGAGGTGTAACCAGCACACCGACATTTCGCCGAGCGTATCTCCGTCCCATGATGTGATAGGGGGCGAGCCTATCGCCATACCGGGCACAAATTCCAGACTCCGGGCTGATACTGAGCATTTCATAATAGAAACACCCAATACCACTTTACCCGACCCGGGGATCGAACCTCAGCGCTAGCCTCAATCGTAACGCGTACGCATTACAACAGTAGTAAAAAAGTGGTTGTTAGCAATTTAAACTAAATCAGAATTTCTACCATAAACAAACATTTGTTATGATGCGTTTTACAACTTATTTCTCAGATATCACCTGTGGGTGAAGTGTCTGAATAAGCTAATCTTTAAAATCACCGACGTCAATAAAATGCTTTATCTATTAAATAATTGAACAGATTTTATTAAAATGTAGCAAAAAAGGATCTCGATTAACCAGCTTTTCAAATAAAAATCTGCATTCAAGTTGATCCACTCTTTTAAGGGTTACGGTGCCACAGACACACACACACACACACACACACACACACACACACACACACACACGCGCGCGCGCACACTCACACAGATGGATAAACTACTCTATGGGTAAAACTTATAACACCCTTTTTTCCGTGTAGTAAGCGTTAGTGATGGTCTCATTTTTTTATATCATGCCGGCCAACAAGCAAGTGACTCACCTGGTGGTAAGTGACCTCTATCGCCCATGTACGCCCAATAGAATATCAATACCAAAAGAATCATGGGTGCGTTGCCGACTTTATAGGAAAGAGATCATTAGGGGATTGGGAAGGGGAGGAGGATTTGTGCCTTTGTATATCTCGGTCACCGTACGAAACCCAGCAGTAAGCTGTGAGACAGTGGTAACGACCGGGTCGAGCCGGCCCATTCGCGCTGTGGACAAAACTGTCTACAGTGTGGCTCTACCACTTAATTTGGTTAAAAACTGCACTGCTTTCCAATCCCCGTTCAGTTAAAAATAATTGATATTTTACAATTATTACGGACCTTAAGATATATAGTTTATTTGCAGATAGTTTTCATTAACATATGTTGATACTTATCACAGACAGCCTCCGTGGCGCAGCGGGCGAGTAGCCGACTGTGATACGAAAGGCCGCGGGTTCGATTCCCGCACCGAGAAAAATGTTTGTGTGATCCACATATATTTGTTAAAGTCTCTCATAGTTCCTGATACCCACGACACAAGACTCGTATCTTAATGTGGGATCAGGACTATGTGTGTGAAATTGGGGTGTATTATTATATGACCCAATTGCTCGTTGCCTATAAAAAATACATATTTTTATAATCTGTCTATTATACCCATTATAAACAGAAGCTGAAATTAAAATTAAAATCCCGTTAACAATTCCAAGCGCAAAACATATATTGTTGGCAATAATTTTCGCCGTACCATCTGCCACGATACTCGCTATCACAGTGTCGGCACATCAAAGGACATTCTACTTGCCAGTTGCCACAGGCGTCTGGTTCGGTAGTCGCTCGCCTTGATTGGTTTTTTATCTCGCTTAGGACGCGGACAACGTGCGGTGAAATGGCGAAGCGTTATTTATTGATCAATTTATATTGTGTATGTTGCTTTATAGATGCGATTTTATTTAAATATTTATACGTTATCAGGGGGGCGAGCACGAACAACTTACGAATTATTATTCGAATCAAGAACGCTAACATTTGTATGAAAGTTCAATTTTTTTTTTGACCACGAAGGCTGAAAAGCTTTCGAAACGTTGGGACTAAAAGAAAAATTAAACCACGATAAAATCCGTATAAACTAGTTTTATTTCAATGTGTAATATTCGCGTAAACTTAAGAAATCACAATTATTTTGACATTTCGATACGAATACGTTCTCGCAAGTTATTCGTGCTAGCTCCTCTAATGGTGTTTATATGGTTCATCCAAACCATTTTGAATGATGCATGAAATTTGTGCCGCGTATGTATATATATTTAATAGCAGCGATAGATCAGCGGGGAGTGGTAAAGGCTGTCGAGAGGAAAGTCGCAGGTTCGAAACCAGATTTTTCTAAGTTACATGTGTATTCATTCTTAATTATCGCTTGCTTTAACGGTGAAGGAAACATCGTGAGGAAACCTGCATACCTGAGAATTTCTCCATAAGAATTCCCAAGGTGTGTGAAGTCTGCTAACCCGCATTAGGCTAGCGTGGTGAACTAAGGCCTAACCCCTCTCATTCAGTAGAGAAGGCCCGTGCCCAGCAGTGGGATGTGTATAATACAGGGCTGGTATTACCTATTATTATTATGTAGATTTTAATATTTATTGTTTTTATGTATATTGATCATTGCATGTCTTTTAGTTAATTGAATATAATTTACTGTTTTTATTTAAAAAGGCCAAAAGACCTTGTCAATACAGTCCAATTTGCATTAATTTATAACTCAATAACCATAATGAATACATTCATTAATTATATTATTATTATAATAACTCACTGAATATTACTTAGAAAATAACAAAGATTCAATAAAAACAATATTTTAATCAGGGTTTTACAAAAAGCCCTACTTTAATAAAATTCTATTTACCATCTTTTTCTTTCTTTCTACCTTATCCCACTCGCAGTGGGGTCGCCGCAAAATGCGTTTTAATACATGTTACAGTAAGATTTGGCTTGTAGTTATTACGACCGGTCGCCTGCCAGACGTCAACGCCTCTACGCCTCTGGGAAGGAAAACCCAGACCCGAAACAAATATTTGAGAATCACACAGACATTTTATCGGGAATTGAACCCGCGGCCTCTCGCTTTACAACCGGCTACTCGTCCACTGCGCCACGGAGGCTGTCCTTTCATTTATTTACCATCAAACAACCAATTTTAACTTCACATTAGCATTAATTAGACTGCCTCGGTGGCGCAGGTTGTAATGCGTACGCGTTGCGATTGAGGCTAACGCTGAGGTCTAGAGTTCGATCCCCTGGTCGGGTAAAGTGGTATTAGGTTTTTATATTACGAACTGCTAAGTATCAGCGCGAAGTCTGGAATTTGTGCCCGGTATGGCTATGGGCTCGCCCCCTATCACATCGTGGGACGGAGATACGCTCGGCGAAATGTGGGTGTACTAGTTACACCTCTGCGTACCCCTTCGGGGATTACAGGCGTGAGTGCCTATGTATGTACACTGCATTAACAAAATTGCACTTTAAAACAAACAACGAATAATTTTAATGTTCGAAACGCACATGGACAAATCTTAACCTGTATGTTATGTTACATACAGTTTGATAAGGCGGCATCCGTTTGTTCCAAAGAGGCCGATCCGATCGCTTTCCGATAATTCGTGCTGAGCTGTCGGCGTATTGTGCGTGTGTAAAGGGAATATGTATTGGAAAATGAGCCCTCAGTTATAGTTGTAAATAAGAAAAGATACCTAAATTTCGGGTAAAGTTGATGTATGCGTGAATTAAATTCATTGAAATCTTAAAAAACAGTCGTTTTTTATTAATTTTAGATGACGAGAAATGGACGGTCGCTTGCGGGATGGTAAGCGTCACGCCTGCCCGTAAACAGAAGCAACACCATCAGAACTTCGAATTATGAAGTACTGCATAGCACTGAACTGCGCTCGTCACCCTGAGACATAAGGTGTTAAGTCTGATAATGCCCAGTAATTTGACTGGCTTCAATGTCCTTCAATCCGGAACACAACAGTGTTTACACACTGCTGCTTGACGGCAGAAATACACAGAGCGGTGGTTACTGCCTAGACGGCCTCTCGTATACGACCTAGTAATTAATTAATTTATGGTTATTTATGCTAATTATTAACTTTGAATGAAGGACTAAATTCAAATAATAACTGTAATAAAACTATCATTGATAAATACTAGACTGCCCCGGTGGCGCAGTTATAATGCGTACGCGTTACGATTGAGGCTAACGCTGAGGTCTGAGGTTCGATTCCCGGGTCAGGTAAAGTGGTATTGGGTTTTTCTATTACGAAATGCTCAGTATCAGCCCGAAGTCTGGAATTTGTGCCCGGTATGGCAATACACTCGGCGAAATGTCGGTGTACTGGTTACACCTCTGCCTACCCCTTCGGGTATTACAAGCATGAATGCGTATCTACGTATGTATGTATGACAAATACTTATATAACAACAGCAGTAAACAGACAAATTACGAGTTACAAGGTTTACAAGGTGTTAGGTCCCTCGTATGCGAGTGGCCGTCTGGGTTGGTACCACCGCTCTGTCTATTTCTGCCGCCAAGCAACAGTGTTTAAGCACTGCTGTGTTCCGGTTTGAAGAACATAAAGCTAGTGAAATTACGTGGAGACTTAATAGCTTATGTACCGGGTTGACAGGCGCATTCCAGTGCCATGCAGTACTTTGTAACTCAAAGTTCTGTGTTGCTTCTGTTTATGAGCAGGCGTGGCATCAGGCGAGCGACCTGCTCGTCTCGTCATTCAAGATAATAAAAAATAAGTTCGGGATTGCACTGTACTTGCTCTCACGTCCAGAGTTGCCAGGATTGAAAAAAAGAAACCTAATAGAGTTATTACGAGTATACCTACGCTGCACAATGACAAATATTCTCAGAAATGTAGTGTCTTGCGTTAGTAGCAGATTCTCATCACATATCTAGCACGAATATATTCATCATTATTTACATATCAAGTTCTAATGACAAAAAATCCGTGAGAAAATTTGCGCACGCCTTTAAAAACACTCGCGTCTAAAGTAGGAAAGATGACACTTAAAATAGTTTCAAAAATCGTGACGAAAAGGTTATAAATATTTATATTTATTATTTGATTTTAATATTGTATAATTTTGTTTATATATGCTAAGATATTGAAAGAAGTCAAGATCAGGAAAGCAAGACAACCACTGACAGGAGTAACCAATGCGAAAAAATGTTAAACATTAAAAAGAGTATTCCTGTTTTCCTATCTTACTTTCATTAGAATCGAGAACATTTCCAGTACGATAGGAAGTTTCAGATGCAATATTCAATTTAATTAAAAGTCGATGATTTAATATTTAATAAAACAGACAAGCAAAATAAAGTAGGCAAAACTAAGCGAAGACAGCCAACTAGCGGCAGATAGCTATCGCATCGCCATCTGTCCGTCCGCCGCACCATATCGAGTGTTTCGTATCCTTCGATCTTGAAATATACCTATCCGTTAAACTCGATAACAAAATGTAAGTATCGGACGATCTAGAATAGAAACTTGCGGTGGCTAATTAATTCGTACCATCTGAAGACGTAGAACAAGACGAGAAAGATTTATTGCGAACATCAATCGATGAAGAATATATCTCCGCTCGTAGGGCATAAAAGGTAATTTCAATAGTCATTTACGGATCATGTTTACATGATTGAACTTTGATACATATATGCAATATGGGTAAAATCTTATAAGATTATGTCTTTCTTAGAAGTCTCCTAAGACTAAGGATCGTATTATAGAAGAACTCCCCAGTGAGCTCTTTGCTAAGTATCGATTTATGTACACGTGGTTGGTCCGTTTTTGTTTGGCGGCAAAAATAGACCAATCACGTGTACTGAAATCGACACTTAGCAAAGAGCTTACTTGAGTGTTGTTCTATAATACGGGCCTAAGATCATAATATAAGATAAGTATTAAGATAATCGTAAAAATACAAATGTGTACGATAAAGATTGTAAACTATCTTTAGAATTAAATGCATCATCGTAATATTATCCAATATATAAGTGTGCCACCAAGTCTTATACTGAAAGCCAGCCTCTCTGCACGTAGTACACTCTGCTGATTAACGGACGAGGCAATGGTGAAACTTGGTTCCCGTTGCGGGTTGTGAGGGTCAGACGGCCGCGGCGGGTCGCCTCATATAATACCGTAAAATCTACGGAATCAGAAGGCGGACCCTGGCATTAGGGGCCGGGATAATGCGAGGCAGAAAGAAAGAAAAATAATATTAACCATTAGTAATCAACATTAAAGGTGCAAACAGAAATAATTTTTATCTGCTTCCATTTTTATATTATATTTTGTAGTCTATAGTCACTCGCCTACTAGTGAAAAACGAAGAAAATGGTTTCAAGCCACGATGTATCCGGTATTCTAAACCATTGGAGACTTACTCTTGTTACAGATAATGTTTAAACATGTATTTCGAATGAAATTAATATCAACATTAGAATGATATAACTCATAAGTTCAATCAATTAAAAAAAAAACACGAAAAGCGTAGTCATCTATAGTAAAATTCGAAATCGGTAATACCAATTAAGGCGGCACTCGAAGAATCCAAGACAGGTCGTAATAAACATAAATTGTCTAAACATCCATAGCAAAATTTACGGTTGTCAATAAAGTTGGTTCATTAAAAAAATTCGCTTGATTGGTACCAGAACTTTGATCTGGTATTAAATTTTTGACTTATTAATCACCGTATAATATGCTCCAAGGTATGTTTTATGCTTTGTATAATCAATAAAGAGAAAAATTATATTTTATACAATATTAATTACGATATTTAGAGCGTTCGTGGATAGCAAATTATATAACTGACTGGTGTAAGGGAGCCGTTTCTAGAAATGCGCGGCTTGTTAGCATTTTAAATTTCACGAGGTTGTGTTTGATTAAGTAATGCGTATAAAATTAGTTGCTAATGACCATCTGATTTTATTACTTACTAGTTATTTGACATGTCTCCGTTAGTTTTCAGATCATATTAAAAGTTGATTTAATTTATTGGATTCGATGGATTGTATCATTAGTTTGTTTACAATAATGATAGATTGTAAAGGGGCTAAGCACATACTATCTCTTGTAATTTAAACATTATATTACTTTTTGAGATTCATTTACTTATTGCTATAAACACCTCAAAATCAAATTTCAATTTCATTCTCACAAGATTAACACAGTTTTTAAGACAGCTGCATTCAAAATTACTAAAGCGAAAAGCTGAATTAAAACCAGAAAACTAATGATCATTTTTGTTCCCAGATTCGCCATTAGACCTTTCTACATCTCTACTATCCCGAGTACTTCTACCAATTTCTCCCCCGTCTGGTGCAGAAGATGAACACAAATCAGTCTCGGGAGATTCCCTTGCCTCATCATCGGCAGGATCTTCAAACGAATTGCTAGATATGACACCAAAAATCCAAAGAAGACCGGCGAAGTCGGAACGAGCGCTGCTGCCCTGTGAAGTTTGCGGGAAAGCCTTTGACAGACCTTCGTTATTGAAACGGCATATGAGAACACACACAGGTAAATAATCTCACCGCTAAATCCCAAGACATGTATTTTGAAAATCATCAATAACTTTTAAATGGCTGAGCAGTTTGTCTTCAAACATAGCCACCTCGATTAAAATAGCTTTTAATCAACAAACACATCTCTGTCCACCCCTTCGGGGATACAGGCGTGAGCTTATTTATGTTATACATAAAATTGTTTAACTGAAAATTATATTTGAAAAGGGTAAATATTCACTGCAATTTGCACGAGCAATTAAAATATTTTAATACCACTTTTCTTGTAGGTGAAAAACCGCACGTTTGTATGGTGTGCAACAAAGGGTTCAGTACATCAAGCAGTCTCAACACACACAGAAGAATCCATTCAGGAGAGAAACCTCACCAATGTCAGCACTGCGGGAAGAGGTTCACCGCCAGCTCAAATCTGTACTACCATCGAATGACTCATATTAAGGTAGGTTTCAATTGCAATTATGCAGCAATTCTTGACGCGCCATTTATTGCTAAACATATTGCCTTACTTTCTTAAGCACAGCTAAGTTAAACACTGTTTTCGTCTCTTTCTAGCTGTTTTATAATTCACGTTGACAAAAAAGACTTAAGAGTGTTTAACTAATCAATGCTTAGGTATGTAACGTTTGTAAGTAAGGCCCATTATAGCAGAGCGTGTGGAGTAATGTCACCGAACCTCTGTTTACCAAACTCTATGCCAACTCTTTAGGAGCAGCGATAGCTTCGCGGGGAGTGGTACGGACTGTTGAGACAAAAGTCACATGTCTGCAACCAACCCCAAGAGCATTTACATGTGACTTTTCTAAGTTACGTGTGTATTCATTGTCAATTATCACCTGCTTTAACGGTGAAGAAAACCTGCATATCTGAGAAGTTCTCCACGAAAATTTTGAAGGTATGTGAAGTCTGCCAACCCATATTAGGCCAGCGTGGTGGACTAAGGCCTCACTAGCCTCTCTCATTCCGTGCAGGAGGCCCAGCAATGGGACCTGTGTAATTCAGGGCTGGAATTATTTTGATTGAAGTGATAACTTCTTTAGCCGCGTTGGACCCTTTTAATAAGTATATTTTGTTATTTATTCTACAATTGCTGGGGAAACATACTATGATTATGACTATAATCACATTAACAATTTACGATTTTATCAAACGTTTTCAGCCAACTCAAACTACCAAAAGTTTAAAAAGAAAACATCGATAGACCTCCATACTGCGATAACATTTTTAGTATATTTAACACATATTGCGATATAGTTCACACCAGTAAAGGTGCGTGAGCGCATGCGCAGTCGGACGGAAAAGTCATGACTCGTCGACCGTGGACGTGGGAACGGGTCGCGGGGCTCGTTTTCCACTGAAATATTAAGGAAATCACTCTATTTTGAATTAAGTTTTTGCGTATAAAATCATATCGTCTTGGGAATATAGTTAGTTGGTCTTGAACATAATTCTGTGGATCATGCAAATAACTGAGGTAATTTCTATTTGTTCCAAACATAAAGCGGTTGACAGCCTCCGTGGCGCAGTGGGCGACTAGCCGGCTGTGAAGTGAGAGGCGGTGGATTCGATTCCCGCAACGAGATAAAATGTTTGTGTGATCCACAATAATTTTTGATTCGGGTCTGGGTGTTTTCCGCCGCGATAAAATCCGTATAAACTAGTTTTATTTCAACCAACTTTTAATTAATTTTGTAATAATAAGCAGAAATATTACATAAGAAGTATGAAAAAAATAATTGCATCACATTTTAAATAAACAAAACTTTAAAATATTTTATGCTAAAAATGTACTCCTACGTGGCAGGCCCCTCGTTTGCGAGAGACCGCCTAGGTAGGTGGCAATGCTTTGTCTATTTCTGCTGCCAAGCAGCAGTGTGAGCACTATTGTTCACTACTATTGTGGTTTGAAAGACATTGAAGCCAGTTAAATTACTGGGCATTATGAAACTTAACATTATGGGGTGGTGAACACAGTCCAGTACCATTCTTGTCATAATTTGCAGTTCTAATTCGATTTGTTTCTGCTTATGCGAAGACGTGACGCTTACCATCAGACGAGCGACCTGCCCGTCTCGTCATTAATGGTAATAAAAAATAGAATAATTATTGTATTTTTTTAAACAATAGCGTCAATCACAATATGTAAATATAACATAATGTGCACTAACTCATCATAATCATCTTTACACAATTGAACAAGGCGTGTAATTAATTTGCAAAACATTGAAAAAACACGTTATCCTTGATACAGTGAACAATGGGGTCCATTACAGTTTTTCTTATAATTCACATGACGCTGTTCAATGTATATCCTTTTCATTGCGTTATATCGGGACATTTCATAATCGTTTATTTTTTCCATGGCTTGTTTTAGTTCCGTGATAAGCTCGTGTGTAATAAGAAAACAATGTTGAGGTATTGAAACTACTGCTAGTGGCTTTTTATAGCATAGACTGAGCAAGTGGGTCACCTAATTATGTGATCGCCACCACCCATGTACACCCACAATACCAGAAGAGTCATGAGCGCGTTGCTGACCTTAAAGGAAAGGGATAATTAAGGGATTGGGAAGGGGAGGGGATTTGGGCCTCCGGATATTTCACTCACCATACGAAACGCAGCAGCAACCCGCTCGTTGACGTCGGTTTTCTGTGAAACAGTGGTAACGACCCAGTCGAGCCGGCCCATTCATGCTGTAGACAAAACTGTATACAGCGTTGCCCTACCACTCAAAAACACAATACTTATATTAGAAATGTTAAAGTAACTGTCTGTCTGTTACGTTTTCATGGTTAAACGGCTCAACGGATTTGAAAAATGGTAAAGAAATAGATTATATCCTGGTAAAGGACATAGGGGACTTTGTGTCTCGGAAATAGACAATCACGCGGGTGGAACCGCTAACATAAGCTAGTTTAATATAACGTGCTTCATTTTCAGAAGTTCCTCAATAAGTGAGTGGCAACGCGTGGTATTTCAGATAGGTTTCAAGAAATCTATACAAGGTGGTAGGTCTCTCGTATGCGAGACGCCGTCTGGGTTGGTACCTACCACTTTGTCTATTTCTGCCGCCAAGAGCAGTGTGAAAGTACTGTTGTGTTTCAGTTTGAAGGACATTGAAGCCAGTGAAGTTACTGGGAATTTTGAGACTTAACATCTTTTGTCTTATGGTGACGAGCGCAGTCCAATGCCATGCAGTGCTTTGTAATCTTTGTAGTGCAGTGTTGCTTGTGTTTATGGGCAGGCGTGGCGCTTACCATCAGGCGAGCGATCGGCTCGATTTCTAACTTAAACTAATAACAAATAAGGTAGATTTCTACTAGATTTATATCCTTATATATAGTATGTTTCGAAAAACCCTTATACTTCTTCAGAATTAATTTAGCCGTTTTTTACGTGTTGCACAAACTAAATAAGAGACAAACAGCAGCCAGACTCGACCGTTTATGTATGCATTTTGTTATGATCTTAAATCTATGAGTAATTATGCTGTCAAATTTGCATTGCACCTTTAGAGATACCATCATATTATAATCATATTTTAGATGTTTTCGTATTTTAAGACCATTTTCCCGCAAAGACGCACCAAGGTTATGTCTTACATACTCGTATTATTGTTATAAGTGTTATATGTTTTCGTTGGTATGTTCATTATTCTTATTTATTTTGTAATTTGTTTCTTTATGTGTGTGCATAACTTGAAACAGCATTATCGCATTAGGTCCCCTAACCTATAATGGTAGTATTGTGTGTAAATAATAAATAAATAAATATTATTATTATATTTTTATACATCGCATAGTCATATCTTTATCTACCTAATTTTCAAAATCGTAAGATAGAACACGACTACAGTATAACTGCTGTGCTGAGATCTTGGAATCAACCGCCTAAAATGGCAAGTGGTAGAGCCACGCTGTAGCCAGTTTTGTCTATAACATGAATGGGCCGGCTCGACTGGGTTGTTAAAACCTTCTTAAAAACCGACATGAAGCGACAACTTGCTGCCTTTCCATTGGTCAGTTATCCGGAGGTCGAAATACCCCGTCCCCTTCCAAATCCCATAATTATCTTATTCCTTTAAGATCGGCAACGTACCTAGTATTGTGCGCCGGTGTGGTGGATCCTATAAGAATTAGCCTTTATGGGTGGTGGAGATCGCTTACCATCTCTATTGTAATCTTGTTGACCCATGCTATAAAAAAGAAAACGCATCTTTAAAGACAAACCGTTACTAAACGAAATTTTTCAATAATTGAGTTACTAATGCCGTTTTTTCAAAATTACGTAAACTATAAGATGAATTTTACACTTACATAAAAATTCCACTTTTAGAGGTAGATGGCACTATTTTTGTCCGTTACAAAACTAAATAAGATTTGCTGGCTAAATGCAATATCGTGTTTATACTAGTTGTTGTTTAATTTTATATTTTCGTTTAGTAACGGTTTGTCTTTTAAGGTGCGAAACATAAGACATATCCTACGTCCACTCATCAGTGTATTCACTTACAAAGAAATAAATTGAAGTGAACAATTAGCGCAAAGCGTAGTTAATTTAGTCCAGTATTACATATGGTAAAGGTCGGTAACGTGATGTTACCGTGCTCGCTTCCCATAACGCCCCTCCTTAAGTTTTTACTTCTTTTAACTATGACCTCATGTGTCCGCAACTTAAGAAAATCACACAATACACGGTGAGTGGGCACAGGGTTGTCATGAAGAAAAGTGATTATGGTCTGTCGAAATATTATTTGAGTTTGTATGGATGTTTTAAATATTTTTTTATAACATGAATAAATAAGTCATTTAAAAAAAAGATGTACTAGTCATAAAGTGTATATACAACCCGAGTACCCACGGAACTTATTTCAAATAATATCATAAGTACATATTCACAAACAATATATCAAAGTTTTGTTTTTTTTTTAATTCATCGCTCCATCAATTCACACCGATATGATAAAATATAATACAAGCCTTGTAGACACGTATATAAATACGTCCCACTTCTGGGCACAGATCTACTGTACTAATGATAAGGGTTAGCTCTTAGTCTATCACGCGTTGGTAGACTTCACATATCCTCGAAATTTTTATGGTGAATTTCTCAGGTTTTCTCAGATATTTCCATCACCGTTTTTAGCAAGCGATAATTAACAATGAATACACACTATTCGGGTTAATTTCGCTGAGCTATCGCTGATTGCTTTAATAAAACACACTATGTGTAAAAGCACAAAGAACTAATAACCCTATTGACCCACTTTATATTTAAGTTCCGGATATTGTCACTCAATCTGTTGTAAAATTACAACACATAACAGTAAAAAAAAGAAAGAAAAAGTTGTAAAAACTGCTGCGTCATATCACTTAGTAGCAAAAAACTTTATAAAAAAGTCTTATATGACAGCCCTAGTTTCTTAGGGTGCACCTGCGTTCACAGGTAGTTCTAAGGCGGTGTCCATCGGCCAATAAATTACGGGTCAGGTCACTGTGGGAAACGGAGTGGGCAAGGAACTGTGACGAAGAAAGGAATCGACTTGAAAATTGTTTATCGTATATTTATAATTAGAACCGGTTCAGTCTTAAATTATTTTAAAGTTTATATGATTAACGATATTAAAATTATAAAAAAAAATATTTAATAGACTTCAAAATCCAACCCAGCCCCATAAATTCTTATACTTAAAAATAATAGAATATAATTTAAAAATTGATTTATCAGGAAATGTGAAAAGATTTTCCGGTGTTTGTTGATAATAATGCTTGATCCAAAAATGACAGTGTTTTAAAAAGTAAGTAATCGACGATATTTATTAACATATTAAAGACGATTTAATTAAATAATAACAAATTCACTCATATTACACATAAGTCCAGTACAGCTCATCTCGTTTAAGCTAAGTTCACACAACCCGTGTGAAGCCACGGTCTGCTGGCCGCGGCGTCTTCCACACACGACGCGGTTCCTTGAACAGCCGTGGGAAAAAGAATTTTGGACTCTACACCACATTATCAATTCATTGTTAACTGCTTTATTTTTGTTTTTATAAAAACAAAGGTCCTCCCTAGATAAGCTTGAAACATCGAATAATATTTAAATAATACAGATTAAAAATGAACTAAAATATGGTATTCATAAAATCAGAAGCGCGTGGGTGCCTAATTGTGATCACCAAAACATAATTTATTTCCCAATTGGCATTATATAAATTATATCATGTTAATAAGAACTAATTAAAATTGATTCATTTGATATTTACGAAATAGCATCAAATCAAGTTTCAAATGTCAATGAAAAATACATCCTTAAATCACGAATACCAATGGATTTGTTAAAATATTTAATGTATCGGATAAATTCTATTTGAAAATTATTGGACAGGAGCCCTTTCTGATTGACCAAGCGAGTTAAAGGATCTTTCAGCTGTCACAGCGCTGAATTAAAGCGGTCACTACTGGACGGCTAGTTAAGGATAGAAAAGCGAAATAATAATGCAGCTCTCACAATAGCTTGATGTGAACGAGTGATTTACAATAGGCATTGCTGCGTGATTTTCATAGCATTCCCATTCAAACTAGTTCTGTCAGATTCGATAGAAATGGATTTTATAGATATTTTGAACAAAAGAATATATGAAATGTTTCAGAGTAAACAATATGTATGCAAAAGGTAAAAGAAGAACACAATGGGGTAGAGCCAAGAATGGAAATAAAGTTGGTATAAAGCTTGGTTTGCTATTATGTAGTTAATTGTATTATATGACTCACTTACTTCTGAATATTAATTAATGTCTTGTAACATCTTGATTTATGTTCGGTAATGATGTTATATTATTGTGTACTTAGCAACTAACTATATATATACGCACTCACGCCTGTAATCCCTGAAGGGGTAGGCAGAGGTGTAACCAGTACACCCACATTTCGCCGAGCGTATCTCCGTCCCCGCCCGCCCCGTATGTGATAGGGGGCGAGCCTATCGCCATATCGGGCACAATTTTCCAGACTCCGGGCTGATACTGAGTATTTCATAATAGAAAAACCCAATACCACTTTACCCGACCCGGGGATCGAACCCTAGACCTCAGCGTTGGCCTCAATCGTAACGCGTACGCATTACAACTGCGCCACCGAAGCAACTAGCAACTAACTAGCTTCTAAAAAAGAACAAACGTATTGAACCAATTCTCTTAATTGATTGATTCTCTTGATTTGTCAAGGCACATTTATCCCAAAAATGTTCAATATTTAATGATTTCTTATTTAACTCACTTTGCCGCTAATGACGTCATTTCTAATATCGACGCACTATGAGGTTCGCGTATAACACATTAATTTATTATTGTCTTTTTTGATTTTCCCCAAAACAAACTTGAATTTGTGATACCGTCGCGGTCGCGTCGTCGCCTAATATGTCATAGTATGACACGAGCCCTATAATATGCATACAAAAACTGAATTAATAAACCATGCAAAAATGATACTGGCCGAATAGTCTCAAAAATAATCAATTATTATTAAAGTGAATAAAATAAAAAATCACATAAAAATGTCAATTTCAAATAAATTGATTTATGCAATAACTTTTATTTTCACAGTCCGTTACGCAACTGGCGCCTGTTTCCGTTATGTATGGAGAACAAGCTTTGCGAGAATCGGTGCAACTTTTGCATGTGTCGATACTTGACACTTTTCTACTCGTTAGGAGTTCGTTATTTGTTGTCAGCCCGTCTGTCCGTCGACGAAACTACGACCACAATTGGTGATAAGAGCGGCTCAAGTGATGAGAAATATGTATAGATATTTTGGTTAATTTCCACACTTCTTACTTATAATATTAAGTAGTTTGTTCGTGTGAGAATGACGCGTCAGTCATGTACAAACATATCCCATACAGATACTAAGACTCTAAGAATAATTTTGAGTGGTAGAGCCACGCTGTAGACAGTTTTGTCTACATCATGAATGGGCCGGCTCGACCGGATCGTTACCACTGCGCCTCCGTAATTCGGAGGGCACGTAATGTTATATATGCTGTAGACAACGGTGTGAGTTACGCAATGATTATAATAATATTTTATAGTTTAATACATAAACAAATAAAATAAATACACCCAACAGTCACACACATAGTCCTGACCCCAAACTAGGTTAACCTGTATCGTGAATATCAAGAACTACGAGGGACTTGCGGTCCTACAACACCCAGACCCGAAACAAATATTTGTAAATCACACAACAATTTGTCTCGGTGTAGGAATCGAACCCACGGCCTCGCTTTGCAGCCGGCTACTTGCCGACTGCGCCACAGAGGCTGTCCTAATGTGGAGACATGTGTAACTGTTTGCTTTAACCATTCCATCTATTTCCATCGATGCATCTAATTTAATAATAATACCAGTCGTGAAGCCAAGTTGGAGATCTTTGCGTGACTTGAAAACTTTGACACTATTTTAATCACTAACCATTCGATATAGAATAGAAATCATTTACAGTAAGAATGGGCCGGCTCGCCCGGGTCGTTACCACTATCTCACAGAAAACCGACGTAAAGTAGCACCTTGCTGCTGCGTTGCATACGGTGAATGTGATATCCGGAGGCAAAAATCCCCCTCCCTTCCCAATCCCTTAATTATTCCTTTCCTATACGGTCGGCAACGCGCCCATAATTATTTTAGGATTGTTGGCGTACATGGGCGGTGGAGATCACTTACTTTCAGGTGACCCACTTGCCCGTTTGCCGGCCTGATATATAAAGAAATAAATTGTTAAAAAAACCGCTCTCGCGTGTGCTCCGGTACCGAACATTTAGAGAAACGAGGCGCTAAGATTGGTTACTGTCTCAAATCAGAATGAAATTTGCGTTTGTATACAAGAATTTATAGTAACACGAGTGCAAACAGACGCAGAATGAATGGGAAGCTCGATCTATTATCTAACACCACTTTAATTGAAAATACAATTTGTTGTGTGTTGGAGCTCGGGAGCTAGTAGAAATAAGGAGTATTGTAGATCAATCAATGAAAATAAAAAATTTCAGACAGAAAAGTAGGGAAAATAATGCGTTTTGTCAATTTGGTATCCTATTATACATACATACACACTCACGCCTGTAATCCCCGAAGGGGTAGGCAGAGGTGTAACTAGTACATCCACAACCCGCTTATTTCCGTCCTATGATGTGATTGGGGCCGAACCTATCGTTATGCCATAACTCGGGGATTACAGCCGTGATTACATTATTATTATTATTTCCGTACTATGTTTGTAAATTTTAATTATTTATCAATACTATTATTAACAGAAAAAAGATACGTGGCGAACTGAGAACGTCTTCGTATTTTAAAGTTGATTAAAAAAGGGTTCTTATATAAATTATATGAACGATAAATTCCATCACAACAATGGACAGCTCCGTGGCGCAGCGGGCGAGTAAATGGCTGCGAAGCGAGAGGCCGTGGGTTCGATTCCCACACCGGGACAAATGTTTGTGTGAACCACAAATATTGGTCTCGGGTCTGGGTGTTGTGGGACCGCAAGTCCCTCGTAGTTCCTGATACCCGCGATACAGGTTTACCTAGTGTGGGATCAAGACTATGTGTGTGACTGTTGGGTGTATTTATTTATTATTTATTTATTATCAAAAGTCCCAACTGACTCTATTCCAGCTAAATAGCCACACAAATCAAAATAACATCAGATACACCTGACTCATCCTTCATTACAATTCTAACAACACATTGTACAATAAAATACTTAATGAATAAAAAGCGACTTTACGATGGATGCCATATTGCCTTTATAATCTCATTAAAGCTGCAACCGACCGGTGGTAGAGCACCTGCTTTGGGGTCTTAAAATCCGTTACATGTGCGTTTTTTTAATCGCCAAGTGTAGGGACACCTTTCTAATGTCCCTTTAAAAATGTTGACATGTGTAGTTTTATATTTTACTGTATTTTTTTTTATGAAATATAGGATCTTATTTTTGGTA
This sequence comes from Mimas tiliae, assembly GCA_905332985.1. Lineage (NCBI taxonomy): Eukaryota > Metazoa > Arthropoda > Insecta > Lepidoptera > Sphingidae > Mimas > Mimas tiliae. The sequence continues at coordinate 4,162,393 of HG995248.1, read as the reverse complement.
AAATATATTGGTAACAGCAATTTGTTAATTTAAAAAGTTGCTGCATTAAGCGATAATTAGGATTTGTAACTCCGAATATCTCGGAATGCAACAACAAGCTGTTACTTTAAGTCGGTTTTCTGTGATACATTGGTAACAATCCGGTCGAGCCGGTTCAACCATACTGTAGACAAAACTGTCTACAGCGTGGCTTTACCACTTATAAATAATTGTTCGACACATTGCATGCATGATCTGTCGTACAATTCTATAGTTTTCATATTTACGCTATTATATGCGTTTCACTATATTCTTTTGTGAGTGGTAGAGCCACGCTGTAGACACTTTTGTCTACAGCATGTATGAGCCGGCTCGTCCGGGTCCACATATTACCATTGTCTCACAGAAAACCGGTGTAAAGTAGCAGCTTGCTGCTGCGTTTCGTACGGTGAGTGAGATATCCGGAGGCCCAAATTGCCCGCCCCTTCCTAATCCCTTACTTATCGCTTTCCTTTAAGGTCGGCAACGCGCCCATGATTATTTTAGTATTGTGGGCGTACATGGGCGGTGGAGATCACTTACCATCAGGTGACTCACTTGCTCGTTTGCCGGCCTATATTATAAAAATAAAATGCAAGACGCAACTTGCAGGTTAAAAGCGCACGAGTGTGGCTTAAGCTTAAGGGCATCGTTTACTATTGCAGCTGCCATATTATATTATATTTCTATATGGTACAGTAATGCAATTGCAGTGTACGAATATATAAATATCAAGTTCAATATCTATTGTAATATTATTATTATACACTAGCTTTTACTTTTTCCCACGTGAACGGCCTTTTCTGAGATAAAAGTAACCTAAGTCCTTATCTAGGTCTACCTGTGTGCCAAAATTTATCAAAAACCGTTTACATGTTACAGCGTGATTGATGAACAAACATCTAAATTCACAAACATCCAAACTTTCACATTTATAATAATAGTAGGATGAAAAAATGTGTTTGTTGGTTTGTCCTTGCTTCTCCTGATATTTTTGCATAGCTATATGCCGAGTGAAATAGACTCCGCTTTATTTTATTCTGGAAATATGGTGAGAGAGACTTCTACGCGAACGAATTCCAATGAATGAATAATTTCATAGTGATTTCTTAGGTTTACGCAAGGATTTCCTTGCCAAAGAACACCGATTTCTACCTAGGATGATTCGCGAGGCTATTGAAATTAAGAAACACCCAAATTTCAATAGAGAAGATGGTTGGAAGCTTGCACAAGCCTGGGATCCAATTATACATTTAATTAAATCGGAACCCAAAAGGCCAACTGCCAGACCTCAAGACACCGTGAGCTCTTTCTGCGTAAATCGGACTAGTGTCAACTAACTTTTTTAAATAATTAAAAATAAATGTATAATTTTAAAATGAAGGTTGCCAATATAACATTAACTTTTCGAGACGACCTACACCTCAGTCTCTCCCGTGACCACGAAGGCTGAAAAGCTTTCGAAACGTCGGGACTAAAATAAAAATTAAACCGCGATAAAATCCGTATAAACTAGTTTTATGTCAATTTATATTTTCATATGTGAAACACAATAAAACAACATAAACCACGCCCAAATTGGATATTATAGCAGAGCGATACGTTTTATTGGTACGAATAAACGTTACTCATATTTTGCATCGGATTAAAGATTATGGTACCGATTTGGATTAGTAGCGATGAAATTTTACAGCTGTGAAATTATATTTTATATTACATGTTTCGGCTTTTTTACTCGGTTGTAAAATATTTATATGTCGTAACGGAGTATTTCGATGAAAAAATTATGATTTTTGGGAACAACTTTCATTCAGCTGATTTGGTGGTAGCTACCCAAGATTAACACACATAATTAATTTTGAATTATTATTATTTTTTATGAGTGGTAGAGCCACGCTGTAGACGGTTTTGTCTACAGCATGAATGGACCGGCTTGCTGCTGTGTTTCGTACGGTGAGTAAGATATCCAGAGACTCAAATCTCCCTTTAGTGTGGTTCTGGTTTTCTCGGTTTTCTCGGTTCGGGTTTCCTAACCTTCCCAATCACTTACTTACCCTTTCCTTTCAGGGCGGCAACGTTACAATTTTGGTATTGTGGGCGTGGGCGGTGGAGATCACTTATCATTGGGTGACCCACTTGCTCGTTTGCCAGCGTAAGCTATAAAAAAATATAATAGTAGAGGACAATATAATTTCAATATTAAATGAGAAGAGTAATTATATAGTAGAAGTCTAAAATCATATATTTGATAACTCCTATAAAAATTTCATAACTTTCTTGTTTTTGATATATATAGCCGTAAAATGAGGAGATAAAAGATAAAAAAAATATTTCTAACCTAACCTAACCAACCTCTTCAATCCACCCCAATCTATCCTCTTCTGCCCATGGCATACTGTACTGATATACAAACGAGGTTATCGATCGATAATATATATATACGATAATGATTCTGGTTGAAACTTAAGTGCTTTTTGTGGCCGTCTCTTATGTGCCGGAGATGGTAACCGCGAGGTTTTCGGAATACCGACGTAGTGTGTACATATTGTTAATGATTCAGCCTTAAGAATTCACATAAGTGTTCCGCCTCTCCTCAGTGTGGAACGGTAGCTATAAATTCGTTTTCCTCAAAAAAAAGAAACAACAAAAGCGATCTTCATACCACTGCAAAAACTGGACCATGATGTCGTCCGAAAATTTTACCCTGTCGTGAAATGTTAAAATTATAGCAGTATTTTTATAGATAAAATTTAAAATGAGAAGCAGCTAATTAATAGGCTTAAATAATAGCTCTGGCCTTGGCATTAGAAATATCGTATGCATTCCACACGTTAGATAAGGAATTTTCGTTCACACCGATATATTCATTCATTAATTGTACTAATGAATTTCTTTAGATACCTTGTTTCATTACTTTATCTATTGTTTATTTTATATTGATACAGCATTGTTTAGTACAATACATTTTAAGTGTATCTTCTGTTCAAAAGTGATCAATTTATGTTTCCGTTATTGCCTTATTAATTTAAAGGCTGAGTACTTAGGCTCTGAAATCAGTAAGATTCCTGCGTGCAATCGGATCAAGCAACTAGTGTTTTTGATTCAAAAACACACAATATTGCCTGGGATTGGAATGTTTACCCGATTTATGAGATTTTTTACCCGACTTCACCGGAAGCAGGGTAATGTTTTTCGAATGTATGCATGTATATTTGTTGCAATAGAAAAGACTTCCGTCAATGAAACAAGGAAAAAATAGCATAAAAATACAAGTAATAAACACGAATACCGCAGTTTATTGCACAGCCTGCTTTTATTAGTATGTGATTAGCATTAACTAAAATAAGCAACACTGGTAGATATTAAAAAAACCGGTCAAGCGAGAGTAGAACACGCGCTTTGTGAGGGTCCCGTAGCACTATTCTTGACACGTATATTTATTCGTACATACAGGAATATCTTTTAACCATTGCGGATATTTTTCTGTGTTGTTCTGTATCTGATAATAGATCGCATTTTCATAATTTTTTCTATACCTTTTTGCAACAATTTTCAACCATAGACGTGTGCGAAATTAAAAAATCATGGATATAGTGCAATGTGCATTCGTAGAAAATGTAGTAAACAATAGTCAAAGACGCCGCAAGACGCGGCAGGTATACTGGGGTGAGGCGGGGCGGGGGCGATCGTGTCTCAAAATCAAATCTGTCTTAACTTAAAAAGTTTTCGTAAACTATAACTTTGGTATTTATTGAGTGGAATGTAAATAAAAAAATACGTATTTATTCAAAATTTCTGCATATTGTGCAAAAGTATAGTCTAAAAACATCCAGATCGACAACGAAGGGGTCTAGATGGGGTAATTGAACAGTGCGTGGTTTGCGAATTGCGGGTTGTACGCACCTGAGTAGCTTTGGAGCAACAATGTTGTAACATTATTACTCAGATGATTACGATCTGCATCAATCGTTCATAGATTTTTTTGACAACGTCAAACGCGTTGTCAGACTGTATGATCTGTAGACTATAATGTCAGTTTGTCCCGTATTCATCTGATACGGGATTGAAATTAAATATTTCCCGATTCCTTCAATAATGCATATACTTATGCCAATTTATGGGGGGCGGGATTTCGAAGGGGCAGCTGCCTTGAAAACTCGATAATATAATGTATGCAATTTCACATGCCTGTCACCGTATGCCGTAGAGTGACTTAATTGGTGACCCTCAGTACTCTTCGAATGCAATTATGTATAGTATACATAATTCCATCATTGTAATCCCCTGAATACAGTCAACAAAGTACAATAATGTCTAGCTAGCCTATTGCCCTCATCTAACCATTTGGCCAGTGAAATTCTTGTGCCATACATACATACACACATTCTTATTTATACCCCATGGGGGTAGGCAAAGACCATTGAGTGCCACAAGCTACGATCCTGACACACCTCTGATTTATCCCTTCAAGATTTTATAGATTTTGATGATGAATCAAATCATAAACTGACTGCCTCGGTGGCGCAGTTGTAATGCGTATGAGTTACGATTAAGCTAACGCTGAGGTCTCCGGTTTGATCCCCGGGTCGGGTAAAGTGGTATTGGGTTTTTCTATTACGAAATGCTCAGTATCAGCCCGGAGTCCGGAATTTGTGCTATAAGAGACGGAGATACGCTCGGCGAAATGAGGGTGTACTGCTTACACCTCTGCCTAACCCTTCGGAGATTAATTACTAATTTAGAAGTCCCGTATCCGAACCCAAAAAACATTTGCAACGTACTGGTTACGTCTATGTTTAATGACGGTCGTACAGGAAGTAATTTAATGAGTTTTATTGGTCAAGCAACTTTCAAACATTGGATAGTGCGGCTTTACAGCGACATCCGAATCTTTCGTGATTGCCGCTGGTATAAATTTTCGACGGAATACATTATAGTATGTAATTAACGATGACAATTTTATCACTGCTTATTTAGATTGTCATTTTCTAATACTTAGAAGTTAGAAAACAATTTGATTGACAGTCTAGTTTTATAAGTTGACTTTTACATATTCTATTTATATATTAATACGTGAAGAGAACGCTTTGGACCCCTTTTTAAGCAATAGGAATGCACGGAGGAGTGTCAGATTTTACATAGTTAAAGTTTATATGGAAGAGTGCAGAAAGCTATTTATATTTCTGTAACAGTTATACATTAACTCCTAATTAACATGCTGCCTCGGTGGCGCAGTTGTAATGCGTACGCGTTACGATTAAACTAACGCTGAGGTCTCGGGTTCGATCCCCGGGTCGGGTAAAAGTGATATTGGGTGTCTCTATTACGAAATTCTAAGTATCAGCCCCGAGTCTGGAATTTGTGCCCGGTATGGCGATAGGCTCGCCCCCTACCACATCATGGTACGGAGATACGCTCGGCGAAATGAGGGTAAATTGGTTACACCTCTGCCTACTCCTTCGGGATTACAGGCGTGAGTGCGTATGTCAGCCTCAGTCGTAACGCGTACGCATTACAACTGCGCCACCGAGGCAGTCTACTTTTACGTGTTTGTATATTGTTATTACTATGAATAATCTATGTTTTAATTACCTGCCCAGACTCTTCGTGATTGAACACAATACCATCATTCTACAAAATACCATCGTAATCCATTCATTGATAGAGGAACCAAATATTTCCACTATAAAATAATCAGATTTATACGCCATTGCCCCAAAAATAAATTCTTTACCGACACAAAATATTTCTTATCTAGCCGATAATTATTACAATGAATATATCACTCCCAAATAAAATCGATAAACTCTACCGTATATCATAACAAATATTTAAGTTTAATCGATTAGAAATCATATAGAAGTAATCAAACGAAACCGCTTCAGCCAGTTTGTCAATACCCGACAATTTAGTGAACGGTAATGAAAAATAATGTCTAAATCTATATATAATAAAAATGTACCAGTCTTGTTATAAAAATGTAACTTCAAATGTGGATCGCTACAGATCTGACTGGAATTAATGACTTTATGATTTTAAAGTTTCCAATGTTGATCGATTTTTCTTTTTTATTTCTTGTTTGGGGATGTGATTTATTTATGTAATTACGAGTACAAGACAATTAGATGGTAAATGTGTTTTTGTTTCGCCGGTCGTATTTAAGTTGGAATAACCCTAAATCTTTCACAAAGTAGATCGTTCTTTAATGTATCTTTCCAATATGTACCTAAAAGGGTTGTGTTACTGACTGAGTCATGTACATACACCATTATCGCTATGATCAACTTTTTTTATTATCTTTAAATGAAGAGACGAACTGTTCGCTCGTCTAATGGTAAGCGTCACGCCTGACTATAAACAGAATCAACACCAACTAGAACTTCGAATTATGAAGTACTGCATGACACTGAATTGCGCTCGTCACCCTGAGACATAAGGTGTCCCAAATACCCAGTAATTTCACTGGCTTCAAAGTCCTTCAAACCGGAACATAACAATGTTTACACACGCTGCTTGGTGGCAGAAATAGACAAACCGGTGGTACCTACCCAGACGGCCGCTCGCATACGAGAGACCTACCACCTCGTAAATGATGGCGAAATGTGCTAAGAATCGCTATACATTTCTGGAATATAAGCAAAACTGCTGTATTTTATTTTGAAATAATTTCTTAGTAATGCAATACTTCATATCAATCATGTACATTTTTAAATACAGAACATAAATATTTCATCTTATTTACAGATACTAAAACAGTATATACCTAATTAACTATAAATCACATTTATTATAAATATTGCATACTTAGTAATAAAATTATATTATCAACTTAAATCTTGCTAATGTTTTATGATTTAAATAATATAATATAATAATATATACACCCAACAGTCACACACATAGTCCTGACCCCACACTAGGTAAACCTGTATGGTGGGTATCAAGAACTACGAGGGACTTGCGGTCCCACAACACCGAGACCCGAGACAAATATTTGTGGATCAGACAAACATTTGTCAAGGTGCGGGAATCGAACACGCTTCGCAACCGGCTACTTGCCCGCTGCGCCACGGAGGCTGTCAATGATAGAACAATCAATAATAATATTATTTTATCATGATTTTACTATTTTAATATTTTAGATGTTAAATACAGAAGACAAAATATTTATTATCTAGACGATAATTATTACAATGAATATATATATCACTCCCAAATAAATCGATAAACTCTACCGTCTCTATCATAACAAATATTTATGTTTGATATTATTGAAATAAAACTAGTTTATACGGATTTTATTGCGGTTTCATTTTTATTATAGTCCCGACATTTCGAAAGCTTTTCAGCCTTCGTGGTTACGGAAAAGAGGAAATAAAAATTAAACCGCGATTAAATCCGTATTAACTATTTTATTTCATGTGTAATATTCGCGTAAACATAAGAAATCACTTTCATATTATTATTATTATTATGTAACTATTATAACGAGTATAAATTATGAAGAGAGTTTCTCGTACGACATATTATTATCCAAGAATTATCTATTTATTTATTGATAAGGCTGCGTCATCCGTCATTTTTTAAGCCTGATTACGCAGTCTCGTATGCAAAAAAATACTGTAATATTATTCTCATATGTATGACTTTAGTCACAATAATAGTTATAAAATGGAAGTCGTATTTTGGGATGAGCAAGTTTACACCTATCTAGCATCTTAGGACGGTCGGTAAATAAAAAGTTGCTAATATTAACTTTTGAGTTTTCTTATTTCAACTAAGCTTTTACTACCAGATATACGACAGAATAGCGAAACGCTTTTCAACTGTTCATCAATAGACATTACCCATCGTTAACGCCTACTTATTTTCATAACATCTTAACAGCAAAGAGGGCCTCAACGATCTTAAATGCTTGAATAATAATAATAATAATAATAATAAAGCTTTATTTGTCCATGCAAACAATAAATACGTACAATTTTAGATAAATAATTAATTTACAATTGATTGATTAGTTTTTAACATGATTTGATTGTTATAATAAATTTGACCATATAATTATAAATGAGTATCGTTAAGTTAAGCCAGTACTATTTTTGTATGGACCCCCTTCGGGTAAAAGCCTCTTCCAAGGTGTGCCACTTGTTTCTGTCCTTGGCTGTGTTTAGCCAACATCGGCCTGCTATTGCCGCTATTTCATCTGCCCATCTGGCGCGCGGGCGGCCTCTCGCTCTATTTCCTGGCGGTCCGGACCATTCTACCGCTCTCCGAGTCCAACGGTTATCTTCGTACCTAGCGACGTGGCCTGCCCATTTCCATTTACTCTTTAGCACGAAAGTTAAGGCGTCTGTAACTTTGGTTAAATGCTTGAATAGCGTTTTAGTATTCAAGCGTTAGTACAGGAGTCATTGTGTTAACCAAAAATAAGAAATACAAAACAAATAATGCAAAGGAGATCGAATGCGAGGAACAATAAATTGATGCCTTTCCATACGTTTACCAATGAACCGTAAACAATTCAGTGACTACAGTCGAGGCCCTTTCATTTCTGACCACATTAAGTATGTGGAAGAAATATATCACATTGTCTATGATTAAAACAGTTTCCCATTGTGCATTTAGATCAATGAGATTAATGTATTTATATGTTTTAGTTAATGTTTGTGGTTATTATAAACTTTTAAGGCCAGTTTCACATTATCCGTTTAAATTTTATGCGCCATTTAACAGCCAATTTAGGAAGGACCAATGCGACATATTATATGCTTTTATAGTTTTATAATTTGCTGTTTTATTCGTTAAGTGACGTTTACGACGTTTAAGCCTTATAAATATTACTTACCTTTTTTTAGTTATAAATAGATTTTTCAATACTTGATACATATTTGTTCATATTTGTTCTTTCACATGCCTTTATCTCACTCGGCGAAAATGTCAGCGCAACATGCTTGTTAATATTGGGACGAAATCGCCAAGACCCGAAACAAATATTTGTGAATCACACAAACACTTGTCTCGGTGCGGGAATCGAACCCGCGGGCTTTCGCTTCACAGCCGGCTACTCTTCCCTTGCGCCACGGCTATCATACATTATGTTGTTATAGGTACGTTCTTCTTCCACCTGCCCTTACTCCTACTCACATTGGGGTTGGTGCATCATGCTTTTAAACATATGTCACAGGAAGATTGTAGTTGTTACGAACGGCCGCGTGCCTGACATCAAGCCATCTGGAGAGATTATACATTACAATATTTTATTTAATACACTCGTCATCAGCATACGCTCATCGTAAGAATCCAACACGTGCTTGCTTTACTTAACACGCCCCTGAACTATAACGCAAATATACCGTGACAGAATCCCATAACAATGGCCCATTGCATCTGTCATTACAAGGAAGTCTCGTACAATCACAGTAATTGACACATCTGTGTAAAGGTTTTTTATATTACAGTCATTACGATCAACTGAAGCGGAAAATATTATCTGCACGCATTTCTTTGGTGTATAAAAAAACCTTATTTCCAAGATGGCGCTGCACGCGCTGTGGTTGATTAAAATGAATTATGATTGTTAGTAATATACCATTGGTCATTATTTGTAAATCAAGTGTACGGGTACCGGGCGATGTTGTCACGCGATATCTGTTGATCTCGTTGGTATTTAACTACTACATATAATATAGGTGATAGGTGAGTTAACTACTGCATAACGTTCAAGCTAAATATATTTGAATACTTGATTTTTCCTGAACATAGGTATTTACTAGGTACCTCGTATGCGGGAGGATGTCTGGGTTGGCACCACCGCTTTGTCTATTTTTGCCGCCAAACAGTGTGCAAGCCTGTTGTGTTTTAGTTTGAAGGACATTGAAACAAGTGAAATTACTGGAAATTATAAGACCTCTTATGTCTTGGTGTAAAGAGCTCAGTCCAGTGCTATGCAGTGCTTTGTAATACAAAGTTCTGTGTGCTGTTGCTTCTGTTTATGGGCAGGCGATACGCTTACCATAAGGCGAGCGATCTGCTCGTTACCTACGTCATTCAGGCTAATATAATTCAATAAAAGTATACATCTATTCTTTACAATTTGTCCATTAAATCAAAAGAAGAATAAAGGAATAATAACGCAAATAAAGTAAGTTTATAATTACGCAAGGTTTTATGGAAGGCTTTCAATGTGGTGTCCCTAAATGTGCCGTTACCTTGAAGACATTTTCAACATCAAAATATACTACGACACTAACATTTATGTCGCTTTTTATCATTACCGGTAGCAATAAATCTAAAATCATTGATCGAGCTACGCATTCAGTATGTGTGAATTATTTTTTGCAATTTAATTTCGTAGGGAACGCGAGCAGCTGTAGATTTTCGAATACTGGTTTGAAACGGTGCGAATTTGTTTTTAAAAACAACAGTGTGTGAATTAGTTTCGACTATTGATTAATTCGCACATAGCTTTATTAATATTCATAGTAATGGGGTCGAGCATTCCTTAACTTTGAGATGTAGCAAAAATTAAGCGTCGATAAAATATATTTTATTTTCAGGGCATTCATCCAAGCTATCTAAGAATTTGTGGGATAAGGATTCGTAAAATAAACTGGACTCTTAACAATAAAAATTATAGTTTTAAGGGAACCCTTTCTCCCCAAAGTGAGGTCAGGCAGGCGGCCGGTCGTAAAAACTACAAGCCAAATCTTTCTGTAACATGTGTTAAAAGGCATGTTCCGCCATCCCACTGCGAGTGGGATAAAGACAGGCAGAAGAAGAGGAGGATTTTTAGGGAACCCTATTATAGAGGCTACGCCGTTAGTATGTCTATTTTTTCGATAAAGAGCTCTATCTTTGAATAGTAGTCGGCTAAAAATGTCACAGAATTCGTGGCATTATGCCCTAACAAATAATAAAAAGAACAAAAAGTAAACAAGAGTGTGTGTGTGTGTGTGTAACAGGTCCGAAACCCTCGAAGCAGAAGTTCGATTCGTACTTGACCGTTATTTTAATTGCAGTTTAGCGAACCAAATCAAGTTTTTGGTAAATTATTAAATAATTTATTACAAAATAATGACGTCTTATTCTAATAAGATATATCTATATACCACACCGGATTTCCATACTTATCATATTAAAAAAAGTTAAGTTAATACACTCTGAAACAAGAACGGGATCGTGTTCAACGTCAGATAAAAATGTGACACATCAGGTAGAATATAAAAAATCTAAGTACAAACATGGCACCGATGCACCGAAAATGATTTATACGTGATGCATTTGATTTTCAACTTACAACTTTATTTCTGTGTGTTGCTGTTCAAAATCATTCGCAGTTTTTTGAAAATATCCTGTTATCACCCGCCCACGATCTGTGTGACATATAGTTCTTTAAATTATTATATTTTAATTATGGTATCAATAATGACATGAATGATTTTTGATATTGGAATAAAACTAATAATCATTGGAGAAATGTAAAACTAGTAGCATATAATATCATTAAGCACTGCTATAAGAGTGTTATTCCAATGCAAGATGCACCTGGAAGCTCATAGAGTAAATATAAATTAATTGCACTAGATTTTTTTATTTCCTCAATATGAGATTTATGTTTATTGTAATTACCAGTATCCATATATCATTCAAATTGTTACTAATTCGGTAGTAAAATGCCGCGTTTTAGCGCGAGCTGAGCCATAGACGATGCGTGGCCTTATTACGTTTACACGACGATGTACAGTGTACACCGTTTCCTAATAAAATTTTGACAATATCTAAGTATATATTATTTCTCGAAGGTGTTTATTGTCGGAACGCCATAACTTTTTTATGAGTGGTAGAACCACGCTGTAGACACTTTTGTCTACAGCATGTATGGGCCGGCTCGTCCGGGTCATTACCACTGTCTCACAGAAAACCGGCATAAAGTAGCAGCTTGCTTTGTACGGTGAGTGAGATATCCGGAGATCCAAACTCCCTCCCCTTCCCAATTCCTTAATTATCCCTTTCCTTTAAGGTCGGCAACGCGCCCATAATCCTTTTGGTATTGTGGGTATACATGGGCGGTGGAGATCTCTTACCATCAGGTGACCCACTTGCTCGTTTGCCTGCCTATGCCATAAAACAAACTTCCATAATTCATCATCAAAAATTAATGATTCAAACACCATTTTAAAGCTTATGTTTACTGCTATTGACGAATAGTAGATAAATGTTTTAAATTATAGGTTTTCCGTGGTGCAGTGGGCGAGTAGCCGGCTGCGAAGCGAGAGGGCGTGGGTTCGATTCGCGCAGCGAGACAAATGTTTGTGTGATTCACAAAAATATGTTTCGGGTATAGGTGTTGTGGGACCACAAGTCCCTCATAGTTCCTGATACCTACGATACAGGTTTACCTAGTGTGGGGTCAGGACTATGTGTGTGACTGGTTGCCAAAAAAAATATGAAAATCTAACAATGCCATCTGTTGGCAGTATAGGTAATCAACTAATTACTCACCACTATCGGTGCAACGTATTCGCACGGGTCACCTAACAATAGTTATTAACAATATAGTTACGGCGTTCATAACAGGTGTTACTTACGGTAGGCAGCGGCTTTGCTGTGCCCTGGCATTGCAGAAGTCTATGGGCGGCGGTGACTACTTACCATCAGGTGGCCCGTTTGCTCGTCTACCTATCCAGGCAGTAAAAAAAAAAAAAAAAAACTTAACGTTACATATTCCTTCATTTGTTTTTAATATCAACAATACATTAGTCTGTATACATCAGTCTATATTTCGTGAATTATCGCTGCATATAAACGTTTCGCTCTTTGTCCTCCGTCGTCGTCCCAAACATGTTTTGGCAGATCCCAACGACTCCATCACAGTCGCTATCGAAGCAGCACTTTCCTTGCCCAATCCGAATCGTAACAACAATACGTGACCCCGACATAGGACACGCCTGCGAGTCCAAAGAGCTCCCACGACTGGCCTTCGGTACAATGATGTGCAGAGGCGGCCCTAAACTATACTCCCCAGCGCTTGCTCAAGCTGAGGTCTGAGCCTTCTAAAAGGCGCCTCTGTGCTTAATCACTGCTAAATACACTATACATATTTCTGGCTAGAGCGCCATAAGCGCCGGTTTTATTGTCAGGTGAAGTTGTAAAAGCAATATAGGCTAACATCACAAATCCATTCGAAAAAAAACTATCATTGAAGGTTTGAACCAATGCAACTAAGTGTTCATTTCCATACACCCCATCGATATAAGCAATGAACTCATTTACTAGGACATGATTACATATGATGTAAGGGTACATACTTGTATATATCCGATCGTATCGGCTTCCCGTGCTCAGTACAATATCAATCATGCTTTATCGTTCTTTTGCCGACGGTACTGATTAAATTATTCCAGAGAAGTGACTTAATGAAATAGCCGCCTGGTTAAGGTGGTTTCACACTCTGGCAACACGCAAGGATAAGGTATCTTGCGAAATGTTATCTTTGAGTGGCGCCATGATTGCCTTAGTTCGGTTAGTTGTTCTTATTTTGTAAGTGATTGTTTGACAGTCAGAAATATTAGTCTAAATTGCAAATGTAATATTGCATAACAGAAAACACGAGGCTATTTATAATTTTAATAAAATCATTAATATTTTAACTTCATGATTTTACATAAAAATAAAACATCTGTAACCAACTGAGTCATAAATCGTACGTCGCGAGCGCGTTTCTCATGTGATGCTTATATTAAATTAATAAGAGACTCGTTATATCAAAATATACCTGATCATAAACAAGTGGACTAGTCTAAAGTTAATCACACGAAGTAAGATATATGGCGATCAATTACAACGATCCTCAATGGACGAAGGCACTCCGTCAATACAAAATTGATTAACTGAAATTCAAGATAATTGGTGCCGTGTTATTAATTACATTTTTGAATGCATATTTTATGAGGACGATAATGGTGTGTTTTGATAAGTTTGTTATGGTTATAAATGTTATCAAATATGTAATTATTACGAAGAAACATGATTCTGTTGGTTCAATTAGTTAAAAATATTTCGAGTATATTTTGACTCAAATATCTTCTAGTCTATAATAGGTTCGATGCATATTTTTTTATAATTTTAATCAATAGCCTTCATTGTCCATAATTCACAATAGGAAGAATATTATTAATCCCCTCAAATATTTAAGGTATAGGCTTTTTAAATCTAGTGAAAAACACTTATTTGAGTGGTAGAGCCACGCTGTATACACTTTTGTCTACAGCCTGAATGGGCCAGCTCGACCGGGTCGTTACCACTGTCTCGCAGAAAACCGACGTTAATTAACAGCTTGCTGCTGCGTTTCGTATGGTGAGTGAGGTCACTCACAGCAGCAAGTATGCGTAGGCCCAAACCCCCTCCCCTTCCCAATCCCTTAATTATCCCTTTACTTTAAGGTCAGCAACGCGCCCATAATTCTTTTGGTATTGTGGGTGTACATGGGTGGTGGATATCACTTACCATACCATCAGTTTGCCTTTTAAATAATGCAATAAATGTTTTAATTTTTCCCTCTGTTATCACAATCACTATCTGACGCTTATCCAGACTCTCGAGACTATGCCGATACATACTATGCGTTTTTCTAACTTGTTCTATAGTATAAGTACTTGTTATGTGATATGAATACAATACAATCGCAAACATATTTGTTATCTTATTTGTCCAACATTTAAAAATAAAATATTGTCCGTAAATTTATTCATGCTAAATTCCACAAGTTGGCGCCACCCTTGACGGTCCTCCGCCTAATGGGTGGCGCCAACTTGGAAAGGCCTATGTCCAGCAGTGGACGAATTCAGGCTGATGATGAAATTCCACAATGGCTGAACCGATCTGGATGTGGTTTTAATTACGAATTGAGATAAGCTTAAGCTATTATTTATTGTTTGTTTCATAAATCGGTTTTTAAATAAAAAATATGTCAATTTTAGCTCACACCATAGTACGCGTAGCCATACACCAAATGATTCTTCCTACGAGTAGTGAATCGCCGCGTTAATGCAGGCGAAGCAGAAACCTAAATACATAATAACCTGATAATAATAATATTGTGTTAATAACTGATTAATGACTGCCTCGGTGGCGCAGTTGTAATGCGTACGCGTTACAATTGAGGCCATCGCTGAGGTCGCGGGTTCGATCCCCGGGTCGGGTAAAGTGGTATTGGGTTTTTCTATTACGAAATGCTCAGTATCAGCCCGGAGTCTGGAATTGGTGCCCGGTATGGCGATAGGCTCGCCCCCTATCACATCGTGGGACGGAGATACGCTCGGCGAAATGTGGGTGTACTAGTTACACCTCTGCCTACCCCTTCGGGGATTACAGGCGTGAATGCGTATGTGTTAAAAGTCACATGGAGTATAAAATCTTTAAAAATGTAAAAAATATATAAAAAGTAATTTAAAATAAATAGAGCCCCACTAATAAACGTTTTATAACTTTCATGTACATAAACCAGTTAAAATATTTTATCCTGCTATCTCTGCCGTAAAATACAATTTGGCATAACACTACCATGTATAATTATTCAAGAATACTTAGTTTATTAGTAATTTGGTAGGCTGTTTGATAAAAAAGCAATTTTTGTTTACATTGTGTACAGGTAATGAAAAACGAAGTTTCGTCCTTAGCGTGCTTCGTGCGGGCTGCAGCATCAATTTATTTAGTTAAATTAACTGAGCCACATCACATTTGCATTCGATTTCCATAACGCGGCGCAGGCGTATCGGCCGACCATACGTCACTGTGAAAGATACAACCGTGGTACGGTTTGTTGATCGGACTTGCGATTATGTGGGCGAGAATTGGACGATATCATTGCCATTTTGTTTTGCTTGATTGACTTGATTCTTCTTCTTCCAAATGTCCTTATCCCACTCGCAGTGGGATCGGCGCAACATGCTTTTAACATATGTTACAGAAATATTTGGCTTGTAGTTTTACAACCGACCGCCTGCCTGACGTCTGCGGAGACTTGTAACTTGATTATGTGACGATAAAAATTAACCTAAAAAGTGTAATCATGTCTGCGAAATAGTTACTTACGTAATGGTAATTAGAAGCTCGGATATTTAAAAAATAATCGGTGAGCTTATTGGTAACGATTGCAATTTAAAATAATAAACTAGTTTGAGTATTTGAATATTTATTATTATATTTAAATATTTTTAAAATTCTGCATTACGTAAAATTATCTCATTCAATATTTAGATTATATTCAAAGAAACTTTTTGTATCGTTCCTATATCGCATCGATACAATATCGTCTCGATGCAAATAATTCTCGCGCCTTCATTACCCAAGAACAGATGAGCCAACCAGTTTTTTGACTTCGTGCGTGATTTATCCAAAGGAAATTGTCAGACAACTAATGGCTCTTTGTTTATTGATTTATGCACTGCAATATTCGGTAGCAGGAAGGTCGGTTTAATATCGGCAGTCTTTTTTATCTCCCTTGATTGAGCTACTGCATTGGCAACCCAAATAAATAAAAACAACTATAATTCACGGTGCATAGGCTATATGGGTGTATTTTTAATTTGACCGCATATAAATTATAGTTTTTTCTCAGTGGGTGTGAGAAGACGAGCGAAAATTAAATGGGAGGGTTATAGAGGGTAATTATGAATGACTTAATTGAGTTTTTTCAAATCTGAATGTTTTACAGGAAATTGGATATGAAGTGTGTATATTAAACTATAATTTGTTAATCTGTTGTTAATTAAATCGAAATGGCATCCTTTAATATATCATCTGCTTGCAATAAATGATCTCAGCCATATCGATAAAGATATAGATATTTTAACCTAGAAATTCAGAAAAAATATTATGCTACTAGCTTTTGCTAGCGGCTTCGCCCGCGTGAATGGCCTTTTCCGGAATAAAAAAGTGCCTATGTTCTTATCCAGATCATGATCTACCTGTGTTCCAAATTTCATCAAAACCGTTTAGCCGTCAAAACGTGATTGACTAACAAACGTCCAGTCACAAAGTCGCAAACACAAATTTCCACCATCCGTGGAGCTCAACAATGCCAGAGCACAGCCAAGCGGCTGTCTACCGTTGAAGGAAAACTCTCTTTAAGCATCTTTTAAAGAAGGATTAAGGAGGAGGGTTAAGGATTAAGGCTTAAAGGAGAAGGAAGAATAACGCTCGGGGAACACCGATGCAGGGAGTTCATTCCAGAGCTTCCATCTGCGTGGTAGAAATGAATGCTTTCTTCTTTCTGTCTGGCGTTATCCCGGCTTGATGCTATGGTCCGCCTCTTATTCGTGATTCCATAATAATTTGGCAGTTGATTTGGTATTATATGGGATGACCCGGTGCGACGCCTGACCCCTACACCCCAACCACCACCACCACCACCACACTTACGCGATGGCCTCGTCCGTTAAGCTCGCCACCTACCATCATGGGACGGAAATAAGCTAGCGAACCGTGGATGTACCTACCAGTGGCACTTCTGCCTAAACCTTTGCGGAAACCGACATGAGCTTATTTAAGTTAATAACTAATACTTGAATCCACTATCATATTAAATTAACACATTTAAACCACTAATTACGAGTATATAAGTAATAATACCCTGTATTATATACGTACCACTTTCTCCTCTCTGGGTCTCCTCTACGAATAAGAAAGGGTTAGGCATTAGTCCACCGAGCTGGCCTATTGCAGGATGGCAAACATCACACCTTCGAAAATTCTTATAAAGAATTCTCAGTATGTAAGCTTCCTCACCGTTAAAGAAATTGATAACTAAAAATGAATAAATACAGCATGTGCTGAGCATGCATGAGCATGTGTTCTTGGGGCTAGTTTCGACTATGTAAGATATAGGACATTTATTAACCGTCGCACCACGGAGGTCGTCATGAAAGTAAAATATTCAAACCACAAATGATCTAAGTCATTTCATGAACGTTTGCCATGGGAAGCCGCAGAGAATGTCATGGTATATTCAATTTTGTGTCCCCATTCACAATTTCACAGTTCATAAGCGGTCTGGTTTACGAGTGTTGCCCCTGTTAAAATCAGTACACACTTCGGGGTTTTCATGTGTATGTGAGTTTGAGTATATACATACATATACCCTTAGGTTGAGAAACTGTGAGATTCTGGGTTGAAATCTCAGGCCAGGCAATCGAAAGTTCTATATGAAAAATCACGTATGAATTGCTTTGGACTGGAAACTGTACTGTACCCTAATGGTGATAGGCTCGCCACTTATCACATCTTGGGACGGAAATAGGCTTGGTGAACCGTGAGTGTACTATTTCCACTTCTGCCAACCCCTTTAGCATAACCTTGTGTATGTGTGTATGGCGTTTATCCATCAGCAGCCATTTTACCCATTAAGCTACCAAAGCACCTGTTTTTTACCACAGTCAAAAACATCAACATAAGAAAAAAAAACATAGTGAGCGGTCGTTTAGCTGACGTCGTGATTGTTTAATGTCAAAATGGTGGCAAAGTTAGAATAATTTTATTATACTACAGTTAACGGGATGATGAGTTTCCATGATTTTTTAAAAATAAATATGTAGTTACATATTGAGCACATATTCCAAGCACTAGCAATTCATGAGCGATTGAGAATCTCAAAAAAATGCCTGACCTGGTAATTGTAGTCAGTGTCCATATGTTTCACAATAATATAACAAAAATAATATAATAATAAGGTCTGCGACTCTACAGTCACGAGATATGGTATGACATATATAATAATCTCACGCATTGTGAGGAGGTTTCTCACTCTGGAGTCGTAACCACCGGTGGCTTGGGTCCCAGGCCTCGCCATTGGGGATGACATTTTTTTATATTTTTAAATGTCTTATTTTTTATATGTGTAACATTTAAAAAGAATAAAAAACCTTTTAAAATAAAGGGTACTAGAAACCTAAACAATTTTGAGACGGTGATATGAACCATTGGCTATTAAATTACAGTACCACCGAATCAAAAATGTTATAATTTTTGTTAAAAACCTTTTAACAATTGTACAGAATGCTCAAAATATTTTCAGAATGTTCAATGAAAATAAACTCCTAAGTCGAAATAGATGACAATTCATTTAACAGAAGAATTCATTTATCAACACTGTCTTTCAAAGACATTTGACTACTCATTTCTTTTCATATCCAACGTTACCCTCAGTGTAGGGAACAGGTTATGCGCCGGCAGCCGAGTTTCATTATAAATTCATTTGCTCTCTATAAACTCGATGTGCCCAGTCATGACTTTGATTATTCGACACGATCGTCATCGTCAGTTTTATTGTCTTACCAGATTGATTTTTTTATGGTTATCATCCATATTGTTTTGTTTCTTTTCACTTATTTTTATAATGCAAATACTGAGATTGTTGGATATTAAGATAGAAGTAAGCCTATTTACTAAATTTATAATTTATCAGCATTTGTTTCGTTTAATCGTTCATAAGTAATAATAGCTTTAACGTACAATTAGTAATCTAGGATTCTTTAAAATGATTGCGTTGAATCTAAACTCGAATTTGTTTCTATAAAATGACTTAGTGATAATTATTAAACCTCTTTATGAATCGAAAATAATGTTTGAAAACAGTCGAGATTTACTAAATGGTTTCAACTTACTTGGATTAAAACTCTTGACTCCTAAAATGGTGGTTATAGTAAAATAAATCATTCAACCACATTATACTTTCTATTTCAAATAGATAAATATCAGAAACAGTGCAACTATTATTACTGTGGAACCAATTAAAGTCCCTAATATGTAGTTCCTGATAACCATGATACAGTTTAAACCTAGTGTGGGGTCAAGACTACGTGTGTGACTGTATTTATTTATTCCATGATAAGCAGTAGCTATTCATATTGCTTAGTTGATTTCATATTGACTACATTGTTTTATTAACTTTCAACTGTTTTCTCTATCTATACTGCTGTCAACATGGCGAAGTGACATTAATCACTGCTCATTGTAACATTTCTGATAATATCAATGTATAATATCACTGGACGTGTAAATGACATTTAGCAGCCGATTCGTTTAGCACTTGTATTATCTATATGTATAGATAATGCTTTATTAGAAAGTTTGAATTATGTTTGTATTCAGTAGTTTATGAAAGTATACTCTTATTAGAACTCGTTAAAGAGTGCATTCAGATATTTCTTTTTAAAGCATAATAACAGGAAATTGGTAATTTCACCTGTCGCGTTTACTTTATAATAACTAAAAAAAGTAACTAAAATGTATCAATACGAATTTATATTATACTAGCCTTTGCTCGCGGCTCCGCCCGCGTGAACGGCCTTTTCGGGGATAAAAAAGTAGCCTATGTTACTCAGTGATAATGTAGCTTTCTAACGGCAAAAGAATTTTTGAAATCGATCCAGTCGTTTTTAAGTTTATTTGTTACATACAAAAATACAAAACATCTTTCCTCTTTATAATATTAGTGTAGATATCGTTGATTGACAAGGTTTAATTCAGGACGATGAAATTAGCCTGACTTCCATACGATATTGGTTCGACTGTCTACCACCTATGCTTCCACTGAGCATATAATACCGTGCTTTCGTTATTTTATTTATTTATTTGTAACATAAGCTCACGCCTTTATCACCGAAGAGTTAGGCAGAGATGCAAATTGCAGGTATTGCACCCACGTTTCACCGAACCGTTTATTTTTGTTCCGATGATGTGATAGAAGGCGAACCTATCGCCAAAGTGGGCATAATTTTAAACCCCGGGTTGATACTGAGCATTTCGTAATAGAGAAACGCAGTATCACTTTTACCCGACCCGGGGATCGAACCTGATACCTAATAAATAGATAATAATAGAAATAGATAAAAAAAATAAAAATTCCATCATCTAACAGTACATCTTCTTTCCCAGGAGAAACCCCACAAATGCAACTTGTGTTCGAAGTCGTTCCCTACACCAGGGGACTTGAAGTCTCACATGTACGTCCACAGTGGCTCCTGGCCGTACAAATGCCACATATGTTCACGAGGATTCTCCAAACATACCAACTTGAAGAACCATCTCTTCTTGCACACCGGTAAGGCATCTTATCTATCGATGATTGAAAACAAGATCAGATTGACCATAGACTATTTGGACAAACATTACAATACAATACAAAAACTCTTTATTGCAAACCATTTACAATGCAAGTAATTTAAAATAAAGCTAAAATCTAGTGCTAAACCTATGGAACACAATGAGCGGTCTTATTGCTAGAAACAATCTCTTCCAGACAACCTTTGTATGGAAACACTTAACAAGAAGAGAAGTAGACAGCGGTGTACAATACAATACGGAAAAATAAAAACCTGAACAAAAATAGTTATATTTTAAATCCTAATACCTATATAAATTATAAATAATAAACTAATACATAATATAAGCCATAGTAATTTAAACATTCTTGAATTTAAAACTATTATCTATAAGTGTCAAGAAGAAAGACTGAGACACAAGCTGCAGTGCAACAACTATAAGTTGACGGTAGCAAATGTTGGGGAAAATTAAAAATGTATAGGTCTGTCTGTGTAAAATTGGAAATTTATCTTAATCGACCAATGTGCGTTTGACGACAACGCCACTCATCTTGCCAACTGGGAGGCGAGCATGAACAACTTACGAATAAGTATTCGAATAGGGAACGCTAGCATTTGCATGAATTTTCAAACAATTTTTTGACATTTCGATACGAATACGTTTTCGCAAGTTGTTCGTGCTAGCCCCTCTGATAGCGAAATGGCGGAAACTCATGAACTTAAGTACAGTGATCATAATTAACTTCAAACAACTGTATAACAGCACAGACCATATCTAAATGATGAACGAAATATTGCCTTATGATTATATCTATGATTTACACGAAGTGCTTTACTCACAAACCGTTTTTGTTTCAGCTAAACATCAAAGAAACAGCGCTAGAGATGCTACTTGAGAATAAGAGATAGCGGATATAATATTGTAAATAGTGACGCGTCAATTTTCTAGAAATACTAAAGAATAGAAATCAGCAGCAAAACTGCTAGAAGTATGTATGGAATTAGATATTAATGGTTGGTAACATAATAAGGTATAGTTGATGCTCAATAATGCTCACAGTCAGTGGGAGAGCTGTTGGCCAAAAAACAAGAGGTCTCTGAATCTTGGAACTAATGTTTTTGTAATACACAAATTTGTTTTGGGATTGGGTATTATTGGATCTAAAACCTTTGCAGTTTTTGATATCTTCTGTACTGAAAATAATTTTATGGTATTTTTTATCAGGACGTTGTGACTGTTGTGGGTATGGTATAATAAAAAAAAACAAGTCATTGCCTCTAACGCATTTTATTTATTTATTTTACTTTCAATGTTTTCGTGTGGTGGTAGTGGCTCGTGTTTAAACGATATAAAAAAAGGGTTTTTAGAAAAAAAAAAAACTAAATACTTCATTAAATTTATGCAAATATTTAGAAAAGCCGTCCAGTGGATCTTGCCCTAGTTTGTTAGTCGCAAACTTTCTGTAAATAAATATGACAAATTATATAAAATGTGATATTAGATTTAAATTATAATTTATTTTTATATATTTTTGTATGTTTTTATATTTTAAGTAGATATAAGTCTCGAAAGGAGTTTTCACAATACATCGAATGATATTCGACATTTTAACAAGATTTATCAAATTAGACATTTTAATTATGAACATTACTTGTTAGGTTTATTTTGTGTAAAACAAATTTTGGGATATTTTTGAAAATTTGATGTACTTATTCATTTTATATAACATCTATATTACAAATGTCAACCGTACAAGAATACTAAGCACCTGATTCACCACCTCTGAGTAAATGCTACTTACCAAATAAATCATGACACGTTCAAAGAATAAGACACACTCACATATACAATTTATTACAGAAAGTAATGGTCAAAAAGTAACGTATAGTATACGATATAAGTGTTTCATCCCTGTAGTACCACATCCGATTACATTGATAAGACATATATAAACCATTTTATTTTTCATCGGATAAATAATATATCGACATGCAATTTGCAATTTACAACACTGAATGATAAACAGCTGAGCTTTTGTCTTACTCCAGCATTGTTATTCCCGGTCACGCACTTCACTTATATTATAATAGGGATGTGATAGATCTTATCGATCGTAATAAATGAGTGATTAAAATTTGCGTGCGATTTGAATTAGATTTTTATAATATCCGGTACTTAAACACTCACTGTCAGGTGTATATGTCACGACCCTTAAATATGACCACACCTTTCTGTAACACGTTGTTTATTAAAAGAAAGACGTCTATTAGATATTTTCAGTCTATTAGGTATGTTAATTGGTGGTTCATTTTTACTTGGATATTGTGAAATAGGCCTGGAATATATATTTTTGTAATAAAATCTTTGTTCACTTATAATTCATGACGTCAGTTTCATAATCATTATTAACTTCATTCCTCTTATAGTTGGTATGAATTTTTGTGTAGATTTGTTAAAGACTTCCCGGAGATATTTCATTTGACAGCAGACACATCGATCTTGGCTTTTGTAAGGGATAGTATCATGTCCTTACTGGCCGTTGCTGACAGGTTTGCTTGCTGGCAGTAAAATTTTGACACATTTTGTATAGAATATCTGTCAAAATATTTCTGATAGTAAGCAAATCTGTGGATAGGTAGAATATAGAGAACGGCCATTAGTGCATAATTAAATTAAAATCCCAAAAAATAGGATTTTTATTACTGATGACATCGAAACTGTGAGAATAATCTGTACTGTTTACAAATCTGTAAATCAGTATGCGTTTTACTTAATAATCAAACCAAAAAATAAATATTTTGTAATAAAAATCCTGACACTGCATTTATTATTACTTGCCCCATCCGTATGTGTCTTTTTTGGGATTTAAACTTTAATTATGTATGATCAAAGCCTATGTCATAAAAGTGTATATGTTTGATTATGTATATAAAAACATCTACATAAATTATGTAGTAAATGTAAATAGTTAGCTGTATACTTACATTATGTATGTATATTGTGATTCGCTCTATCATCCGTCCAAATGATCTGTATAATAGTTTACATAAAAAATATTAAATTATAAAATCTATTTATATATTAATTAAGTATTCGATAAATTAAATTCTCATTTAACTAATTTGTCTTTTATTTCTTAAAATATGCCAGATAAACAACGGACCATATCTGAATGTCTGACGAAAGTATGGAAAATTTAAACATATTAAAATAGTTTGTTTTTACTACTTTTAGTGAAAGAATTATCAAAGTGGTTTATAAATCATGCAGTTTGAATCTTTCATCCCCGATTTCGCCCCCTTAGGGATGGTCTTTGTTCTTGAAATTAAAATAGAAACAAGTATTCTTAAGATGTCAAAAAAATGTTAATACAAATATTAGGCCATATATATAAATTTTTTTTGGGGATATCGATAATTATCTATGCGATATATAATATGTAGATATGATTTTGCAAATACGATATGCCTATACGACTGTAATGGATACCTCATTAGATGTCCCTTAAGTCGACCAGCTGTTTGTCGGCTGATGGAAGTAAGTAAGTGGGTCGACTTACCACCAGAGCGGTATGGAGGCAGGTGACCAAGTAACTGGCGAGAGGTGACGCAGCTACAGAAATTACGTCAAGACCGACACTGAGACGTTGAGTCGGCGGAGTTAGATTGTTTTTAATAGCGCGAACTAGTTTGACACATGCAAAGGTAATCTAGGAGGGAGTTGGCAGCTATAAAGCTTTGAAGAAAGATTATGTGAATGGTTTATTCTATTTGGGAGTTATATGAAAAACAAAACGGATGCAGTAAAGCTAAAGACCAGTGGACCAAAATGTATAAAACCTAAGTACAGGATTGATATATGATAATATGATGAGTAGCCTGCCCTGCCTAATGATATGAGGGCAGGATGACATGTCCAATTCGATTACTATTATGTTGAGTGGGTGGGCGATTGACTTCCATATGCCACGTATGTTCTGCAGGCGGTAAACCAATCGATATCCTGTTCTATATTGGTTAAACAAAGAATCGATATTAAACTTTAGTACTAAATAATTTTTGTCATTGTCTTTCTAGTCAACTCAAACAATGTTTTAGGTAAACGACTCCAAATTTCACGATTTAAGCCCTGAAAATATTTTTATGACCAAAATATCTCCTAATTGTTTTCAGACAGCCTACGTGGCGTAGTGGGCGAGTAGCCGACTGTAAAACGTGAGGCCGCAGCTCGATTCCCGCACCGAGACAATTAATTGTCTGATACACAAACATTTCTTCCCAAACAGTTGTTTTGGTATGGGTGTTGAGAGACCAAAAGTCTCTCGTAGTTCCTGATATTCACGACACAAGACTCGCATCTTACTGTGAGGTCAGGGCTATGTGTGTGACTGTCGGGTGTTATTTATTTATTTATTAACTGACAAAAAACGACGGAATACAACTACGCATAACTTTTTACAGAGTGATCCAAAGTTATTTTATATTGAATCAGTATTATCAATAGCCATGTCCTAAACTTAGTCAATTATAATTTTAGCATTTAAATTTGTAGAACTAGTTTTACTTTTGTTAAAAACTTTTATATTCCCACGAAAGGAATCCCAGATTACGATTTCCTACTATTGGAAGCTTAACATAACCATCTAGAAACATTTATCTGTAGCCCTTACTATGCAATTGGCATTAACATTGTCAATACCATCATACCCCCTCGAGTGAAACAGCGTCAGTGCCTAATCACAATTCACGGACAATATTTTTATTGCCGTTTTATATATAGATCGGTTCGGACGAGTAGGCGGTGAACACGCGAGTCCGACACTCATTTGCATAAAACAACCTCAGTTGGATGTATTGCGACTTAATTGTGGCTGCCGTGGAAGCATTCGTGGTCGCGCGGGCGCTACATGCTCCTGGGGGCAAGATAAAAGCAATTCTAACATTTCATTCTAGCCTTGTAGGGCTCTGGAATTTATTTATAAAGATTTTTTAACCATTCGAAAATGCAAACAAATGAGCGACAGTCGAATGATTTTATTAGAGTCCAACATGAACACCCAATGTCAGAGGAATTGCGGGTGCGTTCCCGAAAATTAAGGAAATTTTAGACTTCCGGTACCTACCGGTCTTTGCCTAGTTTGCCGTTCTGTACGAAAAAAGTTGAAGTATATTTTTTATTTCTATTAATCAAAGTAACCACCCATGCTATCGATGCATCTTTGCCAGCGCAGTGGCAATTTATCGATGACCTTCTTGAAGAAATCATCTGGACGGGAGGCAACAAACTCCTCTAATGCATTTTGTACTGCCTCTCGTGTATTGATTTTTTCCCGTCAAAAACTTATATCCAAATCCAAATTATATTTAGTAGGTACTCATCTACGCGACGACATAATTCTGGCGACCGTCGAAGGATGCAACGCTTCTCGATCGCTTTGGTCTGCACTATACTACATGTCCTATGTAGTCACTTTACCATACGACAACAATATAGTCTCACGCCTTTATCCCCGAAAGGGTAGGCAAAGGTGCAACTAGTGCTGCACCCATGATTCACTGAGGTTATTTCCATCCCATGTCAACTATTGCCGTAAATATCGCATTTAAATCCCAATTCATGTGTGATTTTTCAAACTAAGAACACGAAACACAAATTATGATTGTATGACTGTATCACTGGACCAATGAGACCTTGCGTCAGAATAAAAAAATACATTAGTTTTCAATGTGACAGGGGGCTACGACTATAATATTTCTATGATAGCTCCACATAAGACAAAGGTAGATAAAAAACTGTTTTTTAGCCTACAGATAATACCAAATTCAGTACCCGGAAGACATGTAAAAATAGAAATTATTTGCCACATTTGACAGCTGTATACCTAAATTATGTTTGATGCGGTAGAGTATATGTAATTAATTCAGAAACCTTTCACTGTATACAATCACATCTATTGATAAATAGTTTTGATTGATTCCACAGACGGTGGTGGGTGCTTATTATATCATTCGTTTTCTTATTACATACTACGTTTTCTCTAAAAATGATATTAATTATTATCGTAAATTATTTAAGACATTCTCATTTATCGAACAACTCACGTTAAAAATAATGATAATCTATTAAATAAAATTCTCTTGTTACATTGTTCGTTCCCATACTCCTCTGAAACGGCTGGACCGATTTGTATGAAATTTTGTGTAGGTAGGTCTGAGAATCGGCCAACATCTATTTTTCATCCCCCTAAATGTTAAGGGTGGTCCACCCTAATTTATATTTTTTAAACATTTTTTTTGTTTTTATTGTTTTATGATGTGGCATTAAAAAATACATACAACCCTAAATTTTCACCCTTCTACCATCAACCCCTATTTTTTAAATAGTCATTTTAGTATTTTCGTCAAGCGCGTTTCTCACACCGATCGCGATGACGGGACTCGCTTGATGTGATCACCCCCCACGCCGCGTCTACCGCTGTCGCCCACTAAACTACTATAATCCTGGAAATAGGCATTCACGCGGGCGGAGCCACGGGCAACAGCTAGTAATATATATCATTTAATCCAGCGAGTGATAGAAGTAATATAACACTTTTTATGTTAGCTGATCTTATTCTTTCTATATTTTCTATTTACGCTAACACTGACAAAGTCTGAATGTAAAATCTAGCACCTGACGTAATAGGACAAAATTCAAAAAATTGGTTGAGTTTCGACCACTGTTATCTATAAAAAAGTATAATTAAATATTTTTTATTTTACTATGTTCAGAATAACATCTACCACGTAGCGCACAGCGTAGCAATCTATTCTGTAATTAACTCCTTATCAGATTTAAAAATACACAGCACAGTACTGTTTATTTCAACCTCAAACGCAACTTGCCCCCATGGTACTTCCAACTGGGTCGTGATACAAATAGACTACAAGGTTATATTTTTTTTTATGAGAAAGGGGGGCAAACGGGTAAGAGTTTCACTTGATGGGAAGTGGTGAACACCGTCAATACCAGAGGAATTTTCGGTGCATTGCCGGCCTTTGAGGAAAGAATAGGCTCTTTTCTTGAAAGGTCCCTCGTATGCGAAAGGCCGTCTGGGTTGGTACCACCGCTTTCTCCAATTTTATTTCCGCCGCCAAGCAGTAATGTGTAAGCACTGTTGTGTTCCGGTTGGCCGTGAAGCCAGTGAAACTACTGGACATTATGAGCCTTAACATCTTATGCTCGGGGTGACGAGCGCAGTCCAATGCCATGCAGTGCTTTGTAATTCAAATGTATGTGCGGTTTGCTTCTGTTTATGGGCAGGCGTGGCGCTTACCATAAGGCGAGCGACCTACTCGTCTCATCAAGCTAAAAAAAATATTAGATTCCTGAGAGAATGACATCAGTGTGGTTGCTCTCTCTAGTAGGTCAACATAGTCTATGCTTGTAAATTAATAATTATGAATACATGTGCATCAATAGTTATAGGTAGTATTGTTTGCCATGGTAATTATCAAACAAAGATGGCCACCAACACCTTAGGCCCAACATCAACTTCACCTGCACGTGGTACATTCTGCTGATTAACGGACGAGGCAATGGCGAAACTTAGATCCCGTTGCGGGTTGCGGGGGTCAGACTGCGGGTCGCCTCATATAATACCAAATCCACCGCCAAATCATGTTGGAAGGCGGACCCTGGCGTTACGCCGGGATAACGTCGGGCAGAAAGAAAGAAAGTATCTACATCATTGCACTAATTCCACGCAGGCCCTCGTGATGGTAGGAATTTGATAATGGAACTTACATTTTATTTAAAAGGAACAACATCTAGGGCCCAAATGAAAACCAGCGCCAAGCACTTAATGTTTGGCATATGCTGATTTGGATCCTTTTGGCGGGTCATGGTGGGAAATATACCGTCCACTGTGGGTGGGTATCTATGTACCCCTACCATCTACTACTTATACAAATATTTTTTCTCTTTCAATAGGGTAGTTGACTAGATTTATTTTATTATTTAAATCAATAAGTAACGTTACTCAAAATCTATTGCAGAAAGAATTTTATAAATCGCACCAAAAATAAATAAGTTAGAAGCCATTCAAATCCTGTAGAAGGGGTAATTATCAAATGACAGACGACGCAAACTTTGACGTCACTGTGTAAAATGTTCATTATGGTGCACGCGTGCAAGCGAGATAGTGCGATATCCCTACTACGCACCCACTTTTCCTCATACCAACATATAAAACCATAACTGCGGGCATATTTCTGAACCAATTTTGATTGTGTTTTAATAAAAGGGTTTCTTTTGCGTATCATTTTCTGTTGCTTATAAAATAATGTATAAAATTCAATATAAGAAACTACTCTATTGTACATGTACCACCTAACGACTACCAATAAATGCTTTCTTTATTCTTAAAAAATGATTTTAAATGAAAATGAAAACGCCAATCCCAAACATCATTCCTTTGCATCATAAATACCAGTCAATAAATAACTATTATGTTATTGACTCTTGATCTTAATATTACGTAAACAAACCGATCGATTGTAAATTGTTAGTTAATATGAGTTTATTTATATAATCAACTAGCTTTTGCTCGCGGCTCCGCCCGCTTGTATGTCTTTTTCCGAGACAAAATTTCTGTTTCCAGGACAAATAGTAACCTATGTCCTCTCCAAAAGTATAAGCAATCTCCTTACCAAATTTCATTAAAATTGGTTCATCCGTTTCGCCGTGAAATGGTAACAGATAAACAGAGTTACTTTCGCATTTATAATATTAGTATAGTATATACTAATGGACCTCGTAAAATGGGGTAAATAGGAGTGAAAAGGTAACTCGAGACAACACTTAAATTAAGATTACGTAGATGGATCGACCAAAATGTTATCTCAAGCTACCAGAGGCCCAAATCCCTTTTACATTCCCAATTCTTTAATCATCCCTTTCTTTTATCATACGAGTAGTTCAATCAATATTAAAGCAATACCACAAGAGCAAACACAAAAAAATATATAATTCATAATTATAACTATGTCATGTCTAAAATCAGTAGAATTAGTAAACAATCTTTTTTTAAATCAAACTGACTTTAAGGTCAATTAAATAAATTTAAATTCCATCTAAATCGTGCCCGGCTCAAGTAGCTTTTTTAGTTTCACTTTCCCCACAAAAGCTTAAGAACAGAATAACATCGCATGTACAATACAAACGGTGCTTATAAAAAGCTCGATTAAACTAACAATTGAGATCGGCGCGAGCGCACTTCGCCATACATCGCGCCGCGGGTGTACTTACACCTACATTAGTATCCAGCGCAACTTGATCCCTTAATGAAGACATTCCCTCCATCCTTCAAGCAAGCCATACAGTGGTCGTTTACAGACCTATCAAAGTATCTGCCCGATAAAAAATATCTAATAAAGCCCAAACAAAATAGAAGAGTCGGTTGGATCAATATGGTGCGTTGTTCGGAACAAAATGCTTTGTCATAGGGCGTAATCGAGGCGAGACGGTGGCGCCTTTGTTGCCGGCCCCGTCATCAGCTTTTTGTGACGTTATCTGATGAGTATTGCTCCCATTTTGTCGGCAAAAAACGAGATCGGTCGCATGTCTAAGCTAGTACAATTGCGATTGTATTGCCTGTCAAATATTTGAGCGCTATTTTCTGCGGACGGGAAATTAGATGGGATGGTACACGGGGTCAGTATTGGCCTAGATATATTATATTGCATACCTACATCTCACAAGGTGGTAGGCCCTTCGTATGCGAGAGGCCGGCTGGGTTGTACCACCGCTTTGTCTGTTTCTGCCGCCAAGCCACAGTGTATAAGCACTGTTGTGTTCCGGTTTGAAGGACATTGAAGCCAGTGAAATTACTGGCCATTATGAGACTTAACACCCTATGTCTCGGGGTGACGAGCGCAGTCCAGTGTCATGCAGTGCTTTGTAATTTAAAGTTCTGTGGGGCGTTGCTTCTGTTTATGAGCATGCGTGGCGCTTACCATCAGGCGAGCGACCTGCTCGTCTCGTCATTCAAACTAATAATAAAAAAAAACCTTTTCGCTGGTGGTAGGGTCCCTACCTTATAATTTTTAACATTGTCAGAGTGAGCGTAAATAATTAATGTTTAATTTTATTTGATTAAATGTACATATTTGTTACAGATATTATATACCTACCTGACTGCCTCAGTGGCGCAGTTGTAACCCGTACAGCGTTACGACTGAGGTCTGGGGTTCAATCCCCGGGTCGGGTAAAAGTGATATTGGCTTTTTCTATTACGTAATGCTCAGTATTAGCTCGGGGTCTGGAATTTGTGCCCGGTATGGCGATAGGCTCGCCCCCTATCACATCATGGGACGGGGAGATACGCTCGGCGAAATGTGGATGTACTGGTTACACCTCTGCCTACCCCTTCGGGGATTACAGGCGTGAGTACGTATGAGTGCGTATGGATAGCGACCACCGCACACATGGTGTAAAAACCGTCATAGTACGAGGCAAGGATTCAGGTGAGAAACATTCCGGGGTCAGCCAGTGTATATCCAGTAACTTCAGGCCAGCATAATTCTGCCGACCGTCATTTCAAAAGGGACATCTTCAGAAACTAATGACGATAGATCAAATCCTACTTATAACTCGCTCTTTATTTTATCGAGAATTTAGCTATGACTTAATAGGGACATGAAACTGACAAAATTATACCTCCTTATTTGTTTTTTTTTGGTATTTTTTATTATTGGCATATGCGCCATAACAACGCTTTAAAGTTCAAATGAGAAGTTATTTTTTAAAGGTATAGCCATCGAAATAAGATAACTAGAACGATAACTCTCAATTGAATCTGCCAAAAAACACGGTTTCACTTACTTACACATGCAAAGGTAAAATCACACGTAACACTCATAAACGCAACAAAAATTAATTAACGTTCAAAATAAACTTTATTTCATAAAAGTTAATGTCCAAATATAAAATTTCTAGATCGAGATTCGATGTTCTGCACCGCGCAAAAAATTAGATGTATCAAGTGTCAACTAGAGATTATTATGCACATACTTTTATAGCCCCGGCTCCTTGCACAGAGTTTTGGTGGGCCCTTTTTTGCTTGAGTTACGTTTCTTGGCATCTTATTTCGATGGGTATGACAGATAAACAGTCAGAAAGACGGTGTAGTCTATGTAATATCCTATATACCTATTCTTTGGATAAAAAGGGGTACCACTTTTTTTCCCAAAACTCGAATACCTTCTTAACCTCGGGTGAAGAGAGATGGTTATGCCGGAATCAGCCAGCATTCTTACCCAGTTGTTTTTACCCGAACGACTGCTGGGTCGTGTCATTACTTAACCTAGCCAAAATCTCTACCCTGCTATACTGACTAAAACCCGGTGGCCTTGTTCGCTACAAGTGAGACGTACCCTAACAAAATGGAGCAGTTGTTTTTAAATAAAAGACCATTGATTAGTGCATTAAAATTTATTTATTGCAAGCAATTCACAAAACAATATGCCTGATAGCCACATACACTAACGCCTGTATTCAAGAATAATGCGTATGTAAGCCCTTTACTAAATGTAGATTTAGATAGCTGCGTCACTGGCGCAGTTGTAATGCGTACGCGGTACGACTGCTGTGCTGAGGTCTCGGGTTCGGCTCCCGGGTCGAGTAAAAGTGATGATGCGTTTTTTTATCATGAAATGCTTAGTATCAGCCAGAGTCTGGAATTGTGCCCGGTATAGCGATAAGCTCGCCCCCTATCACATCATAGAACGGAAATAAGTTCGGCTAAATGTTAACCACATTCACTTTTTTACTTCAACTATAGCAAACAGCTATTTCGATTAAACCATCTTTCCAACGTAAAAACCGCATTCAAATCCGTCAATTCTTTCAGGCGCTTCGAAGCCACAGACACAGGCACGTACGCACACACACACACACACACTAACAGACAAAGTGGTCAAACTTATTACCCCTCTTTTTGTCGGAGGTTAAGAAACACGTGCCATAAGTATAGTCGGTACATTTAAATTCAAGAAAAAGCGTGTGTGAACTGTATGACAACTATTAAATAGGTAGTTGTAAGACACACAAAATGTATAATGAAGCTCGCATCGAGGTTCAAAGCGCGGAGTATGGTGTATTTAAATTCCCGAATTTCTATGAACTTCAAAGCATCTTGTATCTTCTTGAAATGTACAATATCTGGAACAAAAAAATTATGTCAAGCATTCTGGCATTATAGGAATGATAAATATGTGGTAACTAGTTAGGCCTCTCAAATACAAAAGTCCGTTTGGGTATGTTCTATCAATTTGTTTATTTCAGCCGCCAGGTAGCAAGTGTGTAAGCACGACTGTGATTGAATGATATTAAAGCTAGTGAAATTACTGGGCATTATGAGACTTAACATAAAGATGCTGTGTTGTGTCAGGATCACAAGCGCAGAGCAGTGCTTTGTAATTCAACGTTCTGAGTGATATTGCTACTGATTATAGACTGGTATGATGTGACTCATCAGGCGAGCGTCTTGCTCGTCTCGTATTGAGGCAAATTTAAATAAGGCATATGCAGTATGGCATATATTTAGGGATTGGGTAGAGAAGGGGGGATTTGGACCAAGATATCTCACTCACTATTTGACACGCAACAGCAAACTGCAACTTTTAACTTTTATGTGAGATAATATAAAAAAATGGGTCAAGCCGGGTCATTCAGGCTGTAGACAAAACTGTACAACTTCGCTCTACGACTTTTAAGAAATTGCAATTCTTACAAAAACAAAATCTTGTCGACTTTTGCTTGTTAAAAACGCAACTATATGCAACACCACCGAAAATTTTGTCAATTTCCGATGTGACCAATTAAATGTCAAATTTTGTTTAATGGAGATGTAGTGTTGTATACCCATCTACCTATCCATGTATGTATGTGTGTATCCTATATTGACCAATATATGTTGTCGTAATTAGTTAGTAATAAATGTTTACTCATAAAGATCAGTCTTTCCTTACGTCTCCCGAATATCCAACCTTATAGAGACGCAACTGGGTTGGTACCACCGCTTTGTCTATTTCTGCCGCCAAGCAATAGTGTGTAAGCACTGTTGTGTTCCGGTGTGAAGGACATTGAAGCCAGTGTAATTACTGGGCATTATGAGACTTAACACCTTATGTCTCGGGGTGACGAGCGCAGTCCAGTGTCATGCAGTGCTTTATTTAAAGTTCTGTGTGGCGTTGCTTCTGTTTATGAGCAGGCGTGGCACTTACCATCAGGCGAGCGACCTGCTCGTCTCGTCATTCAATCTAATAAAAAAAAAACTTTATGAAGCGTCGTCCGACCGCTTTATGTTGGCGTTAAGAACAAACTTAATTTGGACGTCTATTAAAATTGCTGTCTATTATAGGAACTTGTACCTTTCATTGTAAGAATTTCTTTCACCAATAATAGTTTGATCATTTCCATTTCTCTCATTATAAGGGATACCATCACTGCAGGTGCTGTCAGAATTGTTACCACATGTATCACTATAGTAAAATTTTGGAGCAAGTTTACCTGAAAAACAATAGTACAGGTACATAATAACGAAATATACGCAGTTTCACTACTAGAAAACTAAAGGCCTAATAATGTTTTTGTATGAATGTTGTATACAACCCGTAAAGGCACTCTACATAGGTATAAGTCTTATAAAATGTTTTTATAGTGTTTTGTCATGGTTCGATGGTGTAACGAATTCAATAAATAAATAAATTATGTCGCGATCGTGACATCACTGGGACAGGGATGTCTGGGTCGCGTACATCATAATAGGCCTTATGAACTGAAAGGGACAGTTACGAAGTGTGGAGGGAAACCGATGTCTTATAATCCAATAACATAGCTATGACCATTTAATTAAAATTGTGATATTTATAAACTTTCCTTTTATAAACTTCAAATGTATAAAAAAAAACTACATTCATACTGAAACTAGCATCGACTTCATTACACCTTTCGCTACTGCAATATTTCTTTGCTGAATAATGAAATCATTTTTCTTACCTCACTCAGGGGATATGACAAGCATATGTAGCACAGTATAACTGATCGAAAAAAACACGAACACATATGAAACATTATCTGCAAGTTATTAAAATGCGTTAGAATGAATTTATGAAATGTACATCAAAGAATGACTACGACTGAACCTATAAATAAATTGTGATATCAAAATTACTGCAAATAACAAATAGATTCTTCAAGATAAGTACTAATACATCGTAATTTCTACTACGCTTTTAACTTAAATGAAAAATTATTCTTACAAGAATCTTCTGGGGCACACTGACATGGTGCAGATTTTCGATCAGTCTTCTATATATTTTTATTTGCTTCAACAGATCTTCACGAGACTGGGCGATTTGACACTCGATCCTCGACTTCAAGAAAACCAGTTTCAAATTCTCTTTAACATCGGTAACCCTCTTCAGTAGCAGCTCAAAAATCAGGTTCCTCGGTAAATGGGAACCAGATAGAGAAATTAATATTACATTAATCGCTACTCGTCTTAATACCCTAACAACATCAAAATTATTTGAGCCAGTAATTTCGTTATATATGGACACAGACATTATTATAGCATTTACGATATTGTTAAGAAGAAATACTGTACGCGAAACAGGTATTTTTTCATTCCGCAAGTAAATGCCGGCATCAGTATCTATCTTCATTAAACCATCGTAATATTTAGAAAAGTAATTGTTCCAAAACAATGGTACAAGTATATTCAGTAGGAATTCGGATATAATAAGCACCATGTTGGCGGGATTAACCTTGGACTTTAGTCCAATACCACCCAGATATCCACATATCAATCCGAACGTTACACAGTAGAATACATTTGCTGCTGTAACAATATTATTGGTTTGTTTATGATGATGACCAAACACATTGTTAAATATTATCATATTCCTTATTGACAATAGAGCCATAATTTTACAGTACACCAAACAACTTTAGCTTCTAGCGTCGAATTGAATGTAAACCAAAAATTTCATCACTGTTTAATATTAGTATTGAATGTAGAACACGACTAATCAATTATTATTACTAATTACATTACATTAAATTTACTTTGAGCACTAGATGGACGGATGACCTTCATAGAATATACTCACACTTTGAAGGTTGCGGTTCGTTATTTTTGTATCCTGGGTCGATAATTAATAACTACCAACTGACACGCAGGCGACATTATTTCTAACACTGCCTGTTATTTTTTTCATGTTATTGATTTTGTGGTGGATAAAGGCATTTTGTTCTACGCAGATATTTGTCGAGCTTCCATACTCGGTGTCATCAAAAATCGTGTTACTGTAAATAC
This sequence comes from Mimas tiliae, assembly GCA_905332985.1. Taxonomy (NCBI): domain Eukaryota; kingdom Metazoa; phylum Arthropoda; class Insecta; order Lepidoptera; family Sphingidae; genus Mimas; species Mimas tiliae. The sequence goes on along the minus strand of HG995248.1, from coordinate 4,125,912 downwards.
CCACAGGAGATGCAGTGGGAGGTATTAGATTTAGATCAGGTTATAACTCTTTATTGTATACACACATACACTACACAATATGGGAAAATATACAAATTACAATGGGCGGTCTTATCGCTAATAGCGATCTCTTCCAGACAACCTTAGGATGAATTGGTAGCAGAGGAAAAATAATAATTGGGTGTGTAGTACTGCGCATACATATAATAAATATAAAATAACCTATACATAAAATACCAAAAATAAATTTAATAAAGTTAGATAAATTATATACTTAATAAGGTTTAATCATTATACATGATTATCTGTGTATTCGCCAAGTCGTAGATGAAGTCTGCAAAATCAAGTCAAATCTGCTGCTCTTTTGTAACACAAATGATTCTATTTGTTTTAGAAATATATTTTTTCCAAAACGACAAGTTACTATATACAATTATATTCAAAGCAAATCTACACTAATATTATAAAGAGGAAAAGTTTGTAATTTTGTATGTAAAGAATAAACTTAAAAACTACTGGACCGATTTCAAAAATTCTTTCACCATTAGAATCCTACATTATCGCTGATGAATATAAGCTATAGAATATTTTCAAAAAAGTTAGGGATCCGTATGAGAACTTCCATAATGTAACCCAACGTGTGAAAATAATACCAAAAAAATCGTTATATCGCGTACGCTGCGGAAATTATTGATAATAGAGAAAAGTGATGTACTACAATTTTATAGACGACATCAATATCTACAAAAAAGTCCGCGTTACCCCATGAGTTAGGGACTCTCTTAATCACCTGCAAGGTCCTGGCATCGTGCGATCCATGACTCTTTACGGTAGTCCCATTGTGGCTGACATTTACGCATTGTCACCCGAAAGACCGAAGAGTCGCTTTACTGCGCAAGCTACAGCGAGTAATGGCACAGCAAGCGAAGATCATTGCACGGTATCGTTTGAAGCGTTTTTAATAGTTTCATGTCCTGCACACCAAGGTTTATATTTCAGTGGCGGGAGGCGGCATTTAGACACGGACAGAGAAGACAGAGACCGGCCGCAAGAGGGTATTTGGTTAGGTAGATTGGTATCCATCTCACCAATGGAGAGAGAGAGAATGTCATGGGGAGAATTGACTCAGGCTGAAGAACCTGACAACGGGTTTGAGGTGCTTCCTATCTCATACTATTGATTTGGCATGCGCCAAGGTGTGGATATGTTCCAGCTGACACAGATGCTCACAAGCCGTTGGTGCTTTGGTAAGTACCTATATTGAATAGTCGGCACACAACAGTCAACCGTGTGTCACCATTGTGTCAATTTTATGATTACTAGATACGCTGTAGACAGTTTTCCGGAGACCTAAAGCCCTCTCCTCCCTTCCCAATCCTTTAATAATAATTAGCCTTTAAGGTTGGCAACGTACCTAAGATTCTCCTTGTATTGTGGGCGTATATGGGAGAAGGAGAGCACTTACCATCAGGTGATACTCACGTTTGTTTGTCGGCTTATACTATAAGAAAACTGTCCGCAAGACATGACCCAGCATATTCTGGAAGAGTGCCCTCGTTCTTGGTGTCTGCTATGGTCGATAGCCGGAGTTTTTGACGTGCAGTACCCCACTTCTACGAAAGGTTCATCTCACAGAAGGATAGTGCCGAAACCGAGAAGGTTTCGTTCGCTCCCGCTACCAGAGGAGACTTAAGAACGCCCTTTGGATTGGGCGCACTTGCAGAATTCCACCAAAATATTGGGCCGGCCAAGAAGGCAAGGCAAGGCAAGGCTGCGGCCTTCGGGGATGGGATGCGTCCCAAACAGTGAGAGTGGAGCGAAACGGTTCAAGGTGCGACTAGAAAAGGTGCGGTTCAAAGCGTGGCAAACGATCAACACTCCTGAAGATCACGCTTCGTACGAAACGGCTCAAATGAAGCTAAACGAGCTATAGCTAACGCCCGACTCATCTGGCGCCTCTTTATGAGAAGCTAGAGACCGCAAAGGGCTAGTACTTGCTGTACACACAGCATTTGGATGTGTCTCTCACTGAGATGCTCGGAACCACGGACTAGTTGCCTCGATCTCGCCTGACGAGGTTCTTAAAGCATTTCCAATTTTTCGTCGCATGAAAAATTTGAAAGCGGTCGAGCATGATAGTTTTCCTATCGAGGCGTGGAAGGCGATGGGCTCCTATGGTGTGGAGCTTCTTGCCGTGTTCTTCTTTTTGAGTTTTATAATTAATTAATATCAAATACTAAGGCTTATGGTACCTTGAAGTTGAATTCAAAGTTCTAAATCGATACAATCAAAAGAAACAACAATTAATGTTACAAATATTTTAATAGTGGCAAATTCACTCAATAAAACACATATAAGGTATTTTCCGTCGACCTACAACCTTGTAAGGAGATCAGCAGATTTGGTACAACATGGATAAGATATTCATTAATATAAAAAAATCATGCGTAATATTAGACTTTATTCCTTACTTAATTTCCATCCTATACTGATGGATCAAGATTTAAAAGGAAAACAGTCATAAACTGACTTTATTTATTCCTATCAAATTGACTCCGGTTTGCATGGACGTTGTATTGAGCTTGAACCATTCACCCTGGTGTGCATCTTGGAATTGTCATTCTATTATTCCAATCTCGGTAATTGCAATTTGCATTATAATTGTTATGATGATAAAGCAATTGAGTCCACCATCTAGCCTATTCTCCTTAGGAAACCTGTGGATCTATTTATTAATTTCAAATAATCTCTAGAATTATTAGATACAAGTGCAAATTTAATGTTTAATATTTCTCAAACACAAATAAGTATTAATACGATGTGCAAACATTATAATATGGTACGGGTGCGAGTCTTTCAAGCACGTGAGTGATTTTTTTGGTGCGGTAATTAAATATGTGGTCTCTTGTTTCGTAGCCGTCATCAAAATTCGGCCTAATTATAAATGTGCATGAATTGAATCATAACAATAACATATAATGTACAAAAACTGAAGAATTTTATAGGCAAAGTGGCGTCCACAGGAACAGCGCGGAACAGATGGAAGTTGAAGGGGCATGTTTTGATAAAATTCAGTGCGTCCAGCAATTTTCTCCTGTATTTTCGATCTGGAAAATATATTTAAAAAATATACATATATTTCGAACTTATAAGTTTAGATGAACAGTTGTTAAAAAAAATATTTTTTAATTTACGATATTTCTGTAGTTAAATTTAAATAATATATTGAGGTAATAAACAAATATCTACGCATTTATTTATTTCTTTTGAATTTGTTGTAATAGCAGGTCATAGTAAAGAATTTATTTTAAAGCGCTTGCTTACTTATTTTTTACATTTCTGGAACATTGGCACTAGAACGAGTTTTATGATACTTATCACGTTATACCTATTTACGAAAATATGTATGCAGATCAATACAACGCCTCTAGCAGATTGTAAGTATTGGTAAAGTATTGATTTCATAGATATATTTATTCGTATATGAATAACGTGTCAGCTATAAACTAGGTATAAGCTAAATCAAAATATAACATCAGTTATTTGATTTGCTCAACCGTTAAATAAATATGCTATAAATATAATATATATATACAACGTGTTATAGAAAGGGGCGGGCAAATTTAAGCAATGTATAGTATAGGGTATAAGTATTTTATCTCCCATAGTACCAAATCCGATTGTATTGCTAGTACAATAATTAAAGAATTTTCTTTTTTATCGGATGAGTAACATATCGATATCGATTTTCAACTTTGGACAACACTAAATGATAAACAATGATACTATAGACCTCCTTTCATTTAATTATTTTATAATTAAAAAAACATTAAACAGTTGTCAAATGTCAATATTTAATTGACGCAGTCAGTTCGGCAATTTCTGATTTTATGAAGTATGATTACGAGTTCAAAAAATATGTTGTATTTGACTAAAACAAGTATTATGTATTGGTATATTGTGTTGGTGCAACTGGTAACAGCTTTTAAGAGGATCGTCGACTGTATTAAGCCAAATTCATAGATGGAAGACCCGAGAATGAAGTCTTTAAAATGTTTCAAGACGATGGTGCCTATATTGTCTTCAGCACACAATCTCTTTCCGGTGTTAATTTGTGTTTAAATTACCTACAAGTTACGTACGTATGCCCGTAGAATTACGTACATCTCATTCAAGTTTAATAAAAATTAAGTGTCGTACATAATAATTAATAGTGTTGTTATCAATCTTATCGATCTTAATAAACGAGTGATTAAAATTAACGTGAAATTTTTGGATGTCTTGGTTATGAAAAGATCCGAGAAATAAATACTCACTGTAAGGTGTATGTAATGACCCTAAAATATGACCACACCTTTCTGTAACACGTTGATACTATAAATAATATTTTGTACGCAATAAAAATAAAAATACCTTTACAAACAAGAAGCTGCTTTGTTATGATAAATTTTATTACGTCCACTTCATACGCAGTACACTCTGCTAGTACAGCAGGCATGCATGGTGCCAAACTTATGAAAAATATATCCATAAAGTTTAATATAGATATCTAAAACAAATAAATTCTATGTCAATAAAGACCTCCGTCTCACAATGTCCAAATAAACTGATTTTTTATAAAAAACCTAAATAAAAATTTATATAATTGTCAATACACACGGATAAGCGTGTGACAAATTGGTACTATCTAAATTAACTATTTTGTTATAGTATAGTCCGGAAAACGGTTGAGTTGACGTGGGTCACTTGATGATCTCCACCGGCCTTGTACGCTCACAATACTAGAAGAATAAGAGGCGCGTGACCGACTTTAAAGGAAAATTTGGAAGTGGAGTGCGATATGGGCCTCCGGATATTTCACTCATCGTATGAAACGCAGCAGCAAGTCCTTACTTTATGTCGGTTTTCTGTGAGATATTGGTAACGACCCGGTCTACAGCGTGGCTCTCACTCCATTAAAAAAATATTATAGTTTAATGAGATTTTACTTTCAAATATCATAATAAATATTTCATACATAATTATAAATATGATAGTTTATTTTGACTGCACTGCAAGTCACAAGTCCAGAGTAGTGATATTGCCGCGTTATAAAGTTTTATGTTACATAATCAAAATCATCGATAGGTACAAGGTGATAGGTCCCTCGTATGCGAGAGGCCGTCTGGGTTAGTACCATCGCTTTATCTATTTCTGCCGCCAAGCAGCACTGTTGTGTTACGGTTTAAAGGTCATTGAAGCCAGTAAAACTACTGGGCAGTATGAGACTTATCATCGTATGTCTCTAGGTGACGAGCGCAGTCCAGTGCTATACAGTGTTTTGTAATTCAAAGTTATGTGTGATGTTGTTTCTGTTTATGGGTAGGCGTGGCGCTTACCATCAGGCGAGTGACCTGCAAGTTTCGTAACTCAAGTTAATAATAATATAACAAGACAACAATTACTTACGTGAGTAGGACTTGTTAATATAATATAGAATAAATATATGATTTTTATAAATGTGCACATAAAACTTAGTAGTATCTGAAACAAAAACAAATTAGAGTAATAAATCTTTCATCTATTTTATCTATTCCAACACAAATAATGTATAAATTAAAATTATACATAAGAACAACCATAGTATGTATAAAAATCGATCAACGCTACTATTCAGTGAATAGTTTATTTTCTATGTCTATATTTCATTCTTCTTCTTCTTCTGACAGCCTCCGTGGCGCAGCGGGCGAGTAGCCGGTTGCGAAGCGTGAGGTCGTGAGTTCGATTCCCACACCTAGACAAATGTTTGTCCTATTCACAAATATTTGTCTCGGGTCTGGGTGTTGTAGGACCGCTAGTCCCTCGTAGTTCCTGATACCCACGATACACGTTTACCTAGTGTGGGGTCAGGACTATGTGTGGGGCTGTTGGGTGTACTATTTATTTATTTTACTTTAAAATTCACATGGCTCCACCGAAATACCAGTGATTTTGCCACTAACTAAACAAAGACGAGAACTTTCGTCCTGAGGTTACCTTGGTATCTATTATTTTTAGAATAATAATAATAAGAAGAAGAATTACAAAAATAATTAATAAAATACTTAATTATTAATAATAATAATTGCCGCTTTACAACAGCGGCCATTATTTAAGTGTGTATAAAATTAATTCATGACAACTTTATAAAGTTCATAAACAAATAATATTCGAATCGGCTTATGTTTATCGTTGATGATTAAAGGGCGAGTTGTTTTCAATCCCACATAAACAATGGTGTAAGCTTCAATTGAATGCTATCGTTAAGTTTTAAATTGTAATAATGATAAAACAGCCGACACCATACCACTCGTGTATTACCAACAATGCCTTACCATTGGTTTGATATACACTCCTACGTCGTAGATAGATGTCATCAAACGTTGGTATGATTCCAAACAATTTTTAATTCGCTGATATTTCTTCTCAACTTGATCTTCGTTTAGAAATAACGGAGTAGTCAAATGCATTTCCAATTCTTTTCTCAAACATTTCAGTCGACGCCAGAGTAACTCAAAAATGATTATTCTTGTGAGATGACTTAAATTCGTTGTTAAGATCAGGACATCTATTCCTACTTTGAACCTCATCTGGGCTAAATTGATATTATCCAAATAAAAGCCGATGATAATAGAAAAAATGCTGCGTACAAAAAAAACTGGGAGCATTGTTAGAGATATCAATATTTCACTATCGCATTTGAACTCTGTACGCAGTACTTCTGGAATCGATGTAACTTTTAAGTAAAAATTTGTAAAATAATCGTCATCTAAATATAAAGAAAAGAGAAGATATGCGACATTTTCAATGTAGAAGATCCACATTGGTAAATCCAACGCATAATGAAAATCAACACTCAAACATACAGTCACAAAACATATCAATAAACAGTAAAATTTTGCAATATAACAAATATATTTGTTATGGCTGATTTTGTAGAAGACGCCACATATCAATCGGATTTTCATGACAGTGTTTAAACTTGGTAAACATTTCATTTTTTATTTTTCTTTATCTGTTTTTAAAGTTTATTTGTACAAGTTTCATGGACGACTACTGCACTAGTTTCACAGAAAATAGTTTATATAGTACCCACTGTAACAATTTTATTAATATTACGGTAGTGTTTCTGTTTATAAACTTTAATATCTATTAAAACTATAAACATAGTCCTTGATATTAATGTAAGTGATACAATAATAACTGATATCTGAGAAAATACTACAGAATTATCGATTTCGAGGGACGTTTCTATAGTTTTTAATATAGGTTGATCGTACCACGGCCACGATGAGACAGCCCTGTCTCACGGAAAACTAATTTGAATTAGCAGCTTTGCTGTGAACAATCAGTGCGACTGTCGGTGGCCAAATCATTTCTTTGACGATACATCTTGCGTGTCCTAATCATTTTATTTTTATTTGCCTGAATAACGAGTAGGTCGCTCGCCTGATGGTAAGCGCGACGCCTGGCATTTGGTTGTTGTGCGATCTATGGTCCTTTACCGGCCACCCATATGGGTCGATGCCTTAACTGCACTCAAAGTCGCACTTCTGAGGCGACCAAAACAAAATAATAATTAATTAATTGTTTGTTTTGTAGACTATCATCATCGCCCTTCACGTTTCTTAAGATAAACGAAGACGTTTGAAATTCTCTTTGTACCACTGATGCTGGTTGGTACCACTTTGTACAATTGGTGGTATTCTACTTTATAAAAAATATTTTCAGTAGGGCGGTGTTGCCGGTTTGACTTTTAGCTATTTTCAATTAACATATTTAAGATAAACTCACTTATACCCACACCTGTTTCTCTGAAGGCACTGCTGCAACATGCACCTGTAATTCGCCAAGCTTACTTATTGCCGAGACTGGACATGGTGCAAGAAGCTTCCTCTTCGAGTGCTTTATAAGAATTACAAAGAAGCAGCCTATAACCATTATCAAGCTGGGTTTTCGAAGGCCTAACAAAACCCTGCAATAGCCTTTTCTTTTGTTAAAGATGTTCATGGCACCCAAAATAACTCTTCAGGCAATATGGGTATCGAAGTAACCTGGAAATCGGAACCAGGCTGATATTGTATTACCTCTAAATAAAGTCACATTCATAAATACGAATATATTGTTATGTAATCAGACTTTTTTTGCTAGTAACACTAATCTGCTCGCAAGTGTCACGCCTACTAAAGACTTCCCATAAAAGAACCTGCCAAGTTCATGTTAAGCTATGTGTTTTAAGGGTACCGTATTGATATATTAAGAATCGTTTGAAAGAATTTCCAATGACACTTACTCTTTTTCATTGCCAAATATATTGTCAAATATTTTTATCTCCATTACACTTTTATTTAAATATATATTTAACTGCAGAATTAGTGGCATAGAAAATATTAAACTTTGCAAATGTGGCATTATGCCGGCGCCAGACATAGCTTCAAGTTTTAGTTTTATAGGTTTAGACTAAGATTATTATTTGTTACACCATACATACATACATAGACTTACGCCTGTTTCCCATAGGGGTAGGCAGAGACAATACAATTACACCATACAATTTTCAATAATATAAATAATCCCCCTATAACACTAACACGTCACGAATAGAGGACTTATTTACTTTAAAACATATATGTTATTTATTGAGAATTTTTCTTTCTAATAATATTATTGTCATACAGAACCAAACATCAAACGCAATACATTTAAAATACAAAAGTGTTAATTAACTGACACGTCACCTCTGATTTGCGCGTCGCGTAATATCGATTAAAATTACGATCGCTGCTTGAATTAATCGATAATTGTTCATAAATCATCGATGTTCGATTTGCAAGCACTATCGGGGTGCGAAGCAGTGAATTTATTGCCGTCGCATAATGCTACGAGATGGCGTGCTAAGCGAACATAACTTCAAAACGAGCGGCAATCTGTGTTTATGATGTGCCCAGAGTCGGACCAGAAGGCAATGGAGTATCTAATTGTGACATTTTGCATGTACGTGACTGTAGCGTGGGCTAGACTTTATCTCGATTATGTTAATATCGATTGTATAGATTCTTTTATAAAGTGGATTTAAATATTTTTTTGTTGCGGGTTGTGGGCTCAGATGGCGGAGGTCCTATATAATGAATACCAAATAATGTCAAATTTATGGTCCGAGAAAGTGGATCGTGGCATTAAGCCGGGATAACGCCAGGCGAAAATAAAATAAAATATCTATTTATGTAAATAGCACATTATGGCAAAATATATTACTAATTTTATAATCTAATGACAACTTTCTATAGCATTGTTCATAATAGCAAAAATGTGTTGTGAGAAAATAGCTGAGACTTTTCCGTTAATTTTATTTGATATATTGTAAGTGGCCCACTAACATCTTAGGCCCAAAGCCAACTTCATCTGCACGTGGTACACTCTGCTGATTAATAGAGAATGGTGGCAAAGGCGAAACGTGGTTCCTGTTGCCGTTTCGGGGGGCAAACAACGGGTCGCCCCACATAAAACCAAATCCACTGTCAAATCATGATGGGAAAGCGAACCCAAGTCTCGGTGTCTTCAAGTCGCAAGTGAATCGTTTTTTACTAGGCAAGCGTGCTTCATCTTAGGCTACATAATCGCTCACCATCAGACCTTAGGTACGAATAAAAAAAAACCCTAGCATTAACGCCACGAAGAATAAGTAAAAAGAAGTAATAATAATTTTATTTGATAGATTATTTTTAAAGTCATTTGAATCCTGTATAAAATACTATTGATTTGGTTAGATGCATAACAAAATGTAAACAATTAGCGTTATTTATTAAAATTAACAAACACACCAGAAACACATGCTTTAAAATTACAAGAAATAATAGGTAATATGAATATAATTCTGATGCCTATTGAAGATGTGTACAGCATTCACAATATTACATGAGCAACATTAAATAGTTAGTTTGAAAATAAATTGTCCTTCACTTATTAATACACATAATATACAGTTATGCATTCGACGACGCATATTGAACCGTAAACACAGCGAACATAGTAATTAAAGTCAAAGCACAAAAATATACACTAAGTACTTTGTAATTATATAGAAAAATAATACATACGCACTCACGCCTGTAATCCCCGAAGGGGTAGGCAGAAGTGTAACCAGTACACCCCCACCACCACCCCCAGTGACTGCCCCGGTGGCGCAGTTGTAATGCGTACGCGTTACGATTGAGGCTAACGCTGAGGTCTCGGGTTCGATCCCCGGGTCGGGTAAAGTGGTATTGGGTTTTTCTATTACGAAACGCTCAGTATCAGCCCGGAGTCTGGAATTTGTGCCCGGTATGGCGATAGGCTCGCCCCCTATCACATAAGGGACGGAAATCACTCGGCGAAATGTGGGTGTACTGGTTACATGGAAAAATAACTTACTTATAATAACATAAATTATGCGTTAATTGGGTTCTTTAATTAATATCTTACACATTTAGGGAATATTAAGACTAATCTATGCATATGTACCACTATTTTCTATAATGTGTACGGTATATTTTCTTAAGGACGTGTCATTTCGAACAAGTTTGTATTTGTAAGGATTATTATAATCTAGTAATACTAGCATACGCCTATAATACATACGCACTCACGCCTGTAATCCCCGAAGGGGTAGGCAGAGGTTTCGCCGAGCGTATCTCCGTCCCACAATGTGATAGGGGGCGAGCCTATCGCCATAATGGGCACAAATTCCAGACTCCGGGCTGATACTGAGCATTTCGTAATAGAAAAACCCAATACCACTTTACCCGACCCGGGGATCGAACCCGAGACCTCAACGTTAGCCTCAATCGTAACGCGTACGCATTACAACTGCGCCACCGAGGCAGTAGTAGTAGTAGTACTACTGTAGGTAGGTACTATAGGTAGTAGGTAGTAGGCACCGCCTATAATATTATGCTGTTAATGACAAACACTAATTTAAACGGATATTTAAAGGTCGGCTGAAGATGTTTTTTAGTATCCTTTCATGGTAATGGTCATAGTTTTGAGTGGTAGAGCCACGCTGTACACCATTTTGTCAACAGCATGAATAGGCCGGCTCGATCAGATTATTAGCACTGTCTCATAGAAAACTAACGTAAAAAAGCGGCTTGTCACCGCCGCGTAGCTACTATACAAGTACTGTTGTGTTTTGTGTTAAAATTAATTGAAGCCAGTGAAATTACTGGGCATTATGAGACTTAACGTCTTATGTCTGTGGGTGCCGAGCGACGTCCAATGCCATGCAGTGCTTTGTAATTTAAAGTACTGTGTGGTATTGCTTCGTTTTTAGGGGCAGGCATGGCGCTTACTACAGGCGAGCGACCTGCCCGTCTCGTCATTCAAGTTAATAAAAAAACTATAGGAAATCAAATTAAAATGACAATAAGAATCACCTATCACAAGGCGCGTGTAAAAATTCTCCGAGTAAACTACATCCGCAGTCCATAAGTCTAATACAAACTTAATGTCATGCGCATAAAGGAAGACCGTTGGCGCAGGTGCGTGATCACCTGTTGCGCCGGCGCATGCCCGCCGCTCCCGCGGACCGCTCCCTGTTACCTCACTCCCGCACCTTCCCTCGACCGTTGGATACGTTGGTTATGTAATGCGTGATTAAATCAATGACAGGGGCAAAAAGTACAGATTTTTGGGGTGGTTGTTGTGACAGTCGTTCAAGAATTTGGGCGACAGGATTATATGCAATGTGACATAATATCCTTCATAGAAACCATAATTAGATTTAAAGTACAAAAACCTGATCACGAATTCGGCAGTATTGATTTTTTATTACCATATGGAGGCCAATTCTCGTAATTTTAAATGTTCAAAATATGATTCCGATCTAGTCTCAGCGTCAATAAAGTTGCAAATGACATATCAACGTCAAATGTGAACATATATCGTAATGAGTTTGAATGTAGAATAAAAGTTGACTGAAGCCAAAACGGTATAATGCTACTGCTAATGCTAGGTGCATTTGACGTTGATTATTGGTTTAAGAGAATGCCATTTGCAACTTTCTTGACGCTGAGACTAGATCGAAATGACATTTTGAACATTTAAAATTACGAGAATTGGCCTCCTGATACGTTTTATACGCGATTATATTTGAAAATAAGTTCTTTGAATACAGGAACGTTTTTGCATCGATAATAGAGCAGCAAATTGAATTTATGTAGAACCTAATTTTTTCGTACCTAAAATTCAAATTTTAGAGCTTTTGAAAGTTTAACATGGCGTGCTAGGTTTAATCATTTGGCTATTGATCCCCTATAATGTAGGACATGTAAAATTATTCTATACATCGGAGGTTTTTACAATTGTGCTATCGAAAAGTTTTGTAATATTTTTAGTCTTTTAACACTCCTCGACAGCAAGAAATAAATTGAAGGTCGCACCGGATCGCTTTTGAATCTCTAATTGTTAATAAATTGTTCTAAAATCTGCCCACGGTTAAAATAATGGTAACCTGAGTGACACATTTCATATAATTACATACAAAATATAGACGCCTGTTTTCTATAAGGGTAGGCAGAGACAACATTTTTCATGAAATTAAAAGCTCTTTATCACCATTGTCCATTTTTTCAACTCTATCATTAACTGCTAGGTAATCCAACCAAAAATGTACTCAGTTCTGAATATAACCTGATTAACTTAAGTTATCGGAAAGGGGTATCACAAATCCATCTCAAAAAAAAAAACAATCTTATATCGTATTTATTCAAATGCGATTGAAGTCAACCAACCAATTATTGATTGAGTGATAGAGACTGAGACTGCCTCGGTGGCGCAGTTGTAATGCGTACGCGTTACGATTGAAATAAACGTTGAGGTCTCGGTTTCGATCCCCGGGTCGGGTAAAGTGGTATTGGGTTTTTCTATTACGAAATGCTCAGTATCAGCCCGGAGTCTGGAATTTGTGCCCGGTATGACGATAGGCTCGCCCATAAGGGACGGAAATACGCTCGGCGAAATGTGGCTGTACTGGTTACACCTCTGCCTACCCCTTCGGGGATTACAGGCGTGAGTGCGTATGTATGTATGTATGATAGAGACTGTAGATAGTTTTGTTTACAGCACCTATGGATCGGCTCAACCGGGTCATTACCACTTTCTCACGAAAAACCGGCGTTAAAATAGCGGCTTGCTGCCGCGTTTCGTACGGTGAGTGTGAAATCCGGAGTTCCAAATGCCAATCCCTTTATTATACCTTTCCTTTAAAATCGGCAACGCCCCATGATTCTTCTGGTATTGTGGGCATACATGAGCGGTGGAGATCACTTACCATCAGGTGACACACTTGCTCGTTTGCCGGACTATGCTATAAAAACGCTCAATAGTATTTGAGAGTAATGAAGCACAATGATCAGTACGTGGAGTGTAGGGTCGGGACAGGTGCGGCGGGCACGCGCCGACCGTTAGCGGTAGAAAGTGTGCGACCGCCGCGGCACGCGAATAATGTCACCATGATATTGGATCATGAGGACTGTTTTAGCGATTGTTTAGCATTAAGAGGTCGTATAACCTAATAGGTAAACTTATACCATCCCTCTTTTTGTCAGCGGTTATAAAATAATAATAAATACACCCAACAGTCACACACATCGTCCTGACCCCACACTAGGTAAACCTGTATCGTGGGTATTAGGGACTTGCGGTCCCACAACACCCAGATCCGAGACAAATATTTGTGGATCAGACAAACATTTGTCAAGGTGCGGGAATCGAACCCACGGCCTCACGCTTCGCAACCGGCTACTCGCCCGCTGCGCCACGGAGGCTGTTCATTCCAATGAAATCTTGTAAAACTATTAAAAAACATCAGTAAAGTAAAACTAGCCCTGTATTATATACGTCTCACTATCATCCGCTGGGCACGGGCCTCCTCTACTGATTGATAGAGGTTAGACCTTAGTCCACCACGCTGCTCTAATGGCAGAATTCACATACCTTCGAAATTCTTATGGAGAATTTTTCAGGTATGCAGGTCTCCTCACAATGTTTCCTTCACCGTTAAAGCAAGCAATAATTAACAATTAATACACACGTTACTTAGAAAGTCAAAGGTGTATGCTCTTGAGGCTGGTTTCGTAACTGGCATGGCTCTACCACTCATAAACTGCTCGTTTGCTGGGACAATATCAAAACAATAGGATGTTTTCTATACAAATTCTCATCTTATATCAAAAGTGTGGTTGTACTACCACCTTACCGAGCACACTAGTGTGATTAATGTCTGAAGGAAATTTGACGGCTGCTATTGTTTTATCTACTTAACTGCACGCCTGTAGTTTTTTGCTTCCGTTCAATACGAATGTAGTCCAGTTGTTAATGTCTTAGCATTACGTAGACGCCATAGATGGAGTGGTAGATGCGAGACTGCTAATGTTAGTGCCAATTATTTGATCACGAGTTATAAAACAGTGCAAATAAATATAGGAACATGATTTACTTTGCTTCTTATCGTAAATAAAAGGAAATGAGATTGATGCTTTTAAAAAGTAGTTAAGCTGTAATGTTTGTAATCATTTATTGAAGGCAGCGAATAATATGTATTTCTAAAAAGGTAGGTGAAGTTGGAACACGTACAGTCATGTCATCTTTATTTTAGGTTCCATTCTTGTGACGTGACAGGAAACGAGCAGCTACATTATTCCTCTATTATATTTTCATTATATCGAACAAAAATCCAATAAATAAATAAATGAAACCGCCTAAAAATTAAATAGTCATAAGTTCAACTTATTTCGATTTCAAATAACAGTTTTTTTTTTCGCCGGGTCTTTTCAGGTTGGGTCATTTTGGATCCGGTGGTAGTTTTAAAACACGTGCCGTTTCGATAATGCCTATGGTCCATATCGACCTTTAAAACAGAGAAAAAATAACAATAATAATAATACTTAACAATTCTGGACTAATATAAAAATATTGTAAAATTTTTAGTTGCCCAGTGTATTTTGACGATGCTATGTATGTTATGTATATATTAGCTGGTATGATTTCTATACTTACTTATGTTTCTTTATTATGTACTGACTTGTCATAAGCGCTATTTTAATTGCCTACATGATGAATAAAACTATTTTATTTCAACAATGTGTTATTATTTATAACCGAATCAAAATAATTAAATGCAACTAAAGCTTGTTGATATCGCTTCAAAAGTTTCGATACATTTGTTAACTTATCTGACAAACATATTTACTTTTCAAAATACCTATAATACACCCAACAGTCACACACATAGTCCTGACCCCACACTAGGTAAACCTGTATCGTGAGTATCAAGAACTTCGAAGGACTTGCGGTCCCACAACACCCAAAACCGAAAAAAAATTAATACACAAACATTTAATGTTTGTGTAATCCACAAATTAAATTTTGTCTCAGTGCGGGAATCGAACCCACGGCCTCTCGCTTCGCAGCCGGCTACTCGCACGCTTCGCCACGGAGGCTGTCAGGATAATACCTGTCGTGTCTGTGATATTTTCATATTCATTGGTATATGTGCAAAATATCAACACAAGCAGTCGTTTGGCAGTGAAAGAGCACAGAATTAAATGTCTGTTTAAGTTTCCAAACACCAATTTTGTAACAACTGGACAATAATCATAGTCTTTAGAATAGCGGTGCTTTAGCACTTCTTCCATTTAGCTTACTGATATCCGCTACTAAATATATATTGACATATTTATTGTTCTTATAGTTATATTGCAGTTTGTAACATTATATTAAGCTGTGTTAGCTGTGCTAAAGGAAGTTCCAAATCTTCAATCATCTCGGTTATAATCAAAGCTCGCGATCGGCGTTACAACATGCAAGAAAATTGTATGTATATATATTTTACTATATATTGGGTGTCAAATAAATATTTAAAAGTACTAGGGGCTTTGCCCATGCTTTTCCACAAAACATAAAATAAAAAAAAAACTTAAAGTCCGACGAATATGAGACATATCTTATTTTCTTCCCCACATTATTCTGCATCGATTGGTATCGGTCTCGACCCCATACCCCCAGCGGTTTCGGAGGAGATAGCGTGACAAGCTGTTGGCAGCGGCGGCGGCGGCGGCAGCGGCGCCAGTTACTTTTTTTTAGAATAGAGAGATATTCGATCCAGATACACCTAATTGGTATTCTACCTATTCATAGAGAAATCGGTTGATAATTTAACTTTTCTCAAAGATATCGCGAGCGATTTCGAAAACGAAGTTGTTAGGGTATCTGCGTTCGTGCAAATAGATCCCTAATCGATCCGCGCAAAAATTTTCCATCCAAACAGCCGGTATGTAGATTACGATTAAATAACCACATTATACAGGTGTATTGAGGGATGCGGGCCCTTAATGTGCGCAATTATATCGTAAACGAAGGGAAGTCGCGACGGTTACACCAACCGACGAAACATACTGGTGATACGTGTTTACCATTTTCTTTTACTTCCAGTTTCTATATTTTTTTACTTAAAACTTGAATGTATTGATATTGAGTTCGGTTATAAATAAATAAATACACCCAACAGTCACACAAATAGTTCTGACCCCACACTAAGTTAACCTGTATCGTGTGTATCAGGAACTACGAGAACTTACGGTCCCAGAACACCCAGACCCAAGCCTTAGCAGAAATAAAGTGAAATGGGTATATTGATTTATCTATTGGACAAGATCTTTCAATCACCTCTTTTCTAGTATAGAAAAACGTTTGTTAAACAAGATTCTCCTGACGGTAAGTATGGTCATTACGGTCATTATGTATCTATATGTCTCTGCCGACCAAGAAATACCTACAATTGAATCATGTTATTTTAACTAACTTGAATGACAAGACGAGCAGGTCGCTCGCCTGATGGTAAGCGCAACGCCTGCCCATAAACAAAAGCAACGCCACACAGAACTTTGAAACCGCCGCAAATCTTACTCAACGTGGCTGGATCCATAATGGACATTTCATATCTGGACATAATAACTCATTCCTATTTCAGAACTAGCAGTGGTGTAGGCAATTTTTTCACTAGATTTTTATTGACTAGTATAACGTCCTTGTTATTTTAATATGTAGGATTAAAGAAAGGGTATTAATACAAAAATCGAATACTCAGAAATAAAATTAAGCTGTGATCACGATCTCTGGTATTCGAAACATGGTGTAACGTTGTTTTTTTAGACAATTTACGTCGCTCGTGCCAGGACCACTAAATTTCCGTTCGTCACCGTCTACCGGGTGATCTGTTTTAGAGTTCCACTGGTTTAGTCTACTGTCTAGTGGTACAATTGTAATGAAGAATTTGATGATTGATGTTATTAGGGTAAATACCGAGATATTCAGAGAGACATGTAAATTTTAAACCGACTGCCTCGGTGGCGCAGTTGTAATGCGTACGCGTTACTATTAAGCTAAGGCTGAGGTCTCGGGTTCGGTCTCCGGGTCTGGTAAAGTGGTATTGGGTTATTCTCGTTCGAAATGCTCAGTATCAGCTCGGAGGCTGGAATTTGTGCCCGGTATGGCGATAGGCTCGCCCCCTATCACATCGTGGGACGGAGATACGCTCGGCGAAATGTGGGTGTATTAGTTATACCTCTGCCTACCCCTTCGGGGATTACAGGCGTGAGAGCGTATGTATGAAATTTGTATAGTAAATTCATTAAATTTAAATCTTCTTCTTCTTCTTCCACCTGCCCTAATCCCTCTCGGAGTGTAATATGCTTATGTAATATGCTTTTTATCACATGTTACAAAAATATTTGGCCTGTAGTTTTTACGATCAACTGCATGCCTGACGTAAAACTCTCTGGGGAAAAACACCAAGACCAAAAATAGATATTTATGGATCACACAAACGTTTGTCTCGGTGCGGGAATCGAACACGCAGCCTCTCGCTTCACAGCCGGCTACTCGCCCACTGCGCAACTGAGGTTGTCATGTATTTTTTTTTATTACGACTGAATGTTTAATTTGGCTTCATTTAATTCATTAAATTCAAATATTTAATAAAAAAAATACCTAATTTGACCATTCGGGAGTCGAATACGTCACTTGCGCAATGATAACACATTTATCAATAAGTAGAATATCCTTTATTGCACACCAAATAATAATAATACTATCCCTGTATTATACACGTCCCAACTTGCTGGGTATACTGAATGAGAGGGGTTAGGCCATAGTCCACCACGCTGGCCTAATGCGGGTTGGCAGACTTCAGGTATGCAGGTTTCCTCACGATGTTTCCTTCACCGTTAAAGCAAGCGATAATTAACAATTAATACACACGTAACTTAGAAAAGTCATAAGTGCATGGTCTTGGATTGTTTTCGAACCTGCTACTTTCATCTCGACCGTGGCGTCGGTACCACTCCCCGATGAGCTATCGCAGCTCCTACACAAAATAAAGTAACATAAAACAAGGATCAAACAGTCAGGTCATAGAGTTTATAATATAATGAATATACGGCTTCATACTGCGGAGCTATCAAAAGCTAATAGCAATGTTACTGCACTTGTAGGGATTTATTGAGTTGTTTAAGAGATAGAATAAATAGATTTTACTTAGAATTTAAATAAACTTGTGCAACTAATCGTGTTGGGTTGAAATGCATCTAAGAGGGAACTGCGAAGATACGTCTTAATGGAATCGGTTGTTCTTGTGGGTTCTGAGTATCATAGCCTCATACTGTTGAACTTAATGGAACTTGAGTTTATAGATTACCTGTTGTACTAGCTTACTTCAATCAATGTCTTTACATAACAGAAAAAGAAATGTGTAAGCTTAATGAACTTGAATATTGTAAAATAGATACGCATTTAATTATGGTAATTTAAAGTACAAGAAATTATATTTTGGAATCAGGCGTCCTTCACGCCTTACTGCTGTTCTCACAGATGCCAATTAACTTGAATTGTCAATTAGTAATTTCTTATAATCCCTACCACATCTTATAATTTCACCCTAGGCTGGTATCATATAAATTCGCTTAAGATCTTATGTCAAAAGTATGAAGGAAAATGGGAGACTCCATAACTAAGCAAACGCACTGCAACTCTAGTTTTGAAGTCAGTTTTTGAAGTGTTTAACTTATCAATTATAAGTGTTTTTAATCACTATTTAGTTTTTAACTGACTTCAAAAAAGGAGGGCGTTCCCACTTTGGCGCTTCTTTTTTGTTTGTTTTTTATGTATGTGTATCGATTTCTTCGCCAATTATGGACCGATTTTGTTATAAAAAATATAATGCGATAGAGTTTAGCTGCGATGTAGTTTCATATAAATTTGGCTAAGATCTGAAAGCGGACTACGGAGTAAAAAAAAAACATTGCGATTGTGTTATTGTATTGAAATGTACATCCTATTGCTGTAGCTAACACCAAAAAAATAAAAATAATATAAGTTTTAACAAAACTTAGAAACCTTTTTTTTTTAAGTCGTTTTCTAAATTTTGTTAAAACTTATTTTTACTCATACTTCTGATAGTCTACATCATAAGATAGTCCTATACTGAACCTCAAGATCCTAAATTACTATACTTTTTTGATATAAAAAAACTTTAAATGGAGCAAGGTGCGTTAGACCGTACCGAATCTGACCACGCGACACTCCGTGACGGACTGGGGTGCGCACGCTTAGTTCCATCTTGGTCACAAAAAATGCACCCGACCGATGCAACGTCGATTAGATTTGTGGCTTATTCAAATAGGCGATATTCGCTGGCGTTGTTTTTTTCTAGCATGGCATAATTAACATTTGCTCTGATGTTAAGTACATTGTAGTCCAAATATAATGTTGACCGTCCCTTGACGGTCGGCTTTAGTTTTTCAGTTTTTAGAGTCGCTTCCTTTTTTAAAGTTTTTATTTTATGTATTGGTTTTGATGAAAATGGAACCAATTTTGATGAGTTTTTAATGATATGACGAAGTTTTATTGTGTTATCACGGATTTCACCTTAGGCCGCTATACCACTATCATATTTGCATCATAGATATATGACGTCATATATGATCCTATGTCACAGCATGCTGTGAAATAGGACCACAGAAATATGATCATAGAAAATATGAAGTTTATGTTATATATCTATGAGCTATAGAAGTAGGATCATTTTTATATGATAGTGGAATATCGGCCTTAGGGTGATTATAGGTAGTTTTTTTCTCAATTTAATGTACCAACTTTGAGCTATAACAAAAAAATTGCATCAAAATTGTGTCACTGAAGAAAATTTACATGTGGTTTAAAAACACATATATGTATACATTTCGGATTAAAAACTTCCTATTTTACTCCGGTTAAAAATACAGCAGGTAAACCACAAATACTCGATCAGGAATTCCTTTATACAGACAAATATAAAAATGTTTCCAATTTAACCAATAAGTAAAACACGGCTGCTCCATCGACCATGTGTCGCGCATATGTTTATAATGATAGCTACATATTCATACCAATTTTTACTCAACACCTTTTGTTATATTTTTTATTTCACCCTTTTGTGTGCCGATGTCAGAATGGTAGCGTACAAGAAGTCAATTAGAGCCATTGTGTTGGTTTGAAGAAGATGGATTAGTAATGCTTTTGCTGTGAATGCTAATAGACTTTGAATGTGCATTTATAAAAGACAATAGAAAGCGTTGTTTATTAAAACTTAAAAAACCCCTTTTAAGCATACCTATTGTGAGGAGTGGGAGATTTTACTTAAAGTTTATAATATGGAGAAGGACCGCAGAAAACTAAAATGTATATATGTGTTACATGTAAATAAAATAAAATAAAGTATTCATACTCCGGGGAAACAACACATGCTAATATCGTATTTGTACACGCTCGTAACTAATGCAATAGAACAAATTTTAAAACTTATTTGAAGTTATATGAATATAGAGGTAAGTATACGCAAGACCCGTAGATGTTGACCCGCAATAACGTTCAAACTTAAAAAATATGAATTACCAGATGAAATAATGCGGTCGTCATCACAAAACATAATATGTTAAGACTCATATTGACTAGTAATTTCACTGGTTTCATGTTCTTCAAAACGGAATACAATAGTCTCACATACTGCTGCTTGCTTGATTTAAATTATAAAATTACTTTTTATTTATTTATTTATTTAAACTTCATATACACAAAATGTATAAAGGCGGACTTAATGCCAAAGGCATTTCCTACCAGTCAACCTGTGGGTGATGCAGAGACGAGACAATGTGGGTGCATATAAATCATGGATAAGAAAATACTAACAAGAAAGGAGTAGACAAGATGTTAATACATAAATCTAATCAAGAATCAAGAAGAAGACTTTGATATATTTACGAAAATACATACATAAATAATAGATATTATATAAAACTTAAATATATATGAAAACTAAACATATATAACAAATCTATATATACATATATATATTGAATATATAATAATATATATACAATACTCATTACTATGTATCTGCTAACGTTGTGATTATGCCACACCATCAGCGGGAAGTAAACGTACTTTTAATTTAAAAGTTAACCTGCTGGTGGTCGCCCTGATTTCGAGGTGAAGCGCGTTCCAAAGAAGTATAGATTGAATCACGAAAGAGGAATGAATGAAATCGGAGCTGTGACACTGGAGAAGAAGACTGCTGGAAGAGCGAAGGTTTTTGTCATGATTAGAGCCTAGATAATGAAAGTTAGAAGTCAAGTAAGAGGGAGAATTAGGGGAAGTGAGAATAGAAAAGAGAGTAGTAAGCGCACGTAGATTACAGCGTTGGCGGATAGGTAACCATTTGAGTTGGGAACGGTATGAGGACACATGGTCATACTTGCGGAGATTGAAAATGAATCGAGTGCAGTTATTGACAAGGCGGTCAAGTTTATTGAGGAGGTCTGCATTCAGATCAAAATAGCACACATCACCATAGTCGATGATAGGGAAGATTAAAGTCTGCACAAGCATCGTCTTGGTTTTATACGGGAGAAAGTTCTTGAGGTGATAGAGAGCACGAAGGGTGCCTGTGACTCTTTGACAAACAGAGGTTACTTGAGCTTGCGAGTTCAAGGTAGAGTCTATAAATAATCCTAGATCTTTAACAGTAGGACACAGAGGGATAAGCGAACCCTCGAAAAGGATTGGAGGAAGATTGTCGTGTCCAATCTGCTGATCAACCGTGAGCTACCCACAACTATTGCATGACATTTATTTGGGTAAACACCCAAACCGAAACGTTTTGACCAGCTTTTTATATGACCCAAGTCCCTGTTTACTTTTTACTTCAATAGATTAATTTCCCTACGACAAGGTTTAATTTCCATGATGAAAAATATAGTGTAATTAATAATACATAAAAAAATAGTTGACGAACCACTGTTTGTGGAGGTGCTGGGATTTGAACTCAGGACTTTCAGCATGCGAAGCAGACACTCTACCACTGAGTTACACCCCCGGTGTAGGGTCTTGGCGGAATTGCGGACCGGTTATATGTTTAGCTTTTCACCCACAATTCTGATATTACTGGTATCCATGGGCGGCAGTTACCACTTTTTTCATCACTAGCAAGCCGGTCACCTGATCACCACTGCTCATGGACCCTATCAATACCAGAGGGATTATCGGTGCATTGCCGGCGTTTGACGAAAGACTAGGCTCTTTTCTTGAAGGTTCCTAAGTCGTATTGGTCTGACCATACCGCAGTTGAAAGCTAATTCTAAAAGGATGTCGTATGGGGAAGAAAACTTCGCGTAAATCGCACTAAGCAACGCCAGGTTGTGGCGATGGATTGCCAACTTGTGGCGCATTGTGCAGTGGTGGAATTCGGCTACTTGTATTAAATGTAAACAGTTTACCTATCCTCAGGTGATCTTGCCCGAGTCCTCCCTCTTTAATTAAAAAAGGTCGGCGCATAATAATTGTCAACTCGGCCCTAGATCAGTACCGCCTCAACTTGGGCCATTCAATATTCTTTCTATGAAACTCCATACGCATACTAATTAGTATCCTAATGGCATGGCATCGGGACATGCTAGTAAACCGCGTGCATTTCGTGGTCAGCTCACAGCCATCGAAATTAGGTCTCGCTTTGGACTCGTAGATGGCACTCAGACCGCCTGTGGTCCCCACATTTACGTCTTAAGGATTTCACGCAGCGCGCTTGCCCCTTTCGCTTATTAAGCTTATCAAGTGGTTTCTTAGCCGTAAATCAGGCGTCGCCCAACGGTAGACGACGCGACGCTTACAAACGACAACGTCAGAATAAAAATTGGCACACTTGGAATCTATACAAATCGAAATATAGGCTATGTTATATTATTTACCAAATTATCCGTGATCTATGCTCATTATTACTTGGCAGGAGTGTTGCATGTATAAATAATTAAGTTTGTATATTTTATTTATTTTTCGTGTTATTTTAATTTTATTATTTTAATTACTTACTTTATTACGTCTCCCCAAAGGGGTTGACGTCAGGCAGGTGGCCGGTCTTAAAAACTACAAGCCAATCATTCTGTGCGCCGACCCCAGTGGGATATGGGTAGGTGGAAGAAGAAGATCATTTTAATTACTATACTTATTTGTTTGTTTACGTGCCGAATGTGTGTGCAGGATTACATTTTTTTCTTTTACTGTATGGTCGCTCCTCAAAGAACATATGCTACTCCATCAGAATTATTACTAAGGCTATGAGCCTTTTTAGCCAAACGATATTAAATATCGTTCCAAACAGCAAACCTGATTGGACTTCATAAATCATCTCAACCAATATAGTACACACATACAAAACGAAGCATTCAAGTTTTTACCAGGGATAGTAAACTCTTTTTCGAATAAAGGTAGTTTAACTGACCTAGTCTTAAAGTATATACATCATCAGAAGGAACCGTGAGGTTTTGATTTTAATGTCATGCTCCAGGATTGTGCTCTTTTATATCAATTTATGCCGTATGTGTGTCTGATATTTTTAGAAATTTAAAGGACTGTTTTATTTTTGTGTCATAAAATTTTCAAAAAGGCAATAAGCTTTGTCACGTGACGTTTGATGGCATTTTATTTTACACTGACCAAATGTTGTTTATTCCTGTCCTACACTAAAAGGAAATTACTAAATCCCCAAACAAAAAAAAACTTACGTGCTACCGACTGTGCAATCTCTAACACTGGAATAATGTAGGAAGCAATCCTATCGCTTATTCTATATTTTGCTATCCATTAACGAGCTTGTAGTAAACTTAACAACCCAATATTGAGTCAACCAGCGTTGTAAAACAACTAAAGAATGTGTGTGGTTTTATATAAGGTAGTAAGTTCGCTGTAAATCGTTTGGTGTGAGACGACCACGCCTACCGAATGATACGAAGCAATCAGCTGGTTATAATTATTTAATTAACGTAAAAACCATTTTCGCCTTTGCCCCCTTGTGATTTAGTGTTAATTGGTAAATTAAAAAACCGTAATCCAGCAAAAATCACAGAAGTTAGTAGGTAATTTAAGGTAGCACTTATTTTATTATATACAAATTGATTAATGACTATTTTTTTAAACTGCCGATTGAAATATAATAAACACATCTTTAAAATATTTGGTGCATCTGTTTGTGATCATGTTAGATATAAAATAGTCAACCGATTAACATTACATTCACTCTAAACTTAAATCTGTTATGTGTTTCTGCGATGTATAAGTTTATTTTACATTAAGATTTTCCGCTGCAAAGAAGGCAAAGGGATTTAATCTCATACAGCCATGAACGTCAAAAAGGTTAAATGATTAGGTAAAAGCGTCTTGTGTAGAAAAGTCATAGTATCTAGGTTTAGTAGTATCTATGTTTCCTTAATACTAATTGTCTGAACGACAACATACGTACACAATGATTTTTGTTTTGTGCACACCTATGCCACGGTAACTGTGCACACCTATGACACGGTAACTTCCAAATACGATTATTGTTAATTCGAAAAAAGAAGGACGTTCAATTAAAACGTATTATATTAAATATCATATACCCCGTTACAACATTTGGCGTACACACCACTCAGAAAAATACTATCCAAAGATTTACCTAAACATGAGTGTCAATGACCATTATGGGAGTGAAGCCGCGGGCAACTGTACACCTGTAGCTCCATCAAAAGCATTAATAAACCGATATCGTTTCATTATACGCATTATCTTTTTAATTAATACTCTAAACTTTAGACAGTGTACCGCTTCTTTTGAGCCTTAACTTGATCTAATAAATCATCAAGTGAACCAAGTTACTGGACATCCAAAATGCCGGTCGCGTAGGCGTCGTCGTAATTAAACCAACTATATCGTACAGAATCGATCAGTTATAGTCAACTTGCTCTGAATGTTAAGACATGTTCTAATTTAAAACACCCACGGTATACACAATCCTTAGATATTATGCAGTTGACAAATCAAAAAAACCTGTATCTAAAGGCACGTTTTAGGAGGAACCAAGATAGGAGAAAGATAGCAAGTCTCTCAAAACATTCGTCGATCGCATTGTCATACCAACATATTGTTCCTACTGACAAGCCCTTTCTCTATTTTTATACGCTTTATATTAGCTTCATACGTATGTTAGTTTGTAACGGAATCTTTCAACATGATTTTGACTCCCTTCAAAACGTCGGATTAACTCGAATTTTGGCATACTTATTAAGGACCGATGACAATTCAATATTTTAATTTTAAAAAAAAAAAACGCTTTTATAGAAAATCCAACTAAAAAATAGAAAATAAATTTGAATAAAAAATAGTGTAAGAAAAAATGATAATATTGTAAAAAAAAGCGTGGGGTGCATGGTATCAATACTTATAAATATTTTATGAATGAAAGTATTTTATGATATGAGTAGAAGGGTTATTTTGATAATATCCTGAAAAGCACCCCACGCTTTTTTACAATATTATCTTTTTTTATTAAAAAAAAAAAGATAATATTGTAAAATAAACAAAATATCATACTCCAGGTGTTTTTAAATAGCCTAAATGATGAAACGACCAGGTCACTCGCCTGATGGTAAGCGCCATACTTGCCCATAAACAGAAGGATCACCACACATAATCTTGAATAACAAAGTACTGTATGGCTTTGGACTGTGCTCGTCCTCCCGAGACAAGGATGTTAAGTCTCATAATGCCCAGTAATTTTCCTGGCTTTAATGTCCTTCAAACCGAAACACAACGTTGTTTACACACTGGTGCTTGGCGGCAGAAATAGACGGTATCTCGCATACAAGGGACCTCGTTACTAAAATCAAAGCAAACTGTAGTTTTTTTCCTAGTTACCTAGTTACTACAATCAAAGCAAACTGTAGTTTTTTTTATAGTAATTTAATAGGGACCTAGTTACTAAAATCAAAGCAAACTGTAGTTTTTTTATAGTAATTTAATAGGGACCTAGTTACCTAGTTACTAAAATCAAAGCAAACTGTAGTTTTTTTATAGTAATTTAATAGGGACCTAGTTACCTAGTTACTAAAATCAAAGCAAACTGTAGTTTTTTTATAGTAATTTAATAGGGACCTAGTTACCTGGTTACTAAAATCAAAGCAAACTGTAGTTTTTTATAGTAATTTAATATAAATATGAGGCGATTAATTAGAAACACTTCGGTAACGTTAATATAGTGTTTGATTCATCAAAGTCGAGCGCCGGTGTTCAATTAATTTAATATAGTTTTAACAATTATTTTGTAGTTTAATAATAATTTCTAATTGCCGAATAGACACAGCACGAGTCAATACCGACGGATAATTGTATGTAATTTTTGTAACAGTGCTTTGGAGTACGTTTTGATGAATCATATTCAAATATATGATGGTATCGATTTATTATTGTTTTTTGTTTGGATTGCCTCGGTGGCGCAGTTGTAATGCGTACGCGTTACGACTGATGCTGACGCTGAGGTCTCGGTTTCGATCCCCAAGTCGGGTAAAAGTGATATTAGGTTTTTCTATTACGAATTGCTCAGTATCAGCCCGGAGTCTGGAATTGTGCCCTGTATGGCGATAGGCTCGCCCCTTATCGCATCATTGGACGGAGATACGCTCGGCGAAATGTGGGTGTAGTTCCACCTCTGCCTATCCCTTCGGCGATTACAGGCGTGAATGATTGCGTTATTTGGAGTTATGGTGATGGATGTTTACTGTTTTAAAGTGTATCTTCATTTAGGACATTTCAGCAACAAACACGCGTCTCAGGTATGGGCGGTTGTCAAATGTTATAATGTAATATGTTATGTCACAAAACGATCCGCTCTAAGGCCCGTATTATCGATACTCGAGTGAGCTCTTTGCAATGACGTGTCGATTTTAGTACACGTGATTGGTCTATTTTTGGCACCAAACAAAAAGGGACCAATTACGTGTACAGAAATTGGCACTTAGCGAAGATCCCACTTGAGTCTTGTTCTATAATAGGGGCCTAAGACCCCATAACATTTCGCCGCGGTATGACATTTAACCCTAAGCTAGGTGCATGGGGTCATAACAATTTCAAATCGAATAAAATAGTTCAGAGTGTTTGAAGCGTCATTAGCACGTGTACATATTTCCAAAAGAGACGAATATTGCCGAAGCACATAGCTTTAATCGTAGACCGTTATTTAATTTTACGCATTGTAAAAAAGCTTCTGGTGGAAGGGTCTTCTTCCACCTGCCTACCCGCAGTGGGGTCGGGGAAACATGTTTTTTACCACATGTTTCAGAAATATTTGGCTTGTAGTTTTTACGACCCGCCGCCTGCCTGACGTCGACCCTTCTAGGGAGAAAACACCCAGACCCGAAACAAATATTTGTAGAACACAAACATTTTGTCTCGGTGCGGTAATCGAACCTGCGGCGTCTTCACAGCCGGCTACTCGGCCATTGCGCCACGGAGAATTTCGTGGTGGGTACTTGATACATTTTTGTACCCGACTTATTAGCGATTATCGTACACATAATTCTAGCGACTATCGATGGACACAATATTTGTCGACGGATGACATTATATTTAGACTACACTTTATCTTTTATTTATTTTACAGCAGAGGTTAGCGAACGAATAAAACGTAAAAATTATCTCTTTCCTTCAAGAACGCGTTGCCATCCTTGAAGGAAAGAGATAATTTTTATATTATGTATCCTCCTTTTTTTGCACCTACTTTGTTCATCTCTGCATCACCCTAAGGCTGACTGGTAGAGAATGCCTTTGGCATTAAGTCCGAATTTATACATTTTATATAAAGTGTAAATAAATAAATAATTGTGGGATTGATATAGAGGAGGGATTTCGGCCTCCAGTGCCGGTGCTAACATCAGGTGCAGGTGTAGGCAGCGGCCTGGCTGTGCTCTGGCATTGCTAAGGTCCATGGGCGGTAACCACTTACCATCATGGAGTCATCATTTCTAGTATATGACTCGAGAAACAACACTTAAATTATGTTCGGCCACATACCACACACATACGCATACACATGCACACACACGCACACGCGCACACACCCGCATGCACGCTTACACACACACACACACACTTACACACACACACACGCATACACATGCACGCACACACGCACTCGCGCACATGCACTCAGGCACACACACACACACACACACACAAACTCAAAGTTTATCCTTTTCTTATAAATTGTTAGTTTTATCTACGGTTCCTTAAATTTTGTTTGTATCCGGAGGTGGGCGCTGTTAACTGCGATACAGTTAGATTATTAACTACTGCAGTTACCAACTTAAAATTGTACCATAACTTTTGTAGCGTTTTCTGTACTAATAAAGATATTAATATATCAGGTGGGCCGCACGCCCGTCAATTTAAGGCAATAAAAAAGGTGCAGTATTGTTACTTGCTGTGCCAGGAAAAAGAAATTCAATTTCCATCATAAACAAACATCCCTGATACATGCTAAGTTAAGCAAATAACTAAGAAGCGTTCCTTGATTGTAAACAAATCCACTCAATAAATACTAGTTCGTATAAATCGGTTGACGGTTTGCCATCGTAAACTATAAGTAACAACAATATTTTAGCAATGGTTTCAAATTTATTCATCCATATGGCGAGGCGTGGAGGCCACAACTACGATCTCACCTGCCATTTGATCGGCATGCGGTACAAGTAATGCGTGTTACGCGATAGGACAGGAACCGAAAGGACAAACTGGCACACAACTACTATTTAGACCAATAATGTTGTCAGACTATGAGTGGTAGAGCCACCGGTAGACACTTTTGTCTACAGCATGTATGGGCCGGTTCGTCCGAGTCATTACCACTGTCTCACAGAAAACCGGCATAAAGTAGCAGCTTAATTTGTACGGTGAGTGAGATATCCGGAGATCCAAACTCCCTCCCCTTCCCAATTCCTTAATTGTCCCTTTCCCTTAAGGTTGGCAACGCACCCATGATTCTTTTGGTATTGTGGGCGTACATGGGCGGTGGCGATCACTTTCCATCAGGTGACCCACAGGCTAGTTAACCGGCCTATGCCATTAAAAAAAAACTATATTTGTACAACGTGTTACAGAAAGATGTGGTCAAATTTAAGCAATGTATAGTGTAAGATATTTATTTCATCCCCCGTAGTATTAAATCCGATTGCATTATTAGAACATAAATAAAACATTTACTTTTTTACAACAACAACTTACATGGTGATAGGCCCCTCGAATGTGAGAGGCCGTCTGGGCTGGTACCACCGCTTTGTCTATTTCTGCCAAGCAGCAGAAGTAAGGCCGGTTGTGTTCCGGTTTGAAGGATATTGAAGCCAGTGAAAATACTGGGCATTATGAGACTTAACATCTTATGTCTCAGGGTGACGAGCGCAGTCCAATGCCATGCAGTGCTTTGTAATTCAAAGTTCTGTGTGGTGTTGCTTCTGTGTATGGGCAGGCGTCGCGCTTACCATCAGGCGAGCGACCTGCTCGTTTCGTCACTCAAGCTAATAAAAAAAAGTAACATGTCGATATTCTACTTGCAACATTGGAAAATACTAAATGAGACAGCTGAGCTTTTGTCTCACTCCAGCATTGTTATTCTCGCTCATTCACTTCACTTCACTTAAAGGGATGTGAGTTAATGATCGTAATAGACGAGTGATTAAAAATAGCGTGAAGTTTTAGGATATATATATATATATATAGTTTTGATAGAATCCGCTACTTAAACAGTCACTGTCGGGTGTTTTCACCACCCTTCGATATGACCATACCTTTCTGTAACACGTTGTATAAAAAATAATCTGACAAGATTATGGGATCCGCCTGCCAATCAGCAGTATGTACTACTGATGTGTTGGAGTTTGATTATTTTAGTCTACTAAAATTGAAACCGATACGACTTACCAAGTGTAAATACTGGATCATATTTTTCTTCATGTTTCCAAGATACATACGCACTCACTCACACCTATAATCCCCGAAGGGGTAGAAGATAAACTAAGACTACCGAAGCCTATAACTTAAATAGTAGTATTTTTTGATGCATGGGCTGGTAAACGAGCAAGTAGGTCACCTGATGGTAAGTGATCTCCGGAATCTCAGGGATCTCTTGAAGAAAAGGGGTAATTAAGGGATTGGGAAGGGGAGGGGATTCGGGCCTCCGGATATCTCACTCACCGTACAAAACGCAGCAGCAAGCGTTTCGTAATTTACTTTACTTCAGTTTTTTGTGAGACAGTGGTAACAACCCGGACGAGCCGGCCCGTTCATGCTGTAAAAAAAACTATCTACAGCGTGGCTCTACCACTCAATAAAACATAGTAGTCATAGATACAACAGCCTCCGTAGCGCAGCGGGCGAGTAGGTGGCTGCGAATCGAGAGGCCGTGGGTTTGATTCCCACACCGACACAAATGTTTGTCTAATCCACAAATATTTGTTTCTGGTCTGTTGTTGTGGGACCGCAAGTTCCTCGTAGTTCCTGATACCCATGATACAGGTTTACCTAGTGTGGGGTCAGGACTATGTGTGTGACTGTTGGGTGTATTTATTAATTATTTATTTATAACATATAAATATATAGATATAAATCGATGTTGTGAAATGTCACAATTTCAACCCTCCATAATATCACAACTTGCAACACACAACTAACCCGCAGGCGGATAACACCTGAGTTGATCTATAGCCACAACGGTACTGCGGGCCAAATTGTTACTTGCAATGATGGTTTAGTTTAAATAACGTATATACACAAGGATATTCTACATTATTTATATGACTTTAATCTGTCAAAACCAGTCTAAAAAAAAATAATATAGCATAGATAGCAGTGATAGCTCAGCGGGGACTGGTATGGACTGTCGAGACGAAAGTCGCAGGATCAAAACCAGCCCCAAGAGCATACACCTCTAAGTTTTCTAAGTTACGTGTATATTAATTGTTAATTATAACTTGCTTTAACGGTGAAGGAAACATTGTGAGGAAACCTGCATATCTGAGAAGTTCTTCATAAGAATTTCGAAGGTATGTGAAGTCTGCCAACCCACATTAGGCCAGCGTGGTGGACTAAGGCCTAACTCCCTCATTCAGTAGAGGAGGCACGTGCCCAGCAGTGGGACGTATATAATACAGGGCTAATATCATCATCATATAGCAAAGGTTGGCAAACGAGCAAATGCGTCACCTGATGGTAAGTGATCTACACCGTCACTGTACGCCAATACCAGAAGAATCATGGGCGTGTTTCCGACCTTAAAGCAAAGGGATAATTAAGAGTTTGGGAAGGGGAGGGGGATTAGGGCCCCTGGATATCTCACTCACCATACGAAACGTATTGTGGGCATACATCGTAGATCACATACTATCATCTGACACACTTGCTCGCTTACAGGCCTATGGTATTAAAAAACAGTTATTTTAGAAGCTGGCTTGATAGAAGACTTCCCATTATTTGCCAGAATGAGTGGCTGAAAATTTATCAGACAAGATAAAAGCTCAATAGTTTTTTTAGGATAAGTTGTACATAAAACTATTATCAGACATTAATTAAAGTACGTTAGTATAATCCAAAGAGAACTAAAGTATATAGAGCGGCGAATGGAAAGATTGTCATACAAAATCGTTGATTTCAAGCGTGAGTAATACTATCTAGTTTTAAATATCATTTAGTGTTTTTTATCGTCTGTATCACGGTGAATGCTCTGTCACCTTTCCTTATCAGAACCACGCGTGCTGGCTTCCGGAACCACAACTTCGTGGTTTCCTCCATCTTGGCTAGAACTAAAAAGTTCGCAAAATCTTACTTCTGCCGGACCATCAAGCTGTGGAATAGTTTGCCGGCACAAGTGTTCCCTTCTTCCTATAATATGGGGTCCTTTAAACGGAGTGTGAAGAAGCAATTAGGCAGGCCGGTATAATTTTGCCGACCTACGATAGACACATCGTCAGTTGTTGGTCGACAGTTTTTTTGGATTGCGCTACACTTACCATCAGGTGTAGCGTAGTCACTTTACCGAGCTAGGATAAAAAAAATAGCAAAAACAAGTATAGAACACAATTTAGCCATCACACAGTAAGTTACGCTAATAACTAGTGTCGTGTTGAGTTATTTCCTTTGCCTTTTACACACAAGCACGACTTCTCACGTGGGCCTCTCAAACTAGACTGAGTGACTTGTTAACACTAGGTAACAAGTAAGGGTTCACAAATTTGTTCGCCTTGTCCCGTCTATAACTAAAATATTTGAATAGCTTTGGTATAATCTAATTTGACGTCATATTTTTTTTACTTAAAAATATGTATTTGTCCTTGATATAGTCACATATAAATTATCTTTCATTAAACTGTTTTAATGCTATTTGCGACGGTCATATAATTTTATGATCACTTGAAATATCAGTTCAAACTTTGAAAATTATTTAAATAGCCTAAGTAATAAGTGTATTGATATCTAAAATACCTGCAGAAAACACTTCAAGAAATAAAATATGTAACAGGTTTTTAGTTGCATTTCGTAGTTTTTTTACTTACGACTTAAAAAAATTAGTTCTCAATTCGACGAGACAAGTTTTTAGTTTATATGTACACGTGCATCGATTTATCCGTTGAGAGTGGACTAATTCTGTTGATTTTCTTCTGTTTCACCTAAATGTACGAGAACACTATCACTCATTAACACCCACAATGCTATCAGGATTATAAATGTGTTGCAATGTCTGTAAGGAATTTCGAAAAAAAGTTGGGGATTCTGCTGCTTCGCGGCAGCAATAGATAAAGCGGTGGGGCCAACCCAAACGGCCGCACGAATATGAGGGACCTACCACCTCATAAACCACTTAAGGAATTTGACCCATTTCTTATCCAGGATCCTTTAAAATGGATATATGTAGTAGCTCATAGAGCAAAACTCATAAAAGCTAAAAATACGAAAATGGCTGACAATATATTTTTTTAAACAAACTACTTAGGCCTTCTTTTATCTCTTAAGAGATTTCAACCTTTCAACTCGTCACCTGAGACATGATTAAAATGCCGCAGACATGTCCCGGACCACTATCTACTCGGATTAATTAGCGCAATCCACAACAGTGTTAAGCTAATATATACAGGTACTGACCGTTGAAATATAATATACATTAAAGAACTAGCTTTAAACTTCTATGGGTTTAATACCGATGCATTCAATCCTAATGCTGAATCTTTCCTCATCAACAAAATAAAGCGTGCAATAAAACTTCCTAATGCATGTATAATTTGCGTCAACATAGATCTAGATTCGCCATGCATGAGACCTAGATCGCAGTATAAACGTTCCCAATGGACACACCTTATACAAAGCACGCAAACTACTACGTGACGTTAATAACGCGTGGATGAATAAAAACCGGTCAAGTGTGAATGGAACTCGTGAAGAGACTTTAGTATACAAAAAATGTGTACTTTAAGAATTTTTCATTTAATATAACAAAATTTCGTTCATGCCATGAAATTTGCAAATTTCTACAAAATCAGTTTATTAGGTTAGCTGTTACAAATGAATAAATAGGCACACAATCTCACTCTCTTAGTTTTTATAACAATCCACCACACTGGTCTACTACCTGGGCTAGTAAGAGAGGTGAGGCAATGCGGGAGGCACAA
This sequence comes from Mimas tiliae, assembly GCA_905332985.1. Taxonomy (NCBI): domain Eukaryota; kingdom Metazoa; phylum Arthropoda; class Insecta; order Lepidoptera; family Sphingidae; genus Mimas; species Mimas tiliae. Next base: position 4,091,812 of record HG995248.1, on the reverse strand, counting down.
CAAAAAGAAAATTTAGACTCCTGAAATGCCTTAGCTATAACTCAGCGGGGAGTGGTCGGACTGTCGACAAAGTTGTAGGATCAAAACCAGCCCCAAGATCATACACCTCTAACGTTTCTAAGTTACGTGTGTATTAATTGTTAATTACTATACTTACTGTAATGGTGACGGAATATCCTGAGAAGTTCTCGGTAAGAATTTCAAAGGTAAGTGAAGTCTGCCAAACCGGATTAGGCCAGCGTGGTGGACTAAGGCCTACCCTCTCTCATTCAGCAGAGGATGCCCTTGCCCTGCAGTAGGTCGTGTATAATACATAGCTAATATTATAAATTCCTCATTTACAGGCAAAATAGTAATCATTTGGATTTGACTACCATGGCCTACTACATAAACAAAGAATATCAAGAGACTACTTGACTAAGTGGCAAATGAGACCTCAGTAAGCAACATAATACAATACTGATAATAGAAATAAATTCAGAATAGACTAAAAGAATATCGAGTATTTTTATTATGAGGTTTCGTAATAATTGGTGAAGAAATATATGGAAGAACCTTGTAGTCAACTTTCCAATGACGTAATAGAGACCTAGCTATAACATTTTTTCCTTCTGTTAATACCCAAAAGATACAGAACCCCAAAAAGCGTAATAAACATCCGACGAAATCAGCTTCCAGCTATTACGGTAAAGTGGCAATTCGGACGGAGGTAAGTTTTTATACTGCCACAATGAATAGTTATTACTCATAGATGAAAGGCTGTTTGGTCGGGCACGCGTGCGCCGAACAACTATAGAATTATTCAGGAATGTTTAAATGCCAGATGCTATCTGACGCTTTAAAATTGGTTATTATTCAATTTTAGTGTAAGATGTTACGCGATATGAAAGCAGATCTCTTGCTGGATACTTACCCTATATTAGGAATAAACAAAATATCTCCCGTTTTATTATATATTATATGAAAGTGTCCTTAAATATAGGAAAAGACGACGTGGCAGACCGAGATGTGGATGGAGGGATGAACTAGACTCTCATAAAAGAGCCTGGCCTATGGCCATGGGCTATGAGTGATCATAAACAAATAAGTGTTTTTAAATGAGTGCTTTCTAATGTTGCAAATATTAGATTCATTAGATTCAATATTCTAAAACTTTAATCACATCCTTGTAATCACACTGTGACGCCATCTTTTGGAATCAAATATGGCTTTTGCTAGTTTTCTTACATTTTATAGAAAATAAGCAAATCCTAACAATTTTCAATTACCTATTTTATGAAATAAATGAAAACTGTACTCTCCAAAAAATCACGTAAATTAAGTTGTAGTTAGCTACGCATCAATTTTGCTATTCTAAAGAAGGCCGTGAAGAATCGATTCATGTTTTAGTAAACTGATGAATGTGATAGAGCTATTATAGAATCAAAAGTATTTCGGCTTTTAATTTCTATCACAAACAAGTACGGCTCAATTGGCCGAGACGTGATCTTGTGAGGAGAAATTTCTACAGATTTCCTCTAATTTGGGCTATCAAACCGAAGCCAAAATAACATTAATAAATTATTGCCTCTAGCCGTTTTCGGTGACCGGATACCAAGCCTAAGAATGCTACTCAACAAAAATGAACTTTAGTAGCACGATACTCGAATGATTTTTGTTTGGGAGGGTAAGTGATTTGCATTCACAAATCCATTGAACTAAAATTAAAGCAGTTTCCGATTACCGGAGCAATAACGATATCGCCCGAAGGTAATGTTTTGGACATTATTTGGTGCTTCCTTTTGAACGTTATTAGAGTTTTTATGGTCTACGTATACACGACTAGAAACAGATCTAAAATAATAGAGTTGGTGTTTTCCTTTTTCTGTTCGTCTATTGTTTCTAAGAACCTATCAGTTCACGGTCTAGGCTACTGGGATTAGCAAAAAACTGCAATATTGCTGGTCTTCCTTGCCTGTAAATAATAATAATTTGAATAAAAAAAGGATAAACATACACCGTTTACATTTGAAAATTATATAATATCAGATATAGCTGAGTGTAAAGATTCTTTAATTCATTCTTATGTGAATGAATTATACGACAGGCCGATTCTATATCTTTCCAAAAGTAAAATCTTTCCTGCCATAAATAGATTGAGTAACCAATGACTTATTTAGGAGTGATTCCATGTACCATTTTAGTATCAATATTTCTTTCTAGCCTTAACCTAGGTTCTGCCTAACTATTGAGAAGCTTTCATTTCGCTTCTGTAGTGGGAACATAGGTTCTCATGCCTCCCTCTTATACGTCAAGCCATGATTTATAGGCTGTCTGTGATATCGTACCCTTGATGTGATCTGGCACAGCTATTTATGAACGGCGCAATATAGTCATCCTGCAGTTTCCTCAAAACGTTGTACGCACTCACGCCTATAATCCCCGAAGGGGTAGGCAGGGGTGTAACTAGTACACCCACATTTCGCCGAGCGTATCTCCGTCCCACACTGTGATAGGGGGCGAGCCTATCGCCATACCGGCCACAAATTCCAGACTCCGGGCTGATACTGAGAATTTCGTAATAGAAAAACCCAATATCACTTTACCCGACCCGGGGATCGAACCCGAGACCTCAGCGTTAGCCTCAATTGTAACACGTACGCATTACAACTGCGCCATCGAGGCAGTGAAAACGTTTCAAAACGTTGTCAAATCACTTATAGCAACAAGGCGTAACAATAAAAGAAAAAAGGGTAGATACGTATAATGTACTCGTAGCTTTCAAATTATAAAATAAATCCCACGTATCCATCCCTGATAAATATGAACAATATTGGTACTCTTGCAAATTCTATACATTTTAATGCAATTAAAAAGAAGCATCGGATGTCGAACGCATCCGCCATAAGATATTGGCAATCAAAGTGGCCGTATCGATAGATCTATTCAATATCGAAGTACGTTATCAAACCTTATATGAATGGCGATATGACAGAACTGGTTTCCAATAAAACGCCAGGGACGGAACGGGTAACAGATTTGCCCTCAATGAAAAAGATAGTCATCATTTTAATCCATCGCCGCATTAATCTAGTAGCAGCGTTCTTAGGCTGTGAAACTGGCAAGGGTTGGGGTTCCATGGGTTGAGCATCCATAATTTCTGTGAGATTTTTGATTCTAAAATCCGAAAATCGCTTATTACATCATGGAAAGGGAATATGCGCTGTAAACCATGGGTGTACTGTTGTGCCTCTGCCTAACTCTTCACGGCTCTGTAAACTTACAGCTTATTTATGTATGAAAACTGGCTAAGTGCGAGTCAAACTAGCGCACCTAGAGTTCCCTATTAAAGGCAGGACTGACAAATGGACGGCCAGACAAACACTACGAACTACTTAGTAATAGGGTTCCACTGGTACCCTTTAAGTACCCTAAAAAGACTACAAAAATCAACACGAGAAAGAAAAAAAATCATAGGAATAACATTAATGTCTCACGTATATGAAGAATACTATAAATGACTTTTTGGCGCCGGTATTGGTGCCGGTTAAACTGAATTAGGTAATTCGCCTCCAAAAGGATCTCCGCTCAATTCAGAATTGCCTCATGTTTGCCTAAATGAAAATACTACACGCACACATTGCACACCTATATAATTGCATGTACATAGTTGTGTTGGAATGTTGTGTCATACCAAGTCTCTCATATAAATACAACATACGCCGTTTCTTCACTTAATATAAAGATCGCCCAAGAGCGTAAGAAGTGGCAGAAGATGGGGGAGACCCTTGCCCACCAGTGGGACGCTAAGTAGGCTAATGAAAAAAAGAAAAAAAAGATATTCAGTATGGAATTCCTGCCTTCGATTGAATCAAAAACCCTTAGTTCCGACACACCGTACCAAGCCCTACACTTCACATTATAACATATTTGATACAGAACATAGATTCCAACTCCACCACTGCGCACGATATTAGCTGGCTGTAATTATTGGGAGGGATTCATTATGACGTTACGTGACAGCGAGCCTGGTTTCATCATCCTATGCAATTTGCTGGTAACATTAAATTATAAGAGAGGTAGACCTCCGAACACCTTCCTCTCAACATATCCATTCAATTTTAGACTTTAAAGAACTCTAATTAAGTTGAAAGTTGGTATCGAGTTATGCCGAATCCTATCATTAGTTCCCGATACAGCTCCTGTTGATTGTGGAATGAAAATGCGATATTTGTTGGAACAACATTGGCATTAGTAGTTGCGGTAGCATTCACGATATGATTTGCCCTATTATTTTAAGCGTTTGGGATCAGTTTGTTTTATTTTTATTTTTTGGACCTTATTAGTCATCATAATATAAGTACCTATTTTTTTTAATATTACCACAAATTTGATTTGGGCCTTATAATGCCATGCACTGACCCTGCATTGCAGTAAGTTAAGAGACATAAGGATGACTTGTGATTGTATTAAGTTGTACCCATCGATATTGTATTCTACCAGATTGAACATGACAGCTTAAAAAACGGCTGGAGAAATAAGAGCACAAAATTTTTTCTGCTCTTATTTCAGATAAGTATGTTCCAGCCATAGCCAACGTGAGGACGTGTCAAAATGCCCCGGTGGGCGTATACAAATTAACCATCCAACCAAAAATAATCATCGTAATAGCAAGGTTTCGGATGGAGTATTTTTCGGTAAGTACAAGTTAGTTTCTGTAATAGAGTACCTAAAAACAGTATTTAAACATTATTTAACAAATATCTCATTATTTGGCCAATATCATCCAATATACACCAAGTATTTCCGCAAACATTGATAGATAGATAGATAGAATATTCTTTATTGCACACTAATGGCCGTTCCCAATATTAATCTTCAATTTCACGATAGATAGCTATCGTCAAACATCCGTATTGTTCTATCTACTGCTTGGAATCGTCCCTATTTTTTAGATATGCACGTCGGATACTATGATAGCAATAGATAGGCAGTTTATCTGGGCCCTCTTGTGCGTTATGTTCATACAAGCTGAGAAAGAGGAACTATTGTTTAAATTATGTTAGAAAATACGAAGATATGATTTAGATTAGAAATATAAGTTTTAATTTAACTATTTATCTATAATTATTATTTTTTACTACTGTAAATGAAATAATAATAACGAGAAATACTTATTAAGTTGCAAAACACAATGTAATAACGAAACGTTTTACTGTCAATACATTACGGCTCTGAATACAAGTCCTTTGAACATAAATCCCAAGCGAATTTGGGGGATTTTACTGAAGTGGGGAATTATTTTGTTCGCATTAACAAATATTTATATGTCTCTTGCACTTAATTTAATTATCAAAACGGTGCATTATTTTTATTTATGGGAATTTTAGATTTTTTTTTTATATTTTCTTTTAGATTTTTACATATTTTATTTAGTTTTTTGTATTGCAGTGCAAGTGCCATGTAAGCCTTGTATACTCATGGCTATTTCTTCAAAATGCGTTATTTATTTTATTTTTTTATAGCCGAGGATATCCGTTTATCGGTCAAAATCTACCGATAAAGAAAAAACTAAATAACTTTATCGACAGATAGCACATAAAAAATATTGGGACGCTTGAACTGTCATTTTCAAAGTGTTGTATATCTGTAGTCAGCTATCAGTCCTCTCATCAGTAGACAGCAATGAAGAATAGGATTACCTATCATTAGTAAGTTTATTGGGACGGTAAAACGGAAAATAGATAAAAATTTCTATCGCCGGTATAGCAAAACTAGAGACAGACAGAATATAGGGAACGGCCATAAATAAAGTAGGTAGCTTAACATTGATTGTTATGGAACAAGAAATACATTGAGTAGTTTATAATTTAAAAATATTTTTTTTATTATTATTTATAGATTTCCTAGTACTCCATTTCACTGTGCAGAATGGATATCTGTTGTCGCAAAAGAAAGAGGAGAAAAACGGTATATACCTTTTAAAAAGTCTAATATTTGTTCGATGCATTTTGACAATAACAATATAATTGGGAATTCCCAAAGGTATAGATTACTAAAAACGGCGATTCCCAAACTGCAGGTATTTATAATACGTATAATAAATTAACAGTCATGAGAGATGAAATAAATGTGAAGCTTTAAACTTAAACAGGATGTATCATAATATTATTGTAATTTTAATTATTAAAATTGCAGATTCACGTCCAACAAAAAAAAGTGTAAGCACCGGTATTAGCAGAAACGGCGACATCAAGTGTTGTTATATATTTGTATCTTTTAATTAAATAATGTATGACAGAACTTTTGGCATTGTGGGCGTACATGGGTGGTGGAAATCACTCACCAACAAGTGACCCACTTGCTCGTTTGCCTATGTAGGCCTATGCTATAAAAAAAGTTATCGTTTAGCTACGATTTTGTCAGTTCGTTTCGCATCATCAAACACTGATCACCATCTGGATACCCAATTACTCATTGAAACCTATTAAGTGAGCGCAAACACGAAACTGCGTTCCCGTGGACACTTTCCTACTCTATCACCAGACCCTGGATACCATCAAGAAGTCAACTACTTTTCAAAACCTATTCAATGAGCTCAAACACAATATATTTGCTATTAATTACCGAAGAGTTGGAAGCTGCAGAGGGCTTGTTGCAACATCAGCCCAGTTTCACCTAGCTAAGAACACCCCTCTTTATGTCGGGGGTAAAAAACATACGGATAAGTTTCTTAGTGCTTCATCTCAGATTAGTGAGCATTTCCGAAGCACCAGTAAATTTTAAACATGAAGTGTAAAAGGTAGGTCTTTATTTTAAAAATATATTTATTTCAATATTTAAAAAAGTAATATTTAATAGAGCAAAACTTAACTACTTGAAAAAAATTGAATCGACTCCATGGGATTCCATGTTCTGTCACTGTTTTTACAGAAAAGTTGTTAATAACGTCATGACAACCACGTGACTAATTTAATTTGAAGCGTTATCTCTATGCATATAAAGTTCAATTTTACTAGAAGCCCGACGCAGACCAGACAGATGAAACTCAAGACATTTTCGTGCGTCAAGTTTGTATGGGAAGTTAGATCGAAGAGTATTTATGATCGAAGGTTGTACCCGTCAGTCATAGTCATCAAGTGAGTCATGATATAGACACATTTTTGACTATAATGTGAATAGTCTGACTCAATCGGGTTATTTGTTTATTAATTAACACTGTTTCACAGTAACCATCGTAATGTGACAGCTTTCTGAAGCACAATTCTCGTATTTAACAGACACTGCGACTGAATTTTAACCGAACTGAGATTACCTAAACCTTGATTTGACTAAAAAATTGTATTCTGCTCCTCTTTAAGTTCAGTCCAGTTTCAATATGATCTCATCTCAATCTCATTGTATCAATATCAATTCAATCACAATTTTCATGTTTATATAAGGCCAAGACCACCGATTAAATGACATGTGTCATTTAATAATGTTGCAGAATGCCGTTTTGGCTTCAGTCAACTTTTAATCCAATTTCGATCTATGTTCCATATATTACCGAAGGCTAAAGCTCCCTCCCCTTTCCTAAGCCCCATTCCTTTCCTTTAAGGTCGGCAATACGTTCATGATTCTTCTGCTATTGTGGGTGTTCAAGGTGGATATCACTTACTTTATTAGGTGACCCATTTGTTGGTTTGCTGATACTGCTATAAAAAGATTGTATCTCTATATACTGTATGATGGCATAGGAATAAATAATGAATTCCATTATTAGAAAAGCAAAATTTAAATGTGTTGGACTAATACTTTTGAGTTCGTGGAGGGGTCGATAGTAGCTCTAAATAGTTCGTGCAAATATACACACGCCCGGTGCCTCGCCTACAACTTGGCTTGATACACTGTCGTATGTCTAGATATCTTTGCCCAAAAATACATTCCTTACCATACCAGGACAGTCTCAGCACCCATGATGATATTGATTCCATCTCTCCTTCCACCTGCCCTTATCCCACTCAAAGTGGGGTCAGCGCAACATACTTTTGAACGCATGTTAGAGAAAGATTTGTTTTGTAGTTTAAAAAACCGGCCGATATTGATCCAATACAAAGTAAATTTTGGAATATTACGCAACAAATTACTAATAATCTGAAAATCAACCCAAAAGTTTTCATATAAATAATATAGTCCAAGAGGCTAACAGCGGTAACATAAAAGTGATTTATAAGATAAATTGGAAGACATAACCCACAAAATACGCATAAATAATAATGAAGAAACGCATACTTCAAATTTAAAGACATCTAAACAAACGGAAGTGTGTTCAACAAGTTCGTTAGATCGATATAAAATTTAATAACCTAAATATAAAAATTAAGATACAACTAATAATTTTATACAAACTTCTGAAGATGTAAGCTCATACATACAAATGGTCTTATTATGCATAAAGCACATTCGGGAACATTATTATAATGACGTAATAATGCGCCGAAGATTCACTGTTGTATGGTACAACACGAAATTGGCTTTTTATAAACCATAAATTGGTACCGAAACCCGCTCCGAGTTATGAAAATATTGAAATTATATTTATGATTTCCATTTTTAAGTAAGCATAAACGTCGCCGAAAATCGCTGGAAATAGCTTTGATGTTGAGAAGGTTGTGGTGTCATGATTCGTTCTATTTGACTTATCGTATTTTCTTGAACTTTTATTCGAACTAAATGTAGAGTAGAATTGTCTTACTTGTACCAAAAATGCAAATAAATATGTAGCCACTTTTGAATAATTCTTTTGTAGGACCTGTAAATTACACCACATTCAGTAGAGATAATTGAAAATTAGTAAATACTGTTTACATTTCTAGAAAAGGTATCTTAAAATATTTAGATTTAACTGAATCAAAATATATTTTAATAATCAAAGAAGTATCGAAAAGGTTTTCTTTTTTTTGACCAGCCTCCGTGGCGGGTAGCGGGTTGCGAAACGAGAGGCCGTGGGTTCGATTCCCACACCGAGACAAATATTTGTGTGATCTACAAATGTTTGTTTCGGGTTTGGTAGTTGTGGGACCAAGTCCCTCGTAGTTCCTGATACCCACGATACAGGTTAACCTAGTGTGGGGTCAGGACTATGTGTATGACTATTGGGTGTATTTATTTATTCCGCAAACGAGCTAGTGGGTTACCTGATGTTAAGTAATTTCCACCGCCCATGTACCAGAAGAATCATGGGCGCGTTGCCGATCTTAATCTAATTAAGGGATTAGTAAGGAGAGCGGGAATTGGGCCTATAGATATTTCACTCACCGTACGAAATGGAGCGGCAAGAGGCTTTTTTACGTTGGTTTTCTGTGAGGCAGTAGTAACAACTCGGTCGAGCCAGCCCCTTCCAGAAATGCGATCTGTTATTATTATTTAGATACTGTTTGCAAACTATGACCAGTGAATATTAACTGTATTAATAACAGTCAATAAAATTTCAGTTAGTTAAAATATGGCGTAATGGTACAATATCTTCTAATAATATAGGCAGTCGATGTGTGGCTCTTACCTTTTCTTCTAATGGATTTGTGCTGTTAGCCTATATTGATTTTACAGCTTGATCTGCCAATAAAGCCGGCGCTTATGGCGCTTTAGCCAGAAATATGTATAATGTACTTAGTAGCGATTAAGCACAAAGGCGCCTTTTAGAACGCTCAGACCTCAACTTGAGCAATCGCTCAGGAGAGTGACGTCCTCGTCTCGTCATTCAAGCTGATAAAAAAAAAACATAAAAGGTATGATATTGACAAACGAGCATAGAAATAAACGTACCAGTATATTTCACATCTTTGATCTCATTTAAAACGGCAATATAAAACCTTTTAATAAATACCGTTTTATTATCAAATGGATAAGAGATGATTGGTTTTATATTCGCCGTTGCTGACCCATACCGCCGGCTCATACATATATGAAACCGCAGAAGATGAGAATATAGGTAGATTAATCAGTGAGTTTATATCTTTCTTTCTGCTTTATGCCGGATTATTACAAGGGCCGGCTCCTCGTACCATAGATTTGACAGATTTTTTATTTTTATTTTTTAGCTTGAATGGCGAGACGAGCAGGTCGCTCGCCTGATGGTAAGCGCCACGCCTGCCCATAAACAGAAGCAACGCACAGAACACAGAACTTTGAATTACAAAGCAGGTATATGGTATTATATGGAGCTATCCGACGTCTGACAACCACAAACACCAACGGGCATCAATCGGGAATTCGCCATTGCCTCGTCCATTAATCAGCAGAGTGTAGCACGTGCAGGTGAGATTAGCTTTAGGCCTACAATTTTCGTGGCCCACAGTCCTAGTGTATTTAGTCCTGTTACAGAAAGGTGTGGTCATATTTTAGGGTCATTACATACACCTTACAATAAGTACATATATACCGGATTATTTCAAAACCGAGACCTCCTAAAATCTGACGTTAATTTTAATTACTTGTTTTTAAGATCGATAAGATTGATCACATCACTATCAATTATTATGAAAGACACCACTTTTAAATAAATATTTGATAAATATATTATATTTATCTGTAGACATTTTTGTCTACAGCATGAATGGACCGGCTCGTCCGGGTTGTTACCACTGTCTCACAGAAAGCCGACGTAAAGTAGCAGCTTGCTGCTGCGTTTCGTACGGTGAGTGAGATATCCGGATGCCCAAATCCCCTCCTTCCCAATCCCTTGATTATCTCTTTCCTTTAAGGTCGACAACACGCCCATAATTTTTTGTATTGTGGGCGAACATGGGCGGTGGAGATTACTTACCATCAGGTGACCTACTTGCTCATTTACCGGCCTATGCTATGAAAAAAATATTTACGTATGATGTGCTCGGCATGCATTGGTATGCTTCTATTTTTTTGTAAGTAGGTAGGCGTTTATTTTTTTACACAATTTTTCCCTGACATGTGCATAAAAACTCACCAAAGATTCATCGTAATCGGATGAATGGTATAAGTACGCATAGAGAATGAAATAGACACTTTTGTCTAAGGCACGAATAGTTCGACTAGGTAGTAGGTATTACCTATTACCACTGTCAACTGAGTTATTACCACTGTCTCACAGAAAACCGGCGTGAAGTGGTAACTCTATGTAAAGTTTTGTACGGTGAGTGACATTACCGGAGGCCCAATTCCCCGCTCCCATTCCCAATCCCCATTAATTTACTTTACTAATGGATTTACTTTCCTTTAATAATGATTTTTCTGGTATTGTAGATACTCATGGGCGATGGAGACCAGGCACTATAAGGTGAGCCAATTGCTCATCTGTTGACTTCTTATAAAATATAATATTAATGTCTATACAAAAAAAAAAGAGTCAGGCTTGTGTGTTAATCATGAGTTCATAATGCTGAAAGCGATTGATTTACAGAAGTAATTATTCCAAATAAGTCCTAATGGAACTGTATCGACAAAAAAACATTACATTAATTAAATTTACCGCTATAAACTTTACAGTCCTAATTAGATATCGTAAAATACATTTCAATACGTAATGCGTGGTACCTAAATGGACCCTTGTGCTGTCCTTACAACTTGTCCCATTCAAAAAGTAATAAGATTAATACAACCAATAGTAACTATAAGTTATTCTGAGCCAATAGTATTGAATAGTCTTATTTACTAGGTGGTAGGTATGCGAGAGGCCGTCTGGGTTGGTACCACCTCCGTGGCGTAGTAGGCGCGTGTGTAATGTTTGTTTCGGGTCTAGGTTTTGTAGGACCGAAAGTTCCGTCTACTTCCTGATAATCACGATGCAGGTTAACCTAGAGTGGGGTCTGGACTATGTGCACAGTACTGGACTAAGTACCTATATTGTTTTGTGTCTTTATAAATGGTGTTGACAGCGAAAGACAGACAAAAGAGTAAACACTCTTCAGCAACACTAATCAGTGCATGAACAACCTTTATAAGTAACGTCATATGTGTGTGACTATTGGGATTCAAATAGGATGGGGGGTGTATTTTTAACCAACTTTATAAAAGGAGGAGGTACTCCATTCGGCGACATTTGTATTTTTTTTTTACTTTTTTTGTGTATGTTCATCAATTTCTCCGCAAATTGTGGACTGATCCCATATAAATGAATGTCTAAATAAATAAATCTGACGTCGGATGGAGTAAAAAAAAAACAAACTCATCAATGGATAGCGGTACAGTCATCGCGATTGTGTTATTGCATTGAAATTTACTGCCATAGTTGTACCTACCACTATAAACATTTTAAATATTAAATAGGTTTTAACAAAACTTTAAAAATAAATCATTGCAATTTCATTTGACCGGCAGCTGCACTGACACCGAATACAAAGATACCTATAGAAATTGTTAATTTTGACTTTTCAGTGTTATGTTGAAGTTGTTTTTTATTTAACCCAGTTATACATATCAATACTGTACCCCTACCCTTCGGCCTTCAACAAACAGAAACAGATATTGACAAAACTCAACTAATTGGCGTTTAAATTAATAATGATTAAGACAAAAAATATACCAAGAAACTTGAATAACCAATTAGACCATAAAGGGGGTCTTATCATGAAGCCATTAACCGACAACGAACACGTAGGGAGGTTTATGAGTTTTACTACACAAAATCGTTGCCGTTCATTTTGAACAATCCGAATACGATTTACAGCCAATTAGCTCAATAAATACGGCTTCACTGTACCATTGGTTCGGTCGTTTGGGGCCATTAGATTAGAGGTTTTGGATAGTAATGTTAATGGTGCAAGAGAACCATTGCCATGAACCGTTCAAAGGACCGATATAAAGAAAAGAAAAGAAAAGAAAGAAATTAAAATAATGGCAAGTCTTCTATCAAGCCAGCTTCTAAAAAACCTGTTTTTTTATAGCATAGGCTGGTAAACGAGGTCATCTGATGGTAAGTGATCCCAGGAATCTCAGGCATCTCTTCCTTAATTAAAGAAAAGGGGTAATTAAGTGATTTGGGCCTCCGGATAACTCATTAACTGTACGAAACAACGCGGTCGAGCCGGCCCATTCATGCTGTAGGCAAAACTGTCTACAACGTAGCTCTACTACTTACAGATACACTTAACATTAGAAAAAATCACATGAATATAACATTGCAGTTAAAAATTTAATATATTGTGGAAAAGTAAGACTTTGTATGATTTGTAGGTATAATTAGGAATAATTGGTAGGTAGGTATATATTTTAATTAACAGACACTAAACAACATTTTATTTTCAGCATGTTCTAGAACACTGTTCAAAACTCAAAATGAAATTTACAAAAAATCGCTGTCGCTTCCTCACCACTACACTGTTTTTAGTGGCCATTGTTTATGAATAGGCAGTAAAACTAATCAAATGTGAGCCGAAATGACGAATGAATATCTCATTTATGGGAATTTTAGAGTGAACAAAACAACACACCTAATTGAATATAATTATTGACTTACGTCAAACAGTAGCGGCATACTATAAAATATAAAAGCTTTTCAATTTTATTTGAGACGTTATTTTTAATTACTCCCGATAAATGACTACTTAATTGATAAACAGTGTTTGTGATGGATTCAATTTTGTGTTAACTGTACCATGTGACAGAAGTGAAAATGGCCCAGTTAAGGGTTTTAGAGCGACATGCTTACATTTTGACTAGCAGTAGGTACTTTGAAAGCATTTTGTTTTTTGTTTCACTCGTTTGTTTGAAAGGAAGTGAATATACATGCAATAGTTCCTTCATTCAGACAGCCTCCGTGGCCCAGCGGGCGAGTAGCTGGCTGCGAAGCGAGAGGCCGTGGGTTCGATTCCCGCACTGAGACAAATGTTTGTGTGATCCACAAAAAATTATTTCGGGTCTGGGTGTTGTGGGACCGCAAGTCCCTCGTAGTTCCTGATACCCACGATACAGGTTTACCTGTTTACTGTTGGGTGTATTTATTTATTTATTCCTTCCACCAACCTTTATCCCACTTGTAGTGGTGTCGGCGCAATATGCTTTGTAACACATTTTACAGGTATTTGGCTTGTAGTTTTTAGAACCGGCCGCCCGCCTGACGTCTATCCCTCTCTACACACGTATTTTAGAAAAGTCAGAGGTGCATGCTCTTGGGGCTGGTTTCGAACCTACGACTTTCGTGTCGACAGTCCTACCATACCCTGCTGAGCTATCACTGCTTATTTTATTGATAGTTGTTATTTTCATGCTGTGGACACTGTTGTCTATAGCATAAATGGGCCGGCTCGTCCGGGTCGTAACCACTGTCTCACAGAAAACCGACGTAAAGTAACAGCTTGCTGTAGAGTTTCTTATGGTGAGTGAGATATCCGGAGGCCCAAATCCCCTCCCTTTACCATTCCCTTAATTATCCCTTTCCTTTAAGGTCGGCAACGCGCTCATAGTTCTCTTAGTATTGTGGGCGTACATGGGCGGTAGAGATTACTTACCATCAGGTGACCCATTTGTTTGCTGGCTTATGCTATTTAAATATATATATACGATTATATAATATGTAATATCATAATTTCCTCTCGAAATATAATCTTTCTTCCATCATTCAACAATTGAAACACCGTTATATTAATAACCAAAATATGCAATTCACTAAAATTACACTGTTTTCCGTGATTATCCATTTCCACCTTTGTGTAGTACTAATTACGAAAATGTTTTCGTGTCAAACGGTTTTCTTCTTCAATTTAACTAAAAGATCATTCCATTTCTTTGTGTAATGAGCGTATGTCGAGTACAGACAGGCGCGTTTACGAATGAGCTATGGATTTATTGCATAGGAAGTAGCTATTATTTACCATTCTTCTTCATCTTCCACCTACCCTTCGACGCAACATGCTTTAACATGTGGTACAGAAAGATTTGGCCTTTTCTATTATTACTAATTGGTGTGTAACTAATAATTTTGGAATCTGACTGATATCAACTATCGTAAATATGGTGAAAATCGCGGCGTAGTGGTTCGTTATGGTATGGTTAAGGTAAGTAGCGTTTCAGAATCAGCCAATGTATATGCAGTAACTTCATGCCGACATAATTCAGCCGACCGTCGAGAGACATTATATTTAGACTGCAATGTAGGTACCGGTACCCGATATAATACCGATATCGGGCCCAGTGTAGTCATATTACCGTATATGCATTGGGTTTGTGTGGCAGATGAAGATTTAAGTAACATCGGTCTCAGTTCTGTAGAGGATGCATATTCGCAAGATAACCCTTGGTAATTCTGCTTCTTCCTTCTTTTTTATGATTTCAAACCACATCAGCATACCGTTTTCATCTTAACCACCACGTCATTCTTCAACTTACAACGACCTCATATCAGAAGGCCGATTCTCGTAATTTTAAACGTTCAAAATATCATTCCGATCTAGTCTCAGCGTCAAGAAAGTTGCAAATGGCATTCTCTTAAACCAATAATGAACGTCAAATGTCAACATAGATCGTAATGAGATTGAATGTAGAATAAAAGTTGACTGAAGTCAAAACGGTATAATGCTACTGCAAATGCTAGGTGCATTTGACGTTGATTATTGGTTTAAGAGAATGCCATTTGCAACTTTCTTGACGCTGAGACTAGATCGGAATGATATTTTGAACGTTTAAAATTACGAGAATTGGCCTTCTGATCAGCAAGAATGAGTCCACACATACTCCGTAAGGATTGCATTTGCTCGATTTTGATGATTCTTCTGCCAGAACTTTTTATTCACAAGGTGGTAGGTCCCTCGTATGCGAGAGGCCGGCTGGGTTGGTACCACCGCTTTGTCTATTTCTGCCGCCAAGCAATAGCTTGTAAACACTGTTGTATTCCGGCTTGAAGGACATTGAAGCCAGTGAAATTACTCGCCATTAAGAGACTCTTAAGGGACATTGAAGCCAGTGAAATTACTGGGCATTAAGAAACTTAATATATTATGTCTCGGGGTGACGAGCGCAGATCAGTGTCATGCAGTGCTTTATTATTTAAAGTTCTATGTAGCGTTGATTAGCAGGCGTGGCGCTTATTATCAGGCGAGCAACGTGCTCGTCTCGTCATTAAAGCTAATAAAAAAAAATATATATAAACTATACTGACTGCCTCGGTGGCACAGTTGTAATGCGTACGCGTTACGATTGAGGCTAACGCTGAGGTCTCGGGTTCGATCCCCGGGTCGGGTAACGTGGTATTGGGTTTTTCTATTACGAAATGATCAGTATCAACCCGGAGTCTGGAATTTGTGCCCGGTATGGCGATAGGCTCGCCCCCTATCACATTGTGGGACGGAGATACGCTCGGCGAAATGTGGGTGTACTGGTTACACCTCTGCCTACCCCTTCGGGGATTACAGGCGTGAGTGCGTATGTGTATATATAAACATAAACCGCTCTGTTCACTACTAAAGTGTGGTGTTTAAAAATACTTTGTAACATGTTTTTAAGCAGCCAACTTTGATTTGTGTGCGTGATGGTGATGACCGAAAATAGAACAGATGTTGATGACTACGGATGAGAGTAATTATTAAAAAACTACTATTAACATGCAACCGGTGATATCTTGGAACGGTTCCGTGAAAATACCTTTATAGTAGAAAGCTGCTAAACAAGCACACTGCTCACTTGTCTACAGCATGTACGGGCCGGCTCGTCCGGGTCATAACCACTGTCTCACAGAAAACCGGCGTAAAGTAGCAGCGTGCTGCTACGTTTCGTACGGTGAGTGAGATATCCGGAGGTCCAAACCCCCTCCCCTTCCTAATCCCTTAATTATCCCTTTCCTTTAAGGTCGCCAACGCACCCGTGATTCTTTTGGTATTGTGGGCGTATATGGGCGGTGGAGATCACTTACCATCAGGTGACTCACTTGCTCGTTTGCCGGCCTATACTATAAAAAAAGGAACTGAGCATCTTATGATAAATGATCATCACTGTACATTAATCATAATGTCTGAGAAGTCGTAAGAGCGATGCAAAAAATTTGTTTCCAAGGAAATTTACAGAAAGGATGGGGATAATGATAAGGATGTAACATGGCAATGTGACTACATTATACCTGATGACAAGTCCAGTGTGATCATCATCACCATCAGCCTCCACTTGTCCACTGCTGGACATAAGCTTCTCCGAATTGACACCAAGTAAGTAAGTGTAAGTGCAGTGTGTCTAAATATAATGTAGACTATCAAGACGAGCTGCATCTCTCGATGGTCACTAAAATTATACCGGCATGAATTAAATCCTATCATCGGGGCTCTCTCTAACGAACTTATATGGGGGATTCTATCCACGTGTGCCGCGAGCCAAATCCAAAGCGAAAGTGGTAGTACCACTCAGACTGGGATTAAGGGTGAAATGGTTCAACTTATGTGAGCTGATCACCCGTCTGAGCTACTCGCAGACCGCCCCACCATAAATAAAAATACAATCCACGTGTACGATGTATATTTTGGGCTTCCGGAAACCTACTGCCGGAACGTATTGCCACAACTAAGCTACCAATTCACATAGGTTTTCTTTGAAACAGTTGTCTCAGTCGAGTTAGTCCATTCATGATATAGATAGAACAAGCTGCAGCGTGGCTCTATCAATTATTATATCTTGTTTCTTCTAAGGGCACTATTCTTTTAAGTCTATATCTTATTTCTTCTAAGGGTTTGATACTTTTCATTTGATTATCATCCCTTGTCCCTATTTCAGTATAATTATTGATTTACCTACTAATTACAGACATAGATTGTTATTACCTAATGTTACACATAAATTATTTTATTTTTATTATTGATTTCTTAGGTTTACGTGAATATTACACATTGAAATAAAACTAGTTTATACGGAGTCTCTCCCGTGACCACGAAGGCTGAAAAGCTTTCGAAACGTCGGGACTAAAATAAAAATTAAACCGCGATAAAATCCGTATAAACTAGTTTTATTATTTTTATTTGTAGTAACTTATGCAAGTGGTGTATAATAAAGAATTATCTATGTAATTTTAACTTCTGTTATAAAAATATAGTCACATATAAGTCAAAAAAATATATTAACAATACCTCATTACTAAGTGGTGGTTTTCTATAATGCGGCGTACATGCGGAACCCTGAAGCACGAGTCCGCAATGAAACCCAGTACGATTACCATAATTTCATCGCACCACGTGTCTGGGGACCCTACCGCACAAAAACTGGTAATAATCAGCACTCTGGAGTACAGTCATGCACACAAAGTTGATATGACAGTTTTTCTAACGTACTTTTACCGCCTAATTAATTTGAATATGAGATGAATGGATTTGAGTACGGCATGATGTTGACATATATTTATGTGAAGTGTAGTAGGTTAATATCGTTGCTAGAGCTTCCGATTGTAGAGCTTTAATTTATATAAAAACGAGAACTATGGTTAGAGATTTTTCCGCAGAAAATAAAGCTATAGTTGTCAAATGCCATGTTAGAGCTACCGAGACCGCATTGATTATAGCTAACTGAAATATTACTATAAATTATCTAACACTTACTATTATAATTTTTATAAATAAATCAAGATATGTGACAACTATCATGGATTCGTAGATTAAATTTATAGTCAAAAATAGCTACCGTTACTTATTATTTATTTGTTATTAAAATTTTAATTCTTGAAAAATATCTTAATTCAGTTTGATTTGTGCTCAAAGAGTTATAATTAATAAATAATAAATACACCCAACAGTCACACACATAGTCCTGACCCCACACTAGGTAAACCTGTATCGTGGGTATCAGGAACTACGAGGGACTTGCGGTCCCACAACACCCAGACCCGAAACAATTTTTTGTGGATCACACAAACATTTGTCTCAGTGCGGGAATCGAACCCACGGCCTCTCGCTTCGCAGCCGGCTACTCGCCCGCTGCGCCACGGAGGCTGTCGAATACGGGGCTATAATAACTACAATCCAATTTATATTTAAAGAAACAGAGCAATATCATCTAGACCGTAAATTCTCTCCCCCGTAAACTTTTTGTACAGGAAATATAATTTTAAACTAAATCAAAAGCGATGTATTTTGTCATCGACAGTACATTGGCGCAGGCTGCATACTCCTCCAGGCAGCGAATCGAGAGCTACTGTATGAAATAACGGCCTTTTTTATTCATAACAGCGACTTCAAATCGGTTGTCATATTTTCTTATGAGTAGCACTTCGCCGGTGGTTTCACTCGAGCTTAAATTGAGACTATCGACACGCTACATAACATGAAACATAAATTTCTTGCTAGTGTCCAAGGATATCTAATATCTAACGTAAATAATAATAATACTAGCCCTATATCATATACGTCCCACTGCTGGGCACGGGCCTCCTCTACTAAATGAGAGGGGTTAGGCCTTAGTGCAACACGCTGGCCTAATGCGGCATGGCAGACTTTACATACCTTCGAAATTCTTATGAAGAACTTCTCAGGTATGCAGGTTTTCTCACGATGTTTCCTTCACCGTTAAAGCAAGTGATAATCAACAATTAATACACACATCATTTTGAAAAGTCAGAGGTGTATGCACCTGGGGCTGGTTTTGAACCTGCGACTTACGTCTCGACAGTCCATAACATTGCTGAGCTATCACTGCACTAACAATAACAATATCTAACCTAACCATGAAAAATGTATGGTTGGGACCGCAAGTCCCTCATAGTTCCTAATACCCACTTTACAGGTTAACCTAGTGTGGGGTAGGACTATGTCGTGACTGTTGGGTGTATTTATTATTATTATATCTTAGCGTAATTTTTAATATAGCTTTTTACTGATTAATATTCTTAACGTTATAATGCAGTACGTAAATGATATTTTAATGGATTTTATTGAATTTATCCAATATTTATTTTAGTATAACAACTGCAATATTAAGTACACTATGGTACGACAAGGTGGACCCTGGAATTAAACTGGTATAACACCAGGCAGAAAGAAATATATTTTTAAACCAGTATATTTATTTCATAGACGAATTAATTTTGACTTGTTCCCTACTTTACAAGATGGTAGGTATTTTATTTGAGATCCATATCAAGGGGGCCGTAAAGAAAAGAAGGTATAGCCACCACCTTACACCATATAGAAGGTGGTAGTTCCCTCGTATATGAGAGGCCGTCTGGGTTGCTACCACCGCTTTGTCTATTTCTGCCGCCAAGCAGCAGTATGTAAGTACTGTTGTGTTCCGGTTTCAAGGACATTGAAGCCAGTGACATTTCTGGGCATTATGAGACTTAACATCTCATATCTTAGGGAGAGGAACGCAGTCCAATGCCATGCAGTGCTTTGTAATTCAAAATGCTGTGTGATGTTGCTTATGTTTACGAGCAGGCGTGGCAATTACCATCAGGCGAGTGGCAAAACTTCCCTAGTGAGTACCAAATTCTGCGACCAAATGCTATATTCAGTGATCTATATTATGGTAATATCATACAGGAGAACATTGTTTTTTACACCCAATCATGAATGAAATGATCCATTGTTCGAACCGGTACAGTGCAAACGGGACATTTTTGGTCGTAACACCTGATTTTTATCCACGACCCATGAAACAGGCTGTGGTTATATTAGGTATGTATTGTTTTGGGTATTTTTTTTTTCAAATTCTAGAGTACTAGAAATCGATGTGTTTAGAATATTTTGCCTCTATTTATTTATAGAGTTACGGGTTACGTATATCTTTACTTCATATTAGAGTCAAAGATTAATTTGTGTACCTGTTTGTATGAAATGAACGATATTTTATTATTGCTATACATAAAGTAGTACTAGTTTACAATATTTATATTATTAGCACCGGATCTTATAACAAGCAATTTCTTCGCATTACTTGTTACTATACAAAAATAAAACATTTTTATTAACACTCTCGGTTTATTAAAATATCCTTCTATATACGGTCCTTGGAAAAATTCATAGGAATGAGCGTATAATGGGACGTCGCTCGCAGCACAATCGGTTCCGATGGGGCGACTGATAGCGAACGCGCCCGCGGCACGCCATTAGCGCGGATTCGATGTCCGCTTACCGCGTATACCGTGTGACCAAGCCGCGTTAAGTATCCGGACATAATAAAATTAAGCCACACTTAGATGGAGAGAGTTTATCACATAACTAAGACAAGAATTTAGTATTATCTCTCTATTCTAAAAAAAAGTAACTGGCGCCGCCGCCGCCGCCGCCGCCGCTGCCAAAAGCTTGTCACGCTATCTCCTCCGAAACCGCTGGGGGTATGGAGTCGAGACCGATACCACTCGATGCAGAATAATGTGGGGAAGAAAGTAAGATATGTCTCTTATTCGTCGGACTTTAAGTTTTTTTTTATTTTATGTTTTGTGGAAAAACATGGACAACGCCCCTAGTTTTATAAAAAAATATTTAATCATTGTTACCACTGACTCAGGATAGTTTTTATTTTTCTTGAGTCGGTTTGGTATCAATCGGTGTTTTATTTTTTCATCCCTGATTTCACCTCCGAAGGGGTGGAACTATTTCTTCAAATGGAACCACAACCGCAACCCTATCGAATACAAAAAAAAAACGTTCAAATCGATCCATATATGGCGGAGTTGCGCATAGGTACCTAAATAAAAAATATATATGGTTGAAGTGAGACCCTTTATTGTTTTTGAGGCGGTTACAAAAACTCTTATTCCCGGGACCCGGACCCGCGTCATGCAATTTGAAAGAAAGAATCTTATGACACGTCCGACGTATATGAATGACTTATGACAGTTTTCCGTGATATTCTCGTCTGTGTCATACGGGAAATCTCTCCATGTGAATGGGATTTTATTTAATTCTGATTTAGACATATATTATTTTACTAGCATTTACCCGCGGCTAAATATCAGAAGATAAGAAGATCTTTTGCTGGGATAAAAGTTGTCTTTGTTCTAATGCATGTCTTGGTCTACCTGTATGCCAAATTTTACCCAAATCCATAATTCTTTTGTATTGTGGACGTACATGGGCGGTGGAGATCGCTTACCATCAGGTGACCCATTTCCTCGTTTGCCGGCCTATACTATAAAAAAAAAGTATCAGCCCGGAGTCTGGAATTTGTGCCCGGTATGGCGATAGGCTCGCCCCCTATCACATAAGGGACGGAAATACGCTCGGCGAAATTTGGGTGCACTGGTTACACCTCTGCTTACCTCTTCGGGGATTACAGGCGTGAGTGCGTATGATATTCCAATCCCAGGCAACTCATGAGCAATTTTTCCAATCGGAAACCTTTTTAATGCAAACAACGTGTACTGGCCTATACGATAATCTCATCCAGACAGCCATAAAGTAATCACGCGTCACTCAGTGGAAGTAGTCCGGTATGTATGATACAAGCATATCTTCAATTATCGTACCTTACTTAAATACACGGCATCTACGCTTACTCGACTCTCATAGAGTATGCGTACCGAAGGTGCATTTCAAATGTCTATGGCTCTTTGTCTTCTACCTTACCTTATACCCACTCGCAGTCGGTTTTTTTATGACATAGGCTGGCAAACGAGCAAGTGGGTAATGATGGTAAGTGATCTCCACCGCCCATGTACACCCACAATTCCAAAAGAGTATGTAATGGGCGCGTTGCCGACCTTCAAGGAATTGGTAAGGGGAGGGAGTTTGGTATTGCTAACGTACTGATATCTAGTAGTAAACGGTCAACGCCGGTCATGGACTTTAGCAATGCCAGGACACAGCCAAGCCGCTGCCCACCAAATCTGTGATCTGTGATCATCAAACAACATGACAACTGAAAAGAGTCCCATCTACAAATCAATATTCTATGCCACGTTTTTACCGGCACTCAAACGCACTCGATCGCAAGCGATAGCCGATCGGTACGCTAGTGATCACGTTTTGATCGCTAATCACCTGCCCACTGACGGCGTAAGAAGCCATTTCCTGTCTTACTGTCTAATTTACAGATCACTTTGAGACATGAGTGAAGCGGTGATGTAGCTTCGGCTGTTTGATTAGATACGCACATATATGGTATTGGAAACACCTCGGTGAAATGGTATTTTCATTTGAACTTTGTACATCTTAAAAATTGACTACTCGGTGGTGCAGATAACTATATATATATAATATTTTTAAGAAATATGTATATTTCTTCTTCCACCTGTACCTACTACCTACTACTACCACTCGCAATGGCGTCGGCACAACATGCTTTTAATACGTACATGTTATTGAAAGATTTGGCTTGTAGTTTTTACGACCGTTTACTTGCCTGATGTCATCCCCTCTGGGGAGAGACTGCCTCGGTGGCGCAGTTTTAATGCGTACGCGTTATTACTGACGCTGAGGTCTTGGGTTTGATCCTCGGTTCGGGTAAAAGTGATATTGGGGTTTTCTATTACGAAATTCTCAGCCCGGAGTCTGGAATTGTGCCCGGTATGGCGATAGGCTCTCCCCATATCACATTATTGGATACAAATAAGCTCGGCGAAATGTGGGTGTATCGGTTACACCTCTACCTCCCTTTAGGAGATTACAGGCGCTCAGCACAACAGTCGTACCGCGTACACTTTACAATTATGCCACCGAATCAGTCTTAATCCGGTAATCTTAGAACTACTACTTACAGAAGGTAAATGTCCAAACAACGTATACTTACAATCGTAAGCTGAAAATTCGCTAACTGTGATGTGTTTACTTGCAACGTCACGCACAGAAACGGAAAAGAAATATTTTTCTTGCTCGTTCTTCTCGAGCGAAACAGCATCTCGAACTAGCGGTAGAATTTTGACGGAATCTAAATAATGTGTAACATTTTATGGATTCAATAAATATTTTGTATTTTTTTTGAATAATTTGGTAATTTGTACATGAGCTATATGTTTCATACATTGATTTATAAGTGAGGTTCATGATCATAATATAGTGAGTAGTTATTAGTATGTTGATCGTAGTTTGGGGCCATAAATGGCTCCAATTTAAAGTCTTTCTTGCGTGTATTTAGTTTCTACATGTATAGTGATTTCTTAGGTTTACGCGAATATTGCACATTGAAATAAAACTAGTTTATACGGATTTTATCGCGGTTTAATTTTTCTTTTAGTCCCTATTATAGTCATTAAAATAAATGTATAATTTTAAAATGAAGGTAGCCAATGTAACATTAACTTTTCGAGACAACCACCTCAGTCTCTCCCGTGACCGCGAAGGCTGAAAATTTTCGAAACGTCGGGACTATAAGAAAAATTTTACCGTGATAAAATCTGTATAAACTAGTTTTATTTCAATTTCTTTAAGTAGTTATTCTAAGCTGGTTATATTGTAGTTATAGTTTGATGTGTTCGTTCGATGTCTATATCGGTCTAGTTTGTAAGGTCTATTGTTTTTTCATCAGCTTGAGTGACGAAACATATTCGGTGTACTATTGACGGAGAAATTGATGTACTTACATAAACACTTCAACTCCAACTTACATAAAAGATTCAAGTTGATTAAAAATACAATTGATTTTAAACACCTTTCTTGAAATCGATTAAAAAATTAACACCATTCGATTGCTAATCTCCATTACGCAACTTAGTAAATATCGTTAATGCAAATTCTAATAACAACTAGATGAAAGTAATAAAATCTTTTGCAAATACAACCTCCTAATGGAATGACGACATTAGCGATGTGCCTTATCTTCCCTTATCAGATTCCATCTAGTATCGATAACTTAGCATACATACACTGTTGGAATTTTGATAGCTTCACTGAGACGGTAGCCGGTTCGAATCCAACTCGATTATAGTAATTTTCTATACTTGAGTAGGGTTACCAGAATTTTTGTTTTTGTTTTTAGATTTGTTTAAATATTACATTGGAATTTTGTGGAAGCTACAATAGATGGAGGTGGAATCAGTGGACCACCAACATCTTCGTTGTGGGTTGTGACGTCGGCGGGCTGCTCCATAATAAAATTCTAAATTACTTCCAACTGTCCTTATCCCACTCGCAGTGGTGTCGGTACAACATGTTATCTAACACATGTAACAGAAAGGTTTGGCTTGTAGTGTTAACGACCAGCCGCCTGCCTGACGTCAAGCCCCTCTGGGGAGAAAACATCCAGAGCCAAAACATATATTAGTGGATCACACAAACATTGTCTCGGACCTTGGCATTAAGGCGTGATAACGCTAATCAGAGAGAAAGAATAACATGTATGGTAAAGCCACGCTGTAGACACTTTTGTCTACAGCATGTAAAGGGCCAGCTCGTCTGGGTCATTACCACTGTCTCACAGAAAACCGGCGTAAAGTAGCAGCTTGCTGCTGCGTTTTGTGCAGTGAGTGAGATATCTGGAGGCCCAAACCCCTTCCCCTTCCCAATTCCTTATTTATCCCTTTCCTTTAAGGTTGGCAACGCACCCATGATTCTTCTGGTATTGTGGGCGTACATGGGCGGGGGAGATCACTTACCATCAGGTGACCACTTGCTCGTTAGCCGGCCTATGCCATAAAAAAGTGTATTTTAGGTATTTTTCTGTATAATACCTAAAACCTGAATTTATCACTTCACTCACTCACTCACCTCCACTGTCCATAAATTCCTACAGTAGCAAAAGAATCATGGGTGCATCACCCACCTTTAATTTAATTTAAAGCATGAACACATAAAGATTTTTACATTTTTCATATTAATGGTCACTTTACACTCAATGGTTATTTGGCCCACATTACACCAGTATCAATTTCATCAGCTCGATTATAAATCAACTGAGCTAGTACCGGATGGGACTTTGTATTGTTTTTCAATGTTTTTATTATAGCTTGGCCACTGGTGTAATTATTGTTCTGTAAGTATAGGGAGTGTACAGTGTGTTTTTCAATAATAAACATGTTTTATATATCTACTGCATATTATGTTAAAAGTTACGTGAGACGGGTATTATTTCATTAATACCAAACTACAGTAATCACTTTAAGCCATAATTTATTGGTTACATTTTCAATTTTACTGCTTTACAGACCACAACCCCATATCAGGATTCTCTAGAGACCATTCTCTGATTATAACTCAAACAACTAGGACCGAATAGTTAACCATCATAGCTACCGCGTAATTAACACTTGGCCTATCGATTGACCACTGATCTTAATGAACTGGAAACTGACTGCGGGCAAAAGACCTCCAGTTATGGCGACAACCTCTTTTATACCATTTAACTACCCTTCCACAACTATATGGAACTATTATTATTTCAGTGAACCCAACGTTACTTTCTCAGACACCCTCAATACACCAATATTAAGAGAATACGCTAACAATTATACTGGAAATATTAGTCATGTTCAAATTCAAATTATTTATTGAATCCATGAAATGTTATACATCATTTATATTCAGTCATATTTCAACTCTACCGCCAGTTCGGAATGCTGTTATGCTAGAGAAGAACGGACAAGAAACTATAACGTCGCTTTTTCTTATAGCATAGGCTGGCCAACGAGCAAGTGGGTCACCTGATGGCAAGTGATCTCCACCGCCCATATACGCCCACAATACCAAAAGAATTATGGGCGCTTTGCCGACCTTAAAGGAAAGAGATAATTAAGGGAATGGGAAGGGGAGGGAATTTTGACCTCCGTATATCTCACTCCCCGTACGAAACGCTGCAGCGAGAATCCTTTTTATGTCGAAAGTCTTAAAAAAAACAAATATTTTTGTTATAAGTCTCAATTATGAGAAGTACAGGTCGCTTGGCTGGTGGTAAGCGCCATACCTCCCCATGAGCAGTAGCAACACCATTTCGAACTTTGAATTATGAAGAACTACTTGGCACTGAACCCTCGTCACCATAAGGTGTTAAGTCTCATAATGCTCAGTAATTTCGGCTTCAAGCCGGAAAACAACAATGTTTACACATCCATGTCGGTAATTTTGTACACACAATAGAAATATGGCTTTAAAGCGAAAGCTTTTATGTTCAGCGCCAGACGCTCCGAGTATTTTTAGTAAAAAAGTAATATCAAAAACTGGAAGCAATTTTAGATTTCTATCAAAAAGTCATGAAATATGTTAATCAAGATATCGCACAATACTGATCCGCAAGTTATTGTTATTGGAAATACCTGTTACAATAATAACTAGTTGATTAATAAGTTTAATGATTATTTTTATGACTGAGGCTGACGCTGAGGTATCGGGTTCGATCCCCGGGTCGGTCGGGTAGTGATATTGTTTTTTTTTTATTACTAAATGCTCAGTATCATCCCGTAGTCTGGAATCTGTGCCCGGTATGGTGATAGGCTCGCCCCCTATCACATCGTGGGACGGAGATACGCTCGGCTAAATGTGGGTGTGCTGGTTATACCTCTGCCTACCCCTTCGGGGATTACGGGCGTGAGTGCGTATGTAGGTATGTAAAGATTATTTTGTATGTAACGAATAAACTTAAAAACACCTAGACCAATTTTAAAAATTCTTTTGCCGTTAGAAAACCACATTATCACTGAGTAACATAGGCTACTATTTATCCCGGAAAAGGCCGTTAACGCTGGCGGAGCCGCGAGCAAAGGCTAGTTCTATATAAAATAGATATACCGTTAAAGCGAAACAAAAAACCTACCTTCGAACAATGAGTGAATGCTTTTGGGCTACTAAGATCATTATGCCTCGGTAATCCGTCCGCCAGGCCATCGACGCTTTAACACATAGAAAATAAAATATAGGCATTAAACCAGGAAGTATATAGTAAAGTACCAATTACTTATTAATTATTTTCATACCATGTGAGTGAAGGTGAAAATAACAGGTTTTAAATCTATTAAAAATATTATATACATTGTAATTTGGGATATGCAGATCAAACTAGCGGAAGTTACTCATTATAAAAATGTGTGTATGAATTAATGTGTTCATGATCGATTACTATAGAAATCTAATGTTATATATTGTAATTAAAAAATATATAGCATAAAATATGCTGCTATGTCTCCGAAGGGATAGGCAGAGGTGCAGCCAATACACCCACATTTCAACGAGCTTACCTTCATCCCGAGCACAATTTCCAATGCCGGGCAATTGATGTTACAAACGAAAACTCAAACACAAAATATGATGGCACGACCTGGGAACCCAGGACCTGCCAATAGACTTCACTAGACCAATAAGTTTTAAGAGTCTGCTCTTCCTACTAAAACATTACCCATCGCCTGATGTTGAGCATCCTGCATGTAAGACCATTGAATTTGGCTCTCATGGTTTCTTATGAAAGAAGGGATAAACGGGCGAGTGAGTCGCCTGATAAATAATCACCGCAACCAATGGACACACGTCATGCCTCTTTAATATGTCAAGCTAGCGCTTTTTGGGCTGTCCACACAGGCATTTGCGACCGACGACTCCTATGGTTTCTTCAAACATGTTTCCTATTTTTGATGTTAGAATTTAAATAAATAACACCCACAAGTCATATTCATCGTTAGTAATAGAGTACACACGCACAGGCATGAGCCTGTAAATCCCGCAAAAGTTGACAGAGATGCAACTAATACTCCCACATTTTGCAGAGCTTATTACTGTCCCATGAAGTGATAGGGGGCGAGCCTATCGCCATATGGGGCACAATCCCAGACTCCGGGCGAATACAGCATTTCATGATAGAAAAACTCAATATTACTTTTAACGGACTGGGAAAACAGTCAATCCAATGTTATCTGTTCGCAATACTGCAAAGTACACGTTAGATTCAATTACCGATATCAATAGCGTTTTATGTTTTACGCTACAGCGAGCTGGAATCGATCATTACAATAATAATTGTATCACGAACTTTTAATTTATTTACTAGCATCTGGGCCGAGCTGATTCATCTGTCTTTAGATGCAACGCGAATTTATTGCCGTTTGCACAGCGAAATGGTCGATATTTAATTAAACACAACTGAATGAAAATTATTCTATTGGTGAGAGATTTTTGTCAATTGTTCTTTTATCGATGTAATTTTGAAGAGAATTGGACTTACAAGTTATGGAAGAGTCTTTCTGCCTGACGTTATTACAGCTTAGTGCCAGTGTCCGCCTTCCTTCTTAAAGGCTTCTACTTCGCCATATCTTGGGCATCCTCGATAGTGAGACCTTTGGCTCTCATATCTCCCTTCAATACGTCAAGCCAACGCTTTTTGGGCTGTCCGTGGGATGGTACTTCTGGCACAATCTGGCTCAGGTATCTGCCATCGACGTACTCCAGCCGTTTCTTCAAAAGTGACCAACCCACTTTTAACGATATTCCTGAAGTTATGAACGAGTATATATTTTTTTATAGCAGAGGCCGAAAAAGAGCCAACTGAGTGAGTGATCAATAAAGTTCATAAACACACACAATACCCAAATAATTGTGGGTTCGTTGCTAACCCAATTCGGATTGGGGTTGAGGGATTTAAGCCTTCGGAAATCTGACTCACAGTACATAAGGCGGCGGAAGCTGCCACATTTTAAAGCAGAGGTTGGCAGACGAGTAAGTAAGTGATCTCCACCGCCCTTGAATACCCACAATACCAGAATAATCATAGATGCGTTGCTGGCCTTAAAGGAAAGGGATACATACATACGCACTCACGAAAGTAATCCCCGAAAGGCAAAGGCAAAGGTGTAACCAGTACACCTACATTTCGTCGAGCGTATCTCGGTCCCATGATGTGATAGGGTGCGAGCCTATCGCCATACCGGGCACAAATTCCAGACTCCGGGCTGATACTAAGCATTTCGTAATAGAAAAACCCAATTCCACTTTACCCGACCCGGGCATCGAACCAGAGATCTCAGCGTCGGCCTCAATCGTAACGCGTACGCAGTAAAACTGCGCCACCGAGGCAGTCAAAGGGAAAAGGGATAATTAAGGGAATTACAAAGGGGTGAGGTGATTGGGGCCTCTGAAAACAACTTCACGTAAATTTTTCTGTGTCACTCCAGTCGGATCGCCCTATTCATATTGCAGATAACACTATCTACAGCGTGTCTCTACTACTTACAATAATTAATGGAATTTAAAAAAAAACACGTGCCGTTTCGGTAAATGCCTGTGGTCCATATAGACTCAAAATATTTAATAATTCTGGACGTTTCCTAATACAAATATTGTTACTAATGTAAAATAAAAAGACAAATAAATAATTCAGAGTAATTGCCTAGTGTATTTTGACGATGCTATGTATGTTATGTATACATTAGTTGATATGATTTATATACATAAGTTTCTTTATTTTGTACTAAATTGTCATAAGCGCCATTTTAATTGCATACATGATTAATAAACTATATCATTTCAAAACTTCTTCAACTTAAAGTATAGAGTAGTACATAGTTGCTGTACTAGCAATCAAAAATTACATAGTCTGCTTCATTCTTAGAAATTTTCTTTAGACTACATTAATATAAAAATGATCTGCCTCCATGGCAGAGCCGGCTGTCTAACGAGGTCGCGGGTTCGATTTCCGAACCGAGAGAAATATTTGTGAATTACACAAAAGAAAAATTGAGTCTAGGTGTTGTAGAACCGTAAGTTCCTCGTAGTTCCTGATACCCATGATACAGATTAAACCAGTGTGGCCCAGGACTATGTGTATGACTGCTGGGTGTGTATTATAATACAACGCATGATAGAATTAAAATATGTTTTCAATATAGCATTACATTCCAGCAAAACAAAGTAGTTAGTAAGTAGCGAAGCGTGGCGAGCTGGGCGGACGTCTAGCCGCGGTACAAAGATTCCAAATTCTTTTGTACCATGCCGCCGATGCCGCCGAGCGAACGGTAGCGGCATACACTGAATACAATGCAACACTTATTTATAGTCAAAACTGTCGTCGCCATAGCGTCCTGGCCTGTTCATAATGGGACTATACACTTAATTTTCTTGGTATTTTTTTACGTACTTGTTTGTAGATAAGTATATTGAGTATAAAAAGCAGTGATAGCTCAGCGGGGAGTGGTATGGACTGTCGAGACGAAAGTCGCAGGTTCAAAACCAACCCCAAGTGCATACACCTCTGACTTTTCTAAGTTATGTGTGTATTCATTGTTAATTATCACTTGCTTTAACGGTGAAGGAAACATCGTGAGGAAACCTGCATGCATTACATTAATAGATAGGTAATAGGTATTTACATACATATATACACACGCACTCACGCCTGTAATCCCCGAAGGGGTAGGCAGAGGTGTAACTAGTACACCCACATTTCGCCGACCGTATCTCCGTCCCATGATGTGATAGGGGGCGAGCCTATCGCCATACCGGGCACAAATTCCAGACTCCGGGCTGATACTGAGCATTTCGTAATAGAAAAAACCAATATCACTTTTACCCGGCCCGGGAATCGAACCGGAGACCTCAGCGTCATCCACAGTCGTAACGCACACGCATTACAACTGCGCCACCGAGGCAGTCATAGGTATTTTATTTATAAACTATTCAATGGGTAGTGTACGGGAACGCATTTTATAAAACATAATAGATCCTAAACAAGTGTGCAAACTCCTTTCGAGGTTTGTATATCACTTCGTCCCTTTGCGGCTCAGGAGATCAGAGGCATAGCTGCGCCTCGGACCTTTTGTAAAAAAACTTTCGCTCTAACGGTCCCTCAGACCGCAAGGTCAGTGGGAACTAATGATATGTTATTGTTTTATTTTTGTCTTTGTGTGGCGTTTTATAACGTTTCCAGCTTTTTATATCGTTTCTTGTTTAATTGGAGGTCACGTTAAACATGAGTTTGAGGGGTTTGAATGGGATTCGCAAATTGATATCTTTGTTGTTATTCAGATCGTAGTTTTAGAAAGAAAATAAATATAGGTGCATATATACGCACTCACGCCTGTAATCCCCGAAAGGCAGAGGTGTAACCAGAACACCCACATTTCGCCGAGCGTATCGCCGTCCCATGATGTGATACAACTATTAAAAGCATTTCATTATTGAAAAACCCAATATCACTTTTAATTTACTAATTAATTTATCGAACGACCTGCTTGTTTCGTCACTCAAGCTAATAAAAAAATAACGAATAAGTATGCAGTTTTTTTGCCTATTTAACCATGAAGCGAGCAGATCATTGACCTGATAGTAAGTGCCACGCCTACCCATAAACAGTAGCAGTACCACTGAGATCATACTTAGGTACGAAATTACTGCATAGCACTTCACTGTGTTCATCATCCCGAGACATGGGATGTTAAGTATAATAATGCCAAGTAATTTGTCTGGTTTCACTATCCTTCATACCTTAATATTACAGTATTTACTCGCTGCTGCTTGGCGGCAGCAATAGACAAAGCGGTGGCTAATCATAATATAATAGTGTGCAAATAGGACTTCTAACAGTAATGTAGTGGACAATATTAAAAATACTAACGTTATACAGCACTGTCTCGATGGCGCAGTTGCAATGCGTACGCGGTAGGACTACCGTGATGAGGTCTCGGGTTCGATCCCCGGGTCGGGTAAAAGTGATTTTGGGTGTTTCTATTTCCAAATGCCCGGAGTCTGGAATTGTGCCCCGGTATGGCGATAGGCTCGCCCCCTATCACATCATGGGACCGAAATAATCACTCCGAAATGTGGATGTACTCTGCCTACCCCTTCGGGGATTACAGGCGTGAGTACGTATGTATGTACTAAAGTAGTAATGAAAAAAAAAAATGATGCAATACAAGTACAACGTAATAAAGAAAATGTAACGTTGATAAGGTCTGCAGTTTGCACCAAACAGGAACCAGTTTAGCATTTTGCTAGACTGGTGTTATATATATAATGGTAACTATTATAATATCTATCCATCTACCACTAATCAGCACTGCTTACAGACATGACACATCAACATCATCTACCGAAACCTAATACTTATAAGTTCCAACCCACGTCACAAGCAAATTAATCATCATCCAAATTAAAGCAATAATTCAATCGAAGTTGGATAACCGCTAACCCGTCAATAGGCATCAGTGCACGATTAATATGATGAAATTGACACGAACAATGTCGCCGAGATGGTCGATGGTATCTTACTGAATGTTAATTGGTGTAACGATGCGCGAGAAGTGACCATGTATAGTGCAGTTTTTACCGTAGTTATCGAATATAGCTTTGGAAGTTTAGAGATAGACACAGTGTGTTCTGTTATTCGCCTAGCAGAATATTTGTATGTAATGTTTCATTGGAACGTCTGCCTGATTTCAACTGTGCTGCAGAAACAAATTCTAAAGAATTATTTGTTACAAACTGTAAAAATAGTAATAATAAAATGAGTGTAAAAGAAAATGCCTCCATTTATAACTTTCTTGAACGAAGCGTAAATAAATTTGTTGGATAAGTTTTCCATTGTGCATAACGTTATTGCTGTATATTGCCGAATTTAACATATCAATTATAGATATACAAAAGCCTATCTACCCTTACAGAAAAAAAATAATTACGCAAATCGATTTTGACAACAGGGGGTTGACCCCTTCGCCCATCAGAGGCCAAAGTTCCGAATAGGCTACAAAAAATCCAATCACCCACTCATTGACCCGAGGCACGACCAACGGGATGGGTGGCATTCTACCGATTCATTTGCAATCAAATATCGAGATCGATTCCAACAAAAGATGTATAGACCGTCCATCGGTTCTAACCGCGTTGGAAAGTTAACTTTTGTGAGCATTATTGATTTTTAATCGGCCGTGGAGGTTGAATAATGTAATGTAATGAATACTTTGTGTCGACAATAGGAGATTGGGATAAATATTATATTTCTGTAAAAATTTCGTGTTAACCAATTTTTGTCGTGCTGATGGTGACAGCTGCACGTCTGCAAGTTGGAATTAAATTGGATATCAATTGTGTGATTCAATAAACTAATCTGATTCTATTAGTAGAATGAAGATTAATATCAAGATGTTTCAAAAGATCATTTAAAATTGTTACTTACAAGGTTATTGGCTAGAAAATCTAACTTCAACGTCATGGCAAACAATCTTTGACAAATCATATAGGTAGGGATTTAGAATTTCTCAAATAAAAAAGGACCTAAGACCCATTTAAGGTTATAAGTTTATAGTTCACGATGGAAACACGTTAAAACCGTGGCTACAACTATCACCGATAATTGAATAAAGAATAATCTTCCCAAACAATGTTCCTCCAAAAACTACCATCCCAAAAATGTGTGAACATTAAAATCTGTCCAACAATAGTTTATGTCTCTAAATAACAGGTTCATACAAATAATCGCCAATAAACCTTCTAGGAGGGCGACACGGCGGCGTCATCGTCTGCATCCCTGAGCATTACCCTAATGACCACACCATTATGCTGCACGGCCATATACTCTCGTTTATTAGGGATAATGACGCTAACGAGTTTTTTATTCGCCTTTATTAACAATAATTTTTGGGATGTGAAAAAATCCGTATAATGTCTAGGATTCCGTTTTTTTGTTGATTTAAAATTCATGAGCAGTCGGTTGGCTATTGTTTGGGTTCGTCAATTTGGGAACATTAAACATGTTTTAAAACGTGCAAAAGACGGTTGGTGTTGTAAAAATCCTTTACATAGCACAGTTTGATTATGACTTATTATGATAAGCTTATTAGCAGAGGACCAAGCTCAAAGCGGCTGAACTTATTTAACTTATCTTTAACGGTATCTTACTCATATCGAAAACGTCGTCAGGGATGACTTAAGAGATCAATATTTGTTCAACTCTAAAATAAAACACTAATTGAAAGCACTTGTTTATCAATTTAACAACCATAAAATATCGTGATAAATCAATCGTAAGCACAAATAGTCCTGGGTTTGAGACCTGACAATACATATACGTACTCGTAGTACCTATTTGTTTATTCAGTTCCTTTGCTATGTTTGTCTGACTCACTGTGTTTATTGAATTTGGCTTTTTTTACTACATTCAAGTTATTAACAAGTAAGGTCATAGCTTTATCGATAACATAATAACATGAAAAACAACAATGAATTTTAAAATTATTTATACTAATGGTTTGACTAAAGTAGATTGATCCCCTCGTAGACGATACTCGTTTCTCTCCAAATCACAACTTCATCAAACAAAGTGAAACTTATGATTAATTATAACTGACACTAATCAGATTACAACGGACAATTAATAATGTCCAATAATTAACTTGTGTCGCAGTGCTTTGTTAGTGAGTGATGGTGCCTCTGGCCAGTTTATCGGATCTGTGACGACACGTGCCAGTGAATCGCTGGAATGCGTATGCATGGTGATGGGGTGAAGTCGATAGTTGTAAATATTTTTGTTTACTTACTTTAGGCGATGTTTCGCGTTAAATATATTTATTAAATTGGTAGCTTTTTATTGGCATAAATGACGAGACGAGCAGGGTGCTCGCCTAATGGAAAGCGCAACGCATAAACAACTTTGAATTGCAAAGCACTGCATATCAGTACAGTGCAACATATGTAGTTCAGATGCGCTTATCACTCCGAGATAACTGGCTATCCAGTTGCATATAAATACCGTAACATCAAATGGTGACTACCACCGTGCACCTGGTGAAATTGCCACTCAAATAGAGTAGTACTTAGTAGTAAATATGTGGCTGTTAAGAACCTCTACTGATCAATAAACTGTTTTAAATAGAACATTGTATCATTAAGTATGTTTATTGTCCAAAGATTCGATTTTATGGCACCTGACACCTGATCACCTGAAGGTCCAAGCGAATCTCACCTGCGCCGGGTGTCACCTGCTTCTAATGACTGAGTAGTTCTAATGATAGAGATGATGTTAGTTGTAGTAGAATACCGGAAACTTACTAGTTTAAAGTAGGTACCTACTTACTTTAGATCTTATCTGACTTAAGTGTCAGATACATATCTACCTGCTTTTATCAATTAAGGGATTTGGAATGCGATTTGGGCCTCCGGATATCTCACTCACCATATGAAACGCAGTGGCAAGCTGCTACTTTACGCCGGTTTTCTGTGACAGACAGTGATAACGACCCGGACGAGCCGGCCCATTCATGCTGTTGACGAAGGTGTCTGCAGCGTGGCTCTACCACTCAAATACGGCGAAGGAAAGCATTGAGAGGTAAATTGTGCCCCTCCGAGTTTCCCTTCAAAACGAGAGTATTTGAAATCTCCCAACCTGCATTATGCCAGCGTGATAGACGAAAGCCTAACCCATATCATTAGGAGAGGAGGCCTACGCCCAGTAATGTATAATTATAATGCAGAGTTGATATACAAGGCATATTATTATTATAAATGTACCTTCTATCAGCCTCCGTGACGCAATAGGCGAGAAGACGAATGTGCATCAAGAGGCCGCTGGTTTGATTCCCGCACCGAGACAAAATATGTGTGATCCACAAATATTTGTTTCGAGTCTGGGTATTTTCTCCCCAATGGGGTTGACGTCAGGCAGGCGGCCGATCGGAAAACTACAAGCCAAATCTTTTTGTAACATGTGTTAACAAGCATGTTGCGCCGACCCCACTGCGAGTGGGATAAGGGCAGGTCGAATATATTTTACAAGGTGGTAGGTCACTTGTATGCAAGAGATCGTCTGGGTTGGTATCACCGCTTCTTCTATTTCTGACCTGTGTTTAGATTTGAAGGACATTGAAGCCACTGACATTACTGGGCCTATGAAATTTAACAACACGTCTCTGGGTGACGAACGCATTCCAGTGCCATACAGTGTTTTGTAATTCTAAGTTCTGTACGCGAGCAAGCTGCCCGTTTCATCATTCAGGCTAGCCTTTCTTTCTACCTGGCGTTATCCCGGTTAGTGCCAGACTCTGCCTTTCCACTAAGACGCCTCCACTTCCCACGATCTTGAGCATCCTCTGTAAGACCGTTGGCTCTCATATCTCCCTCTAATATGTCAAGTCAGCGTTTTTTAGGCTGCCCGCGGGATCGTACTCCTGGTACGTTCTGGCACAGGCACCTGCGACCGAACTATTAAAAATAAATATGTTATTAAAGTTTAATCGATGGACTTCCATACATCCCTGGTATTCCCCAAGGCGACAGTGCATTGCAGTGCGTGCTACGCGCACCTACTTGATTGCACCGCACCTAGGGCCACGTTTTACCTCTGATTAATATGTTAGCATTCGTGTACTGAGCATGTCCCGTCCTTACCAATAGCAGGGAACTTGGAGTGTAAATTAATTTTAGATTTTACCTTTTTTATAGCATAGGCCGGCAACCGAGCAAGTAGGCTCCAGCGATCTCCACCGCCCATGTACGCCCACAATACAAAAAAACATGGGCACGTTGCCGACCTTAAAGGCAAGGGATAGTTAAGGGATTGGGTAGGGAAGGGGGATTTGGGCCTCCGGATATCTCACGCACCGTACGAAACGCAGCAGCAAGCTGCTACTTTACGTCAGTTTTTTGTGAGACAGTGGTAACGACCCGGACGAGCCGGCTCATTCATGCTGTAGACAAAAGTGTCTACAGCGTGGCTCTACCACTCATAAAACCAACCATGAATTGGTCGTATCTATAAACGCGCTGATATATCTAACTCTATATTATAAAAATATATTTTTGTTTACTTGATATGCAACCACGCCTACTGCGCGGACAAAACTGGGGTAAAGTCTAGGCTTATAATAGAAATCAAATGGGAAGAAAAATGAGGTGTCATGGATTCGGTACTCTAGTAGGTAAAGCAAATAAAAAAATGTTAAAGGTTTATAGGTATGTAACAACTTCACTTAACCAGAGTTGATGTTAATGAACGGTAGAGATCACTTAACAACTTTACTTTTGAAGAGTTCAAATTAAAAACGCTACCTCTTTTCTTGTATAGTATTTGATCATTAGTAATAGCGCCATCTGTGTAATTTAGCGATAAACATTAACGAGTTTACATCGTTGCTACACTTAGTTAAGAAAATAGTTAAACTATGGCCTAACAGATGTCGCTAATTTAATAAAATTTGTTACGTTTTAATGTGATCATAATTTGTTAGATGTCACCATAGTCAATTTAAAAATAACATTTATAAAATGAAGATTTAGTATTATCACAATTATAACATCAAAGTAATGCATGACGCTGAACTGCACTCATCATCCCGAGACGTTGGTATGATTTTATGTCCTAAATATCTCAGTGATTTTAGGTACTAGCTTCAACTCTTGAAACCGGAATGAAAAAAAAAATGACGGCAAAAATAGACGAATCGGTGGTCGTAAGTATACACAGTTATACTCTTGCACACGAGATACCTACCTATTAACTGATATCAAATATGTAATGATCATAAAAACATACCTATTGAACATGTTTCTTTGAAAGAAATCTGAGTAATTCGTATTAAGTACCTAATCAATTAATATCTAAGAACCATTAGCAATAAAAGTAAAAGCTAGGAATTCAACATATAAAGTTAAAATTATTAATTTGTTGTTGGTTGTTTAACCACTTTCACTGGAAAAGATGACGTCACGTCATCCTAGTTTGAATCTAGTTTGTCAAGATTTTTTAAAATTTTGTTTGTTTTTCGATGTTTATGGATTGCACCAACCGTCAGTTAAAGTTATTGTAACAAGCAATAATTCACGTTATTTATAGGTTGTGTCATTTGTTTTCAGTAGGATTAAATCAATAAATTGATTTAATCTTGAATTTAAAATTTGATCATATCATATTTAATTTGGTAAGTAGCATGAGAGATAGTGAAACGGTGATTAATTATTTATCCAAAATTTTAATATTTCTTCATTAGAACAAAAAAAATATCTAGGTATGAAATATATGAGGTTTTACTACAATATTTTTTATTAATGCGTATGTTGAACCAAAACTAATGTATACCGATTTTATCGCGATATTTTCAGCCTTCGTCTGCGCCGTGAGCACGAAAAACTGAAAGCTTTCGAAACATCGCGTCGGGACTCAAATAAAATTAACCCGCGATAAATTAAGCATAAATTAATTTTATTTCTATGTGTAATATTCGCGTAAACATAAGAAATCACTATGTAATACGTATGTGTTAAGCAAAGTCTTTAATAATAATATGTATTCTAAACTATGTTTTAACGAAATTATACAAATATTCAATCAATTAATATAGAATTGAGCACGATATTTCGTACTGCCGTCCAACTCGGGGTTGCTCGTAGGATTTACATATATACTTCTGAGTGTTCTACTTTCTACTCTGAGCGGTAGAACCACGCTGTAGACAATTTTGTCTACAGCATGAATGGGTCGGCTCGTCCGGGTCGTTACCACTGACTCACAGAAAACCGGCGTAAAGTAGCAGCTCACTGCTGCGTTTCGTACGGTGAGTGAGATATCCGGAGGCCCAAATTCCCCTCCCAATCCCTTACTTATCCCTTTCCTTTAAGGTCGGCAACGCGCCCATGATTATTTTAGTATTGTGGGCGTACATGGGCGGTGGAGATCACTTACCATCAGGTGACCCACTTGCTTGTTTGCCAGCCTATACTATAAAAAAGTCAAGTTTCCTATTACTTTCACTTTTCTTGCATTTTAACTAGATTCCCATAGAAATTATTCTAGTATTACAATTTTTGAGAAAGTCAGCCCCACTCCCAGTCATTTCTTTGCTCTTTGAATGACTGTCTGTTTTTTTTTTCATTTCAACTATAGTGGCATTGTCGTATGAAATAGATAATAATTATGTATTAAGCAAAAATTTACGAAGTACTTTCAAGTTTCATATTATTCAAGACTAAAGGAATCCTAGTGAAGTCAAGGTTTTTCAATTGTATGTTATTATTAAGCAAATCTATTTAGGTACTAAACCTGTCACGAATATTATGTTTCGTTTGCTCTGGAAGCAATCAATATTATTAATATAATTGCTTTTATTATACCTAAATTAAAGTAAAATATAATATAGATTTAATTCTTAAAACGAGTTTTATTTTTATTAATAACAAGTGTTATCAATATTGCTCTATGCTACTGTTTAAGATTTTTACTCTCGCTTCAAACATTCTATGGCGACTGTTGTAGGTAACAGCGACAATACTACTCGAGATGTACCGAACAGAAAGTCTCCGTTATTTCGACCCACTTGCGAACTCAGCGACTACAAACATTACAGTAACCGCCACAGCGCTGCGTCGGGCGAACGTAAAATGTTTTTCGAAAGTTTCCTACTCAATCTGTCAGTGATCATCGTTCTTATTATCGCATTAATATTCGACTATGTGACCAAATTCTTCAGCTATTGGTATGTGAGGCACATCCCTTACAAATACTCCATCCCTTTCATGGGAAGCGACTACCACAGAATCCTCGCAATATCAACCGGCACCGACGATGTCAACAAACTATACGCAAGATATCCAAATGAAAAATTCGTCGGACGCGTCAAAAGCAGGATACCAGACTTGATAGTGAAAGATCCAGACGCCATAAAGAGGATACTGTCTACGGATTTCGCAAATTTCCACAGCCGAGGTCTGAGCTTGTTCAAATCTCAGGATGTTTGTATACGTAACAATTTGTTCTACGCGGATGGTGAAAAGTGGACTCTGTTGCGGCAAGGACTCGACTCATTATTGAATAATATGAACTTTGGATTTGACTTGCATGGATGTTTGCCGGGAACAAATGGAGATACGAATGTTCAACAACTATTGTGCGATATATTGGATTGTGTCTTCAACGAATTACTGCTCGGTGATAGATCAATAGTAACTAAAATAAGATCGGTTATCCAAAAACGCACTATTGCTGAGAAATTTAAAAGTTATTTAAAAAACATATTTCCATCTTTATACATTTTGTTCGGTGTTACAACGTTGCCAGAGCCTACAAAGAATTTATTGAAAGAATTAGAAAATAGTAAACTCATGAATTACATAAAAAACGTTGGGAACATTCATCAATTAGGGTTGAAAGACAAGAAGAACAAAGTTTCAGATACAGAGTTCGCATTTACAACCCTAAGCCTATTTGTAACTGAAGGATATATTCCATGTTTGACTTTATTAACAGCATTATTATATGAGTTATCTTTAAATGAAACGGTTCAAGAGAAAGCAAGGAGTTCAGTTTCAAAAGACAATAGAGAAGATTACTTAGACATGGCCATAAAAGAAGCGTTAAGATTACATCCACCGTATTCTGTAATAACAAGACAATGCATGAAAACCTATCAATATCCAGAAAGTAATTTAATAATTGACAAGAGGATTACAGTTAATATACCAGTTGAGGCTATACATAGGGATGAAGAACATTACAAAAGAGCTGATGAATTCAATCCAGATAGATTTTTGGATGACGAAAGCTCGTCGAAGCATTGTTACGCATATTTACCGTTTGGTGCAGGACCGAGAAAATGTATAGGTGTTTAGGCGTCAACCATTATTTCGTAATTTATCTTGTATTTATTGTAATAGCGAATAATTAAATTGTTAGTATTATTTGTCTATGATTACCCCGAGCCATCTAGTGGCAACATTTAGAAATCTTGTAACGTGTCGATGTTTCCTTGTCGGCCATTTTGGAAGAACACTTGCTTCCTCGTACTGTTACCAATAACACGCATTTTTTTACAAAAAGGGTATTTTCATTCATTCCAACATACACAAATTTAAAGTTAGCTCAAGCCCCAACATTGGTCCTTCGTTGCCGAATATTCATTTGGACCTTCGTCGGCGAATATTCATCGGAGCAGCGTCAGAAATCTGGAGATTCGTCACTGCATCGGCGTGGGAACTTCGCCCCGTATCAACACGGATCCACACACGCCTCAGAAGACGGTCAGATCCATCCTTTCTCTTCCCCTATTTCATCGCTTGTGCTAATATCGTGTTATTTCCTGGTTATAGGTTCAACCACCGTGAGTCGCTCTGGGTCATCACGTCTCGAGTGGTAACTGTAAGTACGTAACTTGCTTTATATCAGGCCATTGCGATGAGTGACGACGAAAATAAAATCGTGGGGAAGCATTTGTCAGTTCCCAAATCACCTTTAAGGGACCGTAGTCCAACGAGTGCGGGTGATTTGAGAAAAATGAGGGGTTCGTTAAAAAGTCGGTTAACTTCATTTGAAAAGTATATTAGTAAATCAGAAGATCTTTCATTAACTAATGTTCAAAAGGCAGAAATAAACTTACGAATACAATCTGCCAAGGTAATATTAGAAGATTATTATAATATTCAAAATAAATTAGACAAATTAACCGATGAGACTGAATTAAGTTTAAATTGTGAGTATAGAGAATCATTCGAAAATCAGTATTTTACAATAATGGCTTCTGCAACATGTTTAGTAAGTGATAACATTGGTGACGATTCTCAGTGTTCGAAAACGGGAAAATCTAAAAATAAACGTTCAAAATTGCCAGACGTTAAGTTACCCGACTTCGACGGTAGTTATGACAAGTGGCTAGAATATAAAAACTCATTTATAACAATGATACACACACGCGATGACCTAGATGAAACTGATAAATTTCAGTACCTCAAATCTTCGCTTAGTGGTTCAGCCCTTCGAGTTATAAGTTCATTAGAGTTTACACCTTCTAACTACTCACACGCATGGGAACTACTTGTACAGAGATTTCATAACAGTCGCTTATTAGTACATAACCACGTAAAATCTTTGT
Organism: Mimas tiliae; assembly: GCA_905332985.1. Taxonomy (NCBI): domain Eukaryota; kingdom Metazoa; phylum Arthropoda; class Insecta; order Lepidoptera; family Sphingidae; genus Mimas; species Mimas tiliae. Next base: position 4,049,220 of record HG995248.1, on the reverse strand, counting down.
TTACTGCACCATCGCTTACCAAAGAATGTTCTGAACAAATTAGAAATCTTATAGACACTGTATTAAGGAATTTGCGATCTCTAAAAACCTTGGAGGAGCCTACAGACATGTGGGATACCTTAATTATATATTTAATAAGGTCTAAGCTCGATCAAATTACCAAGCGCGAATGGGAAGACCATAAAAGGTCACTGAAACTTATTTCCAATACAGGTTCTAAGTGTAATAAAATTAAACTAGAAGACTTATTAGATTTTCTCAGAAGTAAGGCGGATACTCTCGAAACAATACATTACAATAATACAAAACCTCATCACACTAAATCCACTTCAGATCACAAAAAACATCAAACACATAGTTTCGTTTCTACACGCAACACTAAAACGAATAAGTTTGAGAAACCTAAACAAGTATGTGTGATTTGCAACAGCAATCATGCATTGTACGCTTGTATCAGTTTTCTTAATTTAACAGTCGAAGATAGGATTAAACTTGTAGAAGTTAAAAATCTTTGCCCAAACTGTTTACGTGCAGGTCATACAGTCGTTAACTGTTTATACGGACCTTGCAAGCAGTGCGGGGAAAAACATAACAGTTTAATTCATATTAAAGGCAATAGCGTAAACACATGTACAACTATAGATACCCGAGTGGCTAGCGCATCGCCGCCGCATGAGCGAAATAACAAACCGGTTCCTGCGAACGAGTCGGCGATGCGTTCTACGTCACAGTTATATACTAGTACATTTCATTCAAATAACGACACCGGAGTGTCTGCATTAAATCGAGTTATTTTGGCTACCGCTTTAGTGGATGTCGCGGATAATAACAACACGTATCATACAGTTCGCGCCCTGCTCGATAACGGGAGTCAACATTGTTTCATTTCTGAAAGTTTAACAAAACAGTTAAACGTTTCAGTTATACAGTCCGCTGTTCGAGTCTCGGGTGTGGGACATTCGGTCACACAGTCGAGTCAATCATGCGATATAAACATACGCTCTAAGTTAAACGATTATACCACGAATATTCGTTGTATTGTTTTGCCGGAAATTACGGGTAGTATTCCGACAAATAATATTAATTGCAATTCAATTAATATACCAAAAAACATACGTCTTGCAGATCCCTCTTTCCATATACCATCAAATATTGATATATTAATCGGAGCGGACAGGTTTTGGGATTTATTAGATGAAGGCCGTTTCAAATTACCGTGTGGGCCATATTTACAAAATTCCAAAATGGGTTGGTTACTGTCCGGTCCCATTGATGCGAAGAATTTACGAATTGATCAGGTTGTCTGTAATATTTCTCAAACATTAGACAATCAATTGAGGAAATTTTGGGAGCTGGAGGAAATACGTTTTGATAATGATACCTTCACTGCAGATGAGCGTCAGTGTGAGGATACATTTATACGTACCACTAAACGTGACGATAACGGTAGGTTTTCGGTTCGAATCCCGTTAAAGGAACCTCCTAGCACGCTTGGTGATTCTTACGAAATGGCTAAAAGTCGGTTCTTAGCCTTAGAACGTAAATTACATAAAATGCCTAATTTCAAAAATATGTATTGCGAATTCATGCGAGAATACATTGAATTGGGTCATATGAAACTTTTACATAGATATGATTCACCTAACTATTTCCTTCCACATCATGGAGTGTGGAGAAATAGTAGTACGACTACTAAATTACGCGTAGTGTTTGACGCCAGCGCCGTCACGACGTCAAACAAATCGTTGAATGACATACAGCTGGTCGGACCAGCATTGCAAAATGATATTTTTTCTATTCTGTTACGGTTTAGACAGTATAGGTACGTAGCATGTGCCGACGTAGAGAAAATGTTTAGGCAGATATTAATACATAATGATCACCGAAATTTACAACTTATATTGTGGAGAGAAAACTCATCCGATTCACTAGACATTTATCAACTTAATACAGTTACATATGGCACTGCATCCGCACCATATTTAAGCATGCGTTGTATCCGTCAATTAGCCGAAGATACAAGTGATGACGTCATAGCTACAGTGATAAGAGATGATTTCTATGTAGACGATTTAATCACAGGTCATGATAACTTCGAGTCATTGTTGAGTATTTGTGAAAAAACGTCCCAAGTATTAAAATCGGGTTGTTTCCCATTACGCAAGTGGACTTTCAATCATGACTCAACAACTCACATCCAAAAACGGTTATCAATAGACGAACATTGTCAAAGTAAAACCCTTGGTTTGGGTTGGTCAAATGTCAGTGACGAGTTTCATTTTACTACAGAGTTAGAAAATACCGTTACAGTCACTAAACGAATTATTCTCTCTATAATATCTCAGATATATGATCCGTTAGGCCTTTTATCCCCAACCATAATAATTGCAAAGATAATTCTGCAGCAATTATGGTTACAAAAAATCGATTGGGATGATCCTGTACCTAAGGATATTTTAATGAGGTGGAATCGTTTTATTATTACTATTTCAGAAGTTCTAAAACTATTACGAATTCCTCGTTACGTCATGAGTGAATGTTCACGGAGAATTGAACTTCATATTTTCGCAGACGCCTCACAGGACGCATACGGCGCCTGTGCTTATGTAAAAACGTATGGAGAATCAGCACAATTTACTGTTAAATTATTGTGTTCCAAAAGTAAAGTCGCCCCAGTAAAAACAATTACTATTCCGCGGCTCGAATTGTGTGCGGCACTTGTGGGTGCAAAATTATATAAAAAAATTGTAAAATCATTAAGATTGCAAATTAATGAAACATACTTTTGGACAGACTCGACCATAGTATTAGGTTGGATTAGGATGTCTCCCCGTATGTTAAAAACGTTTGTACAAAATCGTGTCATACAAATTAACGAATTAACAGGTGATGCTTTATGGTGTCACGTAAATGGCAAGGATAACCCGGCGGATTACGTTTCACGGGGTCTTTATTTAGACGAATTACATAAATGCGATACATGGTGGTACGGGCCAGAGTTTTTACGTAATATTGAGTTAAATTACATAACGGATATAAATTTAGATACTTCTTTATTGCCTGAAATAAAATCACAGTCTCATATTACAATAAATGATAATTCAAGTACTGAATTATTTTATTTCAATAGATTTTCTTCGTTCAATCGAATGAGACGCACTGGTGCTTATATATTGCGTTTTATATATAACTCGCGGACGAGGAGTAAACAACTTCGTAAAACCGGTTTGTTATCTATAGATGAACTGAACCAATCAGAGCTAGTTCTAACGCGTCTCGCTCAGGTGCAGTCATTTGGAAATAATTATATTACATTAGTACAACGTCGTTCGGGCAAATTGACAGGACTTAATCTTTTTGTAGACGATAACGATATTCTGAGAGTTGGTGGTAGATTAAATAATTCAAGTTTCGATTATGATAAGAAGCATCCAGTGTTATTATGCAGTAAACATAGATTTACAGTGTTGTTATTTAGTTCGGAACATAAACGTTTATTACACGCGGGACCTCAGCTTCTTCTGTCGAATATTCGTGAGTGTTGGTGGCCATTGGGCGGTAGAAACCTAGCCAGGAAAACTGTCCATCAATGTGTTATGTGTACCCGGCTGAAAGGTGTTACTTTAAAGCCTATTATGGGAAATTTACCGGCTAAACGACTTGAAGCGAGTTTTCCATTTAAATATACGGGTGTGGATTATGCTGGCCCTGTCATGATTTTAACCCGAAAGGGCAGAGGAGCTAAACTAGTGAAAGGTTACATTTGTTTATTTATTTGCTTTTGTACCCGTGCGATGCATTTAGAACTCGTCACTAGTTTATCAACCAATGATTATTTGCTTGCATTAAAGAGATTTATATCTCGACGTGGTAAGCCAGCAGAGATAATTTCTGACAATGGTAGGAATTTCGTAGGTGCCGAAAGGCAATTTTTAACATTTTTAACTGAGAACTCTAAATACATATTTGAATACGCTACAGATAAAGGGATAAAATTTAGCTTCGCTCCCCCTTACTCTCCTCATTTCAATGGTTTGTGTGAAGCGGGCGTTAAATCCTGCAAGTACCACTTGAGACGTGTCATAGGAAACGCTAGTCTAACCTACGAGGAGTTCAGCACGGTATTGGCACAAGTCGAAGCCGTCCTGAATTCCCGTCCTATATCCGTTTTATCCACAGATCCTGACGACATGCTCCCTCTCACACCAGCTCACTTCCTGATCGGCCGTCCTCTGACTGCGCCCATGCAAGCAGATGTATCTGACACTCCGAGTCACACACTGCCCCGTTACGACCGCATCGAGCAGCTGAGACAGCATTTTTGGCAGCGATGGGCAAAAGAATATGTCTCAGAGCTCCAGAGTAGATCGAAGTGGAAATCCAACATAAGCGAGATTGAAGTCGGTACGGTGGTACTCGTTAAAGAAGACAACGTTCCCCCATTAACATGGAGACTAGCTTGCGTTTCAGAAGTATATCCCGGTAAGGACGGCGTGTCAAGAGTGGCAGATCTTCGCACAGCATCAGGCGTTATACGGCGTTCCTTCTCGAAGATATGTCCACTGCCTGTATCATCTGAGTGATGTCTACGCGTCGCGCAACTCAAGCATACAAGACTTCACGTTGGAGCCTGCGGCATCCAAGGCCGGGGCCATGTTTAGGCGTCAACCATTATTTCGTAATTTATCTTGTATTTATTGTAATAGCGAATAATTAAATTGTTAGTATTATTTGTCTATGATTACCCCGAGCCATCTAGTGGCAACATTTAGAAATCTTGTAACGTGTCGATGTTTCCTTGTCGGCCATTTTGGAAGAACACTTGCTTCCTCGTACTGTTACCAATAACACGCATTTTTTTACAAAAAGGGTATTTTCATTCATTCCAACATACACAAATTTAAAGTTAGCTCAAGCCCCAACAATAGGTAAGCGAATTAATTTCTACTTTCTTAAAATTAGTATTTACTGATGTGGTTTAACAGAATTAGCTACTTACTTATTAAGTTTTAAAATGTATAGAATAAATAAAAATTAAATTTAAATTTTTAACCCCCCCGTTCTAACATCTACTTGAAATCCATGGATATTTTATGCATATTTTATATTGTAACAATAGAAACGATTCTAACGAATACACGTATCAACAGTATAATACCCATATAACGTACAACCTCCGTGGCACAGCGGATGACAGTAACCAGCTGTGAAATGAGAGGCCGCGGGGTCGAGTCCACAAAGATTTATTAGAAGCTCGACAAACATGCGTTCATTATTTGCACCTCTGCCCACTCCTTCAGGGATGCAGGCGTGAGCTTATATACTATACTCTGTAAGTGATAATGTCAATGTTATAAACGTTGTTCAACAACTAATTAGCTAAACACTGTTTAGTCTTTCTCTGATTTATAAAGTTGCTAGAAAGAGGCAAAACAGTGCTTAACTAATCAGTGCTTGAATAACGTTTATATATAAAGTCCATAGTGTGAGCATGAATGGAGCGTTTCGACAGGCAGCAAGCACTGTCTTAAAGAAATTAGAAAACCGACGTGATATAACTTATTGCTATTGCGTTTCGTACCGTTAGCAATTATCTAAACATCAGCATTATCATACTATTCACTCTGTTACTACATATTAAATGCAGAACTACTACATTTATCGTTTGTAAAAAAGCAGCGAAAGCTTAGCAGAAATTAGTATGAACTACCAAGACGCAAGTGGTAGGTTCGAAACTAGCTCTAGCATACACCACTGACTTTTCTAAATTACGTGTATATTCATTATTGCTTGCTTTAATGACAAAAGAAACTTCGTGAGTGAATCTGCCTGAGAAGTTCTAGTTCCTAATAGTAGGATGTGTATAATGCAAGGCTAGTATTACGAGTATGAGTGTGAGTGGTAGAGCCACGCTGTAGACACTTTTGTCTACAGCATGTATGGGCCGGCTCGTCCGGGTCATTACCACTGTCTCACAGAAAACCGGCGTAAAGTAGCAGCTTGCTGCTGCGTTGCTTTGCTGCTGAGGCCCAAACCCCCTCCCCTTCCCAATTCCTTAATTATCCATTTCCTTTAAGGTTGGCAACGCACCCATGACTCTTTTGGTATTGTGGGTGTACATGGGCGCTGGAGATCACTTACCATCAGGTGACCCACTTGCTCGTTTGCCGGCTTATGCCATTAAAAAATATATATAATTTAAACAGTCATTGTCTCTATACTAACACATCACTCACACATAGCAAGACGTGCAAGAATTAGTTGAATTATCTAGACGTGGTCATCTCTTTAGAATTTATGTAGTTATGCTTCAAGACAAATACAACAATACAAATGGAAAATTAGAAATCATACTTTCTGTGACATTTGAATAACACTCACACTATTTATAACTTAAATAGTATGAGTGTGTTTGTTAACCGTAAGATATTGTAAAAACACTTGTATGGGACTCAAGAGGAATTAACATCAATGATGTCTACCTGTCTCATCTCAGGTTTCTCAAACGATCTTGTATTATTTGCCGAAAACCTAGATGATCTCCAATCTATGCTATAAGACTTATCAAATGCTTCTCAATAGGCCTTAGGATAAACATGCCTATGACCAAAGTAATATCTCTAGGAACTCTAATCCAATTGCTGCTGGAAACAAGACCCTTGAGATAGTGAACCATTACGAGTACCTAGATAATGCTCTATTCCTTAGAACATCAGAGTATAGAGAACTCCACAAGAATTCAACTGGGACAGGTAAAAAAACTAGACGACATTCTCAGATTTCGCCGTATTCCAAAGTGCCTGAAAACCAGTGTGTCCTGCTAACCTATGGTTTCAAGGCATGGACGCTTACACATGGGACTGTGCATAAGATCAGAGATGTAAAGAAGGCCATGGAGTGCTCCATACTCGGCATCAAACTTCAAGATTGAGTTCGCAACGTGGAAATCCTACGAAGAACTTAGGTTCGACACAAAGGCGCCACGGTTGCGAACTTAAAATGGAGTCGCGCGGGATACATCATCATCGGGTCAGGCAAGATGACGGTAGGTGGAGTAGGGAAATAACAGAGTAGTGGCCAAGGCAGGGTAAGCTATGTATTGGTCGTTCAGCAGCCAGATGGCTCGACGATATTGTTAGCATCGCGGGTCAGACTTGGACTCGATTGGTTCAGGACCAAGGCGAATAGCATGTAAAAAGAGAATATGTAATATGTAAAATGAAAAGGGCTGTAAATTATGATGATTTAGTAACCGACGAAAAAAGAGGAGGTTCTCAATTACAAGTGTTTTTGTTTTTACTGAGCCTAGTGCAAAATTTGCTGTCACATTACTTAGTACACAAACAATGTTTATTTAAGAATCTATCTTAAGTCAAATCATTCAAATTTGTACATTTGTGTTGCAAAATCTGGCCGTGCAGTATATTTTATTTATGAAGATGCAAAAAGTACGTAAAAAATTTAACTGGCTGAAAGATGTCTTAATTCATACACTCGTCTATGGCTAGAGGCCTCTGCAAACGCTGGAGCCTGCAAAGTTACAGGAAACGAGCCCTGGAACTAGTCAATAAGATATATTCCGCCAAGTTGCTTGCATTGCTCATTTCAAACTAATTTGAAGGCACTCGAATATTCCAGCTAACTAACTTACGGGTTACAAACATAACCTCCTTTTAAGTCAGTTTGAAAATACTCGTGACCTATGTGTAAAATAAAATTCCTTAGACAAGATCACAGTTAACAGCAGTCTAATCAAAATAAAACGCATAAGTTTAATAATAGCAAAAATGCTGACCCACTAAACGCAACTATAAGTGGTGAAAGCTTAATGCGTGTGAGTGAAATGCGTTATTATTTTGATGTTTAGGCCGACTGCATGATAATCATTTTGCAAGATGTAAACGTGACTTGTTACACGTATATTTCTTTTTATATCTGACATATTAATAATAATAATACACCCAACAGTCACACACATAGCCCTGACCCCACACTAGGTAAACCTGTGTCGTGGGTATCAGGAACTACGACGGACTTGCGGTCCCACAACACCCAGACCCGAGACCAATATTTGTGGTTCACACAAACATTTGTCTCGGTGTGGGAATCGAACCCACTGCCTCTCGCTTCGCAGCCGACTACTCGCCCGCTGCGCCACGGAGCTGTCAGTTTGTTTGATTCCTATCTCCCCTATTTAGTTAACCCAAGCCCAGTACTAGGACAATTTATTATTACTAGTGATCCTGTATTGGTCAAAATTCGACCTCCATAATCATATACTTTTTGTTCTATAGCATCAATTGCGAGATTTCATATTTAGATTTTAGTTTTTGTGCGGGAATTCTGACAGTGCGGTGGCTCTCTTGTTTTAACATACTAACATACACACTCACGCCTGTAATCCCGAAGGGGTAGGCAGAGGTGTAACCAATACACTCTCATTTCGCCGAGTGTATCTCCGTCCCATGATGTGATAAGGAGCGAGCCTATTGCCATACTGGGCACAGCTCCAGACTCCGGGCTGATATTGAGCATTTCGTAATAGAAAAACCCATTATCACTTTTACCCGACCCGGGGATCGAACCCGAGACCTCAGCGTGAGCGTCACTCATAACGCGTACGCATCACACTGCGTCACGCTCTTTTTTTAATTATTTCCTAAACATACGCACTCACGCCTGTAATCCCCGAAGGGGTAGGCAGAGGTGTAACTAGTACACCCACATTTCGCCGAGCGTATCTCCGTCCCACGATGTGATAGGGGGCGAACCTATCGCCATACCGGGCACAAATTCCAGACTCCGGGCTGATACTGAGAATTTCGAAATAGAAAAACCCAATACCACTTTACCCGACCTGGGGATCGAACCCGAGACCTCAGAGTTAGCCTCAATTGTAACGCGTACGCATTACAACTGCGCCACCGAGGCAGTCCTTATAAAAATAAAAAGAAAATTATTTCCTAAAATAATTTAAAATTGTGTTTGTTGTATAAAAGTGGTGTTATTTTTGTGCAATAAACTTTAATGCTGATAAATAGTGTATGGAAACTACTGAACTAAGTGAATTTAGGTGATTTTTTACCAAGGGTATTAATCAAACTTGTGCGTTGAATCGGCTTTAAGAAAGTTGTCTAAGAAACATCGTACTGAGAGGAATTAACATCAAAACTCCAGTATGACCTTCAAATCGGTCACACCCCTATTTCATCTAACTAATTATTCTTCTCTGAAAGTCTATCATAGAGACAATTCTTGTACCTAATATTGTGAGAGGCTATTCGCGGCAGAGATCATTGAATCACGTGTTTATATAAAAAAGCGGCGATGGCTTAGCGGCCACAGGTACTGTCTGTAGAATGTCGAGACTGAAACCACGTGTTCGAAACCATCCTCAGCGTACACACCTCTCGACTCGAAGTTAGTCCACTAATAATTATCGTTCGCTTTAACGGTGAATGAACATATTGTGAGGGAACCTGCATACCTCAGAATTGTCCACAAGAGTTTCGGAGGTGTCAATCTATGAACATTAGGCCAGTGTGGTGAACTAACACTTTATCTCTTTCCTCTTATGGATAGAATAGGCTCGTGCCCAGGAGTGAGACATATATATTACACGGCTGCTATTATTATTATTTGAAATGACCTAACGCGTCATGAATGTTCATAACACATACAATTCCAGGGGAATCGCTAATACGTTGCCGATATGAAGAAAATAATAGGGATTTGGGCGGGATTTATTACATCCCCAATATTTTCACTAACCAGTAGTCTTACAAAACGCATTAGCAAATTTGTCACTTCACGTCTGTCTCACTGTGTGGCAGAGACCACCACCCGACCACCGCCCATCTGGTGGTGGGTGGTCACCTCATACTACTCTACTGGTCCAGCTGTTTCATTAATGTTGTAGACAAAACTAGCTGTAGCACAGCTTTAACACTAACATGATCAAATATGATGATCCTACATCCTAACACTATTATAAATGTGAAAGTTTGGATGTTTGTAAATTTGAATGCTAATTTGTTAGCCAATCACGCCTTAACGGCTCAACGTTCTTGGATGAAATTTGATGCACACAGGTAGACCATGACCTACACTAGGACATCGGCTACTTTTTATTGCGAATAAAGCTGTTTACACAGGGGTAGCCGCAAGCAAAAGCTAGTAGTTTAGAATTTAATATGGTTATTATAATAAAATAATAACGACTTAAAAATTGTAAATATATAAAAAATAACAAGTCTCTGCTATTGAACTACAGTAGTTATAGGTAGAAAGCATCGACTCAAAAATCTTTTTAGTTTTTTTAAGTTAGTTTTATTTTTCTAATAAGTTTTTATTTTAAATGAATAAATTACGAAGTTTTAGTCTTCCATCCCGATCCCACCTCCTAAGGGGAAGAACTTCTTATTGATATTTAAATAAGACCAACTTTGAGCAATGATTCGAATTATGGAATCAAAAATAAATATGAAAAATAATTATTGATATAATTTACTTCTTCTCTTTTTCAGGTGAGCAGCTAGCACTCCAGATTGTAAGAAATGTGACTAAAACAATACTAAATAAGTACACACTAGAACCGTGTGCGAAAACACCCTTGAAGTTGCCAGTCACAGACCATGACTTCGGACGATGCATCGATAAGGATATTTGGGTCAGATTTCTTCCTAGAAATACTGATATTACGAACTAACTTTATCTCGTGTGTGAGAATGCTAATTAATTTTAAGGTATTTAATGAGTGTCTGATTAATTTTCTAAGAAAACTAATGGGTATTGTTTTATTTCATAGGTAGCGGAATAGTTGTATAATTTATTTTTTAAGAAGAGTATATTTATTATAAATAAAATAAAGACTTTATTTATGTTTTTTTTACATTCGCTGTTTATGAAGTTATAAAGTAATTTATAAAATTTATCCCGCTAGCGAATGCGCGACGCTGGTAAAAATATTTAAAATGTTCGTAAAAATTGAAATACCTCAATGACAATGGTAGAGGGGCTGGGAAAAATGAGATACGCCATCAAAGTGGGGTGCACTCAATGGAAATTATTTTCCATAGCATGTCCATCGAACACGCTTCATAATGGACTTTGTCATGCTCTGACGGAATAGGATGCACATCACTTGAAAAAAAAAATTCAATTAATTATTAATGTCAAAGATTATTTTAATATAACCTACTTGTTTATGCATAAAAAAATACTTGCCTATTTCGTACATCAACAAACTTAACCTAATTGGTTTATTTTGGGTTTAGGAAAAATATAAATAAAGTTTCTACTTACGACTAGTCCCACATGCAAGCGCCATCTCGCAGAATATGTATGAAACAGTTCTATGCGCTAACTTAGATTATTAAAATACATATTGTATTTTTTCTCATGCTAGCATCACCTCGGCTTAATGCCATTGGGCGGTTGTGATGGGCTTTACGCCGTTTAACCTCCACAATTCGCAACGGAAACCAAGTTTTACTATTACCTCGTCCGTTAATTAGCAAAGTATACCACTAGCAGATGAGGTTGGCTTTGGGCCTAAGATGTTGGTGACATGTATATCACATATATTACAATATGAGTGACTCCAATATCATAGTGTTGACAGACATTCCTCTTTATCGGCTATTTCGAGGGTAGCCGAGAATGTAATGCCGGGTAGATTGAAATAATAGCCGTGCAAGTAGTAAACAAGTTGTACGCCTGGTGGGGAGACAGTTGCTTTATAAGAGAGCGCTCCGTCATTGGGAGCTCAGTACTGTGAGTACTGTGAGTACTGTGAGTACTGTGAGTACTGTGAGTACTGTGAGTACTGTGAGTACTGTGAGTACTGTGAGTACTGTGAGTACTGTGAGTACTGTGAGTACTGTGAGTACTGTGAGTACTGTGAGTACTGTGAGTACTGTGAGTACTGTGAGTACTGTGAGTACTGTGAGTACTGTGAGTACTGTGAGTACTGTGAGTACTGTGAGTACTGTGAGTACTGTGAGTACTGTGAGTACTGTGAGTACTGTGAGTACTGTGAGTACTGTGAGTACTGTGAGTACTGTGAGTACTGTGAGTACTGTGAGTACTGTGAGTACTGTGAGTACTGTGAGTACTGTGAGTACTGTGAGTACTGTGAGTACTGTGAGTACTGTGAGTACTGTGAGTACTGTGAGTACTGTGAGTACTGTGAGTACTGTGAGTACTGTGAGTACTGTGAGTACTGTGAGTACTGTGAGTACTGTGAGTACTGTGAGTACTGTGAGTACTGTGAGTACTGTGAGTACTGTGAGTACTGTGAGTACTGTGAGTACTGTGAGTACTGTGAGTACTGTGAGTACTGTGAGTACTGTGAGTACTGTGAGTACTGTGAGTACTGTGAGTACTGTGAGTACTGTGAGTACTGTGAGTACTGTGAGTACTGTGAGTACTGTGAGTACTGTGAGTACTGTGAGTAATGTGAGTAATGTGAGTAATGTGAGTACTGTGAGTACTGTGAGTACTGTGAGTACTGTGAGTACTGTGAGTACTGTGAGTACTGTGAGTACTGTGAGTACTGTGAGTACTGTGAGTACTGTGAGTGATGCGGTACTGTGAGTACTGACATTACTATGAAGTTACGCTGGCTCAGTTGAACTTATTGTTGCCTAGGAGCATTCAGTTCATTAAGAGTGCTCATGGGTAATAGTTCTAACAATAGTACATATTGTACACGAAATGAAAATAGTTTCTCAACATATTATGACACAAAACATTCACAATCCAATTGGGAACCAGAAAAAGTTTGCTGCAATTGATGTCTATTTGTACACAATCAATAAGAAAGTTTTAGACAATATGCATAATAAAGGCTTTCTCAAACTCTTTTACAACAATAAAATATTCGTCAAGTAGACCATTGACCTACAATGACCCTTCAAAGTAGAGACTCGGATGACTAAGGCTAAATAAATATTTAAGCGTTTAAAGAGATTTGCTGTTCATCTTGCGAAGGTATGTGATGTTTTCGCTAATATAACTTTACCTCAATACTTTTGTATGGAAAGTTAGTGATAGTTTAAGAATGCAGGTATCTTTTATTAAAACATTAGAGTTTAGATAAAATTTAACAGTCCTAGTTTTCTGATTCAACATTAATCAAATACACCCAACAACCTGTATCGTGGGTATCGGGAACTACGAGGGACTTGCGGTCCCACAACACCCAGACCCGGACAAATATTTGTGGATTAGACAAGCATTTGTCTCAGTGATGGAAATCGAACCCACGGCCTCACGCTTCGCAGCCGGCTACTCGCCCACTGCGCCACGGACGCTGTCAAACATTAAAACAGTGAATTTTCCAAGGTGAATCGATATTACGCCCCAAAAAATATGCGATAAATTTTATCGATTTTAGTAGAGCCAATTTCAGGGACGTCATAAAGGGTAAAACAATAAAATAATATGATATACGATCGATTTTATATAGGAGGAACTTTCTTACGCAGATATTGGTAGGAACATAAAATGGTGACTAGGAAAGACTTATCTATAATATAATAAATGGATGGTGCCCATAGCCCAGGCAGCTCTGATTTACATACTGTATAGGGCATGATTCACTTCTTCCGACATTGTATTTCGGATCAGTGACTGATGGCGTCCTTTATCAATAGGATTATTGATTTTTTAGCAAGCTCAACGCAACAAAGTGACACCTACAACACAGATTTGTACGTGAATAATGTTGAACTCGGCTTTAGTATTAAAAAATCGATATACGATTAATGATGGTTCCTTGTATTAATTTTTACACACAAACGCACTCACGCCTGTAATCCCCGAAGGGGTAGGCAGAGGTGTAACCAGTACACCTACATATCGTCAAGCGTATCTCCGTCCCATGATGTGATAGGGGGCGAGCCTATCATCATACCGGGCACTTATTCCAGACTCCGGGCTGATACTAAGCTTTTCGTAATAGAAAAACCCAATATCACTTACCCGACCCGGGGATCGAACCCAAGACCTCAGCGCCAGCCTCAGTCGTAACGCGTACGCATTACAACTGCGCCACCGAGGCAGTCTGTATTAATTTTTATACGAAGTATTTAAGTAAGAGCGATGGTGTATGAAGATTAAGTTATGGAAGTAATTCCTGTAGAAAACTGGTAAGCATTACTAAACGCGGACACGTTTTTCATGCCCGAAATATAGAATGTTGTAAAAGGAGTTTTACATGTGGTCGAATCAGGCTAGGCTACACCTATGAAGTACGTGTAACTGAGATACCGTTATTTCCCAAAAGCCAGCATTGTAGTATCTGTACCACTAATAATACCACTCTCCGGAGTGGTATTACCGGAGGGCCAATTTCATTTATTAAAGTTATTGTTAAAAATGTACCAGGCGTACATAGAAAAAAAAATTGACTTAGGATAGTGAATTTTTTTGACCTCCGGCAATTCTACTGACCATACAAAATGTGAAAGCAAAGCTGTCACTTGATGTCGGATTTATGTGAGTCATTGGTTGGTACCAATGACTGAGTGTAAAGGTCAGCTATGTAGAGGTACCACATATAGAGGTGGTACCTCTATATAGCCGACCCTTACATATTGTAGAATAAACTGACTGTCAAACAACTGAAGAATAGTGTGGAGCATCACCGTATAGGTATATAAACTGTTTGTGAGGATGTTTATGAACTATGACCTCTGACTTCGTAGTACATACTGGGTTCATCAAGTATGTTCAAGCTTTCTCTCAATAATGCAAGATCATAACATAACGCTAATAAATGTTTCAACATTGCGAATTGCGTTGAAAGTGACGAGCCTAATCAAATATTTTTATGATCGACGCGTTTTTACGAGCGGCCTGTTTGCCAAGATGTTGTTTGGGACAAGTTAGAAGAAACGAAATATAATACGGAAAATTTGAATATCGAATTTGTCGAAGTGGCGCGGTTTGAAAATAACTAGAGTGTATACATTTACTTTGTTAATAATGACAATAAAAATTTAGTTAAAAAAATATTGGATTCTTTCGAAGTTATTATGTATGTATTTAATTATGTTCCTACCAAGGTTTAACCGCAGTGATTAAACAAAATAAGGCAGTTAGAAGCTTGCTTTAAGACGGGTTTACGTGTAGCAGTCACTAACGGGCGGGTGGAAGTTAATAATGGAAGAATATTTGTATGTCTTTTTGATAAAAAAGACTCCAGAAAAAGAGGCAGAAATGTGTATTTTCAATAATAATCAGATGCTGCTATGAGTACAGGCTACTTGTTGTCATATACCGGCTATAATTCTTACTATGGTGACGTACTTCGTTTTTTAAATGTATTAAAGTTACTTGTAATAAACCTGATGGCAATTTAAAGCGGAATGAAAATCCCGCTACAGCTTATGTACTGTTACACACAACAGAATAGAGGGCGTTATTCCCAGCAATTGCTCATTTGCGTACATAATTTGGATAAGGAAAATAAACATAAATAATTGAACAGAGGCGAGGCTGGATTTTAAGGATCATTTTATTATTTTTACAAAATGATTATGTAAATTTCACAATGTCTCTCTTGTTACGCATTTGATGTATTCGTGGGTACTTTAGAGAGACATTTATTTTGGGTAGTACGTTTGACTATTGCCTATGAAAAAACGCCTTTTTGAGTGGTAGAGCCACGCTGTAGACGCTTTTGTCTACAGCATTAACGGGCCGGCTTGCCCGGTTCGTTACCACCGTCTCACCGGTTAGTGAGATATCCGGAGGCTTAAATCCCCCTCTCCTTACCAATCCCTTAATTATCCTTTTCCTTTCAGGTCGGCAATGCGCCCATAATTCTTTTGGTATTGTTGGCGTACATGAGCGGTGGAGATCACTTACCATCAGGTGACCCACTTCCTCGTTTGCCGGCCTATGACATTAAAAAACAACTTTTTTATTTCAATTAGAAACTGACCAATGGCTTTGGAGTATCGATATAGCTTAGGAGTGTAAGTGGGTCACTAATATCTTAGGTCCAAGACTAACCTCACCTGCACGTGGTACGCTGCTGGTTAACGGACGAGGCAATGGCGAAACTAGGTTTCTATATACCCAGTTGTTGGGGTACAGAAAGTGGCTCGTCCTACATAATACTTAAATACCGTAAAATAGAGAAAGGAAAGGAAAAATTTAAACTTGGGTACAGCGTCGTCGACATGGCGAATGCTCAGACATTACCAAATGCCGATGTGTCATGAACTTCCGGGGCGTTTTGGTTTGTGAGGATAGCGTGGTATAAGAGATAGGGTTCTTTTATTTCCACAACTTGCTGAATATCCAGTATTAGGGCGTGTCTTCCTTGGATGCCCCGAAAGGACTAGTTGCCCCGATCTCGCCGGACGAGGTCATTAATCGCCTTCGTCGCATGAAGAATCGGAAAGCGGTGGGACCTTCTAAAATCCTTATCGAGGCGTGGAAAGTGATGGGTTTCTATGGTGTAAAGCTTCTTACCAACTTATACAGGATAGCTACTAGGAATACGAAAATATTACCCCTCATCTAGACACGATTCACACAAATCGTTAGAAATAAATATAATTACTCCAGCACTTGTGTTCCAAATTCAAAAAAGATGCTTTACCATTCAGTTACCTTTGAATTTAACACAATTTTTTCAGTAAATCCCTTGGATTTTTACACAAACAATGAATGCGAAAACGAAAGGTGCAAACACGTATAGGAAAACAGAAAAAAGGTTTAAACAAAGCTCAGAAAGCGCAGATAAACCAGTATTGTGTACATTGCAGTATATCCTACCTTTTTCGTCGTGATCACGTATTTTGTAAATACATTCTGTTTTATTGGCTTTACGAGTTAACTCGAATCAAATTTACAATATTGCATTTTAATTTGTTTGATGAAATGCTTTTGATCAACGAATTCTGTTGTTATTTTTGTGCGATATTTTTGTTTAATACGTTTTGCAGAAATTTATTTCTATAGGATGCAGTTAACGTCAAATCCGATCGCTTGCTCGCTCTAAAGTATAGTCTCATTCCTACTAGAGCTGAGATGTTTTTGTATAGCAAGGCCGGCAATCAAGCAAATGGGTCACCTCGTACTAGATATCGCCACCACAGCCTTCACAATACCAGAAGAATCATGGGTGCGTTGCCGACCTTAAAGGAAAGGGGTAAATAAGAGGAGGGGAGGGGGCTTTAGGCCTCTCGATTCTCACTCACCGTACAAACCGCTACTTTACGTCAGTTTTCTATGGACAATGATAACCACCCGGTTGAGCCGACCCGGCCCATTCATCACTCTCTGTAATCAAAAAATCCTAAACTGGCCTCATTGGTATTAAGGAGGCTAATAAGAACTATGACATTCGACTGAGCCACTAAATTGAACGTATTGTCCAAGTACCATTCACTTTTTGTAAGATTGACGCCAAGCATTCGGTAGCGAGCATGGCAAAACTAATTCAATACAGTTATTTCCAAAAAAAGCAAAGAATCTTGCGGTCAAGGTAACTCAGACAGTATGATGGAATCTTTTTATAGGCGGTGCTCTATATAATTACAAAAAGTAAATGTCCAAACAACCCATATTCACTATTGTAAGCTGAAAATTCGCTTTATCTATTTCTGCCGCCAATCTGTTGATTTATGTGTAAGCACTGTTGTGTTCCAGTTTGAAGGACATTGAAGCCAGTGAAATTATTTTGCATTATGAGACTTAACAACTTATGACTCAGGGTGACGAGCGCAGTTCCATGCAGTGTTTTGTAATTCAAAGTTCTGTGTGGTGTTGTTTCTGTTTATGGGATTGGAATTGGGTGGAATTACCATCAAGCGAGCGACCGGCTCGTCTCGTCATTTAAGCTAATAAAACAAAACCTTGGAGCGAAGGTCATTAAAATAAATACACAACTGAGAGTACTTGATTGTATTATCATTAGCATATAGAGTTTGTACAAAACATCAGCTTAGTCGGTTGAGTGGAACTGGTTTAAAAATTGAAGTTGAAGGATTTGACCAACACGTTATACTCATTAAATAAAATTGTTATAAAAACAATAAGTATAATTAAATTAAACAACTGTAATTATAAAATAAATCCGCGTAATTTACCTACGAAATGTATAATACACTTGAGTTAATATTTATAATTCTTTTGCAAACCCCATTATGGCTTTATAATTGACGAGGTTTTGTTTGTCAAACAATGAAATTGTATTGCCACATTATTACATTTTTAGTTACGGTAGTAAAATAAACAGTAATACCATTAGGAGTTCTGTCGCTGAAAATCACTCGCCGCATATTTCTAACAAAAGATTGCACTGTTGCAATCATCCAATAAAACAGTTACAAATTCTGCTCATGCCTTTTTATTTGCTTTATTAAATCTATACAAACAGTGATAGCTCAGCCGGGAGTGGTATGGACTGTCGAGACGAAAGTCGCAGGTTCGAGACCAGCCCCAAGTGCATACACCTCTGACTTTTCTAAGTTATGTGTGTATTAATTGTTAATTATCACTTGCTTTAACGGCTTAGGAAACATTGTGAGGAAACCTGCATACCTGATTTCGAAGGTATGTAAAGTCTGCCATCTCGCAATAGGCCAGCTGGACTAAGGCCTTACCCCTCTCATTCAGTAGACAAGGCCCGTGCCCAGCAGTGAGACGTATATAATACAGTGCTAGTATTATTATTAAATCTATATTACTAGAAGGTTTGTACTGTACCTGTTTGCAACTTCCACGTAGAATTCCCTATTGGACAAGAAGTTTCAAAGAACGACGATTTTAAATTTTCCTTTTTTTATTACCTTGAAGGACGAGACGAACAAGTCGCTCGCCTGATGATAAGCGCCACGCCTGCTCTTAAACAGAAGCAACGCCACACAGAACTTTGAATTACAAAGCACTGCATGATAATGAACAGTTGCGCGCGGCACGCCACAGTGAGCGCACGTGTACATTGGGAATCTGTATTTACGATTTTTTTTCGATCTACCGTCACTAG
Source organism: Mimas tiliae (assembly GCA_905332985.1). NCBI lineage: Eukaryota > Metazoa > Arthropoda > Insecta > Lepidoptera > Sphingidae > Mimas > Mimas tiliae. The sequence continues at coordinate 4,030,211 of HG995248.1, read as the reverse complement.
TACATCGGATTTGGACGAGGTCGTTATTCGACCTCGATCCACCAGTAGGAGCGAAATGATAGATGAAGAGATAATGAGGAGCATAATTTAAGTGAGTGTGAAGAGTTAGAAAGTATGCAGCAGGATAATATATTAGAGAATACGTATAGTTCAAACCGAAGGCCGGAGAAGAGAACAAGAAATGACAGTGATGAACAGGATGCAATTGAAAATAACGGGAATGATGGGTTTGTATTGGTGCAGCGTAAAAATAAAAGAATTGCGAGGCAAAAAGTCGTCCAAGATCTCTCAGCTATCGAAGTGTGCGTTACTTCTGATAAACTGCTACCAAAACAAATTGGGTTTGCTAAGTTATTAAAGGAACAAAATATACCTAATATAACTCAAATTAAATATAAGAGTTCATATAAATTGACAATTAAATTTAACAATAGGGATGACGCCGAGAAGCTGTTGAACGACACAAAGTTTGAAGAATTGGGTTATCGATGCCGCTTAACAAATGATGTGAGCTTGGTATACGGCGTCGTAAAGTACATTGAATTAGAAGTTAAAGAAGAAGAGTTGAAAAAATCATTCAAAAGCGATTTTGAAATAATATCTATCAAAAGATTAAAGCGATTGGATGATACCGGTGAATGGGTTGATAGCGAAACAGTGAGATTTGGTTTTAAAGGTGCTGTTCTACCCAGTTACGTTTACGGTTATGACTGTCGTTTTAAAGTTGACCCATACACTTTTCCAGTAACTCAGTGCTCTGTTTGCTGGAGATTTGGACACCTTAGTCGTGTATGTCCTTTTAAAAAGCCATTATGTCCGAAGTGTGCCGGAGATCACCAAACCTGTGACACCACTACATACAAATGTGTAAATTGTAAAGGGGATCATATGGCTTTCTACAAGAACTGTCCCGGTTTTTTAAAAGAAAAAGATATAAGACGCATAATGTGCCAGGAAACATGCACTTATAAAATTGCCTTGGGCAAATATTTTGAAGAAAATAAAGGTAAAGAAAACAATAAGGGAGCGGGGAAGGAGTTATATCAGTTACGAGTAGTAAGGCACGATGCACCTGCACCAAAAGCCATAGAAGTTGAGGTACATGCTGAAAATACAAAAGAATTAGAGAGCGAATCAGAAAACCACGAAGATAGTGAAGATATCATGAGAAGTAGTGAGGAGGAAGTTCATAATCAGGATATAGTATATGAAGAAAAGGATAACAGAAAAAGAAGGAAGATTAAAAAGAAAAAAGTACTTATTAACAATAAATTACTGGCTACTGAGAAAATTAAATTACTTAATAATAGAGAAATAGATCCGTTAATTAATAAGAAAACTGAAAAAGAAAGAAAAGAGGATAACATAAGACAGAATAAAGAGAGAAATAAGGGATCAGAATATAAAGACATATGGAGTAGAATACAGACACTATTTTTTACTGACATTACTTTTGAACAAAAAATGATACAAGCATGTAAGATATTATTTGAAGAAATAAGATGTTTAATTGTAAGAGCTGTAAGTAATTGTGATGTATTTAGAAATTTATTTAATCCAATCGTTAATGGATAACAGTAATTACACAAATAACCACGTTCCGCATGGTTCTGGGGGTTCTATTGTCCAACGTATTTGCGTTGGGCAATGGAACTCTCAAAGCCTTATGCCTAAAAAGCATGAGCTCGAACTTTTATTAAGCCAAGAGAAGATAAGTATATGTTTAATTAGTGAAACTTGGCTTACATCTGATATTGTTGTTAGTTTTAAAGGTTACAATATTTTCAGGAGAGACAGACATGATGGCTACGGCGGTGTTGCCATTCTAGTCCACAGATCAATAAGTGCGCATTTGTTTCCGTTATCTATTAGAAACTCAGGGATTGAGGTTATATGTGTAAAAATCTCTAACTGTAAATTTTTGAAGTTTGTTGCATCAGTGTACTGTCCGCCTTCTGTCAGGACCTCACAATGTGACTGGGATGATCTGTTTTCCATATGTGATGAGAAAGCTATTGTCGCAGGAGATTTTAATGCGCACCACTTAAATTGGTCTAACAAAAGTGATTCTAAGGGCACGCAACTTTTTGATTCTAGTATAGATTATAATTTTGTATCCATAAATACAGGGGAATCATCAAGAGTCAAGCTTGTTAATGGTATGTTACAAGAGAGTACACCAGATGTAACATTTGTGTCCACAGACATAGCCGTTCTCTTTAGATGGCTTGTCACAAATGAAAGCTTAGGCAGCGACCATATCCTTATAAAATATATTTTAGAATATGCAGATATACCAGTTCCTATTAAGCGTCGCAATTTAAAATTAGCAGTCTGGCCTCTTTATAGAGAAACATTCAACAATAGTATGGCGGAAAGTGGCATTTCCCTATGTAGTAATAATATTCAACTATTATATGACAGCTTTATAGAAAAGGTTAATTATTCTGCCGATAAAAGTATACCATATTTAAAATTTAATACAAACCCCTCTCAAAAATTTAAACCGAAACATTATTGGTGTGCAGCTATTTCTCATGCAATCGCAAAACGTCGCCTAGCACTGAAAGAATTTCGACGAAACCCGATACCAGAAAATCTGAACAACCTTACTAGAAGTATAGCTGAAGCACAAAAAGTTATGAGACAAGAAAGGTTTAAAAATTGGGAGAAATTCACTGGAGAAATTAATCCAAGTACCACTTCGGCAGAAATGTGGAGAAAAATGCGATGGGTAAAAGGAATCAAAAGTAATACAGTTCAAATTGCAGATGATAAAAAAGAACAGTTATTGAAATCACTTGCACCGGCTTTTGTAGAACAACCTAATTTAACATTTACTTCGGAAAATCATTTATTAGAAAGCAACTTTTCATTACAGGAACTACATAACTGTTTAAAAAAGAAAGACACAGCACCGGGCACCGACAACATAACATATTCTATGTTATACTATCTTCCCAATGTAGGTAAAAAAAATCTTCTCAATATTTATAATCTAATATTTCAACATTCATTCATACCAGAGCAGTGGCGGGATATTAAATAGTACCCATCCCAAAACTAAATAACAATGATTTCACACCCAAACTTAGACCAATTTCTTTGATGTCATGTATCTGTAAAACTTTTCATCTAATGTTGTCTAAACGGTTGGAATGGTTTATGGAAAAAAATAGGATATTAAGTGATTCAACTTCAGGCTTCCGAAGGGGCCAGTCTGGTATAGATTGTATAGTTCGTCTAGTTTCAAAAATACAGTGCGGTTTTGCGAATAACACACCGACGCTTGCATGTTTTTTGGACATTGATAATGCATACAATAATGTTTTGGTTGACCAACTTGCATTAAGGTTGGATGAACTACAAGTAGGAGCTAAAGTTTGTAACTATTTGTTTACATTTTTAAAGCGTAGATATTTGAGAATACTGAGCAATAATGCTAACGACGATAATTCTTTAGTGCGTTGGACAAGAAAAGGTTTGGCACAAGGAGATCCTATTTCTCCGCTTTTATTTAATATAATTACAGCTAACCTGTGCCAGTCAATAGAGAACGATATTTACACCTTACAATATGCAGACGATTTCGTATTTTTTGTACAAAACTCAAATATTAATGACAGCGTGACTAAAATTCAAAACTGTATAAATATTATGTCTACTCTATTGGGTCATATAGGACTAGAAATTTCTTTCACTAAAACGCAGATATGTCTATTTAGCAGGAGAAGGAAACGAGATCAACTTTCTGTAGTTGTCAATGAACATACCATTCCTCTAGTGGAATGTATTAAATATTTAGGGATTTGGATGGATAAGTCTCTTTTGTGGAACCGACATATCAATGAAACCCATGCTAAGGCAATGAAATATATAAATATTCTTAAAGTTTTAGCCGGCTCCTCTTGGGGGGTGCATCCCTTACACCTTCGCAGGATTTATATTGCTTTAATAAGAAGCAGAATAGATTATGCCAGTTTTATATACGACAATGCTGCAAAAACTCATTTACTTAAATTAGATAGATTACAAAATGTGGCGCTGCGCGTTGTAGGAGGTTTTATTAAAAGTACTCCAATACAAGTGATGGAGTATGAATTATGTTTACCCCCACTACATTTGCGTCGGAAATATCTAGCTACTAAGTTTTGTATGAAGGCTCAATCATGGACAAATAATATGACGATCAAAACTTTTGAGATTCTTTTAGTCCTATCCACTTCGAGTTATTATAGAAGGAAAAAGAAACCTCTCCTTATTAGCGTTTATAATGAAACCAAAGCTGAGAAAATGAATACTGCTAACCCTTTGCACATGTTTACATTAGATACCTGGATGTCTAATTTTAATATGAATTTCATTCAAACAGAAATCGAAAATATTTCAGAACCAAAAAATCTGTATGATATTCAAGTTCTTAAATTTAATACTTTGTACATGTTATTTAATAAATATGATGGGTGGGTGAAAATCTATACAGACGGTTCTATAACAAAGCGTGGTAGCGGTGCTGCTTACTATGATTCCATGCACAATGTGAGAGAATCCTTTAAAATAGTTAACGATTCCCGCTGCTCGATAATGCTTGTGGAACTATTCGCGGTCTCGGAGGCTCTATCTTATGTCATCAGCGCCGGACTAAGAAAGGTGGTTATTCTGTGCGACAGCAGAAGCGCCCTACAACATGTAGCTCGGTGTGCCTCTGGTCACAGAGGCGCATCGATTGCTTACGCCATTTTAAATAAAATATCGGTGCTGATGTCTTGGAGAGTGTGTCTGGAGATGCAATGGATTCCGTCGCATGTTGGGGTACGTGGCAACGAAGAGGCGGACAGACTAGCGCGAGAAGCTATAACAAATGGTGTAGAAGTCCATATTATGCCTGAGTTTTCAGATTTGCTTCCGAAATATAAGGGACGCATTTCACTAGAGTGGAAGGAATACTTTGATATAGTTTCTCGGGAAAAGGGCATATGGTATCGAACAATGGTGAGCGAACCCCCCCGTGTTCCATGGTTTTCAAACATTCGGTTGAGCCGTGAGTTAATTGTAGTTGCTCACAGGTTGCGCTCCGGACATCTTCCCTTAAATAAATTTAAATGTTTGATGAAAAAAGTCGAGAGTCCATATTGTTCACATTGTACTAATTGCATAGATGATGTTCAGCATTTTTTGACAGAGTGTGTTCGGAGTGTAAATTTGCGACAGCAATTATATGACTGTGACAATGTAAATCCGTTGGATGTGGGTATATTCCAAACCATCTTATCTGAACGTACATCGGTTGCAGCTAAGTTGGTATATGTATCCGCATGTAAAATACTTAAAAACTATTAATAATTGTTCATGATATATGTAATCTTTGTATATACTATGGGACTGACATAGTCAACATTGACTCAAAGTCCCTAAAATAAATAAGAAAAAAAAAAAAAAAAAAAAATGATAATGAACTGTGCTCGTCACCCCGAGACATAAGGTGTTAAGTCTCATAAGCCCAGTAATTTCATTGGCTTCAATATTCTTCAAACTGAAGTGCTTACGCACTGCTGCTTGGCGGCAGAAATAGACAAAGCGGTGGTACCAACCCAGGCGGCCTCTCGCATACGAGGGGCCTACGATCTTGTGTATCACTTTCTAACAATATCAGCTGTATGCGACATTGCATTGTTTTTAATTTCTTCGTAATGGCATCCACTATAGTTGCATCAAGCTGTATCTATAATTTATTTAACTTTTAACTCAAAAAGCATTTCTGTATCTATGTTGATGTAGTTTGTAGATCCCCATCTCAGCATGGGATGGAAATACTTTCAACCAAATCAAGTTTTGCTGTCTACGCCTCTGCCTGTTCATTTTTAATGATAAGTTTGACGCTTCATTGTGTAAGACTTAAGGCTTCCACTAATTCCCATCTGCGGTCGATCCTACTCTTACTAATACAAATGGAATCTGAAAACTATTCCATTCGTTGCAGAACTAAAGTGGCGCGCGACAAACCAATGAATAAATAAAGTGTTAACCCGTAAATCTTCGGCAAACTAACCGTTTAGCGTTTGACAAAGAATGTTAGAAGGTATTTCATGGGAGCATGAACCGAATAATGGATTTGAATAAAGCTCCTTAGCGTATGTGAATATGGTTAATTTATGAGATGGAAAATGGTTTTGTAAACGTTGTTGTATGGGGTTGTTTTTATTACGGTTGGTGAAATTGAAGCTTATAAGGACTATGTTAGTGTATTAGTTGGGTTAGAAGAAGTTTAATAATAATAAAAATACACACCCAAAAGACACGCACATAGTCCTGACCCCACACTAGGTAAACCTGTGTCGTGGGTATCAGGAACTACGAGGGACTAGCGGTCCCACAACACCCAGACCCGAGACCAATATTTCTGGATCACACAAACATTTGTCTCGGTGTGGGAATCGAACCCACGGCCTCTCGCTTTGCAGCCGGCTACTCGCCCGCTGCGCCACGGAGCTGTCAATTACTGAAAATTGACAATTGTCTATTTAGTTTTAGTATTTAATATACAGTAGATTGTCGTGCTACAAATAATATGAGATATCATTATATTCAATATTTGCGTTGATATTATTACTGTTATTCATAGAAACCTTTATTGAATGTTCTATTTTTGACATCTAAGAATTGTGATTATTTTCCTTAGCGAATCTCTCAATTTATATGTAACTTGATATTAATTTCGTGAAGTTATTGCGTTTCGGTAATGTCAGATGTCACGATGAAAACGTAAAAAATATCGAGAAGTTAAACCAGTCTGTTACGAAATTTACAAGGTGGTAGGTCCCTCGTATGCGAGATGCCGGCTGGGTTGGTACCACCGCTTTGTCTATTTCTGCCGCCAAGCAACAGTGTGTAAGCACTATTGTGTTTCGGTTTGAAGGACATTGAAGCCAGTGCAATTACTGAGCATTATGAGGTTTAACACCTTATGTCTCGGGATGACAAGCGCAGTCCAGTGTCATGCAGTGCTTTGTTATTTAAAGTTCTGTGTGACGTTGCATCTGTTTATGACCAGGCGTGGCACTTACCACCAGGCGAGCGACCTGCTCGTCACGTCATTTAAGCGATTAAAAAAAAAAACGTATTTGTAACTATTCACACAATTTTCAAAATTCAAAGTAAATTTTAAGACAATGAAGAGATTGCTTCCGATTTTCCACTTACAAGCAGTAATTCAATATTATTTAATAACTTAGAATCTATTATACTAACACTGTTTAATCTTTGGGAAACCCGTTACTTATTAACATGAGCTCACGCCTTTATCCCCGAATAGGGTGTTGTAGGACCGCAAGTCCCTCGTAGTTCCTGATACCCACGATACAGGTTAACCTAGTATGGGGTCAGGACTATGTGGGCATAGGTATTTATTTATTTAATAGGTAGGGAGGACACACTGGGGTAACGATGAATGATCCGGCGTCCACACCGAGGGCACCCTTCGGAGTGAGGGAATCCAAGAATCCCCTTATAGAGACGGACTGGTTGTGAGGTACTGCATCATTGTACCTCGGGGCCGCCCATCATGTGTTGAAGAGGGTCATCACGGTGTTTTAGTCGGTACGCCGATGCAGGAAGCTTGCCAGTAACCCCAACATACCCGCCTAGACCCCCCAGGTCGTCGCAGGTGAGATTGGCTTTGGGCCTAAGATGTTGGTGGTCCACTCACATTCAAAATTTAAAGATAGTATTATAATATTATAATTTGATACACTAGAATTCACTAGATGGAAACAGGCCGCTGTGAAACTTTGATCTAAAAATGAACGAAATTAAAATTTTTATGATTTGATACTTGATAGTAATAACATCGAGAAACATTTCAAATCCATAAATCCACATATTTGCATAATAATTACAGAATTCCCGCAATAAACCGAAGTTATTTTATAAACAAAGTTGGTTTAGTTGAAGCCTGATCATTATCTTTTACAATACCCAAGACAGTCAAGTTTAGGAAACTTAGATGGTGTGCGACGTTACTCGGTAAGATTTATGGGTCCGCCAAGATGCAACTTTTTTAGTGTAGAGCGGACAGTGTACTGTGCCAGGAATAGGTGAATAGAAATAATTGTTTGCTCGGTGAATGTCTAAGTATACTCAGATCTGTGGTGCTGAGGGTTGAAATATAGGTTCACGACAAATAGTATTATGATATCGAAGACTTTATGTTTTAAAAGAAGGTGTTAAGTCTTTTCTAATTTTAGTCTATTTTTTAAATAAATATTTAAACCCAGGATCTCATGGTTTCGCAACCTATGTTTTTTTTATGGCATAGGCCGGCAAACGTACAAGTGGGTCACCTGATGGTAAGTGATCTCCACCGCCCATGTACGCCCACAATAACAAAAGATTCATACGTGTGTTGCCGACCTTAAAGGAAAGGGATAATTAAGGAATTGGGAAAGGGATGGGGTTTGTACCTTCTGATATCTCACTCATCGTACGAAACGCAGCAGCAAGCTGCTACTTTACGCCGGCTTTCTGTGAGACAGTGGTAATGACCCAGACGAGCCGACCCATACATGTTGCAGACAAAAGTGTCTACAGCGTGGCTTTACCACTCATAAATCTAAGTAAGTGTTTACTAGAATAATCGAACGATTACTTGGTGGCAATTGCCATTTATAACAAGTAAGACCGTCGCGTCGTAAAATATCCCCAGTTAAAACCGAAGCTGCATCACTGCCGAGCCTCTAATGTCTAAAACTAAAACAATAAATATAATAACAGTATCGTTTCCATTTTCACGGTCAGTTAAACATAATCACCGGTAACACCACAGTCCAGCCGAGCGTACAAACTATAGCTAAATACATTGGGGACTGCAATATGTGCATACAGTTTTATAACTAAAGCAATTTGTATTCTAAATCTCAGGCTGCTGGCTATACAGTCTACTTGTTCTACAAAGATGCTACCTCAAACGACTATCTTGTATTTAGGTTGGGAAGTTCGATATCATACAATTTTCTTTATCAGGGTAGTTCAGTTAAATTACTGTCCAGCTTCAAAATTGTTTCTCTAAACTTTCACACGTCACGTCTTAATTCTTTCGCTCTTGCGAATTTTCACACTTTTTATTTTACATACAAAACTATCTTCTTTACACCCTGTGGATTTCTTCGATCTCTCCTGTGGGAGATCTTCGGAGTATCGTCAGCGAGCTGCTGGATAATCACGGAAGGGTGTTCCCGGTTCTGGACTACAGGTTGGTGGGAAAGTTTATTTTACGCAGACCCATACCTTTGTTGTGATCGTCTAGAAGGAAAATATATCGGCAGTCATCAGAATTATTATGCCAGATCACCTAATTGGAGGTATACAATTGAGTAAACTCGTAAATTTTAATAAATCATAGAAAATAACGAAATTAATATATTACTTATTCAGAGGTTAAAAGAACTGTAAAAAGCCGTAGTAAAAAGCACAATGTTCTGTAAAATATTTAATTAAAAACAAAGCAGTTTTATATGTGTATTTAAAATTGATTTTCTGCACATTTATGCCCCGTTAGCGTCTAATGAGCAGACATTTTAATAAATGGTCAATGAATATCTTTGCAACAACGTTTTAATTAAACAATTCTAACTTTGCATCGCTATGAAATGCGGACAAAAATAAAAATATTTTCAAATGCATGTACAAAGTTTTGTAGCGGACGTAAAAGAATTTAGCGTAACAGAGAAAAATTGCGCCCATTATATATACATCCCGAGTTTGCAGAAAAATGCAGCTAGCGTTTATAGAAACAAGCGAACAGTTGTTGAAATAATTGGCTCGTTTTGTACCGGCACCTAATGCGATATCATTAATGTAAGCTTCCAACTGGCAGCTAATACTGTGAAAACAGAAACACCAATAAAAACAAATATTAGGAAAGTAGTTTCATGTAATGCACTTCCGGCCACTTACCTCTATTGAATCGAGTCGAATAACTTTTAGGTAGTTTACAGTTAAATGTTTTGATAACAATATTTCTTAGTACTTAATTGACTAATGGACATTCGTTGTCAAGTTACAGCTTATTGCTTTCAAAGAAGTATTTTTAAAGTGGTTTTTAAAGTGACTTGGTGGCGCAGTTGTAATGCGTAGGCGGTACGACACCTGTGTTGAGGTCTCGGGTTCGATCCCCGGGTCGGGTAAAAGTGGTATTGAGATTTTCTATTATACTTATGCCCAGTATGGCGATCGGCTCGCCCCCTACCACATCATGGAACACTATAAAATATCAGTCAATACAGGCGTATTGACTGATATTTTTGAACCATACACTCAAAATTCATACGTACATACGCAATCACAACTGTAATCCCGGAAGGGGTAGACAGTCGTATAACCAGTACATCAACATTTTACCGAGCTTATTTCCGTCCCATGATGTGGTAGGGGGCGAGTTAGTAATGCCATTGTGGTTTTATTTGAGAATCAAAACTACTACTTACTACTACCAACAGTATCGAATTTAGTTTGTTTCGAAATATTTAATTATCGAAAAAACACCAGAATCACAACAGGAGCTTTCAAAATTCTGACTGATCATTAAAATCTCAAAATAAACAAAATAGATATACTCGTGATTTCACAATGAGTTTTTATCAGAATTGCATTATATTTAGCACGAGATAAACTTGATACTTATTTTACAAACTCAATTTTCACTCAAACCCTTCCAGAATAAAGAACATACTACGTTTCAATCAAAGGCGCATCTCCACCCAGCTCATTAGTTTCAAAGTTAATATCCAAGATGACAAACGATGCAGACTCGAGATCAAATGATAAAGCCCGATTGACATTAAAGTGACGTACCGATGGAGCAAAGTAAGTGTCCTCAAACGGATTCGGTTGAATGGATGCTCAACGTTACTACGCGACCATCTCGAATGAAACCTTGGATTAGTGTGGCGCAAGTGGCTGTGGGAAAGTGGGAAATAGTGTTAGGTGTTGTTGTACATTCGAATTTAGAATTGGTGCTATTTGAGATGAGAGTAATATTTCTGCTAGAAGACGTTGCTCTTCCCTAACACAAAAATCTTAATAAGAATTTTATTATTTACTTATTTTTATGTTCACATGCTGGTAAAGTTATTGACATGATCGTAATTCGTAACTAGATTATTTAGATCTGTGTTAGATGTTTATTGACATACAAAAGCATTTATTAACATAGGTGGCCGGAATATCATTGCTTCTGCAAAATAATGTCGACTACTAAAGTTTATCAAATACCTAGAATAACTGAGTATACAAAATAGCCCTTTAATAATAGCTTTAAGTCTCATTCGCTGTCTCTAATGTCTTAAGCCGAACGACGTATAAACGGCTTCCTTTGAACCGTGAGTAATGTGACAGACTTCAGTATTTCACGTGCATTTGTGATTCATATTACAATTTTTACGCATGCCTTATTTTGTTACGAGAACTATGGGTCAGTATATCTTTTATGTTTAACAAAAGCTGTTGTTGGATCTGTATTTCATTTGTCCATGGCTCAGAACCCATGAGCCAAAATAATAGCCCAGAGGCTATTTCGTTTCATATAGACATTATTAAACGATAATTCTGATGTCGGTGCGTAGTTGTAATGTGTATGCGTTACGACCGAGGCTGCCGCTGTGGTCTCACTATCAGCCAGGAGTCTGGACTTGTGCCCGATATGGCGATAGGCTCACCCTCTTATCACATCATGGAACGGAGATACGCTCGGCAAAATGTGGATGTACTGGTTACACCTCTACCAACTTCTTCGGGGATTACAGGCGTGAGTGCGTATGTATGTATGGTTCTGATGTATTGTTTTTCTTTTCTGATGTTCTTTAATTCTACTCTCCATAGTTTAAACTTCAGCATTGACCAGCAGGCCAACCATGAGTTTGTATCAGTAAAATCACTAGCGTCGACGTAAAATATTTGTATAAAAACAGCTGTAAAATACATTGGTAATATACATTTAACGTTTAACTAAACCCAAGTATTTTCTAAAAGAAATCAATAACGTCTACTTACCTGATTAATAGCATCAGTTTAACCTTAAATATTTATATTACTTCAATCCACTTACTGACCGTAAAAAGTCTATGTTTAAGGATATAAAAGTAACTCGGTTAAATTGGTAAATAATCTGAGCCCATCAGTAAGTCACTTGAGTTGGGATCAAACGTTAGTTACTAGAGCCAAATGGATGAACTTGCCAACTTACTTGAGAATATTAGTTTTAGATTAGGGTCCCTTTGTGAGCGACCAAGATGGTTGGGATAAGAAAAGTTAACTATACTATCCCCACACACTCGCCACTCGACAGTGGCACGCATATTTCTACACCGAGCAATGAAGCTCGGCGAGCCTCTGGGAATTAGAACCTGGTATTATCCCGCAACGAAACTAAATACAAAAAGTAAGGGAGGAAATTGTAAATAATATAAGAAAAGTCAGGGCTGGCTTCCTATTTATACTACTTAAACTATGCTTATAGTAAAACGCCATAAAGGTCAAACAGATTTGGAATATAGGTAGACCATGACCTGGATTAGAACGTAAACTATGTTTTATCCCAGAATACGATTTTCAAGTGAGTTTTAGAATCGATCTCAAAGCAAAATAATGTTAAGTAGAGTTGTTACTGTTTACTACGCGAACATATCTCATAAAATACTTTAATGTTTTCCGTGTTCAAACTAATCCAAGTATACGCTAAATCACACATTTTTCTACAAAATAAAGAGGAAGATGTAACAAAAAATAGTAGAGCAATCTATCACAGCGGATTTGAAATTAGCCGGGCGCGGGATTCGTCACTAATCCTACAGGACAGGTACCCTCCTCTGACCAAGACCGATTACGGTGACAAGACATGTAATTTTCAGGAACATGGTATCTACTTTCTATCTATTTTATTATAAAATTGCCACGGGAATATTCATTAAAGGTTTATATTCTAATTGGTATAAGTGAAAGTTGGGTGTGGCAGGAGAAGAATGAAAGTCGTATAAATGCAGTAGAAATGAGAGCTCTGAGAAGTATGTGTGGTGTATCTATGAGAGATAGTGTAAGAAATAGGGAGGTAAGAGAGAGGTGTGGTGTGAGAGAGGATGTAGTGATGAAGATTGAGAAAGGAATACTAAGATGGTTTGGGCATGTAGAGAGGATGGATGAAAGAAGATTGACGAAACAAATATATATGGCGAGTGTGAATGGTACAGTTGGGAGGTTCCCCTCGGCGAACTTTCATAGATCAAGTTGGAGATATTCTCGAGAAAGGCCAGGTCTGGAGTACCCTAAACCGACGTGCATGTATGAAAAATTTAATGAGAGTGAATGAGGCCAAAGAGGTATGCAAGGATCGTAGCAAGTGGAAATCCGGTGTCTCTGTCTACCTCTATGGAAACAAGCGTGAGTCTATGTATGTATGTATGTATGCATTTAGATCTTTAAACAAAATTTGTAAGTGTTTTGTAAGTTTTGGATTGAAGCCACCAATTTACATAGGATTACCACAATAAAAGGCTTACAATCTAATCTTACTATTACTAAGTTTGATTGTAATCTATAAGTATGTATTTATTTTATGTTCCGGCCTATGATAAAAAAAGATTGTGATATATTGGACTAGTTTTCATCTAGGAAAGATGATCTAGTAGGCATCAGTTAGATTACGCTATTGTCGTGACATTTTAGCGCATAACTAAAGGAACTTTTTTATAGCATAGGTCGGCAAACGAGCAAGTGGGTCACCTGATAGTAAGTGATTTCTATCCATATAATATCGTAATTTATTAATCATATTATTATATCTTTGTAATTGGTAGAGCCACGCTGTAGACAGTGTTATTTACAGCATAATGGAATGACTCGACCAGGTTATTATCACTGCGTTACAGAAAACCGACGTGAAGTAACAGCTAATTGTTGCATTTCGTACGGTAAGTTAGTGAGTAAGATATCCGGAGGCCCAATTCCCTTCCCCTTCTCAACTCCTTAAAGGAAAGGAATCACCCTTCCTTTAAACACGTCCATAATTCTTCGGGTATTGTGAATTTTCATGGGCGGTGGAGATCACTTACTATCAGGTGATCCACTTGTTCGTCTATCGTTCTATGCTAAAAATATATATATTTGCTTATATAATTCTACAACTTGAAACATTTTTATATTAGAACTAGCTTTTTCTCGCGGCTCCGCTTGTGTGAATGTCTTTTCCAGGACAAAAATTACCCTATCACCTTACCCAATTGCAATAAAATCCGTCCAGCTGTTTAGCCGTAAAAACGTAACAGACATACAGAGTTATTTTCGCATTTATAATATTAGTTTATTATTTAATTAAATTAATAATATTTGTTTAATTTAATTTTAAAAAGGTTTTAGAGAATAGAGAATGATTTAATATACAATATTTATCGATCAAAAGTTTTTACAATTAAAATCTATCTTAGCTGTATCGTTTTAAAATCATACAAAAACGCAATAACGTTGTATATTATCTCTCTTGAATGTTCTTATGAATTTTATCTTTTTTATATTAAGTATTTGAATTAAAGTACTTTTTTTGTATTATTTGTTTGGTATCATGGTACATAATAAAATAAATAACATATTAAAATAAAAATATATTTTTCATAACAGCATACTTAAAATAATATAAAACAAAACAACAACTAACAAAACCCGTAAGGTATACGAGAAATATCACAGAAATTATGGAAGTTAGTGTTTACCGTGGTGGAAGCCCCAGTCTTTATGATCTTTGTGATCGCCCTTCTTGCCATGATCATGATGATGATGATGATGCTCCTCATGACCGTGATGACCCTTGTGACCGTGATGATCCTCATCGTGATGATGCTTGTCATGATGACCGTGCTTGCCGTGATGATGCTCATGGTGACCATGTTCGCCATGACCGCCCTTTTTGTGATGACCTCCATGATGATCGTGATGTCCGTGATGATGTCCGTGCTTGTGATGTTTGCCTTCCTTGTGATGGTCGTCGTAGAAGTGATGATCCTTGTGGAAGTGGTCCTTGTGGTATTTCTTATGGTAGCCATCGGTCTCTTCTCCCTTGTCATGATGCTCGTGGTGGCCGTGCTTGCCTCCTTTGTGGTTGTGTCCGTGCTCGTGGTGATGACCATGATCGTCGTGCTCATCCCAGTGCTTCTTGTGACCGCCACCGTGTTCATGGTGATGTCCCTCATGATGATGTTTGCCGTGATGACCATGATCGCCCTTATGATGGTGATGATGTCCTTTGTGTCCTTTATGGCCCTTCTCACCATGGTCGTGGTGATGATCAGCATGGTGCTCGTGACCACCACCGGATTCATGATGGCTGCTTTTGCCGCTGGCTGCGGCGACCAAATCTTTTTGGTCGTCGTCCAGCTCCCTGGCGGAGACCGCCATAAGGCAAGTCAGTGCTACTGCTGCAAGTACCAACGTCCTCATGTTTGTTGCTCTGTGCTTTGGTATTCTTGTCGTCAGTATTTATAGTTGATTTATGAGGAAAGCGTTGAGCAATTTGTGCAATTCAGGGACAAGTTCGCAGTTGAAGTCGATAGAGCGTTAAGAGACAAAATGGATTTCATTATGGTTGATGTTGCCATATGCTTTGTGTATTTAATTATATATTTACAGTTTTTAATGTTTCATCAGTTTAATATATCACCTTATTGATTAAAATAGTGCGAAAATAGTAGAAACGAAGGTAGAATCGAAAACTGTTGATGAGTTCATTTCTAACTAAAATGTTGATTGTATTTATTGTAATGATATCACCATATTAATAATAGAAATATGCAAAACATAATTGTAAACACAATATTCAGCTGGAATTGAATTTTTTGCGCGTAGTTTTTGCGAAGCGTTAACTTTATTTTTATTATTGCAAACGTATTATATTATTGCGTAGGATGTAGGATTCAGTAGCAGAAAATAATGTGTGTGAAACTGTAGACTGATTTACAATTAGGGATTTACAAACAATGGGAGCAATTTTTAGATTAGTAGAAAAATATACTTTAACATACATAATTATTGCTCCAAATTATATTACAATCGTATATTATGAACTCCGACTAGCACTAGATATTTAGTCATAACTTTGATCTTTGACTAATGGTAAGTACAGGACTATTTTAACTTTTTTCTTTTTTTTATGGTGGAATAGGCCAGCAAACTAGTATGTGGGTCACCTGATGGTAAGTGATCTTTACCGCCCATGTACGCCCACAATACCAAAAGAATCATGGGTGCGTTGCCGACCTTATAGGAAAGGGATAATTACGGGATTAGGAACGGAAGGGGTTTGGGCCTCCGGATATCACTCACCGTACGAAACGCAGCAGCAAGCTGCTACTTTACGCCGGTTTTCCGTAAGACAGTGGTAATGACCCGGATGAGCCGGCCCATACATGCTGTAGACAAGTGTCTACAGCGTGGCTCTACCATTCGGGAAAACTTAAACAATTTTAACTGTTGTCTCTCTACAGCTGGCATACATTGCAACCTTTTAATTTTAGCACAACCTTCAAAGCTATCTCCAGCACCTGGTTCCGTAACTCCACAATACAACGGAGGCTTATATATTTTGTTGGAGACACGGAAGCGATCATAAAAATATTTTCGGTCCGGTCCAATTTTTCCCAGAGCTGCATAAAAAGAACAATCTGCATTGGCCTGTCCAAATTTAATCAAAACAACAATGGGTTTGTCCGTATTCGGTCCCGAAACGGCGGCTTATTCTGTACGCTAAAAAGGTTGAGTGACTCAGTAACAGTTGAGTTCACTAGGTATTTTTAAAACAGCTGTTAATGTCGAAATAAAAACATATAACATATTTTTCATCAAATAGCTCACACTGAAGCTTCAACATATATAAATTGCCGATAGCATGTAGGTCAGAAAAAATTGTTTACCTAGTGTGGGGTCGGGAATATGTGTGTGACTGTTGGGTATATTTATTTAATATTTGTAAGAAATATGTATACTTCTTCTTCTACCTGACCCTGCAATGGTGTTGGCTCAACATGCTTTTAATACATGTTATAGAACGATTTGGTTTTTACAACCGGCTACTTGCTTGATGTCATCCCCTCTGGGGAGAACAAACAAATATGTACATTTCTACACTAATATTATAAAAAGGAAACATTTGTATTTTTGTATGTAACGAATAAACTTAAAAACTACTTAACCGATTTCAAAAAATATGTTGCCGTTAGAAAGCTACATTATCACTGAGTAACATAGACTACTTTTTATCCCGGTAAAGGTCGTTCACGTGGGCGGAGCCGCGAGCAAAGGCTAGTAATTAAATAAAATAAAACATCCATTGTTTATCAAAAAATTATACTGTCAACGTCTGAATGGCAAGCCCGTAGCTAACTTAATAGAACATAAAGTGTATGATTAAAGAGGTCGAATTTGGATCACGACCCGACCACTAGTAAGTATGAAATTAGAATAACAGAAATGCAGAATAAGGCTGTCAACAAAGAAGCTCGCGAGTCCCGACCAACGACCCTTCTACACGGGGAATAGTGACGTCCTGAAGTAAGCAAATATTTTCAAGTTGTACTACCTTTTGTATATTTAACAAACGAAAACAAATATATTCTATTTAAATGTCCCAAGTATAGATAGACATAGATTAGATCATAAGGTACGCACCTCTGATTTTGCAATGTTACATACATACATACGCATTTTAATCCTCGAAGGGTATCGATACCAATACGCTCACGTTTCGCCCAGATTATTTCCGTCCCATGATGTGACAGGGGGTAAGCCTATCGCAATACCAGGCACAATTCCAGACTGGGCTCATACTGAGCATTTCGAAATAGAAAAATCCCAATATCACTTTTACCCGACCCGGGGATCGAACCCGTTTTTTAAAGTTACACGTGTATTAGGCAATTATCGTTAGGTTGAACGGCGATTGAAACATAATGAAGAATCTCGTGATTAATCTTCTGCGTTCTCCAAAAGAATTTCGAAGACATGTGAAGTCCATTAATTTGTATAAGGTCAGCATGATAGACGCAAAGCCAAACCTATCCCATTAGAATAGATACATGCATAGCATGGGATAAATTAATTCAGGTTCTTTTTTATAGTATTGGCCGGCAAACGAGCAAGTGGGTCACCTGATGGTAAGTGCTCTCCATCGTCTATATACCCCCACAATACCAGAAGAATCAAGGGCGCGTTGCTGACCTAATAATTAAGGGATTGGGAAGGGGAAGGGCATTTGGGCCTCCGGATGCCGCTACTTTACGTCGGTTTTCTGTGAGACAACTGACGTAAAGTAGCGGCATTTCCTCAGCGTTGTGACATGTCCTTCTTCAAACAAGGTGTAAAAAGATATTTTCATGGTACTCGTAGGCAGCGGCTTGGCTGTGCCCCTGACATTGCTGATGTCTGTGGGCGACCACTTACCATCAGGTGGGCCGTCTGCTCGTCTGCCTCCGTAGGCCAATAAAAAAAAGACAGTGGTAGCGACCCGATTGATTAGCCCCATTCATGCTATAGACAAAATTGTCTACAGTGTGGTTCTACCACTCACAAGGGGTCTGATAAAGTGCCCTATGGGTAAGTCTAATTGAATTGGAGGCTTAGAAAATGATTTGCGCTGTACTATTTCTCCTTCCAAGGATTTCCACTCCTTGGTGGCACTTAAAGTTAATCCAGATTTCTATGAATGGCGTGGAGGCGCAAATTGCATTCGAATGCACTTAGTTTCCTTTACTATCCACGGACCCTATTACTTTTGAGTAACTCTTGTACTGAGAAAAAGTTTATTATAATAATAATAAA
Source organism: Mimas tiliae (assembly GCA_905332985.1). Classification (NCBI taxonomy): domain Eukaryota; kingdom Metazoa; phylum Arthropoda; class Insecta; order Lepidoptera; family Sphingidae; genus Mimas; species Mimas tiliae. Next base: position 4,011,362 of record HG995248.1, on the reverse strand, counting down.
TAAATACACCCAACAGTCACATACATAGTCCTGACCCCACACTAGGTGGTATCAGGAACTACGAGGGACTTGCGGCCCCACAACACCTACAATTATAAAGCAACAGTCAAATTACCAGCTGAAAAATAAATGCCTTGTTTTATTTTCGCATCACGAATAAGTTGTGATTTGCATTTACTTTAGGTATGATTTAAAAACGAATTAAATTAAAATAGTTACCAGCTCACTATACCGTTCGTTATATCAATACGTTTCTATGTGGATTTAATTTTAATTTAACTGAGCTCAAAAGACGTTATTTATATTTAACATAATATTCTAGCCAATTTAAAAATCGCCAAGACTTATTACCTTATCGAGCGCTCGATTTCTCCAATAACTCAGTTTTACGGAAAATATATTTTATAACCTTTTTTGGTTCCTTATTGAAGACGCCATTTAGGTATTTCCTGTTATAATTTTGCTTGTTATTTTATTCCCAAGTAAATATGGTCGCTCAGATTTAGGATTCGATTTTATGTTGTACTGCAGTTCATCTACTTATTACAAATAGAGAAAAAAAATTGTAATGAATACGTAATATGATGCTATTGATGGGAATTTATACCTGGTGTAGCGATGGAAATGAGCTCCACAAAACGTGGGCGAATAATACTACGTGGGTGTACTGGTTCCACCTTTGCCTACATCATTATGGACACAGGCATGAACATAAGATGTTGATGTTAATATTCTGAAAAATAGTGCATGTTTTGTAGACAAAATACACTATCATTTGTGTATTAGTACTTACTGCGTATTAGTACACAGTATTCTGTCAATAGTTTATACGAAAATCTTTCCTGTTTCATTCAATAACGAACAGGAATATCTTGATAAACCTTTAATATTTGACCCGGAATAAAACGGCTTTTTATCAACCTATACCTTTTCCTCATTCGACAAACTATTCTCCGTCAATTTCCTCAGTTTTTATCGCTAGCCACGACGGCGAGTGAATTGATTCCTTACTCCTTAGTCCCTAGTGTAGGGTGGGCCTATTAGGCGCCTTTTAGTGGAGCCCACATTTTTGTAATATATCTGCACACATTTTCTACAGATCTGGGTTTTTATGTCTTTGGATTTCTTCATTTCCATATTTTGTTCACGTTATAAAGGATTATGTATGAACGGAGTTGTGAATTTTTGATTTGTAGTCGGCTCTCAGTGACCAATTATAGGAATAAAAATGTTTTATTCCTCAATTTTCTAATTCCTTAAAATCCCTTGAGTGGATTAAGATCCTCTCCCCTTCCCAATCCCTTCATTTTCTTTTTCTTTTAAAGTCGGCAGCATGCCCATGATTCTTCTGGTAATGTACGCCACATGGGTGGTGGAAATCGGCCTACCTATACTATAAAAAAAAAAATTGTCACCCATTAGTTATCTTAAGTTATAAAAGCTATATCCTATCTCTTTGTAGGACGCCTAAATAAGCAATAAATATTTTTACAAAAGACGAGGTATTGTTATGGATTCGCACGCCATCGCAGCGTCCCTGGGGAACGTTTTTCGGAATAAACTTTCCTATGTACTCCATGACAAACATAAACTATACGATAGGGAAATTCAGTAACTATTGATTGCTAGGGTGCGAAGGTATAAAACTGTACCAATATTTACAACAGTGGCACAGTCGGTGAGTAGCCGGCTGCGAAGCGTGAGGCCGTGGGTTCGATTCCCGCACCGAGACAAATGTTTATCTGATCCACAAATATTTGTTTCGGGTCTGAGTGTTGTGAGACCAAATACCTCGTAGTTCCCGATACTCACGCTACAGGTTGACCTAGTGTGTGGTCAGGACTATATATGTGACTGTTGGGTGTATGTATATATTTATGATATTAGCTTAGAAGACAGATACTTCACTTTTATATTAGCTTCAATGACGTAATGAGTAGGTCGCTCGCCTGATGATAAGCGCCACGCCTGCCCATAAACAGAAGCAAACACTATACAGGACTTTGAAATACGAAACACTGCATGGCATTGAACTGCATTCGTCAATACGAAACATAAGTGCAAGGTAATAAGTCCGTCGTATGCGATAGTCAATCTGGGTTGGCTATTTCGACCACCAAGCAGCAGTGTGTAATGTTGTTATTCGGTTTGAAGAACATTGAAGCTAGTGATATACTTACCTACTGTTCTTCACATAATTTATCACTTTCTGTCATAAGATGTATGCTATAAGCGTGATAGAGATAACATACGTTTTAATTTAACTGCCTGTACCATTTAAGAAATGGGTATCCAACAACGTAAACAAGTCAATAGTGAAGTCAGTGTCAATGTCCGTGATCGTGCACGGTGAGCGAATAAAGCCTATTGGATAGCTCAGGACGTGGTCGGTTTCAATCTATTGAGCCTTGTCTATCACAGATTAACGCGGTATTTCGCTCATAAGATTTTAGTACGTATGTGATATACAGCATATGTTTATGTGCAGTGTGGTGCAGTGCCATACTTCGTAGTTCGGAGTTCTGAGTTGCAATTGTTTATGGGATGACGTGGTGCTTACCAACATGCTACTTGAGTGGTAGAGCCACGCTGTAGACACTTGTGTTTACAGCACGAATAGGCCGTCCGGGTCGTTAACACTGTCTCACAGAAAACCAGCATAAAGTAGGAGCTTGCTGCTGCGTTCGTATAGTGAGTGAGATATCCGAACGCCCAAACCCACTCCTCCTCCACTTCTTAATTCCTTAAATATCCCTTTCCTTTAAGATCGGCAACGCATCCATGATTCTTTAGGTATTGTGGGCGTACATGGGCGGTGGAGATCACTTACCATCAGGTGACCCACTTGGTAGTTTGCCTGTCTATGGTATAAAAAACACATCATTAACATAATAATATAAAAAATTGCCTATACAGAAACTTCTATTTGTCTAGACTACTCTAGACAACCTCAGTAGAGTGCGAGTAGCCGGCTGTGAAACGAAAGGTCACGGGTTCGATTCTCGCACCGAAACAACATGTTTGTGTGAAATCCACAAATATGAAATGAAATATATGTGTTTTTGGTCTGGATGTTTTCTCCCCAAGGGGGGCTGACGTCAGACAGGCGGCTGGTCGTAAAAACTACAAGCAACATCATTCTGTAACATGTGCAAAAAAAACATGTTGCTCCAACCCCACTGCCAATGTGATAAGAAGGGCAGGTGGAAGAAGGCAGAGGCTAAAGTCTGTATCTCTGAAGAATTAAGGAAGAGGCACATTGGAAATCAAGAAGTAAATATAATAGTATAAGTTTCAGAAGAGTTTTCTAGAGTTTGGACATACTCTTCGAGCTTTTTTCTTCCTGCCTGGCGTCATCCCTGTTTAATGCCAGGTCCGGCTTTCCATTATGATTTGACGGTAGATTTGGTATTATGAAGGGCCCCTCGTTGTCTGATCTTCACAACCCGCAACGGGAACCAAGTATCGTCATTGCCTCGTCCGTTAATCAGCAGAGTGTACCACGTGCAGGTGGGGCTGACTTTAGGCCTAAGATGTTGGTGCCCCACTTACACTGACATACTCTTGGACCTAATGCAACAAAAACATTTTGATCGAAGAAACACCAAAATAGGTTAAGTCTTAAAAATGTCTCAATGATTATAATAATAATACAAGCTCTGTATTATATACATCCCACTGCTGATCACGGGCCTCCTCTACTGAATGAGAGGGGTTAGGCCTTAGTCCACCCCTCTAGCCTAATGTGGGTTGGCAGACATCACATACCTTCGAAATTCTTATGGAGAGCTTCTCAGGTATGCAGGTTTCCTCACGATGTTCCTAAAATGAATACACACGTAACTTAGAAAAGTCAGAGGTGTATGCTCTTGGTGCTGGATTCGAACCTGCGACTTACGTCTCGACAGTCTATACCACTCCCCGCTGAGCTATCACTGCTTATTGCTTCTGAATTGATAGTAATTTCACGAAATTCCGTACCGCGTTTTACGACGAAAGAATAACATTTTGTCCAACACGTTGTTTAGTTTGGTAATAAATTTTAAATCATGCTGCAAGTTCGGAACACGTTTGTTTGGAGGCAGCTCTTTGCAATAAATGGAACGTGCCTTATATAAAAATACTTATTCAGAAATTTGTATTGAATATTTATATTATAAACGAGATTTTTCTAAACGACGCTCGTGCGAACTCAATTAATGTTGTGAATTTTATCAGTTATGTGCAAAGACTTTAATGTATACTACTAGACAAGCTGCGCGGTATATAGAAGTTGTACTACTAAGTTGTGGTCAATTGACCGTTACTCAATATTATCATCTCGCTTACTCTCAACTAGAACCCCTATCGCGCTCCCTGTCTTTGACCTGTCAAACTTATGTGCGTTATGTGACTCAATTTTACTTCTATACATCCCGTCTAGTATACATTATAGACTTTGGTTATGTGACATTGTACCATACAAACTGGGATCGGAAACCCAGGATACAAAACCCATATTACGTAGTACGTGTAATGAAATCTGTCACTTACCTTGGGACTCGGGGTTCAAATCTTGAATAGGCCACACAGTGTCCGTCAGTACTTTCTATTTATGGAAAGGGGGATCCCCACGGAGGAGTCAAAACTTACAGTAAACCAGGGAAAACTGCGTCAGCACGGCTATCGAGTGGCGACCGCTTTACGTACTTCGTGTAACTGTTACTGGATTAAAGTTTATCCCGAACCAAAACCATATCACTATCATTCACCTATCACTACTATTATGAAGCGCTGAAGCTGAATGTATTAGACGTAGGAATCGCGCAAACTATTCTCTCACTACCAATGTCTAAAGCAGCTTCAATGTCCGGTAGCTGCAGTGTTTCAGAGGTAAATGTATGTACCTATTTGTAATTTGTGTATTATATGATAAGAGATGGGCATAATGAGATAAAGCCCCTAAAACATAATAATAATAAAAAAACACTACTATTACTATATAAGCAAAGGTCCACAAGGCACTAAACCGCGTTAAAAACCGAAATGTGCGCGTGATTAGCACCGCTGCTTTACGCGACCGGGACCGATGACGTATGTCTTGTATATCTGCTGAACGCGACCCCGCCGCTCCGCCCGATGAAAAAGTTAACAAACATGAGGGTAAATGCATAGGATATAAATAATAATGAATAGTATAAATTACATAAGAAAGGATCTCAAGGTTGCTGCATCAACTCGAAGCAGCAGTAGTCACAGTTTACAACTAAAAAAAAAACACTTGGAATAATGACTACCGTCAGATAATTAATAATTTATATTCCGAACATTCATACTGTAATTAGTTTTTAACGAGTTTTCAGGTTTAATTTGATTTCCACAACCATATCAAGCCAAAGGCTCTTTAAAACTATCAGAAACTAGTGAACTGAAAACTCGAGACGACTCAGACTAATTAAACTGGCTGAAGCCTTCACCCACCAGGAGAAAACTGTCACCAGTAAGCCAGATATGAATGTAACCATCGTAACGCACCTAATCACAACATGCTTCGTCCCAGTATTCGACAATATCCTTAGCCTTCTGCAACCACCTCGACGCCCATGAACAATTCGCAGACTGGCAAATTACCAACTAGACTAATGGATGACGGGTTGTGGCGCAGGGCAGTTTACTGTACTGTGATATACAGACAGAAAAGTTCCTTATTACTGTTTGTAAAGTATACATACAGATACCTAATTCTATGAGGTTCGTAACTCGTATAGAGTCTAGACAATAGCCGCCCACGCAATGTCGGCGACTTAAATAAATCATGGCAAAACGTGTGCAGGCAATAGATGGCGCTTACGCGACTAATTTTTCACGTTTATTTGTATTTGCTTGAAAACAATATTTTGAAGAAAGTGTTAGAGTATTGTCTTAATATTGGTATATTGAGGGTGTCTGAGAAAGCCACGTTGGGTACACTGAAATAATAATGGTGCGATATAGTTGTGAGGGGTAGTTAAATGGTATAAAAGAGGTTGTTGCCATAACTGAAGGTGTTTTGCCCGCAATCGGTCACACAGTCTCCAGTTCAGTATCAGTGCTCAGTCGATAGTCCAAGTGTTCATTACGCGGTAGCTACGCTGGTTTACTATTCGGTTCTAGTTGTTTGAGTTATAATTAGAGAACGGTCTATAGAGAATCCTGACACGGGGTTGTGGTCTGTAAAGCAGTGATATTGTAAATGTAACCAATAAACTTTGAGTTAAAGTGATTACTGTCGTTTGGTATTAATAATATAATACTCGTCTCGCATAACTTCTAGCAAAAGTTATGCACTATGAGTCCATGCACCACACAATACCGATACAATACCACACAATACCCATAGGTATTAAAAACTGCTGAATTACGTCTGGTAGATGGGTGGTCGACGAGAGTGCATTACAGGATGTTATGCCTTGTTTAATTTTTAAGAGTAGATATTAAGTTAGTTCTAAGCCAACTCGCGGATGTATCGCACATATTAAAATTGAAAGATTTTTTTTACGTATTTTTGGAGTTAGTACCGATGCAGCGGCCAGTCGAATTAACCGGAATGAACAATGAATTGCACCGACTCCAAAGAGCTCTTTAGAAATTGTAATGTTTAATTTTCAGTGTTATTTTGAAGTTGGTATATAATTTTTGGTAAAACCTTATTTGTTTGAGAATTTTGAGTGGTAGGTTCAGCTATATAGCATGTAAATTCCAATAAAACAACACAATTGCGATGATTACGCTATTATCTGTTGAGGTTTTTTATTTTTTACTCCGTACTCCATTATCAGATGTTAAACAAATTTAGACCACTTCAGCCAATCCTCTATTTATCCACCTGCCATGCCTGCATCGCAATGTTTGCCAATTGACCGATATAAATGCGATTTTTTTGTTTTTAACGGCGAGGTTATTTCGTTTTATAATGCTTTTTATAACCATACTATTACCTTTTAAAGGTAACTTAAAGATAAACTTGTGACTGGCTGCTGTGATTTGTTTTGCAGACGCTAAAAAGAATTAGTAAAAGCTTACTAAATCAAATGGCATTTACTTGCTTAAATTGGTGTGAAAAATGACGCGCCCAATAACTGAAACAAGGATCTTTTGAAAAATAAAACAATTAACACAAATCACAGTATACATAAGAAACAGTGGATTGAGGGTCGGCATGTTCGGCTAAATCGTAAAAAATACGTTGAGTTTAAAGACAATAGGGTAGTTTCTAATATTGATTTTTATACATTATTTTATAAGCAACAGAAAATGGTACGCAAAAGAAACCCTTTTATTAAAACACAATCAAAATTGCTTCAGAAATGTGCCCGCAGTTATGACTTTAAATGTTGGTATGAGGAAAAGTGGGTGCGTAGTAGGGATATCTCACCATCTCGCTTGCACACGTGCACCATAATGAACATCTTACACAGTGACGTCAAAGATGGCGTCGTCTGTCATTTGACAATTACCCCTTCTACATGATTTGAATGGCTTCTAACTTATTTATTTTTGGTCCGATTTATAAAATTCTTTCTGCAATATTTTTTGAGTAACGGAATTTATTGATTTAAATAATAAAAAAAATCTAGTCAACTACGCTATTCTAAGAAAGGGGTATAATTAATCGCTGTATATACGTGGGTACATACATACGCCTGTAAACCCCGAAGGAGTAGCAGAGAGTAACCAGTACCTACACCTACATTTCGCCGAGCTTATTTCCGTCCGATGATGTGATAGGGTGCGAGTATATCGCCATATCGGGTACATTTCCAGACTCCGAAGTGATAATGAGCATTTCGAAATAGAATAACCCAATATCACTTTTACCCTGTTTTTTTATTTTTCTTTTATTTAAAGAAACATTTTATAAAACTAATTTGGCTTACACTACTCACATAACAAGAATGATGAGAATCTATAATTATTTGCCCAAATGTATTGACGCTGACATTTTAAGCAATAAGATTGGCCTCTTTAAAAATAAACAAATGACTCGTATATTAGTGGTGGGATGGGGGGGGGGGATTTCGGGACTATTCGTGTAACTGTTATTTATTTACCTATTTATTATTAGTGACCTATCGAAGATATGGTTTTTTTTACACAAAGCCGATTTCGACCTTTCATTCTCCAAGAGATATCTTAATACCATACAAACATTATAAAATAAATATAGACGAACTAAATACAGAACTTCGATTCTTTATTTATTCTTGATAGCCCAACCCCTTTCTTCCACACCATAAAACTTTTACATAGAACCTGACGTCCCGAAGTATAGTTTTGGACGCATTAGGGAATGATAAAAAAGTTTGGCGAGTTCGCGAGCGACTGAACTGTATTAAAGAACGCATTTTTTTATCGACTTTGACGTGACTTGGGCAGGACTTTAATCTTGCGTTGGATCGTTTTTAGACAGCTTCAGGAATAATGATTTGGTATTGTATAATAACACATAATAACATTACGATTAACAAAGAGAACTCAGAATCGAATAAACGAAACTAAATAGGTAGCGTGATGCAGAGTGTTTTTTTTTGTAGCATAGGTTTTCAAACGAGCTAGGGAGTCACTTGATAGTAAGTGATCTCCACCTCCCATGTACACCCACAATACCAATAGAATCATGGGCACGTTGCGGATCTTATAGGAAAGGAATAATTAAGGGATTGGAAAGGGGAGAGAGATTTGGGTCTCCGGATATCTCAATCACCGTACGAAACGCAGCAGCAAGCTCCTACTTGACGCCAGTTTTCTATGAGATAGTGGTAACAACTCGGACGAGCCAGATCATTCATGCTGCAGACAAAACTGTCTACAGCGTGGCTCTACCACTCTAGAGTTGTTCCGTAATGAATATAAATAGAGTAGGTCATAAGTTGAAGTGTGTTGGGGTATTTTCTTTTTATAGGTGTATTGAGGATGTCTGAGAAAGCATCGTTGGGTACACTGAAATAATAATGGTGCGATATAGTTGTGGAAGGGTAGTTAAATGGTATAAAAGCGGTTGTCGCCATAACTGGAGACCTTTTGCCCACAGTCAGTCAGTCGATAGTCCAAGTGGTCATTACGCGGTAGCTCTGCTAGTTTACTATTCGGTCCTAGTTTTAGTTATAATTAGAGAACGGTCTCTAGAGAATCCTGACATGGGGTTATGGTATGTAAAGCAGTAACATTGTAAAAGTAACCAATAAACTATGAGTCAAAGTGATTACTGCCGTTTGGTATTAATAAAATAATACTCGTCTCACGTAACTTCTAACAAGTGTCACTGACTTATGCTATAATAGCAGGTACAGACGGTTCAATTTTAGTTGATCAACTGCTAAATCGCATGCGAATCGAACCGTCTCAACAGACTTTCAATCGAAATGTGGTCAATACAAAAACCAGACAGCTTTTCGTGATTCAAGTCAGTTGATCGACTAAAATCTAACCATGTGAACTCGTTATAAGAGATATGAATAACAACATCCATCAAAACACAACTCTACTGTAACAAAAATAAACATGTCCAGCAAACTTCCTTAATGGTATAAAAAAAACAAACTAATGCAAAGAACTATTAATCATTCACATTCACAGGGTGCTATAAAATCGAAATATCCAACATGGAGTCTTACTCGGATCTAATACCACGGTCCGAGCAGCGCAACAAGAGTAAAACAAAAGCTTTCCCGAGCAAATATGATTTTTTAATGAAACGACAAACTCTTTGTGGGTAGGAGAGACCACTTTATTAGGTTTCGTTGGGTAAATGAAAATAAAAGCAACAGGCTTCGGCGTAGACAGTGCAGAGTTGTCCTAATGGAAATGTGTAACTTAAGAATATATGCGCTACGAATTTCACTTAAGTACCTACATACAATTATTATCTAATATTAATACGTGAAGAGAACTTTGGACACCTTTTTAAGCATATTGCGCCCACGAAGGAGTGTGAGATTTAGCATAAATAAAGTTTGTATGGAGGAGGACTGCAAAGTCCTATTTATATATACTACATATAACAAATACATTAAAATTAATAATATAAAACATTCATTGTTTCATGCTCATATTGACAATTTCAAACATGTAATAGTCTGACACGGTAATGACGTATTTGTACACGGCCGCAGCTGACGTAATAGAATAAAAAATTAAGTGTACTCTTTGACAAAAGAAATTAAATCTAAAAAATTAAGTACGGGTGAATTTCAACCACTTGGTGACCACTAGTTCTAATAAAATAATTTAAATAAATTCTAATATTCTAATTATATTCAGATTCGAATCGGATGCAGTGGGTATACACTCTTACACTATAATTCAAACTCGGACCCATTCCTCCTGTAGACAACTGTCTACAGCGTGGGACTACCACTCAAAAAGATATACCTACGTACGCGTCGAGAACCTCCCTCGTTGTTTTCATCAAATACTTACAAATACTTTACACCTTAACGCAACGCGATTATAGTTCTTATGCGTTGCACTTATAAGTTGTAATTTGCTTAATAATACGAAAATGTAATATTGCATAATAATATACTGTTTATTCCTCTGGGTTGTTCTAAGTTTTTGTTTATAACGTAATTTTTTCTTTTGTACTCTCATTAGTGCACGTCGTGGTCGCCTGTAATTATGGCAACATTTATATTTAGAGTATGTAAGGGATGCGGTGTATTGCATGTGAAAATGTATGTCATGTTGGCGATCCTAAAATAAATAAATCAATCAGCAAATGAACTCTACGTCAACATAAACAACTAGTTCTAGACTTCACCCATTCTAACATCTAACGCAAAAATCTCCCGTGTGACGTATCATGATTACCATGGATTAACAAAAAAATAAACCAAGGGTGATTATTGTTCGATTGCGATATTTGTTCCAAAATGGATCAAACACCCACACGTAATTAGAAATGTCCTCTAAATTAATTGGCTCGTCAATATGGCACAAAGAGAATGTTTTTGGCCAATTTATTTACTATGAATACTATGAATTCCCTTTGTGTGGTTATTTTGTATCAAGCATGGACCAAATAACAATTTAATTGTTGCATTTTTAATTTGAATTTTGTATTGATTTGATGAAAATACTTCGAAATAACTAATTTTGAGTCGTTGTTATTGCAATTTAATGACCAATTATTGGTACAAAGCACCGATTTAAAATTAGTTATTTCATTACTTAGCATTTTAGTTTCATACAGTTGGATTTATTTTTGTTAAAAAGTTTTTTTATATGTTTTTAGAGAAAGATTCATTTATGTATCATGTATTATGTGTATTAATTTTCTGTTGCTTATAATTATTATTATTATTTTTTATTGCATAGGCGGGCAAACGAGCAAGTGGCTCACCTGATGGTAAGTGATCTTCACCGCCCATGTACGCCCACAAGTCCAAAAGAGTCATGAGCGCGTTGCCGACCTTATAGGAAAGGAATAATTAAGGGATTGGGAAGGGGAGGAGGATTTGGGCCTCCGGATATCTCACTCACCGTACGAAACACAGCAGCAAGCTGCTATTTTATGTCGGTTTTCTGTGAGACAGTAGTAAAGACCCGGACGAGCAGACCTATTCATGCTGTAGACAAAACTGTCTACAGCGGGGTCTACCACTCGTAGTGGTAATATGTAATGTATAAATTCTAATACAGCATACCACCCTATTACCATCAAGTGTTTCATTTGCTCATCTGGTATACAAAATACTACTAAACATACCGATCCATTTACTGAATTCAAGTGCCTATGAATTACGTAATGAACCCCTCATTTTTCACTTTCCAAGCACCTAATGGAGTAATTAGTAAAACATTAACAAACCTCCGTTGAACGATCCCTTTTCAAACACTAATTGCACAGAACTAATTTTAGGAAACTGTATTCAGTTTCCGATAACTATTTTGAGAAGAATTTACTTGGTCTTCATTTTTCACATAATATACAGCCGCCGTAGACATTTTAAAGATCTCGGGTATTTTTTTATTAGCTTAATGACAGGACGAGTATGTTGCTCGCCTGATAGTAAGCGCCATAGACAGAAGCAGTACCACACATAATTTAATCACAGATCACTGCATGGCACTGGACTGCGCTCGCCACCCAGAAACAGAAGATAATATGTTTCGTAATGCCTAGTAGTTTCACTTGCTTCAATGTCCTTCAAACCAAAACATAACTGTGCTTATACACTGCTGCTTAACGGCAAAACTAGATAAAGCGGTGGTATCAACCCAGACGGCCTCTCGAATACGATGGGCCTACCACCTAGTGCAAGTACGAATTAAGTATTGAAATGCAGTTCCAATCAATGTATTTTTTTATAACATAGGCCGGAAAACGAGCAAGTGGGTCACCTGATGGTAAATGATCTCCACCGCCCATGTACGCCCACTATACCAAAATAATTATGGGCACGTTGCCGACCTTAAAGGAAAGGGATACTTAAGGGATTGGGAAGGGGAGGGGGATTTGGGCCTCCGAATATCTCACTCACCGTACGAAACGCAGCAGCAAGCTGCTATTTTATGTCGGTTTTCTGTGAGACAGTAGTAAAGACCCGGACGAGCAGACCTATTCATGCTGTAGACAAAACTGTCTATTTATTTATTTATTTATTTAATAGCAATACCATTAGGTAAAACACACTACTAACATAATATAAAAATCAATTAAGTAACAAATCATGAGCTTACCTTTTAAAGGTATTTACAGCTAACACAAAAAAATTACAATGTCATAATAACGTAATAATTATTATAAATTATAAGATAAGTAAAGTAAGTAAATTATTTTTAAATGAAATGTAATATGTGAAATACGTAAACTAAATATTGTGAAAAACAAATAACTTAATTTTATTTTTAAATGGGCCAATCTTATTGCTTAAAATGTCAGCGTCAATACATTTGGGCAAATAATTATAGGTTCTCATCATTCTTGTTATCTTATCATAAGCGCAAGCCTGTATCTCCAAGAAAGTAGCGAGAAGTGCAACTAGTGCACCCACGGCTTATTTCCATCCCATCATGTAATAGGGGACACACCTAAACCCATAACGGGCACAATTCGAATCCTCGGCATCTCATGAATAATTTTTCGAATTAAAATTCAAACTCAAATCATGTTTAAGTTAAACACAAAATTAGTTATTGCAAACACAACATGTGATTCAATTTGTCATCCATCAATTGACCCGCTTCATAGTGTTTAAGATGATATCACCAGTTATCTTAACAATTGATATATCATCATACCTAATAGCTTTATTGGCGACAATCTATTATCGCGTCTGGCATCATTTAGCACATAATTTACGCTCTATGTTGGAATTTACCGATGATAAATTGCATGTGGATCACTTAGATATATCCCTTCTGTATTCAACCTATATAAGTACACATTGACAGCCTCCGTGGCGCAGCGGGCGAGTAGCCGGTTGCGAAGCGTGAGGCCGTGGGTTCGATTCCCGCACCTTGACAAATGTTTGTCTGATCCACAAATATTTGTCTCGGGTCTGAATGTTGTGGGACCGCAAGTCCCTCGTAGTTCTTGATACCCACGATACAGGTTTATCTAGTGTGGGGGTCAGGACTATGTGTGTATTTATTATTTATTTATTATTATTATATACGCTCTCACGCCTGGTATCCCCGAAGGGGTAGGCAGAGGTGTAACTAGCACACCCACATTTCGCTGACCGTTTCTCCGTTCCATGTCTCCGGGCTGATAATGAGCATTTCGTAATAAAAAATAAACGTGCCGAATTGAGAACCACCTCCATTTTTGAAGTCTGTCAAAAACCCAATATCACTTCTACCAGACCCGGGGATCGAATCCGAGACTTCTGCGTCAAACTCAGTCGTAACGCGTATGCATTACAACTGCGCCACCGAGGCAGTCTATATACAAGTATCCTTACTTATAAGAGATTATGTGTGTACTATGCGGAGATGTGGAAATAGGTTTATTCTAAAACAGTACAATATATATTTTCTAGCAGAGGCCAGCACGCGACCAATAATTTAACTGATAGTAAGTGACTACTACCGATATTATCAAAAGAATCCGCTGTAGACAATATTGTCTACAGTATAAATGGGCCGGCTCGTCCGGATTGTTAGCGCTGTCACAGAAAATCGACGTAAAGTAGGTTGCTGCTGCTGCAAAATCCCCTTCCCTTCCCAATCTCTTAATTATGTCTTTTCGTGTTCTAAAAATAGGTCGAGTTTCAATCACTACGCGACCATACACACATTAAAATGACCAATATATTTCTAATTCACCCCTCAATAAAAGAGCCACTAGTTACACCACTTTTAGTTGCCCACTATTCTAATTAACCCCTCAATTAAAGAGGCATCTACAGATAAAAACATATATCTTGTTACTTCCTCTGACTTGTAACTGACTGCCTCGGTGGGTTAGTTGTAATGCGTACGCGTTACGATTGAGGCTAACGCTGAGGTCTCGGGTTCGATTCCCGGGTCGGTAAAAGTGGTATTGAGTTTTTCTATTACGAAATGCTCCGTATCAGCCCGGATTCTGGAATTTGTGCCCGGTATGGCGATAGGCTCGCACCCTATCACATTGTGGGACGGAGATACGCTTGGCAAAATGTGAGTACTGGTTATACCTCTGCCTACCCCTTCGGAGATTATAGGCGTGAGTGCGTATGTATGTATGTATCTTGTAACTCAGACAGTATAAACCTCGCATGTATTCTAAACTTGAAATTAATAACAAACACACGTCGGATGAAGTGGTCAGAATCTCAATTCCTCAACGGTAGTCAGGCATAATATTTCAAATGCGCAGGTGTGCAGACGCGGGACCCTCGTCAAAATGCGATTACCTGCGTACAAGTTGGGGCTGTGCACTTTTATACCCTTTTGATGGGTTTCGGTTTTTGAGTAATGTAGGAAAATCGTGTGTGGAGCTCATGAATAATTATAGTAGGATTAATGCCTTAATTGTAACTGGTTTGTAAAATATTTAATACTTTTTGTAAAGCATAGGCCAGCAAATGAGCAAGTGGGTTATCTGATGGTAAGTGATCTCCAACGCCCCTGAACACCCACAATACCCAAAGAATCATGGTAGCGTTGTCGACCTTAAAAGTAAGGGATAATTAAGGGATTGAGGAGGGGAAGGCGATTTGAGCTTCCGAATATCGCACTCAATTTTCAATTTTTCTGTGAGTCAGTGGTAACAACTCTGTCGAGCTGGCCCATTCTACAGCTACAGCGTGGCTCTACCACTCGTGACTCGTATAATGAAGTATAGCATTATAGTTTTTTTTAATGAACTCAATTTTAGTTTATTACTATAATATGACTTCATTTTTCATTAACAGCATCTCGTGTTAGCCATTTCTTTTTTTGCGCGATACACGATGGCGATACAAAAACAAATTTAACGAGTTTTTTTGTAAAAAAAATATTTTTGATACAAATAATGTCCAATGCCAACAAAAATAAGAGTTTTCAATTTGCTTGGTTGTATTTAAATTCTAATAATAGATTGCTATAACCATAAAATGTGGCTGAGTAGGTAAATATCCCATATTAATTTACCAACAATTTTCGAAGATGTCCTTCCTTCTGATCCTTGACTGCCTCGGTGGCGCAGTTGTAATGCGTACGCGTTACGATTAAGACTAACGCTGAGGTCTCGGGTTCGATCCCCGGGTCGGGTATAGTGGTACCTATTGGGTTTTTCTATTACGAAATGCTCAGTTTCAGCCCGGAGTCTGGAATTTGTGCTCGGTATGGCGATAGGCTCGCCCCCTTTCACATTGTGGGACGGAGATACACTTGGCGAAATGTGGGTGTACTGGTTACACCTCTGCCTACCCCTTCGGGGATTACAGGCGTGAGTGCGTATATATATGAGTGTCTATTTAATACATGTTGACAACAGAATATAAAAATTTGATTAAAGTCAAAGTGAGATCCCACATAATCTACTTCAACACGACACTCCCTACAAAGAAAACACCTGAAAATAATTTAAAATTTAAACACGCTTTCTTTTCAAACATAACATCACACAACAAAGCCACATGAAACTCACAGTACACTTAAAACTTTCAGGCGCAAAGCTTTCGACACTTGAGTAGTTGGTACAGAGTGCTGTGGGGTCTTATATAATATGAATCACGCTTTGATTATATACTCATCTAGATGGGTTTTTCTATTACGAAAAAGCTCAGTATCAGCCCGGAATTTGTGCCCGGTTTGGCGATAGGCTCGCCCCATATCACATCATGGGACGGAGATACGCTCGGAGAAATGTCGGTGTACTGTTTACACCTCTGCTTACCCCTTTGGGGATTATAGGCGTAACTGCGTACGTACTCCTCTAGATAGCCTGTTGAATGCTTAATGTAATAGGTAATGGTTAATGACAGTGCATTCAAATAGAAATTTACAAATTCACGATAATTTGGAACACTATATTATTTTTAACATACATAACCAATCAGCAGCTCTATAAGACGATGCAGTCATGTAATTCTACCGCTCAGCCATTAGTATAAGGAACTAGACAAAGAAATGAGTGCGACGCGGCATCTAGACGTGTGTATAATCAAGGGAATCACGTATTTGTACCCTCCTGAAGGTTTATATGAATGTTTTATGTCCTGCGGAATCAACACAATAAACGCATTACCGTAAACGAAATTTTGCGTTTGGCTTTAATAATTAATTGTGTCTTGTGGCATTTTAAAATAAGCATGAGATGGGTTAACTCTCACTTGACTGGCAGGACGCTATGATAATATAAGATTGTATGAAAAAAAATTTAATATATACCTACTCTTCAATTTTTAGCCCTACGGAGACCCAATGCGACCAAATTTCACATTATTACAGAGTACTTATACTTAGAATATTTATACTAGCTTCCTCATTCACAGTATTAATAACTAGTTATTTTACCATGCCTACTCGGTAATAATCATATGCACTCACGCCTATAATCCCCGAATGGGTAGGCAGAGGTGTTACCAGTACACCCACATTTCACCGAGCGTATCTCCGTCCCATGGTATGAAAAGCCTATCGCCATACCGGGCACAATTCCAGACTCAAGTTTGATAGTGAACATTTCGTAATAGAAACCTTTACCCGACCCGGGGATCGAACCCGAGACCTCAGTGTCAGCCTCAGACGTAACGCGTACCCATTACAACTGCGTCATCGAGGCAGTCATACCACAAATAAAACAAAATGTTCCTGTACACCGTACAACAGTGTCTCATCTCTCGAGTTGTACGAGTATCGTGCGTCGCTTTAGCTTTTCTCTGTTGCGCACCTTAAAGTCTACTTTATGTCTTAACTAGCTTTTGCTCGCGGCTCCGCTCGCGTCAATAGACTTTTCCGAAATAAAACGTAGCCTATAACCGTCTCCAGCGTCCCCGTCTATCTCTACACCAAAATTCATCAAAATCGGTTCAGTGGTTTAGGCGTGAAAGCGTAACAAACAAATAGATATTTTTTATTATATATAAAAAGTATCCTATCTTACTTCTTATACCTCTAAGAATGTGTGTACAAAGTTTCATGATGATCGGTTAAGTAGTTTTTGCGTGAAAGCGTAACAAACAAACTTACATTCACATTTATAATATTAGTATGATAGTTGATCAAAATTATTTAACAGTAAATAATGAAATTAGAGTCCTCTAATACAGGCTGAAAACAATGAATATTTACCTCGAATCTCCAACAACTCTAAAACCTCTCTAAACTAAACGCATCAGATAGCCTAAACAAAATTAACCAACTAATCGGTATTTTATTACCAACTTTAAAACTGAAGGATGATCCAAAAAGCACTTCAATGTTAATAGCTCGGGTAAAATACTTCGAACAATTTCATTATGGCTGTCAAACACTAGAATTTAGTTTGATGGAAAAGCTTGAATTTCGTACTGATAAATACTAAACAAAGCGAAATGTGGGGCGATTCGAAGTTTGGGTATTTTGTTTTGAATGTTTTCACTTAGTTTGATTGGAATACCTTGTATTAAATTAATCTCTTTATTTTTGTTTTACTGTTCAAGCGTATTTTTTATTATCCTTTTTATAGAGATGTAAAGTTTGTTGTATTGGCTATAATGGTCATTAATATTGTAACAAAGTTATTAGGTTCTGCTGAGGGGCGAGCAAGAACATCTTACGAATAAGTATTCGAATCGAAAACGCTAGTATTTGTATGAAGGTACAAACAATTTATTGACATTTCGATACGAATATGTTCTCGCAAGTTATTTGTGCTAGCTTAGATATGAATTCGGTGTCATGGCACATATTTTTTTTTTCAAAATTTAGCGGTAATAAAACTAGTTTAAACAGGTTTTATCGCGGTTTAATTTAATTTTAGCGCAAAAATTTTAGTTTAAAAAAAACTATCTGATTGAACTTTTTATCTCACGTTTATTATTCTAAAAATAACAAAAAAAAACATGAATATTTTATGAAGTTAGACGATGAGTTATGAAGTTCTAATTTTAATTCATAGTATTATATCGGATAACATCAGAATTCTCTTTTTAAATTGGCTTGAATTATGAGACGAGCAGGTCGCTCGCCCGATGGTAAGCGCCACGCCTGTTCATAAACAGAAGCAACGCCACACAGAACTTTAAATAACAAAGCACTACATGACACTGGACTGCGCACGTCTTCCCAAGACATAAGGAGTGAAGTCTCATAATGCCTAGTAATTTCACTGGCTTCAATGTCCTTCACACCGGAACACAACAGTGCTTACACACTGTTGCTTGGCGGCAGAAATAGACAAAGCGGTGGTACCAACCCAGCTGGCCTCTCGCATACGAGGGACCTACCACCTTGTATTAATTTGTTTGAAACTCATTTAATTGCTTATTTTGTTTTAGACACATATTTCAATCTATTCTATTCGCAATCACAACGTTCGCTGTATTCCATCAGTGGTCTTAATCAATGAAATTTAGTTGCGGTCCATTTAGATTCTGGTGCTAATATGCCTATTGTGACGTTAAATACAACTCGGACATACGGATTCAGTTGTAATATCTACTAATATAACAAAATATATAAACCTAGAAAAATAATGGAATCAAAAAAGAAACGAATGGATATTAGTATTTATGAGTGGTAGAGCCACGCTGTAGACACTTTTGTCTACAGCATGTATAGGCTGGATCGTCCGGGTTATTACCACTGTCTCACAGAATACCGGCGTAAAGTGGCAGCTTGCTTGCTTGCACTTACCATCAGGTGACCCACTTGCTCGTTAGCCAGCCTATGCCATAAAAAAAAATATTTTGACAGGGAATTGTTCACTCATGACTCCACCAAATGTGAGCCGATTTGTATGATTATTTTTAAGTCGATAGAATTTACTGCGGTGGTAATCTATTTGAATAAATACTTTCACCCCTAAGGGGCAGAAATTGGGGACGAAAGATTTTGATGATTCTTTCAATAAAAATAGTAGAATAGTAGAGTATTGTATCAATAAATAAATATAAAACTACAATTCCAACGACTCAAAATTGTTTAGTTTTTTCAGCGTTTTAGTTTATTTGAGTCGATATTATTTTTTGTCAAAAAGTTTTCATTAAATTGAAACATTATAAAAAATATACTTTTGAAAGAAAATACAAACCAACACTAAGAAAACTATAGTGATGATGCAAAAAACCTCCCGACTCCCGTAGAAGCAGTACTAACTAACGTCGCAAGAAACGAAATTTCATCAGTAGCACTTTCAACAACTTATGTAACAGCATTAGCTACATCCGACTCGGTTGTTATTGCAAAATTAATTGGCGAGTAATTGGCCACGCCCGGTTGGCTTACGTCTGGAGTCTGCCTGCTATTGACTGTTAGTTAATTAGAACCGAACCGGCGGGAACAATGTGGAACAAACGGTGCATTTGAGCGGAATCAACGGGGAGTAAGGCAGAATACAATCCGTCGCTGCACCGGCTTAATTGTATGAGAAAACTTGTGGTTTGTATAATTAAGTTTGGTATGGAAAGTTTTTGAATATTGTGATTTCCGTCAGGTTCTTATTGCGCTTGTTTATTCCATTTTTCAACAGTCTTGAAGACACCGGTGCTCCTAATATTGAAAACTAGCTTTTGCTTGCGGCTCCGCCCGCGTGAACGGCAATTTCCGGGATAAAAAAAGCCTATATCCTAATCTAGTTCATGTTCTACCTGTTTGCCAAATTTCATCCAAAACAGTTGAAATATTAAGGCGTGATTGATGAATTGTTGATGAATAATTAAAGTAGGATATTGACTTGATATTGAGATGACTCCAAGTAAATATAAAATGCCATCCGTAGAAAACCATTTTGAATTTAAAGTATCAACTATTTTTCATACACTACTTACCAATACCACCACTTAGGAAGACGTCAAGAGATATCTGGCTCGCAAGAAAGAAACCCCGAATGTAGAGTATGAGTTTGAGTAGTAGAGCCACGCTGTAGACACTTTTGTCTTCAGCATGAATGGGCCGGCTCGTTCGGTTCGTAACCACTGTCTCAGAGAAAACCGGCATAAAGTAGCAGCTTGCTGCTGCGTTTCGTACGGTGAGTGAAAAATCTGGAGGCCCAAATTGCCTTCCCCTTCCCAATCCCTTACTTATCCCTTTCCTTTAAGGTCGACAACGCGCCCATGATTATTTTAGTATTGTGGGTGTACATGGGCGGTGGAGATCACTTACCATCAGGTGACCCACTTTTTCGTTTGCCGGCCTATACTATAAAAAAAACCATTTTCGATATCGACTAGTTTCTTAATATATATGTAAAAAACCATAACGTGCACTCCAGGACATAGAGATAGTGGTAGAGATAGTAGAGATATCATGTGACAACAAGTCGATAATATTTTCTCGCGAGCTAAGTACCGGGCCGGTTGCGGCATGTTAGTTTCGGCATGATAGACATGTAGAGATAGCATAAGAAAACGAATCGACAAAATTTCCTCGACAGCTCATAATTTAATTAAGTAAACATAGGTCTTAGGGATTCAATTCTGTATCGTATTTAGAAAACTATTGGATATATACAATATAAATACTACTTGAATTCATTTAGTCATTTGTGATTAAAGGCAATCTAATTATGACGTACCGATTGATAATATAAAGCGGTGTTGGCTTTGATTAAATATACCTCTCCGTCGTCCTACATTATGCCTATGTAGTTTATGGGTCAAACGCGTTTCATTATGTAAATAGAATCCTGAAATAGGGCATGTATGTTATTAATAAAACACTAGGGGAGTAAGGTTTCTGTCTCAAACTAACCATACTGATCCATAGTATATCTTACCGGCGAGATAGTGACAATCTTTCAACCCGCATTGGACAAACCTTTGCCCAGCAGTGAGATATCAAGGCTGATTTAGACAAAACTATATACAACGTGTTACAGAAAGGTGTGGTCATATTTTAGGGTCATTACATACACCTTACAATTAGTACTTATGTAGCGGAACTTTTCAATACCAAGACATCCAAAAATTTCACATTAATTTTGATCACTCGTTTATTGAGACCGTGTAACGAAGTAGAACAATTGAAACACAATGTACACGACCTTCTCCATTTATTTGGGCCATTTAGTTGTTTTATTATTTAGTACTGCCAGCACTTATAACAATCGATAAGATTGGTGACATCACTATTAATTATTATGAACGACACTCAATTTTTAATAAACTTGAATAAGTTGTACGTAATTCTACGAACATACGTACGTAACTTGTAATTTAAACACAAAATAACACCTGAAAGAGATTGTGTGCTGAAGACGATATTAGTACCATTCTCTAGAAGCATTTTAAAGACTTCATTCTCGTGTCTTCCATCTATGAATTTGGCTCAATACATTCGACGATCCTCTTAAAAGCTGTTATCAGTTACACCAACACAAAGTACCAATGCATAATACTTATTTTTAGTCAAATACAACATATTTTTTGAACTCGTAAACATACTTCATAAAATCAGAAATTACCGAACTGACTGCGTCAAATAAATATTGACATTTGACAACTGTTTAATGTTTTTTTAATTATAAAATAATTAAATGAAAGGAGTTCTATAGTATCATTGTTTATCATTTAGTGTTGTCCAAATTTGAAAGTCGATATCGACATGTTACTCATTCGATAAAAAAAAAATTCTTTAATTATTGTCCTAGCAATGCAATCGGATTTGGTACTATGGGAGATAAAATACTTTGCCCTACACTATACATTGTTTAAATTTGCCCGCCCCTTTCTATAACACGTTGTATATACCTACAAACTATATAATAAATCTCTTATATTAATAATCCCGTCACTGGTCAGTTCATGGAATCCAATTGTCGTGCTACATTTAATTACTGCTGGATAGTTAGCTCAGATAGCTCTCGTTGGGTCCAAGTTACATTAGATTGGCGTTCGTTTAAATTTAAAACTTATAGAACCAATTTTAAATGCCAAAATGAAAGCAAGGTTTACCCAATTAAAGTACACACAAACGATGCGTGCTAGCGGGAGCCAAACCTCCAACGGAACAGTATTTTTTTGTGATCATGTGTCGTCGTTTAACTGAACTATTAAACAGAATAGTATAAAAAGAAAAACGATTTGGCCATTGTCTTATTCACTAAACGTTTATTAATAAACTATTTAGAATAAAAAATACTATATTTACGATTAAATTAACACAGACTTGATTAAGTAATAACAACAGTAATGGAATTCATCATATTGCTTCAATAATAGCTACTAATTTACAAGGTGGTAGGTCTCTCCTATACGAGAGGCCGTCTGGGTTGGTACCACCACTTTGTCTATTTCTGCCGCCAAGTAGCAGTGTGCAAGCACTGTTGTGTTCCGGGTTTCAATGTCCTTCAGGACATTGAATCCAGTGAAATTACTGGGCATTATGAGACATAAAATCTTATGTCTCGGGGTGACGAGCACAGTCCAATGCCATACAGTGTTTTTTAAATTATGTGTTGCTTCTATTTATGGGCAGGCGTGACGTTTACCATCAGGCGAGCGACATGCTCGTATCGTCACTAAAGCTAATAAAAAAAATGCTCAATATCATGCTCATGATCGGGCGGAGTGGAAGCGTCTAAGTAGGTAAGCACACCTTGGTAAGGAGCTGATATAACGTCACGCAAAAGAAAATAATTTCTCCAGATAGGCGATTGTAGATCATATCTTTTTTGTATCATCAATGAATCTAGTATTTTAGCATGTAATCATTGATTCAGTGTCTTTATCACTAACACTTTAATGAATCTCAAATCTTATAATCAATCAATTCCACAAGAATGATCGAGGTAGGAGCAGGGAGACGAGAGCAAGGGTGTTACCCACATGGAAGCAGAACAGGTAAACGCTGGGAATTAATCACACCTCGACGATAGGGATCGATCACTACTCAGCGTTTGCTCGTGTCCGGCCCTCAAACATGGAAACGCGGTAGTGGACGCGAGTAATGTAGTTAAACAATAGTAAAGTTAATGAAAATGCAATGAATAGTTTTTATTATGAGAGGGGGCAAACGGACAAGAGGTTCACCTGATGGTAAGTGATCACCACCGCCCATGAACACCGTCAATACCAGAGGAATTATCGGTGCGTTAACGGCCTTTGAGGAAAGAATAGGCTCTTTTCTTGGTAATTTATAATATTTTTGACAGCCTCCGTGGCGCAACGGGCGAGTAGCCGGTTGCGAAGCGTGAGGCCGTGGGTTCGATTCCCGCACCTAGACAAATGTTTGTCTGATACACAAATATTTGTCTCGGGTCTGGGTGTTGTAGGACCGCAAGTCCCTCGTACTTCTTGATACCCACGATACAGGTTTACCTAGTGTGGGGTCAGGACTATGTGTGTGACTGTTGGGTGTATTTATTTTATTTATTTAATGAAGTTCAAAGGGGTTGTGGGTGTTAATAATAATAAAAGCCTTTATTCGAATACATGTTAAAGATATTATATTAGACGTAAAGGTAATAGATTACAGATTAAAAGTAATAACAGTATAGTTTCTTTTACCAGTTTCTTGATATTTGTTATCAGTTTCTTCGAAAATCTGTCCATTTGCTTTTGTGACAAAGGCCTCCTTGGAGGGTTGTAGGTATAGTTTATCATTGTATTCGAATATATATCTAGTAATCTAGTAAAAATATATAGCAATTCCGTGCAACATTAATGTATAACAATACCATATAGAAAAACCTAGTATAGTGAGTTACAACATTTCAAGTACTTCATAGGCGAGAATATAGGTAACAGAAATCTTAAGAATAAATTGTAAAATAATTTAACTGAACGCTATACAGAAATGTTGGCTTTCAACCTTGTTTATAGTCATAGCCCGTTTATTAAGAAGATGCTTAAAAATAATATTAAACAAAAAAAAAACCGCCTTCCCATCATGATGTGACGGTAGATTTGGTGTTATGTGGGACTACCCCCCGCCTGACCCCCCAACCCGCAACGGGAATCAATTTCACCATTGCCTCGGTCGGCAGAGTGTACCACGTACAGGTGATGTTGGCTTTGGGTCTAAGACGTGGGTGGCCCACTTACACTCCTATTTTAATAGACTACAATAAACAATAACATTATTCGCTTCAACAATCTTCGTTTTTACTAATGAGTACCTGTATAAAAAAGCCAAAAAAATGCATAAAAGTGATAGTGCCGTATGTTAGCGAGTTTCGTGGCCCCACAGCTTGATCGGGTCTAACCTTTTCTCAGTCAGAATAGATCCTCATTCAATTATCTAAATGAAATCCGGATAAGGCTTGTGATCTCACGAGTTCACGACGTTAACACAATTTGTGCCCGTCGGACGGTATAGTCGAATTAGAATCAAACTTTTAGGGATAGTGTAATTTAATAAATGGAGCTCGCATTGCTAGTTTTTTTTCTCATTAAGCAAAAACGTATCAGGCTTGGCACAGATATTGGTAGTGTTTTGTAAATGTACTGGAGGTTTTGCTATTTCATTTGATGTGGTACCTATACAGATTATCGTCCGTCAGCTGTGTGTCTCTAGGCTACTGAGAAGACGCTCGTCCTAAGTTGGCATAATGTTTAGTAAATTTCTATCAAAAGCCATATATTTTTAACCACGGACAATATAGAAAGGTGTTGTAAATTTCACTCCTATGCCTGTCTGAAGATGCGTGTGTTTCTGTCTGTGGCGTTGTAGCGCCTTAATGAATAGATTGATTTAATGTTTTTTTTAATATGTGACGCCGACAAACGAGCAGGTGGGTCACCTGATCCAGTAATCTCCACGGTCCATGAACATCCACAATACCTGAGGAATCATGCGTTTTCAACCTTAAAAGAAAGGGATAATTACCTAAGGGATTGGGAAGTGGAAGTTTTGGACCTCCGTTAAAAACAGCCAGCAATATTCATCCTAACAAATCAAATTTATCACCAAACAAACAATGTTTACAATTATTAATAACTAACCTTTAATAGCGGCTCCGCCCGCGTGAATGGCCTTTTCCGGGATAAAAAGTAGCCTATGTTACCTACTCAGTGATAATGTAGCTTTCCAACGGCAACATATTTTTTTAAATAGGTCCTGTAGTTTTTAAGTTTATTTATTATATACAAAAATACAAATCTCTCCTCTTTATAATATTAGTGTAGCTTAAACATTTTGATAGCGCCTACTCAATAAAAATAGCAATTTCCCACGCTCATCGCTATTCCGAGATAAATTGAAAACTAGTTTAAAAATACAAAACCTTTTCAATATCTAAGGAATTGCACGTAGGCACGCCCCACCGGAAGCGACGGCGCACACCGGATATGATGTACAAATTTCTGATATCCGCCTCCCTGCCATGTTTGTTTACCAGTTTCTAAGTGAACACTTAAGTAAATCAGAATCTGTGTTTATGTGTCGGAAATTTCTATATTTTAATTTTTAGGTGGTTTCTCGTGTGTCACACATGGTATACCGTAATTTTGATTATTAAGTTAACTAGAACGTGGTGTTTCGGATTTGGTATGATTTGTTAGAACATTTACGTGAATATATACCATATTTTTACATAAATAAACATTGAATTATAACAATCTCTCTTCTTCTTCGTCCACCTGCCCTTATCCCACTCGCAGTGGGGTCGGTACAACATGCTTTTTAACACATGTTACAAAAATATTTGGCTTATAGTTTTTACGACCGGCCGCCTCTCTGACCTCTCTCTCCCTCCTGGAGAGAATTGAATTAGGTATAACAATCATCGACAGCCTCCGTGGCACAGTGGGCGAGTAGCTGGCTGCGAAACGTGAGGCTGTGGGTTCGATTCCCGCACATAAACATAATATGTTTGTGTGACCCACAAATATTTTGTTTCGGGTCTGGGTGTTGTGGGACCGCAAGACCCCTGTAGTTTCTGATACCTACGATACAGGTTAACCTAGTGTGGGGTCAGGAATATGCGTGTGACCGTTGGTTGTATTTATTATTATTATTTATTTGACTAGGGGCTTTGCCCATGTTTTTCCACAAAACATAAAATAAAAAAATTAGTTAAAGTCCGACGAATGTGAGACATATCTTATTTTCTTCCCCACATTATTCTGCATTGATTAGTATCGGTCTCGACTCCATACCCCCAGCGGTTTCGAAGGAGATAGCGTGACAAGCTTTTACTTTTTTTTAGATTAGAGAGAATTATCCATCCATATATATATATATATATATGGATAAAATGATTTTTTGTGCTACTTCACTTTCAGTAGTATCTATAAAATTCTGACAATTCAATATCAAACTATAACTTATTCTTCAAACTAGTCAAAATTAAACAAAACACCTTACAATCTTACAAATTGCTTCTTTCTAAGAATTAGTATTCAACATTACAAGTATAAAGCTAAAGTTCCGTATTTAAGAGTAGATAGTAGTGAAAAAACGTGAAAATGAACAACGTTAAGCAGTCTGAGAGAGCGTTAATTACCAAGCGTTCCCACTGAAGGATTACTATGCCAATAAGTCTGCTAGAGCACATTTAACTGGAAAATGGCGGATTAATTCTCAACTCTCGATTTATTATAGAGGTTTAGTATTAGTTCTAAATGACGTCTGGTGTTTAGAGTTGAAATGGAATTTTAAATTGGACTACTTTCTATCACGATTACTTTGCAGCTTGCAGCGCCGAGTTCCACACATTATCACAGGGTAATTTAGATCTATGTATATGGGTAATTGTTTATAATATGTTGACTGCCTCAGTAGTGCAGCTGTAATTCGTACGCGGTACGATTTCTGTGTTGAGGTTTCGGGTTCGATACCCGGGTCGGGTGAAAGTGATATTGGTTATACTATAGTGATATTGGGCATTGCTATTTCAAAATGCTCAGCATCAGGCCGGAGACTGGAAATATGGCCGGTATGGTAATAGGCTTTTGAGATACGGGATCATATCATGGGATGGAAATAAGCTCGGCGAAATGTGGGTGTACTGGTTACACTTCTGCCTACCTGAATTGATTTTCTGGAACTTGGAAACTAGATTACAATACATAACACCAAATAAATATATGTTTAAAGACCCGATTTTAGTAGTTATAATAACAGAACCCAGGAACATGAATTCAAACACCCCACCGCAATTTTATTCCATAAACAACGGCACAAACAAATACACAATTCACCATGATTTACAATATAGAATTCGACGCTTTACAATATAAAGATTTATGTTCTAGTTTCGCATAACTGTGATTCACACAGCAATTTGCTATTTGAAGTGTTATGCGCATGATAGTTACCTGTGATTTATGGACGGCAAGTAAATCAGACAACGGTAAGAATATGTCACGCATCACAGTAATGTATTACCCAAGTTTAAAATTATTGAGGTTACGGAATTTAAACGCCTAACTGTTCTAAAGAGGAGTATTTAATTCGATGAATTATTTCAAACTGGTAGCGAAAAATAGAATAGTATTTATATTAGATAGTAGAGCCAGACTGCCTCGGTGGTGCAGTTGTAATGCGTGCGCGTTACGACTGATGCTGACGCTGAGGTCTCGGGTTCAATCCCCGGGTCGGGTATAAGTGATATTGGGTTTTTCTATTACGAAAAGCTCAGTATCAGCCCGGAGTCTGGAATTTGTGCCTGGTATGGCGATATGCTCGTCCCCTATCACATCATGGGATGGAGATACGCTCGGCGAAATGTGGGTGTACTGGTTACACCTCTGCCTACCCCTACAGGCGTGAAAATGTAGTAAAACCACAATTTTTAGTTTTGTCTACAGTATGAATGAGCTAGAGCACACACACACACACACACACATACATACACACACATTGCAGTGTGGATGCACAATTGTGTTCTTGTCGGAAGAATATTGAAGCTAGTGAAATTTTTGACCACTATTAGACTTACCATCTTATGTCTGACAAGCGCAGTGTAGTATCATGCAGTGCTTTTAAATTCAAAGCTCTGGGTAGTGTTGCTACTTTTTATGGACATGAGTGACGAGTACCAACACGGGAGCGACCTGCTTTCAGACTTTTGTATAGCGTAGGTTGGCAAATGAGCAAGTGGATCACAATATGATGGTATGGTATCTCCACCGCCCATGTACGCCTTCAATACCAGAAGAATCTTGGACGAGTTGTCGACCTTTTTGGATTGTACTCGCGTTTCACATCCACCACAGCAGCTGGTATCCGCGACGTGGATATCCCTAACATGGCGCTTAAAGGCAGGCCACTCACACCCATTAAGTAAAACAGGCCGTTTGACGCTCTTGTAAATAAAACCCTTTTTTATGGTATAGGCCGGCAAACGAGCAAGTGGGTCACCTGATGGTAAGTGATCTCCACCGGCCATGTACGCCCACAATACCAAAAGAATCATGGGCGCGTTGACGACCTTAAAGGAAAGGGATTAAGGAATTGGCAAGATCTCACTCACCGTACGAAACGCAACAGCAAGCTGCTACTTTACGCCGGTTTTCTGTGAGACAGTGGTAATGGCCCGTACGAGCCGGCCCATACATCCTGTAGACAAAAGTGTCTACAGCATGGCTCTACCACTCAGAAACTTGTAACTAAACCCAATAATAACAAATATTATAATACCAAAAAACAATGTTTTGTAGGACTAACCTCAAACAAAATATAATGTTTCCAATAACACAAATAAACATATTATTGTTTACTTTTACATAGCTAATGCCTCATATTTAATGAAAGCCAATAAAGGATCGCATGTTGTTGGGAGTTATCTACTAAATAAACCTTCTGTATAGATGAAAATTTATAACTTCACTATACATTTAGCCAACTGAAATATTTTCACACACAAACAGAAATGTAGTTCAAATATAGCCAGATCTGATTTGTGTCATTTATTATGTCTAAATCATCCCTAAATCATCGAACTAAGATAATTAGAACGATAACTTTCATATGAATCTGCCAAAAAGACGGCTCCACTTACTTACCCATGCATTTTTTTGCGCGGTGCAGAACGTCGTATCTCGATTTAGAAATTTAATATTGAGACTGTTAGCGACACAACGAGCCGACGGCCGCCGCCGGAACTAAAAGGCGTCGCTAGTGAGCGGAACAACGCCGGTACCGGCGACACGACGCCCCGCCCACTTCAGAGCAAGCGCGCTGCGGCCAATCAGCGCGCACCGCGTCGGAGGCTCACCCACGCCGGATCGGGCACGCTCGGCACGGCTTATAAGCCGAGCCAAACGACGCATTAGTCGTAGTATCGTGCGGAGTTTCAAGAGAGCAACAGTAGTATCGTGCGGAGTTTCAAGAGAACAACAGTAGTATCGTGCGGAGTTTCAAGAGAGCAACATCTGAAGAATATTTGTGAATACGGAAATAAAAGCGAATACAGTACAAGAAAGAGTGTTTATTTATACAGTCCACCACAGTTCTTGGTCCTTCGAGAGCCGGATTTGTGTATGCATGGACTAGTGACCAAAGTTCTTGGTCCTTCGAGTGCCGGATTTGTGTGTGTATGGACTTGTGACCGCGAACGTACAATAAGGCTACCGATCGTGCCTTGCGAACTCGTGCGCTCCGTGCAAGCCATATCGCTCCGCGCTCTGCGATCTTGCGCACTGCAAACCGCCGTGAATCCGTGCACTGCGTACTTGTGCGCTGATTCATAAAAATCACACGTGGTGATTTTTTGACTGCACGTGGTGATTCTCCGTACGTCGTGTGATTCCGTGCTGTGAGTGACTTAGTGTCAGTAAAATCGCTCTGTCTGCGATATACGGTTACGTTACACGCCGCTGTCTACCGAACGCGATGGTGGTAACGAGAAGTCAGGGTGACGCAGCCGATATAGAGGAACAGAAGCGATCCCGTGAACGGCAAGTAATGGAACGCCGTCGGGAGGAACGACAAATAAGTCTTGAGAGACTCAGGCGCATATCACAAGACCCGCCCGCTTCGCCTCAAGTGGAAAAAACCACCGACATCGAACTAATGTGTACGCCCTCTACCTCAGCGGCGCGCATTATGTCGGGTACGGTTACAAAGGCGACAGCGATACACAAGGAACCACCCCGGGTTAGATCACCTTCACGATCTATACGTTCCGTACGATCTACCGCCAGCGTAACTACAAGACTGCGTTTGGCTGAACTCGAGGCTGCAGAAAAGATGGCAGCCATTAGAAGAAAGGAACTCGAGATGGAAGCCGAGCTAGTTAAGAAAAGGCTGGCACTCGATATGTCCGCGATCCAGGACGATGCAGAAAGCATCAACGCGGAACAACCCATTGAGACGGACAAGGTTAACGAGTGGCTAGATAGAAACCCGCTTAGCTCACGGGAGGAAACCGGAGGATCAAGGGAGGAGCCGAGAACGCTGCGCTTCGACCTACCACGAGCGAGATCACCGACACCTCCTAGAGAAAGGAGCGATATAGAAAGATTAGCGGACACACTCGAGAAAATGGTGAGACCACGAGCAAGACACTCAGACCTACCGACCTTTACGGGTGCAGTAAATGAGTGGCTCCCATTTAAAGCGGCTGTGCGAGACACGACAGACATGTATCGCATATCGGCCGCTGAAAATATACAACGCCTGAGAAGCTGCCTCAAAGGAGAGGCACGTGACGCTGTGGCCGCCCTATTACATACAGCCACCGATCCAAGCGTCATCATGAAAACATTGGAGCAATGCTTCGGACGACCGGAGATCATAATAGATCGCGCATTGGACGAGTTAAGAAAAACATCCAAGCCAGGATCGACTGCGACGGAACTCAACAGCTTCGCAGTAAAGGTGCAAAACGTGATCTGCGTGTTAAGGAGCATGCATCGCCGGGAGTACCTGTACAATCCGATGTTAACGCGAGAAGTGTTGGACAAACTGAGCCCGCATATACGGTCGCGATGGTGCGACTATGCTTCAGAGAATGAAGGTACGGCCGATCCCGAAATAATAGTGCTGTCTCGTTTTCTTATGCGTGAAGCGGACAGGGCATTAAAATATACGTATGCTCCGTCTACGGGAACAAGTCACGCAGCGAAGAAAGAGGTGAGACCCATTATCGCCGTAAAGAAAAAGGCAAGCACCGTCTACACAGTTGACGAACGTGAAGAAAAAGAAGATTGTCCAGCATGTGGAGAAGCGCACATATTGACTCAGTGTCCGAAATATAAAGCGCTCAGCGTCGAACAACGATGGGACCTAGTAAAGGAGAAAAAGGTCTGCTTCAAATGCGCAAAGAAGACCCATCGTCGCATCAGCTGCAAAGCGAAGCCGTGTGGTGTGGATCAGTGTCGTCGTCCACATCACTCATCACTGCACCAGGCCGAAAGGAAACCTGTAGCAACCGAGATACGAGAAGAGGTACAGGATAAAGAAGCAGTGCTATCCGTAACGCCGAAAATGAACGTCGGCTCACGCACCGTGCTCCTAAAGATGTGCCCGGTGATTATCGCCGGTCCACGGGGGGAGGTGAGAACGCACGCTCTCCTCGATGAAGGTGCCACGGTCACATTGATCGACGAATACCTCGCGGAAAGAATAGGCGCAGAAGGCCCAACGCAGAAACTACACCTGAGCGGCGTGAATATGGCTCAGACCGAGCGAGCCAGCAAATTGGTCACGGTGAAGCTGCGTGGAGTAACGGCAAGTAATTCACACGAGCTACGGGCACGCACGATAAGGGGCCTGAAGCTTCACCAACAGTCCATCCCAGCTTCTCTTATGAAGCTCAGACACCTAAAAGATCTGGCGCAAGACGAGGTGTGCTACGAACGAGCACGCCCCGGCATCTTAGTGGGTTCAGACCACTGGGAGTACATCGTCTCGCGGGAACTACGGGTTGGAGGCCGCAACGAACCAGCCGCCTCAAGAACGCTGCTTGGATGGGTGGTACACGGAACGGTACCACGCAGCGTTATAATGAAAACTGAGAACGTGCTCCACATATATGAACGGGAACACGAAGATCGACGACTGCACGAACAAGTTGAGGAGCATTTTAAAATAGAGTCGCTCTGCGTTACACCAGAGCCAAGGGTGAGTGACGCCGATCAACGAGCCATCTCTAAGCTCAAGTCGTCGATCAGAAGGATCAATTGCGGATATGAGGTTGGCTTGCCGTGGCGACGAGATGACATCGCCATGCCGCCAAGTTACAACTCAGCGCTTCGACGTCTGCGGCAGATTGAGAAAAAGATGGATGCCTCACCTGAATTTGCCCGGGAATACACCGCACAAGTAGACAACCTACTGAGTAAGGGATACGCGGTGAAGTGCGACGGATCCGAACAAACGAGCGCCGTCTGCTGGTATCTCCCTCACTTTGCGGTGAAGAACCCGAACAAGCCCGGGAAACAACGATTGGTGTTCGACGCAGCAGCAAGAAGCCACGGGGTGAGTCTAAACGACCACCTACTGGAAGGACCGGACTTACTGCTGTCCCTGCCCGGAATCATATTCAGATTCAGAGAGAAGGCAGTGGCGGTAACCGCAGATATACAAGAGATGTTCCTGCGCATCAAGATTAGAACAGAGGATCAGCCGGCTCAACAGTTCTTGTGGCGGGGTAACGAACGAACTGACCCCCCACAACATTATAAAATGACGAGCATGATTTTCGGCGCAGCGAGCTCTCCGTTTACGGCACATTTTGTAAGAAATTACAACGCCAATGTGCATGCGCAACTGTATCCAGGAGCGGCGGAAGCCATCACCCGGAGCCACTATATGGACGACTTAGTGGCCAGTTACGACACACCCGAAGAAGCACACGGCGTCGTAAAAGAATTAAGAACGGTCCACGCAGCAGCGGGATTCACTCTACGTGGATGGAACGCGAACGACCCGAGCGTGCTGCGCGACGTACCCCCAGAGTTGCGTTCAAATGAGCTCACGCAACTGGGGGGAGAACAACCCGAGAGCAAGATACTCGGCCTCCACTGGGATCCAGAACGGGATGAACTCGGATTCGATACCTCCATGAACCGAGTTCCTGCGGAGGTGCGCGCACAAGCCCGTGCGCCAACGAAGAGGGAAGCGCTCAGTGCAGTAATGTCCATATACGACCCACTGGGACTACTGAGTCACTACACCGTTCGAGCCAAAATAATATTGCAGAGCCTGTGGCGCATCCAGATGTCATGGGACGAACGGATACCGGATGAAGAAGGCGACCAGTTCGCGGCATGGTTGTCGCAGCTCACAACGATCACCCAACTGAAGATACCGCGGTGCTACGGGTTGATGAGCTGCGCCAACATCGAGCTACACATAATGTGCGACGCCAGCGAGCAGGCATACGCCGCAGTGGCGTATTGGCGCATATCAGGCCAAAAAGTCGACGTCTCCTTGGTGGCAGCCAAGGCGAAGGTGGCGCCTCGACGTGCACAGACCATACCGCGCCTCGAGCTCCAAGCGGCAGTCGTCGGAGCACGCCTCGCCGACACCATTAAAAGAGAACATCGGGTCGAGATAACGAGGACCGTCTACTGGACCGACTCATCTACGGTGGTGCATTGGGTACGGAACGACGAGCGACGCTACACGCCATTCGTCTCGCATCGCCTGCGAGAGATCGCCGAGCTCACCGACAAGAGTGAGTGGCGATGGTTGCCGACGGGACAAAACGTCGCCGACGACGCCACAAGATTACGGCACGACGCCATCCAGGGAGACAGCCGGTGGGTCCTGGGGCCTGATTTCCTCCACGGACCCGAGGAATCATGGCCCACAGAGAAGGGAAACTGCAGGGATGAGGAAGCAGAGATCCTGCACGTCACCGAAGATAGCGACAAAAACAGCTGGCTACCCGACCCAGCCCGCTTCTCCAAGTATGAGGTATTGGTACGAGCAACGGCGAGAGTCCTGGCATTCGTGGACATCTCACGACGCAAGATGACGCGTCTGGAAATGGAGCACATAGAGAAGGCCGAACGCCTTCTGATCCAGCAGGCGCAACGGGAAAGCTTCGGGGAGGACATCAGGAGGCTCAAGACCTCCCATCCAATCGCCAAATCGAGTCGCCTGTTTAAACTGGATCCGGTGCTGGAAGACGGCTTGCTGCGAGTACGAGGACGCATCGGAGCAGCCGATGCCGTAGCAAGCACCAAGCGACCGGTGATCCTGGACGGCCGCCATCATCTCACCCGTCTCGTCGTTAAGAAAGCACACTGCGCTGCGGGTCACGCAAATCGGGAGCGCGTGACTAACGACCTACGACAGCGGTACTGGGTCATACGCCTGAGGCCCACTGTACGCGCTGTGGAAAGGGACTGCGCATTCTGCAAGGTGCGCAGAACGAAACCTCAACCGCCAGCTATGGGAGACCTGCCTCGCGCTCGGCTAGACCCGTTTCATCGGCCCTTCTCCAACTGCGGAATCGATTACTTTGGGCCGATGGCCGTGAAAATGGGACGTCGCAGGGAAAAGCGATGGGGGGCATTGTTTACATGCCTGACAACCCGCGCCATCCACCTCGAGCTCGTCGCAACATTATCGTCGGACTCTGCGATTATGGCCTTGCGCAGAATGGCCGCACGTAGAGGATGGCCGAAGATAATGTATTCCGACAACGCGACCAATTTCCGGGGAGCCGACCAGGAGCTGCGAGCCGCCTACAAGGAGTGGCAGCCGGAGCTACACAACGAAGGACTACTACGGCGGGTAGAGTGGCGCTTTATACCTCCTGGTGCGCCTAACCAGGGAGGTGCATGGGAGCGACTGGTGCGTTCAGTCAAAACGGCACTGAACGTCACCCTTAAGGAGAGGACACCGACGGAAGAAACGCTGCGGACCTTATTGACCGAAGCCGAACATTCGGTCAACGCAAGGCCCTTGACCCATGTGAGCGTCGACCCACGAGACCCAGAAGCGCTCACCCCGAATCATTTTTTATTGGGGTCATCGACTGGACTTCCGACCACCGGGCCTTGCGAAGAAGCTGACCGACGATCATGGCGAGCTGCGCAAGCTTTGGCAGACGTTTTTTGGCGTCGGTGGATGGCCGAATACCTGCCCACTTTGGTGCCCCGGGGCGAATCCGGCAGAAATATTCGCCCGCTGCAGGTGAACGACGTGGTCGCCATTACCGACCACCAGCTACCAAGAAACGTCTGGCCGCTCGGAATCGTCCTACGCACACACAAAGGACCTGACGGAGGCATCCGAGTCGCCGAGGTCCGGACAAAGAGCGGAGTGTTCCGGCGCCCCGTCAGCAAGATCGTCGTGCTGCACCCGGAAGAGGCTGCGCGAGCTACGCCGGGGGGAGACTGTTAGCGACACAACGAGCCGACGGCCGCCGCCGGAACTAAAAGGCGTCGCTAGTGAGCGGAACAACGCCGGTACCGGCGACACGACGCCCCGCCCACTTCAGAGCAAGCGCGCTGCGGCCAATCAGCGCGCACCGCGTCGGAGGCTCACCCACGCCGGATCGGGCACGCTCGGCACGGCTTATAAGCCGAGCCAAACGACGCATTAGTCGTAGTATCGTGCGGAGTTTCAAGAGAGCAACAGTAGTATCGTGCGGAGTTTCAAGAGAACAACAGTAGTATCGTGCGGAGTTTCAAGAGAGCAACATCTGAAGAATATTTGTGAATACGGAAATAAAAGCGAATACAGTACAAGAAAGAGTGTTTATTTATACAGTCCACCACAGAGACATTAACTTATATGAAATAAAGTTGATTTTGAACGTTCATAAATTTTTGTTGCGTGCATGAGTGTTACGTGTTACGTAAGGTTACGTGTGTACGTGAACCTTTGCATGTGTAAGTAAGTGGAGCCGTATTTTTGGCAGATTCATATGAGAGTTATCGTTCTAGTTATCTTATTTCAATGTACAAAAGTAAATAAATACGATTAACAGATAGACCAAACACTTTCAGTTTGACTCCGAAAATTAAAAACTAGTTAGTTTCCAGTGGTAATAGCAGTCATGTTAGATGTCACGTCGTCGAAAAAGTGTGAAATTAAGCTGTCCACTAGTCCGACTTCGTTTTCGTCCGCACTGGGTCAGTGTGATTTTGACTTTTTGAATCTGCGGATGGATGAAATGGATACTTTCAGTGATTAACCTCGTTTGGTGGCGAAACCATCGATATTGTGTATTCTCTTTCGATAAACGAGATAAATTAATGATATGTTAATTGCATTCCAAAAATACGTATATCACTAAAAATATGACTGAAATAATGATATTGAAATCGCTATGACGGCTTCCGAAGTACTGGCTAGTCTCGAATCATGACATCTTAATAAAATGGGCCCAATGATAAAAATTTAATGACTGACTCGGTGGCACAGTTGTAATGCGTACACAATGCGATTAAGGCCAACGCTGAGGTCTCGGGTTCGATCCCCGGGTCGGGTAAAGTGGTCTTGGGTTTTTCTATTACAAAACGCTCAGTATCAGTCCGGAGTTTGGAATCTGTGCCCGGTATGGCGATAGGCTCACCCCCTATCACATCGTGAGACGGAGATACGCTCAGCGAAATGTGGGTGTACTGGTTACACCTCTACCTACCCCTTCGGAGATTACAGGCGTGAGCGCGTATGTATGTAATGAACTCACAATGGTTATTGGTCTCTAAATGCTACTCTAAAATCTGAGCAGATATTTGCGCAGAAAACTCAGCAAGTCTTTATGAAGGCCATAACCTTCACCATTTTTATTCTCATCGGAATACTTTCAAAGCAACTTCAACACGGGTTTATACGTAACAGAATCATTAACTAAGCACTGAAAACTCGTATAACAAAGTTAACGAACCACGAATGGGTGCACGGGAATAACCCGAAATGGTGGATTGCAACAATCGCACAAAACGCAGTAAATTTTATGCCGCGCCTTAATTTATAAAATACAAGCGGGTGGTGTAAATGCGTCATACGGCTTACCGAAGTCACGTAATTTTCTAATTTTATACGAAGCCAGTGGCATAATAATAATAATTATGCATAATGAGTTGATACCGAAGAGTCTCGACCAACATCTTCAGAGGCTCTCAATTGGTAGTTGGGTCAGAAGTCAGATGCAGAAGGCTGTATTATTGGACACGGCACGCATTGTGAGGAGGTTCCTCACACTGGAGCCCTAACCGCCAGTGGCTTGGATCTTAGGCCTCGCCATTGGAGGGTGATACTTTTATATTATTAAATATTTTTTTTAGTCATGTAATATTTAAAAATGTAAAAAACCTTTTAAATTAAATAGAACTGTACATAATAATGACTTGTCCGGAATCGTATTACCTCATTCATCTAGTAGCATTCTACTTAGGTTGAGAAACCGTGAAGTAATCACAATTGGTTTCAAAAATCTCACATGAGTTGCCCAATTATTGTTAATTCACCGATAAATATTTCATTTATAAATGAATGAATATAATATATATTAATTTAATATTTGAATGAATTAGAGTGATAGAGCCACGGTGAAGACAGTTTTATCTACAGCACGAATGGGCCAGCCCGAAAGGGTCGTTACCACTGTCTCACAGAAAATCGACGTAAAGTAGCGTAAATTGCTGCTGCATTTCGTATGGTGAGTGACATATCTGGAGGCCCAAATCCCCCTACCCTTCCCAAT
Organism: Mimas tiliae; assembly: GCA_905332985.1. NCBI lineage: Eukaryota > Metazoa > Arthropoda > Insecta > Lepidoptera > Sphingidae > Mimas > Mimas tiliae. Next base: position 3,973,231 of record HG995248.1, on the reverse strand, counting down.
CCCTTAATTATTCCTTTCCTTTCAGATAGGCAATGCACCCATAATTCTTAAAAACCCCAGCGGTATAGTCAAAAACTTGGGAAGATAGGAAGTTAATCAACCAAGATAAATTATCTTGGATATCACCATCTTTGTTACTTTCTATTATTTGCTTAAGATGTGAATAAAGAAATAAATGAGGATCCAACACAACATGTGGCATCACTTTGTAACTCTCTTTTTCCACATAAACACAGCAATATATCATTCAGAATTACTTATGACTTGTGCCGGAGTAATTTTGAAGCAAACCGCGCCATTTGTATAAAGTTGCGCCGTAGAACTTTGAGAGAATTATTCATTGCCATACCGGATAAAACGGTCATGACGCAACTCCCGGCCACATTTGAACCGGTTAGTCGGTTACCGCGTCGAAATTTTGATTAGTTTTTGTCGATGTTCAACTCATTTGTATGGGAAATGGTCGAATTCCGGACAAAGTTGTCACACACGCTCGTGGGCGCTTGGGTCTGAATTGGCGAAATTTCTAGTTTTTTCCAATGTGAGCTTTTGTTCGAGTTTTGTATGGAAACTATACGAAAATGTGGAAATTGTTGTAGATTTTTGAATGATAACATGTCGATGTTATTGCGTATAATAATACTAGCCCTGTAATATACACATCCCACTGGTGCGCACGGGCCTCCTCGACTGAATGAGAGGGGTTAGGCCGTAGTCAATCACGCTGGCCTAATGCAGATTGGCAGACTTCACATACCTTCGAAATTCTTATGGAGAACTTCTCAGGTATGTAGGTTTCCTCATGATTTTTCCTTCACCGTTAAAGCAAGTAATAATTAACAATTAATATACACGTAACTTAGAAAAGTCAGAGGTGTATGCTCTTAGGGCTGGTTTCCAACCTGCGACTTTCGTCTTAACAGTCCATACCACTCCCCACTGAGCTATCACTGCTATTTATTGCGATGCGATACAAGGATGTTATTGCGTAAATACTTTTAATTTAACTTCATTTTGTATCTGGTATGGCCCTCGCATGTGAGAGGCCGTCTGGGTCTGTACCACCGCTTTATCTATTGCTGCCGCTAAGCCACAGTGTGTTAGCACTGTTGTGTTTCAGTTTGAAGGATTTAGAAGTCAGTAAAATTAATATGAGACTCAACATCTTATGTCTTGGGGTGAAGAGCGCAGTCCAGTGGCATGCTGTGTTTTGTAATTCAGTTACGTGTGGTGTTTCTTTTTTTCATGCGTCCTTGCTTACAATCAGGCGAGCGACCGATTTTATGTAGAGGTCAGCTATAGAGCAAGTGGCTCACCACCAGGTCATCAGATAAGTTATACTTCATCACATCATACTAGAAGACTCATGTATGCGTTGCGTTGTAGGGCAGTTGTATTTGGGTCTCCAGTAATCTCACTTATCATACGAAATGCAAAAGCGGGCTGCCACTTCACGGCGGTTTTATGTGAGACTGTGGTAATAACCCAGACGAACCGGCCCATTCATGCTTTAGTCAAAGGTGACTACAGCGTGGCTCTATATTTTCTCTAAAACTTATCTAGTATATGCACACAGCCTCCGTAGCACAGCAGGTGAGTAGTAGGCTGTGAAACGAGAGGCCGCGGGTTCAATCCCGACACAGAGTCAAATGTTTGTGTTATCCACAGAGATTTGGTACGGGTTACACCTAGATGTTGTACAGTAATTCCTTCGTAGTTCCTGATATCCACGATACAGGTTACACCTAGTGTGGGGTCAGCTCTATGTGTGTGACTGTTGTGTATTATTTATTTATATTTACTAATCAGATGGTTTTTTTTTTTATTAATATAGTTTGTCTATTATTCGTACAAAAAGCATTGCCTCCTCACTATTCCAAAAGACCAAAATCAGACAAATGGCTTAGACAAAATGTCATACAAAGTAAAGTCCCCCGTCCACCACGACTAAACACTATTATATAAGCCACGGAGTACGAAGTTTCAACTATCTCAGAACGCTTACAGCACAACAAATCCCGAAGGTATATTATGCAAGTTATGTTCCTCATGAGGCAAGTTTCCTCTCGACGCGCCAGTCCGAGCGCTTTATGATGAAATTACTTTGTTAGCTGCATTGATTTAGATGTACGGCAGTAGGAACGTGTTTAATATTAGATTGCATAAATTATGAATTACAAATGATGGGTGAAATGGGGAAAGTTTAGTATTGAGTTAGAATATGACACTGTCTAGGACATTAATACTAGACCAGGATTTCAATACAACTAGTTGTCAGAGTTTCTGTTCGCGGAAAAGGACATAAAAATGAATGAGATATAGCTTAGCGAGTATAGTAATTCGTAGTCAGTACCACTCAGACTGACTATGGACTGTCGAAACGAAAGTCGCAGGTTCAAAACCAACTACAAGACCCCATGCACCTCTGGTTTTTCTAAGTTACGTGTGTGTTAATTATCGCTTGCTTTAACGGTGGAAATCCTGTATGCCAGGGAAGTTCTCAATCAGAATTTCGAAGGCATATGAGTCTGTCAACCCGCAATAGGCCAGCGTGGTAAACAAAGGCCTCACCCCTTTCATTCGGTAGAGGAGGCCCGTGCCCAGCTGTGGGACGTGTATACTACAGGGTTAGTATTATTATTTGTTATGATGCTATTTTATGTCATTTTATTAAATTTTAACTGCCTCGGTGGCGCAGTTGTAATGCGTACGCGATACGACTGAGGCTGACGCCGAGGTCTCGGGTTTGATCCGCGGGTCGTGTAAAAGTGATATTGGGTTTTTCTATTACGAAAAGCTCAGTATCAGCCCGGAGTCTGGAATTTGTGTCTGGTATGGCATTAGGCTCGCCCCCTATCACATCATGGGCCGGAGTTACGCTCGGCAAAATGTATGTATTATTAAATGGAATGACAATAATATTCACATCTGATAGTATTACTTCCCTGGATGTCAAAAATAATATTTTTGATTTAAATCTAAAGAACTTTCAGAAAATCAGACACCTCTTGGAAGCTATAGCTTCGAAACTATTTTCGTCAATTTATATCGAAACATCAGTTCTGCAACATCTAACAAAATATCTGCTTAGGTTTCCTCGGAGTATCCGCTTCGAAATTGATTGCACGCCCTTGGGAATCAAATTGATTTTAAGATAAAATTCAAGTTTTATTTTCAAAAATATATTAACTACGGTGTTTCTTAGTAATTTTGTTATACCTACTGACTAATTTTCCTATTTAAGATGAGTAAATAACACACACAGTCACACGCATAGTTTTGGACCCCACTAGGTTAACCTGTATCGTGTGTATCACGAACTACGAGGGACTTGCGGTCCCACAACACGCAAACCCGAAATCAATATTTATATCTGTTAGGGTTGAAGTAGTTCTTAGAGTAAAGGTGCTATTTTCTTCAGCTCAAATACTCTAGATGGCAGGGTTGCTTCGAATTTATACCGTAGAACTACAAATTTATGATGCACTATGCTTTGCTTTTTTAACCAATTCAAATAATATCTAGATTTATTCATTTAAGATTATTCATTTTTTTTTTATAGCGTAGGCTGTCAAACGAGCAAGTGGGCCACTTGATGGTAAGCGATCTCCCAGCCCATGAACGCCCATAATGACAAAAGAATCATGGACGCGAACCCATAAAGAAAAGGTATAATTAAGGGATTGTGAAGGGGTGGGGTTTGGGCCACCGGATATCTTACTCACCGTACGAAATGGAGCAGCAAGCTGCTACTTTACGTCGGGTTTCTGTGGGACAGTGGTAACAGCCCGGTCGAACCGGCCCACTCATGCTGTCGACAAGACTGTACAGCGTGGCTCTACTACTCACTTATTTATTAGTTTATTGGTGATGTATACACCTATTTCAAAGTGTTTTGTTTTTGGCTCGGCAATGTGACCTGAATACATGGAGGCCAATTTTTATTTTAAAATGTTCAAAATATCATTCCAGTCTAGTCTCAGTGTCAAGAAAGTTGCAAATAGTATTCTCTTAAACCAAAAATTAACGTCAAATGTGAACACAGATCGTAATGATATTGAAAGTAGAATAAAAGTTGACTGAAACCAAAATGGTATTCTGCTAACATTTTTAAATTACACATGTCCTTATGTAAACGTCAAAATTGTGAATGAAATGAGATTGTAATGAAATCGAGATGGGATTATATTGACAACGGACTGAACTTAAAGCGGGGCCAATACCATTTTTTTGTCAAATCAAAATCTAATCCCAATTCGGTTAAAATTCATTCGCAGTGTCAGTTAAATACGAGAATTGGTCTTCTTGAGTTAGTTCAGCGTAATCCAAAAAAATAGTGTCGTCAAAAACCAGACGATGCATCTATTGCAGGTAGCTAGAATTATTCCGGCCTCAAGATTATGAGAAAACCTGTCAAATCAACAACCTTAACTCGTCTTAACTTTGTTGGAAAGTTGCCTAACCGTATTTAACTCTCATACACGTCTCCCACACCTTCAAGCATCAAGTCGTCCAAATTTAATAATATGTAATGATTTTCCTACATAAAAGCGGGCTGGCTTCACGGCCAAGGCTTCTACATAAATTAGTTCACGGTCCAGGTAAGTTTAATAACACACCACCTGTCGCCTCTGGACTCTCTTAATTGCTGCTCGACAAAATTTTAGCTTCCATAATTTTTCGACAACTTTGTTAAGACTTCAATATTATGGGTGATTTTTCGCTAAGTTTTAGTCGGGATCTTGCAAAAGTTAAGCTTGTCTGGAAGAAATTGCGTTAAGACTATAGCATAGTCTGGCAAACAAACAAGTGGGTCACCCACGTGGGTGGTAAGTGAATTCCACCGTCCATATACGCCTACAATACCAGAAGAATCATGGGCCCATTGCCGTAACGGGATAATTAAGGGATTGCGAAACGAAGGGAGATTTGGGCCTCCGGATATTTCAGTCACCGTACGAAACGCAGCAGCACGCTACTTTACGTCGGTTTTTTGTGAGGCAGTGGTAACGACCCTGTCGAGCCAGCCCATTCTCTAGACAAAATTGTCTCTACCAATCAAAAAAAAATATTAATCCTCTTAAAGATTTTTCAATACTAGGTATACAATGATATCTGGGTTCATGGCGGTGTGCAAACGAGATAATCGATTAATTACGCATCTCCACAGATATCTATTTCGAAGCCAATCAATCTTAAAACAAAGAGAAGCAAAAAGATGACCACTTTTTTCACTTATAATCCCCTAAGAGGTAGGCAGAGGTGTACCAGTACACCCACATTTATCGAGCTTATTTCCGTCCCATAATATGATAGGGGGCAAGTTTATCGCCATACCGGTTATAATTCAAGACTCCAGCTTAAAAACCTCTTCATTTTTGAAGTCCGTTTATAATTTAAATATTTTGACATGATACAAATATGTATATGTAAAACAGTGTCCCTAAATAATTGTTACACATAAAGGAGGACCTGACAAAAAGTAAACAAAAAAGGTACAAATAGCACCAAATTAATAGGTACTAATAATGACCTCCTGTAAACCTGGAGCGCTAAAATGTTACATTTATTCACCTCGAGTATTTATTATAATGTACTGTGCAGAAATTTTATGAGTCTAGATATTTAGGTTCATTATTGCATGTTTGTTTATGCGAGCTTATAAATAATACACATTTTTAATTTAAAATGTGGCAATGTCGAGTCAAGTAGTCCTATATTATCAATCAATCACATCCAAATAGTTTCAGCCTTTGTGAAGATTATCATGCATAAACGCCTATACGTTTGTTCACAAGCAGTTAGAGAAAAAAAACTTTTATTTTCAGCTTTTTATTTTTTATGAGTCGGTTTTATTCTTTGTAAGAATGTTTTTATTTTGCTATTTTTTGTAAAAGAATTATCGAAAATTAGTGGTGGAATTATTTCTTCAAATTGAAATGAGACCACCGCCGCAGGAAACCCTATTAAATACAAAAAGAATCATTCAGACTTGGCGGAGTTATGCGTGAACCAATTTAAAAATCATATACAGACGAATTAGGACCTTTTGTAATGATTTTATGTAAACAGAATGTTTATATGTTAACATTTTTTTTATTATATGTATACGTTTTTTATTCCGCGGTTTTAGTGTTCAGTTCACATTTAGTATATTTTACTTACGTTAGATCAAATGCTCGATAGAACCAGATCGTCCACAAATGCGAGCCGGTTCGACATCCGTTGCCTCGAAGTAGTCACTATTCATAGAATAATAGCTGATCTGGAAGATTTGCCTCGAGCGGCTCGTCAAATATTAGGAAATTCTCCTTGAAGCCGCATAAAGCGAATTTTGCTTCGTGATAATTATCATCTACACTATAGTTATTAGTCGAAGATTACTTGAAGTGGTGCTGTAGGTAGACAGGCTTGACTACAGCATGAATCGGCTCGACCGGGTTGATACTATTGTTTCATAGAAAACCGATGTAAAGTAGCAGCTTGCTTCTGCGTTTCGTACGGTGTGTGAGATATCCGGACATTCAAATCCTGCACCTCTTCCTAATCCTTATCCCTTTCCTTTAAGATCGGCAACGCGTTCACGAGTCTTCTAATATTGTGACGGTAGAGATCACTTACCATCAGGTGACCCACTTGTTCATGCAATGAAGCTTGAAATCTCGACTAAGCAATTAATATACAGAGTTTATCAGACCCCTTTTCAGACGGCATTTTACCGGCCACCGCAATCAGATAGGTAAGGTCGCGTGGCATCGACAAATGTGACCGTAACTCACAACGCTCAGGCCTCTCAAGATTTCTTATACACTGGTTATTACGTCGCCAACCGCCGCGGATAATGGCTGGGATATTTCCTCTTACGTTTTACCTCGTTTGTGATAAGACACCTATATTTAAAGTCGTCGTAAATCGTGGTGGATGAGTACTCAGTTGTGAAGCGAGAGGCCGTGGGTTCGATTCTTACATCGAGACAAAATGTTTCTGATCCACAAATATTTGTTACGGGTCTAGGTGTTTTCTTCCCAGAGGGATTAACTTCAGATAGGCGGCCGGTCGTAAAATCTACAAGCCAAATCATTCAGTAACGTGTGTTAAAAAGCATGTTGCGCCGACCCCACTACGAGTGGGATAAGAGCATGTGAAAGAAGAAGATTCAAAATCGTAATGTATTCGGGTTGAATGATGTTTGAAGGCTAAAATATTTGTAAGCATATGGGCAGGTTGTTACGTGATAGTAAGGGATCCTGAGTATCCACAAAGCTAAAAGAATTGTATATAGGTACGTTTCCAATTTTCATGGAATGGAATGGGATTTAGGGGACTTTTTGAGCCTCCGGCAATGACCGTATGAAACGTCGGATTTCCATAAGATATGATGTAATTATTGGCACTATTCGTAAGTAGGTACAGTAATGGAGGCAGCTGAGAGTTCAACAGAGAACGAATATCGACTGATAAACCAATAGCGTGAAGCGACGGCACATCGCGCCTGAATTTCGCCAATTAAAATGAACCTCAGGGAGTGGACCACCGAAACAAATGTATCAGGTCCAATACCAGGCCTCAGGGCACACTCCTCTAACTATCCAAAGTAACCTGTGTTATTGTTAATTAACACTCACATTAACAATGAAGGATAAACATGTGAGGAAGCCTTCACACCTGAAAGTTTTTGTAAATAATTGCAGAAGTATATGAAGTCTAGTGTCTACCAATACTCAACAGGCCAGTATGGTGGATTAAGGCCTTTTCCGCTCATTACTTAGTAGAGGAGGCCCGTGCATAGTGTAGTGTATCAAATGATTGTCTATGGATATTGTTACACGCGGTGGGGGTAGGTTAAGAAACCAGTTCAAATTATACGTTGATCACGGAAGCATTGTCTTATTAATCTTTCCAGCCAGATTCCCAGATATTACACCCAGCAGTGGGACAGTACGTAATATAATTATATTAGTAATATTATTATATTAGGCACTCGTATATTGTACTCGAATTGTCCTCATCTTCAAAATTAATGATAACAAATGGAACAAATAAAGTACAAGAATAAAACAGAACATTGTACAAGAAAAATATTTTGTTCAAGACAAATAAAAGGACGACAAAAGACTTCCCTCGTCATTGATGAAATAAAATGTTATAAAATCGATATTCCCTATTGACATTTTCAAAGTGAATAAAAGCGCGTTATCTTAGGCTATTTATCTTGTACGCAGTCTTGAAAGGCGATTTTTCCTCTTGCCTCGGACATGAACAAATTATCATTCAATTTGGCGGAGCTACTGTCTGTCGTTAACATCTCATGATGCCCTTTTATTAAATTTATTAAACATCTGTTATTACTTGCGATGATAGAGTGATGTAGCTAATAAGCAAGATTATTAAGGAAATGACTATATCACCTTATTGGTTTAGTGGCAGCGTACTAAGCCTGAGAACTATGAGATCCTGGATTCAATTCCCAGGTCGTGTAATCCCAATTTGTGTTAGAGTTTTCGATTCCAAAAATTATATATGAATTTCCCGGGGTTTGAATCTGTGATGATAGACTGGCCCCCTATCATATCATAGAACGGAAATAAGCTCGACGAAATATGTACTACTTGCACCTCTTCCTACTACCCCTTCGGAAATATAGGCGTGACCTTATTTAATCATACTAATATTATAAATGTGAATGTAAGTTTGTATGTTACGCTTTCACGCGAAAACTACTTAACCGATCATCATGAAACTTTGTACACATATTCTTGGAGATATAAGAAGTAACATACGATACTTTTTAAGAAAAAAAAACTATTTGTTTGTTACGCTTTCACGCCTAAATCACTGAACCGATTTTGATGAATTTTGATGTAGAGATAGATGGGCCCCTGGAGACGGTTCTAGACTACGTTTTATTTCGAAAAAGTCTATTCACGCGGGCGGAGCCGCGAGCAAAAGCTAGTGTTAGGATATATGTTACAGTATTGTCGATTAACCCATGGTATTTACGATCGTTTAAACTACCGGTATAGTTAGATGTACTCCCAATTCCGTATGCAAAAGACGTCGGGATGCTTCGTAGATGTTAAAAAAGTAAATTTACTATTACTATTCTCAAAGCACGTGAATAGGAATCACCGGAATTTCAACCTTCAAGCTATATTATCTTCATACATAAAATCGTCGGTGTGTCAGTTTATGACCGAGTATTATTCACATCATATAATTGTTTTGTCACACCCAGATTTCAAACAAATGACCATCTAATGCAACTGTCGCGAAAGATTTGCATAGATGAAAAACAAGTACTTCTTCCAAAAACTTGTTAAATGAATATCATAAATTTCCCTTCAACGACCTCCGGCGGTATATTGAAAAACAAAAGCGTGGTACAACAAACTCCTAATTTTATATTCCACGCTGAGGCTATATTAAAGTGATAAACTTTATTATTTTCATTAAGAGAAGGTGATTTAATTAAATTAAAGCTTTAAATGATGCGCCACGCGTGCCTTATCATAGAAATTGCTTGGTAAACACTGTATAATCAAATCCGAATTAAAAAAGATATGCGTCATTCTTTATTCATTTGGTTTTAAGGAATAATATTTTATTAATGACAGGAGCATTTCTAGCCGTATTTTTCTATAACCATTCTATAGGTACATGACAAATTTGTAGCGTTGCTCTAAGATAGACTCAGAGCAAGGATCTGGGTTGATAAGTCTTTAGACACCTTTTTTGCGAGAAAATAATTAATACCCGAGATGCCTCTCGTACTGCCGTACAAAATGCATTTAAAGAGTTTATTGCCTCCCGCCCAGATGATTTCCTTAAGAAGACAATCGATAAATTGCTACTGCGCTGGCGAAGATGCATCGATGGCATGGGTGGTTACTTTGATTAATAGAAATAAATAACATCAAAAAACACTTTTCTCGTACAGAAATTTCATAACCTATAAGTCCAACTCATTAAAAATGTTTGAATATTCAACAAAAATACTGCGGTTTCGCAAATGAAAAATTTGATTCCACTAGACATGGCGAAAAATGTCGTAACCTATCAAAACAGTACCTGCATTCGGGAACTGTGGCAAGTGGCAGAAGCAAACCTCTCACAAGTAATACTTTCCTACAGTTTCCCCGAGATTTATGTTAAAAACTTTGCTCGTTTCTCATTTTTTCCCCATCCGGGCGTTTGCTCGCACTGTGTGAACGATTATCATTCCCCTATTTTCTTTTCTTAGGCCTGAAACTTTGTTTTCTTTTGTCAGTTGCTTTAGATAGCGGTCCTTTTATAGGTATAATGAAACGGTGTTACGATTTTTTAATATATTTTTTGTGTCAAATAATAATTCTTGGGAATTTCTTTATGCATTTGTTAGGGTTCCTATTGAAATTGTATGTCTAAAAATGTATTGTCATTTTATGGAATTTTGTTTCTTTATTCATGACATTTTTAAGTCTTGGGCGAATATGAATAACTAACATAATTGGTAGCCATATTAGAAAAACATAATAATTGTACATACATACATACACACATACACACGCCTATGTCCCATGGGGGCAATAGTCATGTCCCAGAGACTATTGAGTGCCACAAGCTACGATCCTGACACACCTCTTTCGCCTCTTCCACATTTATACATCTTCTAATACATTTTCGTCGGTTGAGGGTACTCGTGACGTGCCCTTTTCGGAAAATATCATTTATTTGATAATAATTGTATATTAGTATTTTTCGTGGACGTATTGTACAAGTAAAGAGACCAAAACAAAAATTACGATCGTTGTTCATGGTTTTATTATGTTCTGTAACACTAAATATAACAATAAATTACTCGACTAGGATACTTATTCGCTGTAATATCTTCATAGACTGGTCGTTACTTCGTTTTTTCTAAGATCTGGTACATTTAACGTGAAATGTCTATTGCAATTACAATTCAAAGGCCCTCCTAACTGCCCTTTAGCTATACATATATTCGGTGACCGAAATTTCTCGTCTACGCTTTTTGTTTGCGTTCTAGGTATTGTATAGTTTGTATAAACATCTACTTTGTCTTTAAATAAAGTGTTATTTTTATTTGTGAAATCATTTTTGGCATAATAATTAATATTACTTTGGTATGTATCATTGTTTTTGAACCATTCATCGTTGTATTTTTTCTCGTTGTCTTTACTAAATACTACTGAGGTATAGTTGTTTTGTTCGATGCTGGGATCTTTGTCGGTGACTGTGGTTTCATTGACGTAACGTTGTGACATCCACACGTAGCGGGCCATGGGTTCTTCAGGTCCCCAGAGACGTGATGATTTGAAGGCGGAGGACATTTTCTATAAAAACATTTTAAAGTTATTTATTTAAATATTGGAAAGTCATCAGTCTTTAATAATTCGATTCCCGCACCGAAACAATATTTTGTATGATCCACAAGTTCTTTTTTCTGTTTATTAGCTTGAATGACGAAACGAGCAATCACTTTATTACGAATCACTGCATGCCACTGTACTGCGTTAATTACCTTGAGACATAAGATTATATCGGATCTGGGTGTTGTGAGACCGAAAGTATCTCGTAGTTCCTAATAATAAGAGAGATAAAGATAATGTGGGTTCAGGACTCTGTGTGTCTGACAATTAGGTGTATTTATTTATGACTTGTAATAGTTACACAGTATTAGTGACAACAATAAAAAGTTCATAAACATAATGCATCCTAATTGTGCTTAGATCTTTAGATTAATTTTGTCTTATTCTGTTTCCAATCAAGGCTTCTTTGACATGTTTAGATGTGTAGTACTTGTATTGTTAAAACTCAACTTACTGATATCAAATTATACTGTTCTTCTTTGCCAACAGCAATGCCTGCCATTATTGCCATTATAACAATTATCACGATAAAAACGCCAACCAAAGCCCATAGCGTTTGGTTCTGTATCCAAGACATTCGAAGCAAAGACCTCAACCACCATCCAGTGACGCCCAGAACCAGAAATGGTGTCGTCCACCACGTGGCTATCCAGAACCATGGTAATCTGACGCCTGTCAGGAACTCAATGTCCACTGTCAAATTATTCCATCCTGTAAGAAAAATTTGAATCCTTTAGAGATTACATCAAACTTGCTTGTTGGTTAGAAGCAATAGTATTTAAATAGTAACTTTTTAACAATTATAAAATTAACTCTTAAAAAGACTAAAAAACTAACCAATTTTGAGTAGATACTATTGCGATCAACAATAGACCATTGAGGTCTATTGTTGATAAAAACAGCGACCTTTTTTTAGTTAGTTTTATTTATGCATGCATGCTTTTATGGAAACCTATCTTGCGAAAATAAATATCAAACAAAATTATCAAAGATGTCCTTTCCCACCAGTACAATAGGTATTTTCTTGTCTGTATCAATAATAAATAGCTCACCATATATATACACGAATCCCACAACCTCAACAGCAACGGTGAATGCTGCTAGAACAGGCACAACTAGATCATCTAAAACTGTTGCTAGTTCCAATCCTCTAGCCAGTACAGCGACTGTTAAAGCCGTACCAACTGCTGATGATGCACTTGCAAACAATCTCCAATGATCACCGGTCAGTCGTTGCAGTTTATCGTATACCGGGAGAAGGAGGGTAATCTGAAAATATTTGAAAGTATTTATCTACACATAGTTTCACGTGGCAACATACTAAAGTTGAAAAACTGGTGAGGATCTGAGTTCAAATCGTAGGTCGGATATATTACAATTTGAGTCTGATTTTTCGGATTTGAAAAAAAAAACACATCAGTTTCCCGAAATTGGAATTTAAGTCCGCTGTGATGATAGTTTCCTATCATCACACATTACAAATCATGGCATGAAATTAACCTCAAGGAACCGTGGTTACACTAGTTGTATTTCTGTGTACACTTTCAGGGTTAAGCGTAGGCTTGTGTCATGTTCTGCATTATCTTGCTTTCATCTCTACAAAACTAAACAAAATTAGTTGTGAGTTTTTATGCTATCCAGTCTTACTTATAAGTTTGCATTTACAAGGTGGTAGATTGCTCGAATGCGAGAGGCGCTTTGGGTTGGTATCGTCGCTTTTTCTATTTCTACCGCCAAGCAGCAGTGTGTTAGCAAAGTTGTGTTTCTGTTTGAAGGACATTGAAACCAGTGAAACTACTGGGCATTAAGAGACTAACAACTTATGTCTCGAGGTGCCGAACGTACTCTTGTGCGATGTAGTGCTTTGTTGCTAGTGCTATTGCTAGTGATGTTTTTCAAACTTCTGTATGGTATTGTGGCTGTTTATAAGCAGGCGTGTCGCTTACCATCAGGCGAGCAACCTACTCGTTTCGTCATTCAAGATAGTAGAAAAAAACATTAATATACATTAAGTACTAGTTTATTGCGTTACTCTGCTGTGCTTGTTAAAATCACTTTCGAATGCACCTTTGTTCCCTTATTCCATACCAATGTTAATATAATCCTATTAAAGGACCACAATCTGTCCTTCCCATTACCAAGTTCAAATATAACAAGTGCCAATTCAACAACAATATAATTACATCCGATAAACATCAAATTACTTGTTGTTACCGTTTCACAATCGTTACCATTTTGTTGTGGAGATAATTAAAATAACTGTTATTAAAATTTAACCAACCCACGTTCCCAGATAGCAATTTTATAGGCTCAAATAAAAGTTACGACTGACTTACCACAGTAACGATTCCAGATAAAAATATTATTCCGAAAGCAAGCAGAGGCCATTCCTTTGTCCTCTTCCCTGATACGGACGACTGATAAATTACGACTAGAATTGATATGAAAGTTGTGTCCTTCGAGTCATGCCCTCCTATCGACTCCCACATAAGTATCCACAACCACCCGCTGAATATATTTGTCATTATTATTGATGCTGAAGTCCTGCAAAAGTATAATAATATAAGATAATTAAAGGATTGGGAAGGGGAGGGGATTTGGGCCTCCGGATATCCCACTCACCGCACTAAACGCAGCAGCAAGCTGCTACTTTACGTCAGTTTTCTGTGAGACAGTGGTAACGACCCGGACGAGCCGGCCCTAAAAATTGTCTACAGAGTGGCTTTACCACTCGTAGTACGATCTAATAGGCTTCACAATTATTGCAACATATTTTGACTTCATTAATGTCGATACAAACAAATTTACCAGGATTGTATAAAAATAAAGAACCCACGTAGCCCTGAGATTGCTTCGTAGCTTTTGATCCGTAAGTTAGCAATTTTGGATCTTATAACAATTACCTCTGCTTCAACAACTCTATAGGATGGAAATATCGCTATAGGTTTACACGCATTACACTTACTTATACGCCGTGATTTGTTACATAAAAATCTGTAGAAATAGCATTCCTCAGCAGGTAAACGTTAAGTCTAGCATTACAATCATCAATAGAAGTTTCAAACAACAATAAATCAATGTGCCTTACCATCGTACATCAGAGTGTCTATAAACAGTTCCTCCAGCGCTGATCAAGTAACCGCCAGCTATCTGAGTGGACAACATTGCTTGCACCAATGCACTGTGCCAGATGTAAGGCTGGTATAACGGTGACCATTGCTCGCACGATTCGAACATCGTATCCAATAGCGTACTGTCAGCCAGAAATGTAGATAGAAGTACGGCGATAATCACGATGAGTGGAGCGAGTACACTAAGTGCGACTTTCAAACTTTTCCGAAGACGGTACAGACTGAAAAGTAAAGTTGAAAATATTTTAGTGTATTTATTTATAGATTGTTTTAGGTTGATTTGAGTTATATAAGTTTTGGAATTTAATCTATCGTCAATTTGTATGAATATTATCAAAAGTATTTTAACTTATTTTATAACTAGCATTTGCTTGCGGCTCCGCCGGCGTAGTCTTTGTCGCATTACCGTTATATTTTCTAGATAAAAGCACTTGAAATTCGTTATTCACAAGACATCGGCTTTCCTCTGTATTCAATTCGAATGTATTATACATATAAACCTTTCGGAAGAAATCCTCTAAATGAATCAAATCGCATTAAAATCTGCTGCATAGTTTAAAAACTTTAAAAGAACTAAGCGGAAAAACAGCGAATAGCGATTTTGATTTATACTATTTAATATATTTTAGAATATTAAAGTGATTTAAAGAATAAATTGTAGCATATAGGTAATTATCAGTGATTCCATGTCTCCTTTTGATACGGATGAAGTCAGCAAACTAACTAGTGAGTCACCTGATGGTGAGTGATATCCACCACCTAAAAACGCCCACACCAGTGAAGAATCATGGACGCTTTGCCGATATTAAAGGAAAGGGATAAATAAAGGTTTGGGAAGAAGAAAAGATACTTGAGCCTCGGAATATCTCAATCACCGTACGAAAAGCAACATCATTTACTTCACGTCAGTTCTCTGTGAAAAATTGGTAACAATCTGATCGAGGTGGATGGTAGACCATTCATACTGTCTACAGCATAGAACACAGAAAGTGTTCTGTCGTCTACAGTGTGGCTCTACCATTTCGTAAATTTGAATCCAAACTCGTTATTCTTTCAAAATAATCAGTTACGTTTGCTTATTATATGTTACTAGCTGTCCCGCGCGGTTTCTCCCGCAACTACAGCAGCTCCACCTACCGGATCCAATTGTGAATCTAAACCATCCAGGGCGCCACCCAAAGGCATACGAAAAAATTCACTCAAATCGATCCAGCCGTTTAGAAGGAATTCAGTGACATACACACGTACAGTAATTCTACTGTACCTATATAAAGATATATTATATACCTATATAAAGATATACTGTAGCCATCGAATTCAATTATAGTCGGATAATACCTATTTAAAATTAAAACTTGCTTTAGCTAAGTATGCAACAAGTTATCTAAAAACGGGGTTCTAAACACAAAAAAAAAACACATTATTTTATGTGTGGAATTTAGCTGAATTAATTTAATTTGAATAAATACAATACATTTGTTCGGATAAAAAAACACAATGGAGTTTAATTTTGTACGTTTTAACAACCTATTCAAATTTATCTAAATCCTGGTTCACACGAATATTTTTAGTCTGCGTCGTGTCTAAATTATTTGACTACTTTTATTAGTTTTTTTTATTTCTTTTTATAAGGTTTAGTGTTAATACGCTCGCCTGATGGTAAGCGCCACATCTGTCCGTAAACAGAAGCAACACATACAGAACTTTGAATTACAAAGCACTGCATGGTATTGGACTGCACTCGTCACCCTGAGACATAAGATGTCAAGAGTTTGTTAGGTCTTATAAGAGAACCATCCTTTCTGGTGAAGGAAGGTGTTCGGACCAACATTACACCACTCTAATCTAGTCCACTGTAGATTCATGGATCACAATAGCTTCGCCCGAATATCAGCAAAGTATGCCGCGGACAAGAAAACACTGCTTGGGTTCCAAAATATTATCTTTGACCTCAATAAGTCTCAAAAAATTCTGTCTACTTTTAATTTAAAAAAAATATATATAACTTTAGCTTTTGCTTACGACTCCACCCGTGGGAAATTATTTTTATTACAGAAATTTATAGGTATTTTCTGGGGGAAGACATCCCAGACCCGGAACAAATATTTGTGGATCACACAAACATTTTGTCTCGGTACAGGCATCGAATCCGTGGCCTCCCGCTTCACAACCGGCTACTCGCCCACTGCGCCACGGAGGCTGGCAACTACATACACTTGCATACCCTACGACCATTATGTACAATAGATGTTCTAAATGCTTAAACAATTTGACTAGTTATCAGGCAAAATTGTTAACGATCTTGAACTGTCATTTTTTGTACAATTCCGCTGGGAAAATGAATTATTTAAACGCTCTTCTGTATTGTTTATGCTCAACAACGAGTCATTACGGTACAAAAACTTGTTTATGGTCTGCAATAATGTGGAATATTATATTTATTACTTACAGAATGGGCACGAAGAACCATAGAATGAATATAAGTATCGCCATTATGCCGAGATATTGTGGATATTCGGTGAATGGAGCCAAGAACGTTGAGCTGAAAGAAAACAATGTTTCAAATTACACATTTTAGAAATTAATACCTGGGAAATACGAGATATTTCTTTCATGGAGCGGCTTTTGATCGGCAATTTGAATACGTCTCATATAAACCGTAGACGTTTATTTCATTAATTGGAACATGTAAGGAAGTAAATCGGCTTTTCACATCAAGTAACTGTGTTATTAATATAAAAATAAATCAGGAAATGAAATAAATGATGCTGATTAATATAAAAATATTTTTTGATTAAATTATGTTTGGCATGATAAAAAATCGGATAAAAAAAGGAAAGTATGATTTTGAATGCCGCATTAACGAATGCTTATGAAAAAATAACCACTAATTAACATTTAAGAAAGATATTTTTGAAAATATCTAGTAGACGTAAGTGTTGGTGTGACTTTTTTTAATATATCATAGGCCGGTAAACGAGCAAGTGGATCATCTGATGGTAAGTGATCTCCACCGCCCATGTACGCACACAATACTAAAAGGATCATGGGCACATTGCCGACTATAAAGGAAAGAGATAATTAAGGGATTGGGAAGGGGTGGGGGATTTGGCCCTAGGGATATCTCATTCACCGTACGAAACGCAGCAGCAAGCTGCTACTTTACGCCGGTTTCCTGTGAGACATTGGTGACAACCCGGACGAGCCGGCCCATTCGTGCTGTAGATAAAACTGTCGACAGCGTGGCTCTACAACTCAAAATTTCTCTAATTCTAATTCTGCGTCGTATGTGAATAACCTGGAGTAAATACATAAATATACAATTCAAGTTATCATTTATTTCCCCTTTGAAGTATGAATAAAAAACATTTCACGTTAAATAAACACAATCCACGTCTGAAACAGAATCCGAGAATAAAAAAAAAAACTCACTTAAAACATTCGGAAGCGTTCATCTTATTTTCATATCCATGCTGTAAACAAACATAATATTATATGATCTGTAAATATTTGTTCGTATTGGATTAACATGTTCGTGACGTCATTGTTAGCTTTACACGTTCCATTTTTGTGTCGTCCTAACCAAATAAACTGCTAAAATGAATCGGCAACAGATGTATGCTTTATGTAATCGTTTGTCTTAGTTTGATAAGTTAGTTTTACTCAAAATGTAATCGGTTTTATTAATGAATAAGTTAATCAATCAAGTCTGTGACAAGTTGATAATTTATTTGTAATACTGAGGAGTGACGTCATAACTTTGTTGTTAGTGATTTAAGTCCTTCAATATAAAATCAAATGCAGTATAATTTTTTCAATCATTAAATTCGTCCATCTTTAAAATCACTAACGATGGTTTTTTATTTCTCATTAAATATATAATATTATTATAACAAAACATAGACAAACTTTAAGTTTAGACTTTAACCTAGTAAAGATAGTGTATGTTTCATAATAAGACCTTTTAAGTCTATATTCACTATTAGTAAAATAGTATTTACTCTGCATCCGATCCGAATCCGAGAAATGTCGATCTGAAGTAATCTTAGTACTAGTTGTATGCGCTTGCCCACTAGATTCAAAATACAATTTCCGAAGTCAAGAATATCTCTAGTTCGAATTACAATAACTTCAGAGTAGTAGCATGAATGGGCTGGCTCGCCGGGGTCATTACCACTGTCTCACAGAAAACCGACGTAAAGTACCAGCCTGCTGCTGCGTTTCATATGGTGAGTGAGATATCCGGAGGCCCAAATCCCTCTCCCCTTTCAAATCCCTTAATTATCCCTTTCCTTTAAGGACGGCAACGCACCCGTAATTCTTTTGGTATTATGGGCGTACATGGGCGGTGGAGATCACTTACCATCAGATGACCCACTTGCTCGTTTGCCGGCCTATGACATAAAAAAATATCGGATTCGGATCGGATGCAGTACGTAGACACTCTAAGGCAGTTAGAATTTAGCTAAAGTGGTTACTCACCGGAGTCAAATGTAGTTTAGTGCAATCTTTTAGTGGGAATGTTCCTTTACCTATCCATATGAGGTACGCTAGTGAAAGTGCCCCGTAGATCATATAGTAAACGCAGCATAGAAAAGTTGTTACCACTTTCAAATGACCGACTCCTAGAAGGAAAGAAAATAATCAAAATCATAACAATCACCATCGAAATAAGATGACAAGAAACGTAACTCAAGCAAATCAATGACCCCACCAAAACTCTGTGCAAGGGGGCGGGACTATCAAAGACTGTGCAGCTCGTTCATTCATCAATTCATAAAAATTTATTCATGATGTCTAGTTGACACTTAATTTGCTTGCGCGGTGCAGAACGTCGTATCTAGATCTAGAAATTTAATATTTAGACTTTAACTTTTATGAAATAAAGTTGATTATAAACGTATATTAATTTTTGTTGCGTGTATGAGTATTACCGTATTTTTTGTCAGATTCATATGAGAGTTAACGTTCTAGTAACGTTCTAGTTATCTTATTTCGATGGCAATCACTGCCTCGGTGGCGCAGTTGTAATGCGTACGCGGAACGACTGCTGTTAGGAGGTCTTGGGTTCGATCCCCGGTTCGGGTAAAAATGACATTGGGTTTTTCTATTACGAAATGCTCAGATCAGCCCGGAGTCTCGAATTGTGCCTGGTTTGGCGATAGGCTCGCTCCCTATCATATCATGGGAAGGAAAAAAGCTCGGCCAAATGTAGGTACTGTTTACACCTCTGCCTACCCCTTCGGGGATTACTATTATTACTGTGCTTCATATTAGGCCACATCATCGTTTACCATCAGGCGTGATAGTGGCCAAACGCGAGCCTATTACGATTAGAAAAACCCAATACCACATTTACCCGACTCGAAGATCGAACCCGAGATCTCAGCGTTAGCCTCAGTCGTAACGCGTACGCATTACAACTGCGCCACCGACGCAGTTTTGAAGAGGATAATGTAAAGAATATCATATATTTTGCATGAAAAGTATTAAAATATCTAGGTCGGCGTATCGTATATATCTGTTATTATAATCGGATTGGAGCGTGCTTTCTAACATCTTCTGAGCAAAGCAGATTTTCTATGACATTTATTTAGTTTCAGGTTAGTTTTATATACGTATGAATGTATTTCATGCCAACGAAGATAGGATTGGGCGAATAATCTCGAAAGGGAAACTTAGCAAAGGAAAAAGCTTTGCAAAGTTTTTGGGTTTTAATGTTAGTTTCTTAAGGACTTAGGTCTCAATATTAAGTCCCGTATTATACTTATTCAGTACACGTGATTGGTCTATTTTTGGCGCTAAACAAAAACGGACCAATCACGTGTTAGTAAAGAAAACGACACTCAGCAAAGAGCTCATTTTAGTGTTGTTCTTTAATACGGGCCTAAGATTCCTAGGACTAACATTTTAAAGGCAATTTGGCACACAGGTAGACCATGACCTGGATTCGACTTATTATCTCAAAAAAGCCCGTTCACACGAGCGGAGCCGCTAGGAAAAACTAGTATGAAATAAGTTTAGTGGTAAATCTCGATTTAGGGTTGCCGTGCAAGTCAACCTTAATGACTTTATAGATTCTAGTTAAGGCTTTAGAACTCACCCCTTAATATAGGCACAGCTCTCCACACTCCAATAGGATCTTGCTGACTCAACTGTCCCATCGCCAACTGCAGCAAAGTCGTTGGCAGACCAACCGTCAGCAGCCAGAAGGTGTACACCACTAGGTATGGAACTGCGCCATGTTTGAACGCCTCCCTCGGCAGGCGAACCGAATTGAACAATGTCAGTGACAATGCTATTGTGCATAGTTGTATTTTGATGAGGTCGCATGTTGATCTTACTGTCTGAAATATATGAAACATAGTTAACGTATGTGCTGTCCCGATTTAGTCGCCTTTTAGACATATAACAGCTTTTAGCCAGTGTAATTACTGGGCATTATGAGACTAAACACCTTATGTCTCGGGGTGACGAGCGCAGTCCAGTGTCATGCAGTGCTTTATTAAAAGTTCTGTGTGGCGTTGCTTCTGTTTATGGGCAGGCGTGGCGTTTACCATCAGGCGACCGACCTGCTCGTCTTGTCATTCAATCTAATAAAAAATATATATATATAACAGCTTAATAAAAATAGTTAAATTAAAAAAATTATAAACAGAATCCAGATATTATCCTTACACAAGTAGCTGAGAAAAAATGAACATATTTAAAAAATGTTATTTTCATCTGAAAACTGATGAACAGCTGACTCATGTGTTGTACTGATGTAGCCGGCCGAGCACGCAGCGCGTTTGATGCACGTAGACGCCGCAACTTGCTATCTCGCTCTGGCTCCGATTCATCGCTCTTGCAGAGGTAATCAGTCGAAATACGATCCACAAACAATAAAATAATTAATTTGTAAAAATAAATATGATTCTTTTTATAGTCTCATTTTCGTATGCGAGTTATTTTATTACGTTTGAATATCCATTTTGATATCAGAGTTAAAACGCCCAACAGAGTTTTTGTTAAATATTATATAAAGTATTATAACTTTAAGCCATTGATGGTACTATCACAGATATCAGTATCAGAAAGTACGCTGGTTTAAATAAAGAAAATAAACATATTTTTCATATCGATATGAGTAATTAAAATTTTACTTAATATTTTCCGTTCATTCCAAGAAAGTACACCGTGACGATATATTCTGGAGAAAAAAACATAACGTTGGCCTCAGTGGCGTAAAACATTTAGTGTTTGTAACTTTACAAAAGATCTTTCTATTATATAACTGAGTATACTACGATAAAATTTAACAGTTATGTCGTCTTTAATTCGCGGCTCTTCTTTAAGACGTAATAATGTTACGAATGAAGAAAATATTCAGACTGTGACGCTTGTAAATATGCAAAAACTTTTTATTATTTTTTCTGACACCAACTGCATATTGTAAAGTAATCATTTATTTAACTTTTGGTATAAAAATAACATAAACATTTTTATTCACAAGTAATTAGGTAATTACATTAAAGAAAATAATTTACAATAGTCGCCATATTTTAAAAGACATCCCTTAATTATCTTAAGGTCATGATTCTGGTATTGTGGACATTACATGGGCGGTGGATATCACTTCGCATCAGGTGACCCACATGCTCGTTTGCCGACCTATGCTATAATAATGCAGGAGAATTGAAAACCTCATTTTTTTAATTGCTTAAAAAGAGCAACAGTTTTCACGTACTATGTAAAATACTTTTACATACTGCGTCCAAAGACAATTCTAAATATAATTCATAAAACAAAAACGTCATTTAAATTGACGGTATTAATAAGTTTATCTATCAACATCGTTGAAAATGGGGCAAAGTAATAAAGGAACGGAATATATTAATACGCTCTTCCTAAACTCATTAACATACATTTAAAAATTGTTACGTTCATGGCAATATCACATTTAAAACGATTATGCGAAGTGAAATTACACTTATTGGATTATTAAGTATTTGAATATAAAAGAGGAAACTATCCGCAAACAGAAAACATTTAATTTTATCTTAAAAAATAATTTGGTATTATTAAGCTAAATACTAATTAGGTCACATTTTTCAAATAAAGTATCTAAACAAAGCAAAGAAATATATTTAAAAAAACGCGCCGTATTGAGAACCTCCTCATTTTTTGAAGTCTGTTAAAAATACAACAACTTATGTTAAACGAAATTCATTTTCAAATCAATTCAACCTTTAATTGGACCGCTCGATCAAATTGTCGTACTATAAACACAGCAATTGTGTTTCGCATTCATAAAGCAAATAGTTTAACAAACAGGTTTGTCGCGTTTTTGCGGTCTATGTAAACAAGCCATTATTAATAGTCCACTATTGAATGTTATGAATGCCTGATTGGATCGAATGCTTCACATTGTATTGTCACCAAGAACGCATACCATTGTCATAGAATCAGGATAATGTCGGCGATTGAGCTACTGCACTTTACGAAATAATTGTTTGTGAAAGAAAAAGTAATTTATATCATTCAGCGATTCACTGAATAGCGATGAACTGATGCAAGAACTCGAATTAATAAAGTTGCTGTTAAAATATTCAATGTAATAATTTGGTTGCAATGACAGCCTCCATGGTGCAGTAGTATTAGAGTGGTAGAGCCACGCTGTAGACACTTTTTCTACAGCACGAATGGGCCGGCTCGTCCTGGTCGTTACCATTGTCTCACAAAAAACCGGCGTAAAGTAGCAGTTTGCTACTGCGTTTCGTACGGTGAGTGAGATATCCAGAGGCTAAGCTAAGCTAGGCTACCATTATTATTATTATAGCTGAAACAAACTCCAAGGCTAGATAAGTGGCAGCTGACGTACATATCGAGATAGTATAGTATATACAACAGAAAAAGCAACTTATAAATTGCTTTCAATTTTATTTTCCATTGTACTATCACATGTCCTCCATAAAAAATGAAAAGTATATGCAGTGGCTTGGCTGATGTATATGGGGGACAGTAACCACTTGACATATGGGACTGAGACGTGGCCTCTTACTATGGGCCGCATACGTAGAAAAGTTCTCGGATGGAGGCCACGTACGGGCAAGCGCAACAGAGGACCTCCACCTACAAGATGGACCGACGACCAGATAAGGGTCGCAGGAAGCCGATGGATGCAGGCCGCTTCCAACAGGTCGGCCTGGAAGGCATTAGGGGAGGCCTATGTTCAGCAGTGGACGTCTTGTGGCTGATGATGATGATGAACCACTTGCCATCAGATGAGCCGTCATCTGCCTTCGTGTGCTAGTAAAATAATTTATAGCATCTAACCAAAGTCTGATGATCTTAGAAAAAACTAAAGATATTTCACAAAATAATTGCTAATGGAGTGAAACTGGTGTAATGACAAACTGTTAACAAAAGCCATTAAAGATGTATGTAAAGATGTACCAAGCTAACTGTGAACTGAAGAGCGTCGTTGCCGTCGCTCAGTATAGACATTTAACGAATATATAATCTACACTAATATTATTAAGCGGAAAGATTTTTTTTATATTTTTGTATGTAACGAATTAACTTAAAAACTAAACTACTGGACAGATTTCAAAAAATATTTTGCAGGTAGAAAGCTACATTATCACTGAGTAACATAGGCTTAATACTTTTTATCCCGGAAAAGGTAATTCACGCGGGCGGAGCCGCGAGCAAAGCCTATCATTCATAACGAGGGATATTTCAGGTGTTATGACACACATATATAACATTAGATAATTCGTTTATTTTCAGCCAACTTCGAGAAATTATAAAAGTTATTTTCAGGATATCAAATACAATATACCATCAACGTCAGCATAATTAAAAAAAAAAACTAGATATCTATGAACAGTGATATACCCATGATCCGTAAACCTAGACATGCTAATTTGTTCGTTTAGTGAATGAACATTCCTTTCTACTAAGTAGTTAACTAAAACTAAATTAAAACATCCACTAGGCACTAGTTAGCAAAATTTACATACTAGCTGCAGGTCCAACGCACTAAATGTAGGGATAATTCCACTAAGTTGGGAACACTGTCTTTATTTCCATCTTCTGCCATTTCACACTTAGTTTGGTACATCTATATGGTTGGAAGATTGCGTATAATTGTCATTTCACTGTCAATACATCTAGCGATTACTGTTTCATTTCTAGATACGCCAAAT
The DNA here is from genome assembly GCA_905332985.1 of Mimas tiliae. NCBI lineage: Eukaryota > Metazoa > Arthropoda > Insecta > Lepidoptera > Sphingidae > Mimas > Mimas tiliae. The sequence continues at coordinate 3,948,538 of HG995248.1, read as the reverse complement.
AAGTTTAAACGCCCGCTTTCTGCAAGGCTGATGAATGTAAAATTAACTAATCAAATGTCAAATCTCATGTCAAGTCAAAATTGAGTTGCGAGAAGGGTGGCAATAAGCTTAGCGAAATGTGGATTACTGGTTACAACTCTGCATACCTCTTCAGGGATTACAGGCGTGAGAACGTAAGTATGTATAATACAAAAATATACCTCATCAAAGACAACTCAAGCCATTTAGGCCCGTATTATAGAACATTCTCTTTTTCATTCTATTTTTGGCGCCAAACAAAAACGGACCAATCACGTGTACAGAAATAGACACTTAGCAAAGAGCTCACTTGAGTGTTGTTCTAATATACGGGCCTTATTCTAATATTGTTTTTTCATGCAGACGTTAACGGTTAAATCCGTTTGATCACCGTGTCCCAGAAAATGAGCGATTAAGAGGTACAAGTTTTTTTAATTACTCATAATATGATCCTAAGTAAAGTCATGATGTAAGTCCTCGTGATAACGGTGTAACATTCGAGGCAAATGTGCTTAATATTTATAGTTGATGATATCATAGCAATAATTTCCTTATACCGGCCTTACGTGTATTAAATGTATATTAACACATTCCCTATTAGATATGTAATCATTGTTTTGTCCCTTTTTTCTTTGCGTCAAATAATTTGAAAGAAAAAGAGACAAAACATGAATTAGCTCATTATTGTTCAAAATTTAGCTCATCATTGTTGTTGTTGACCCAATTTTACACATTGAGTTGTGGGATCAGCTATAGCCAATATCTTATCTATGATTGTCTTTGCATTGCTATTAAAAAGTCCCATTTTATGTCATGAAATTCTAAACTTTGCATCCATTTCATACATTGAATGGTATTGAATTTAGTACACTTTATGGATTTTTATATGCTTCATACATAGCGTGCGTGGATTAGCATGAGCATATTAAATCGTGTCTTATGAATGAGGGGTTTTAAAACCTGATTAGCCAATAAAAGAACTACAGCCTCCGTGGCATAGTGGGCGAGAAGTTGGCTGTGCAACGAAAGACTGCAGGTTCGATTCCCACACTGCGACAAATTTTTGTGTGATCTATAACTATTTTTATCGGGTTTGCATGTTTTCTCCTCAGAGGGGTTTACGTCAGGCAGGCGGCCGGTCGTAAAATTACAAGCCGAAAGAAAAGCCATTAAAAGAACAATATAACATAATCTCACTGCAAGCTTGTATCCTAAGCTTAAACACTCAAGCTTGTATCCCAAAAGGGGTAGGTAGAGGGAAAGTGGTGCAACAATGGTTCGCCGAGGTCACTTCTATTTCACTATAGATGATAGTGGGTGACCCTTTTGCCATGTCAGGTATGTGCAATTTTTCAATTCAATACTCAATCACCTATACTGTTATTGGCCAACTTGGGATTAGAACTTAGGAACTCACGATTTTTTTACTTACATAAGCTGCCATTAGACAAAATATAAGGATTTTTTTTTAAGTTACTCAAGTCAATGCTACTCTTATCCAATTTATATTTTATCACGAATTAATTAACAGGAAAACTGGATGTCATTAATTAACTAAACGTAGATATGCACAAACATCATGGAGTTTTAACCAATTAGTAAACTAAAGTACCTACGCCACTTGATGTTTTAGGTTATTTTAGTTAAAGTTATGGAAAAACACTATCAATTGCAGTGTTTATACATACATAGCACCCACGCCTGTAATCCCCGAAGGGGTAGGCAGAAGTGTAAGCAGCATTCCCATATTTCATCGAGCTTATTTCCGTCCCATCATCGTATTATGATAGGGTACTACTTCATACTCCGGGCTGATACCGAGCATTTATTTATTAGTTTAAGTGACGAAACGAGCAAGCCGGTCGCCTGATGGTAAGGGTCACGCCTGCCCATAAACAGAAACAACACCGCTCAGAACTTTGAATTACAAAGCACTGGATGACATTGGACTGCGCTCGTCACCCCGAGACATAAGATGTTAAGTACATATGCACACACGCCTGTAATCCCCGAAGGGGTAGGCAGAGGTGTAACGAGTACACCCACTTTTCGCCGAACGTAAGATGTTAAGTCTCATAATTTATTAGGGTTTCCGCCCTAAGTAGTATGTATAGTAATATAATTTAGTGGTAGAGCCACGCTGTAAATACTTTTGTCTACATCATGAATGGGCCGGCTCGTCCGGGTCGTTACCACTGTCTCACAAAGTAAAGTAGCAGCTTTCTGCTACGTTTCGTACGGTGAGTGAGATATCCAGAGGCCCAAATCCCCTCCCCTTCCCATTTCCTTAATTATCTGATGGTAAGTGATCTCCACCGCCCATGAACATCCACAATACCTGAGGAAACATGGATGCGTCAAAGGAAATGGGATAAAATAATTAAGGGGCCTCTAGATATCTCACTCACTTTACGAAACGTAAGAGCAAGCTGCTACTTCACGTCAGACAGTGGTCACCACCCAGTCGAGCCACCCGATTCAGGCTGTAGACAAAACTGTCTACAGCGTGGCTCTACCACTTATAAAGTTGCCCGGTAAGTCGATAGGGGCGCCACCATAGAATAAAAAATAGGTGTGTTCTGTGGTCACCACTTCATCATGAGATGGAAATAAGCTCGGAAAACCGTCGTTCCACTATTTGTATGTCTTTTTTTTAACGTTGGGAAACCCTTCATGGGTACCGACCCACCGCGTGGTCAGTCGGGGCGGTTAGGTCCGACTCCCACGGACTAAAACCCTACGGTATTCCTCCGGGTGCGCTTGTTCGGTCGGGGTTGGGGGACGCTATTGTACTCTTCCGCGGCACTATTTGTACCGCTGCCTACATGCAGACGTGAGTATGTATGTCAATTGTTGGAATTTCTATATTTTCTGCGACTCATCGAACTGTGATACAATTTACGTGATCGATTAGAGCATGGTTAATCCATGGTACACAATATCCGCATACCGCATTTGCTATGAGTGTATTACAAATCAGACGCATCAGGTAAATTGCTTAGACATATTATTGCAGATGGTAACTTTCTAAATACTTTGTGGTAGAGCCATGCTGTAACCAGTTTTGATTATAGCACGAATGGGCTGACTCGACCGGGTTAGTACCAGTGGATTTACAATGTCAAACACTGTCCCAAGAGGGTTTGACGTCAGGCAGGCAGCCGATCGTAAAAACTACAAGCCAAATCTTTCTGTAACATGTGTTAAAAGGCATGATGCGTTGACCCTACTGCGAGTGGGATAAGTGCAGGTGGAAGGAAGGCTCTCCAATGTAGCTTGTTGTTACGTTTCCGCCCTTAAATGAGAGGGCGAATTAAGGGATCGGGACGGAAAGGTGGATTTGGCCCCCGGATATCTCACTTACTGTACGAAACGCAGCAGCAAGCCGCTACTTTACGTCGGCTTCCTGTGAGACAGTGGTAACGACTTGGTCGAGCCCATTCTTGCTGTAGAAAAAAATGTCTACCGTATGGCTCTACCACTGTAATTGAGTAATTTGTTTCAGTAACTTTAATTAACCACCGGAAAGTACTCATATCTTTCGATGGCAATTACTGAGGTGACATCATACTACTTGTTTCCAAATATTAGGTAAAGAGTAACTTGGTCGTTTAAAGTCGGTTAATAACCAAGTAATTTGCATTATTGTAATCGAATGGTGTAAGACGAGTGAATACTTGTAAGAGTGGAAGACGAATAAATATTTTACAAGGTGGTAGGTCTCTCGTATGCGAGAGGCCGGCTGGGTTGGTACCACCGCTTTGTCTATTTCTGGCGCCAAGCAACAGTGAGTAAGCACTGTTGTGTTCCGGTTTGAAGGGCATTGAAGCCAGTTAAATTACCGGGCATTATGAGACGTAACACCTTATGTAGGTACAAGGTGACCACTGAAAATCAGCGCTGTGTTGTGGTACGCGCCACAGCACAGCAACACGCTGAGTGTTCACCTACCTGTCACAGCTACGGCGCGCAATTGTACTTTTTTATATTATTTTTTAATTTTTTTTTATGCTAATGTGTAGTGTATGAATGTAGTGATACACTCATAAGCGCGTTGGCGGCTGTAAAAATAAATCGTTTTTCTTAATTATGTCTCGGGATGACGAGCGCAGTCCAGTGTCATGCAGTGCTTTGTTATTTGAAGTTCTGTGTGGCTTTGCTTCTGTTTATGAGCAGGCGTGGCGCTTACCATTAGGCGAGCGACGTGTTCGTCTCGTAATTCAAACTAATAAAAAAATAAAATAAAAAAAGGTTGCAGATTCGACTATTGAGATGAATGGGTTGATTCTTCGGTTGATTCGTAAATAATGGTCCCGAGTGTAGGTGAAACTAAACTCTATCATACTTTCTCAAATAATATCAGCGCTGTATTATACAATTCCACTGCTAGGCCTCCTCTATGAATAAGACACTGGCCTAGTACGACTAGGCAAGCACACCTTCCAAATTCTTATGGAGAATTCTCAACTATGCAGATTTCGTTCACCGTTAAAGCAAGCGATAATTAACAATGAATACATACGTAACTTAAAAAAAATCAGATGCACTTTAGATATTATTTAGAGGTACCTATCTTACCTACTCCTTATTAATATTATAAATGTGACAGTCTGGTCTGGAAACCTCCACTTCTAAGATTCTTACATGACACAAATCTTCAAGATCATTGATGTAGGGTACAACCTTAAATGACGATTAATGTTAACTGACGTTTATTAGTGCGGCAGTTAATGTTCACCACATAATGCCGAAAAATTGTTGTTTTTTTTTTACTGAATGAGGAAGTATGCAACTAGCATCACTAATATGAACATTAACGATAGTTGACGGGAAGTATAATATGTAAAATACCTTATGATACGATTGTTTCAATATACAATATGTAACAAAAACCCTGTTGGCCGGTGTAACTGTGATATCAGAGGGCCAATTCTCGTAATTTTAAATGTTCAAAATATCATTCCGATCTAATCTCTATATTCTGTTAAACCAATATTCAAGATCAAATGTGAACATAGATCGCAATGATATCAAAAGTAGAATACAAATTGACTGAACCAAAACGGCATTCTGGTAACAATTTTGACACATAACTATATGAAATGCATTTCGTCCATAGACAAACGTCAAAATATTAATTGAGACCGAAATGTGACTGAAGGTGAAGCAGTGTTGTCAAGTGCACTGTAATTACAGCAGATCTGCCGTATTTTTATAAATACCGTATATGGAGACACAGTATTTTTTTACAGTCAAAATTTCGTATTATTATTGTATACTACTAGACAGGTTATTTAGAAGTAAAACTGCGTCACATAACGCGGGAGTTTGACAGTTCACAAACAGGGAGCGCAATAGGGGTTCTAGTTGAGAGTAAGCGAGATGGTAATATTGAGTTACGGTCAATTGACTGCAACTTAGTAATACAACTAATTGACTATACTACAACTTAATTAATTTATTATACTACAATTTCTATGTATCGTGCAGCTTGTCTAGTAGTATACATAAACTCTTTGATTAAACACATTAAAAAAACTAAACCGATATCATCATCATCGCAGCCATCCATTTCTGCAGCGATCGATATATACAAATAAAATGTTAAGTTAGTTTAGGATATAAAGTTTAAAATAAATTTATATTTTACTTAATAATTTAATTATTTCCTTTTTTGTACGTCATTTTATTGCACTGTAAAATACACTGTATTTTTCCCATCAAGCACTGTATTTTTGGCGCAAATCCCGTATTTAATGTGGACAACACGGTATTTTCAAAAATCTGACTTGGCAACACTGAGGTGAAGTGACTGTGAGTTAACTGCAGATAAATTCAGTTAATTTTATACTCTTTTACTGCAAGCAACTAAAAGTAGTCAAAATTGTTCGACTTTTTGTGCTCGTTATTTCAGTAAAGTATTAGAAATGAGTTTACAGCCTATGTTACTCAGTGATAATGTAGCTTTCTAACGGCCAAATTATTTTTGAAATCGGCCCAGTAGTTTTTAAGTTTATTTGTTACATACAAAAAAATATTTCCTCTCTTTAATATTAGTGTAGATTAAATTATGAGATCAATCGCACTGTCAAAATTCCCGCCAAAACTCTCGCACAATTCATAATTATAAATATGTCCTCCTCAGCAGTGTTGCAAAATAAAAACCCTAATTCGGTAGAATTCCAAATTTCAATAAAATAATCGCGATTGTGGTTATTTCCGGAAAGGACTGCTGTTGTGCCGTTTTCCTTCAGTTACGCCATATAACATCCCTATGAGCCAAATGACAATAGGTAGAAATGTACAGGACCGTTTCCATCGCCCAATAACGACCTCTATTCGTTCGTAAGGAAAAGGGTTTTGACAGACGGACAGACAGATGGACAGACAACAAAGTGATCCTTTAATAAAGTATAATAACGATTATATTTGTTCGTTTTGAGGTACAAAGTCCTTAAAACTAAGTACTGATCACTTTTTCAATTATAACATTAGAATTACTATTTTAATATCAAGGTATTCCCCAAGGTATACCCAATAGGTATTGAAATCAATCAGCCTCAAAACAAAGAACAACAAAATGGCAGCCACTATTAAAAATTTTAATCAATGCATATTTTCCACTCATTATTGTCAGAACTCCATAGAGCGCAAAATACAAACTTCGCAAAATACATGGAAATAAATAAATTAATTAAATAAATAAAATACATGGAATTAGTCAAATCAATTAATTAAAAAATCATAACCAAGTACGTAATTTTTTAATCACTGAAATTAGTCATATTGTGGGTATTTTATTGTGAGTTGGTAACATTGATTTTGTCGCTTAGGACATTTTATAAGGACTTTATTTTATTTTAATTTCTAGAATTTAGTCTATGGCAGCTGATACGTAAAATTCGGTAAAATACTTGTCATTGGCGAAATGCATAATAATGCGAAGCCATAATTTCAACAAAAGAAAGACATTGAAAGGTGATCGAATTGACAGTATAAATGCAATTTAACTGAGATGATATCGAATTTTTAAAGGAGCAGAATGCCTTATTTTTATTAATTCAAAATCTAATCTCAGTTCGGTTAAAATTCCTTCGCAGTGTCAGTTAAAATAGGAGAATTGGCCCTCAGAATCTATATTCAAACGTAATGAAATCACTCGCATACGAAAATTGGACTATAAAAATAATTTATTTTTTAAACTTGAATTAATTTATTGTTTGTAAACCGTATTTCGATTGATTACCTCTGCAAGAGCGATGACTCGGAGTCAGAGCGAGATAGCAAGTTGCGGCGTCTACGCGGCGCATCAGTCAGCTGTTTATCTCGTTTCAGATGAAAATAACATTTTTTAAATATGTTCATTTTTCTAAGCTGTGTAAGGATAATATTTCGCTTCTGTTTATATTTTTTTTAATTTCACCATTTTTATTAAGCAGTGTATATATATATAGGGTATTTGTTACATACTGTATATACGTATACTATTGTACTATACGTATGCTTTTCTCAAAGAAACCATTCAGTTACCTACCGAATCATTAAATTGCATTTTATAAACCGTTTTATATTTATTTTGTGACATAGTTTGGTGTAAAATGGGAAGAAAGAAAATATTATTTTTAAGATTTTCTATTTTTCAGATTTTCAGATTTTCTCTCAACAGAAGTGAGCAAACCAGCAAGTACATAAATACTGAAGTGTAACCAGTACACCCACATTTCACCGAGCGTATCTTCGTCCCATGATATGATAGGGACGAGCCTATCGCCATACCTGGCACAATTCCAGACTCCGGGCTGATACTAAGCATTTCGTAATAGAAAACCCAATATATCTTTTACCTGACATGGGAATCGAACCCGAAACCTCAGCGTCATCCTCAGTCGTAACGTGTACGCATTACAACTGCACCACCGAGGCGGTGTAACATAACTAATAATAGGACTAAAAGATGATAATCTTAATAGTTGTCGCGTCACATGGTCATCAAGCAACTCATTGTTAGACAAATGACATTCTTTAAAACAAAAAGCCATTTACTACACTCGATACGTTCGCATTCAAAAATGTGTAGAAAGAATAAGAAAAATCATTGCATGTTTGTTTAGGGGAAAAATTATGGTTGTTTTATGGATATTACTAATGCTTGATGTCACAATATGTCCCTTAGCGTTAGGGAACCTCTAATGTTGTACATAAAGGTTGTCTGGATGAAATCGCCGTTTGCGATAAGACCGCCCCTTATATCACCGTTGCTGTATGATCCTCGTTTATAAGGTACCTACTTTATTTGGTGTGCAATAAAAAATATTCTATCTATCTATTCTATAAATATAGGCTGATGTTGCATCTTTTCGATGTATGTTGGTCCTTTGGCCTTAATATAAGTCTATGAAACTGCCATAGATTATTTAAGGGTACAATATCAAAAATCAATATCTGCGAAGGAGTAGGCAGAGGTTTAACCAGTACACCCACATTTCGTCGAGCTTATTTTCGTCCCACGAAGTGCCTATCGCCAAACAGGGTACAATTGCAGACTCCAGGCCGATATTGAGTATTTCGTAATAGAAAAACCCAATATCACTTTTACCCGACCTGGAGATCGAAACCGTGACCTCTGCACAGCAGGCGTACCGTGTATTCATTACAACTGCGCCACCCAGTCATATGTTTTGTCTTTCATAATAATAAGTAAAAAATATGTATTAGAATTTAGGCTAGTGGGCAGATTGTTGATTAGAAATTATTGTTGACTCAGCATTTCTAACTTTAGTTTACAGTTGACAGGTTAATTTTAGCATAGGCTGGTAAATGAGCAAGTGGGTCAACTAATGGTAATGGTGATCCCCACCGCCCATGTACGATGGGTCGAATATATCACTCACAGTACGAAACGCAGCACCAAGCCGCAATTTTTCGATATTCTTTGAGAGATTGGTAACGACCCGACCGAGCTGGCCCATTCATGCTGTAGACAAAACTGTCTACAGCGTGGCTCTACCACTCAAAAATTTGAGCCCACATCCCATCAGTACTGTGATTTTACGAATTGTATGCTAACAATTGATCTCTATGAGAGAGGCAAGTCGTAAAAAATACAATGTAAACTTGTATGAATTCCAAAAATAGCAAAAACAATGAATGATGGCCGTGTCACAAGTAATTATTACTGAAATGATCATTAACTACTAATTATTGGCTTAACGTTCGTGTGTTCATGAAAATCAATTAGAAATTCTTATAAACGTATTAAAATGATTATATTTTGTATATACTTAGGTCAGAAGTACCCCAAGCCGATGTGCATGTGCACAAAGAATGTAATAAGAGTGAAGACGGCCAAAGAGGTGTGCAGGGATCGTAGCAAGTTAAGAAATCCGTGGTATCTGTCTACCACTATGGGAAATAATCGTAAGTTTTTATATATATGTTTATATTTATAATCTACTAGCTTTTGATGGCGGTGTCGTCTGAGTGAACAGCCTTTTCTGGGTATATAAAATACCTTGTAACCGGGACAAAAGTAGCCTATAACCATCTCATCTATCTCTGTACCAAAATTCATCAAAATCGGTCCAGGGATTTAGGCATGAAAGCGTAACGAACAAACAAACTCACTTTCGCATTTATAATATTAGGTAGGATTTACAACTAACATGAATTTAACTAAGTTTAAATGTAATGGTCAAGTGGCATGTAAATGCGCGGGAATTTAAACAAAAATAAACCCCGAAAACGCAACATAATATTACTCAATAAATGTAAAGATAACTCCATTCATATGTGACGATACAAACGTTATTAAATAAGGTAAATACGTAATAAAAACGTGCTCTTTACAGCGGCTAAGCCTCCACAATAACAGATTAACACTGGAAACAGAACAAGGTCAAGAGACCTGTAATATATTACCCAGCCATTTGAAGATGTCCTTCCCCTGCAGCCGCTAGCACGAGCACAAAGGAATTCACCACACGGTCGTGTCACCACTGCCATATAATTTTTCGTATAGTTTCGTATAGTGTGAAATAAAAAGTGAGTTAAATAGACGATCGCGCGCATGCGCCTAGCACGTAACACTGAACGTCAAGGAAGGTGTGTGGGTAGTGATGCGCTCGCGTTGTTGACGTTGTCGAGTTATCGATGTCGATGGTAATTTTGTGTAATTGTGTGAGTTTACATCCGTCGTGGATTATTAGTAAATTGCTTTATTAGTTGTGCGTGTTTGATGAGTGCGTGTATTAAAACGACATAATTTTTGTAAACATTGATATAATTATTTACCGGTATTTATTTTAATCTTCATTCCTGGAGTGTAGTATTTTATGTTTCCTTTTAATTATCATATCAGATTTACGATGATTAAAGTTAAGTACTTATAAGCAATATTTTTAAGAATTCTTACCTAACTTTTCGTGACATAAATGTATTACTACAACCAAACCACTAGCCATTACATAACACACGATTATAACATCTGAGTAAAATAATTGCCCAGTCAATAAAATTTGCAAGTTTATGGCTGTTAATTAGCATGTCCGGAAGTTGGTCCGAGGTCGATAGTAGCCGGAAGAACTAAAATATCGACAAGTCACATCACTAAGTACGCACTTCACGGTACACCGCGTACGGCTACTCAGTTATGGAAATTAACTTCGAGTGGGTAAAATAAAAACACTGGATAATTACTATGGTCACTGACCATCTTACCATTGAAAGGGTCTGCGTTGGTGCAATATTGCTTAGAAACTTTCTGCTTCCGGAGTTAGGTAAGATATAATATTAAAACATATTGCCTGTGGTTTGAGGAACATTAATGTTATTTATAGAGGTCATTTTGATGTTAGTTACACTGCAAGTAAATGAAGTAATTTTTCTAATTTATGTTTGGGTTGATTGGCAGACTATGCCTCCGGCATTAAGTCCGCCTATACATGACTTGTATGAAGTGCATTAAATAAAAATAAATAAAGATTTAAAATGTTTTATGGTCTAGCTCATATTTCTGTACTGAAACCTTTAAGGTTAATAACGAACTAAGGTTCTCTGGATAGAATATCACAGAAATATATTTATGTAATACAACTGTCGATGTAAAATATTAATAAAATTATCATAAAGAGACAATTCCAGAGCGCTAATCTCGTAACTAATGGATATGCAGAAACTATAAGACATAAATTAAAAGCAAAACTCAGTTAAGCAAAAGTGAAATGTGGTTCACTTAAAGATAAAAAGAAAGCGATAGAGAACACTGAAATATAATTAGGAAAGATATAAAATTATCTAGATTTTTCAAAAGTTGCAGCAGAGTTTGCGATTGATAAAGATAATGCGATTGAAATTATTGAATAAGATTTCAATGAACTGGAACAATACGTAACATGACAAAGGCTAGTTGAAGTTGATTGACTCTCAAGTCAAACAATGCTCGTATCGTGGAATTTACTGAATAGAACAACAAAAAATGTACTTCAGCGGTTCCTGCTAAACACGCTGGTATACTTTACAAATTTCTATTTAAGTGTGTATATTTTTACCCCCGATAAAAAGAGAGGTGTTATAAGTTTGACCTCTTTGTCTGTCTGTAGGTGGGCGTGTTTAGTGCGTCTGTGATATCAAAAGAATCATGAAGTGCACCGATTTAAATGTGGTTTGTTCATTGTAAGATGGTCTAATTAAGATGGTTCTTGTCTATGATTGGAGAAAATATGTTCAGTCATGAAATATACTCAGATCTTTTTCTTATTGACGTAGAGGGTTTTTAATTACCAATTTTCCTCTTCATAGTAAGGCACTGCATCATATTAATTCCTGTTGATTTTTATTTTTCCTCTAATAAAGTATTATTTAAAGTGAGGGCTTAGCATATGCAACACGAGATAATTTTGTCGACTCGTTTTATCTGGTTATCTCTATATGTCTATCGAAGCTTACATGGCTGCATAGAATACTCGACTCGCTATGTCGAAAGTGCAAACTATATGCTTTCAACGGATACGCAATTATTTCGGACATGTTGCTCGTAGGAACTCTGAAAAAGCTGATGGTAGTCGGTCAGGTCAACGGAAAAAGACCTCGTGGTCGTTCACCTACCCGCTGGTCAGACATAACAAAGAAGATCACTGGCCTGCCGATATCTCAGGCAATTGAGACCGCCGAAGACAGGACCACATAGAAGAGTATAGTGCTTGGGTTTATCACAACTTCAGACTAGACACGACCTTCAGCAATGAAGAGACCGACTAAGAAGAAAATGTCAAAAGTAGAGAAAATAGTACTTTCAACCTCTATGGTATTTTGTTTACGAACCTTAAGATGACGACGTAATTTTATCGAATATTGACACTTTTACCCGAGTTATTTGTCTTCGGACTGCCTCGGTGGCGCAGTTGTAATGCGTACACGCTACGACTGGTACTGATGCTCAGGTCTCTGGTTCGATCCCCGAGTCGGGTCTTTCTGCCTGGTGTTTTCCGGCTTTTTGCCAGGGTCTGCCTGTCTGGTATTATAAAGTTGACGGTATTTGGTATTATGTATATGGGCGACTCACTGTCTGATCCCCATTACATGCAACTGGAACCAAGTTTCGCCATTGCCTCGTCCGTTAATAAGCAAAGTGTTCCACGTGCAGGCTTTGGGCCTAAGATGCTGGTGGCCCACTTACATTCCTTTACTATAAATAATTTTAATTTATGAGCAATATAATTTATGATTTGTTATGGACTTTATAGTAAACATGGTGGTTTTATTAATTATAATATTATATTTGACCAACAAAATTTAATCACCATATTTTAATAATTTCATTTTAATGCTGGCTTAAATTAAATCGAAATGTGTTGAATATTCGATAGAAGTTAATGAGTTTTTAATTACATCACTGCGATAAGTGATATAGAGTATCCACAGAATAAATAAATTTTGACATATTTTTCACAATACTTACACTGGTATGTGATAGGTATAATGTATAGTCTTACCGTGGCGCAGTGAGCGAGTAGCCGGCTGGGAAGCGAGAGGCCGCGGGTTCGATTCCCACACCGAGACATACTTTTTACCACATGTTACAGCATGATTTTCAGTTTTTAAGACCGGCCGCCTGCCTGACTACCTAGGGGATCAAAAATCCAGACCTGAAACCAATATTCGTGGAATCACACAAACATTTGTCTCGGTGCGGGAATTGAACCCACGGCATCTTGTTTTACAGCCGGCTACTCGCCACGCCACGGAAGCTACTAGTGTATGTGTGACCGAGTTATGAAAATGCACTACCAACCTGTGTATATACTATTCTTTTGTAGATTTCATTGTGGAATGATGTGTACCTAGTACAGGGACCATACTATATTATTTACAATTTATTTTTAATAAGTTTGAAAATATTCTTGATTGATTCTTTGATAATTTTAAAAGAACGTTACTTTGAAATAAAACTGGTTAAATACGGATATTATATATATTATTCGAGACGACCTACACCTCAGTCTCTCCCGTGACCACGAAGGCTGGAAAGCTTTCGCAACGTCGGGACTAAAATAAAAATTAAACCGCGATAAAATCCGTATAAACTACTTTTATTTCAATGTGTATTTTTTTATGGCATAGGCCGGTAAACGAGCAAGTGGGTCACCTGATGGTAAGTGATCTTCACCACCTATACGTACGCCCACAATACCAAAAGAATCATGGGTGCGTTGCCGACCTTAAAGGAAAGGAATAATTAAGGAATTGGGAAGGGCTTGGGCCTCCGGATATCTCACTCACCGTATAAAACGCAGCAGCAAGCTGCTACTTTACGTAGGTTTTCTGTGAGACAGTGGTAATGACCCGGATGAACCGGCCCATACATGCTGTAGACAAAAGGGTCTACAGGTCAGTAGACAAATGTTCGTCTGATCCACAAATATTTGTCTCGGGTCTGGATGTTGTGGGACCGCAAGTCCCTCGTAGTTTCTGATACCCACGATACAGGTTCACCTCGTGTGGAATGAGGACTATGTGTGTGACTGTTGGATGTATTTATTTATTATTATTAAAAAACAACACAGCCATAATCACACTTTCTCATCTCTTGAACACGTACATTACGCAAGTTACTTAGTTGTAAACAATCCAATAAAGTTAGTCCATAGTGCCTTGCATCATAAACTCAAGTTTTAGCGTCATAACATTGTTTTTGACTACATTATTACTATGATGATATAGCAGTGATAGCTCAGCGGGGAGTGGTACGGACTGTCGAGACGAAAGTCGCAGGTTCGAAACCAGCCCCAAGTGCATACACCTCTGACTTTTCTAAGTTATGTGTATATTAATTGTTAATGATCACTTGCTTTAACGGTGAAGGAAAAACATCGTGAGGAAACCTGCATACCTGAGAAGTTCTTCATAAGAATTTCGAAGGTATGTGAAGTCTGCCAACCCACATTAGGCCAGTGTGGTAGACTAAGGCCTAACCCCTCTCATTCAGTAGAGGAGGCCCGTGCCCAGCAGTGGGTCGTATATAATAAAGGGCTAGTAAAAAAAAAAAAAAAACTATAATATGTTGCATGTTAGCAGTAAAATGTTTAATACCTATCTGAATAATATTTTTGATAACGATAGATTTCAGTATGCAGTATTTTGTATTTTATTTTGATTATGTTCCAGGTTTTTTTTTATTAGCTTTAATGACGAGACGAGCAGGTCGCTCGCCTGATGGTAAGCGCCACGCCTGCTCATAAACAGAAGCAACGCCACACAGATTTTTAATTAACAAAGCACTGCATATCACTGGACTGCGCTCGTCACCCCGAGACATAACGAGTTAAGTCTCATAATTCCCAGTAATTTCACTGGCTTCAATGTCCTTCAAACCGGAACACAACAGTGTTTACACACAGTTGCTTGGCGGTAGTACCAACCCAGCCGGCCTCTCGCATACGAGGAACCTATCACATTGTAAAAATCATTTAGTAGTTTCATAGCCTAAATATACTGACACTAGACCAAGGTTATTTTTATCTCCTTCGTTTGTATTTTAGAGGTGGTAGGTCCCTCTTATGCGAGAGGCTGTTTGAGTTGGTGGCACCACTTTGTTTATTTCTGCCTCCAAGCAGTTTAGTAAACATTATTGAGTTTCGGTTTAAACGACATTAAATCCAGTGAAGTTACTGGGCAATATGAGACTTAGCTTATATCTCGGGATGAAGAGCGCAGTACAATAAATACCATGCAGTACTTCGTAATTCAAAGTTATGTGTGGTGTTGCTTCTTTTTAACTGTTTATACCGTGAGGCGAACCACCTGCATATTTCTTTATTTACCGCTTTGTCTATTTCTGCCACCAAGCAGGTGTAAGCACTGTTGTGTTCCGTATTGAAGGGCATTGAACCCAGTGAATTACTAGGCATTATGAGACCTAACAACTTATGTCTCGGTGTGACATGTGTGACTGTTGGGTGTATTTATTTATATTAGTATCGATAAGTAAGATGAATCTCGAAGGTATGTGAAATCTGCAAACCCGCATTAGGCCAGCGTGGTGGACTAAGGCCTAACCCCTCTCATTCAGTAGAGGAGGCCCGTGCCCAGCAGTGGGACGTGTATAATACAGGGCTAGTATTATTATTATTTAAGATGATTCTGCCTCGGACTGCCTCGGTGGCGCAGTTGTAATGCATATGCGTTACGATTGAGGCCAACGCTGAGGCCTAGGGTTCGATCCCCGGGTCGGGTAAAGTGGTATTGGGTTATTCTATTACGAAATGCTGATGCCCGGAGTCTGGAATTTGTGCCCGGTATGGCGATAGGCTCGCCCCCTATCACATCGTGGGACGGAGATACGCTCGGCGAAATGTGGGTGTACTGGTTACACCTCTGCCTACCCCTCCGGGGATTACAGGCGTGAGTGCGTATGTATGTACGTATGTATTAAGATGATTCTAAAACCGTACAATTTCTGTTCAAGCAGCGTAGGAAGTACTGTAGCGTGAGTCACACATATTAATGTACACAATACAATGTTAATCATCTGTTCAAACATCTATGACGTATACCGTGTTAGCGAAATGATTTCTGTAACAATAATGGACCACGGACATTATATAGACTTATAGATTACTAGCTTTGTTCGCGGCTCCGGCCTTTACCGGGATAGCCTATGTCACCCGGGGATAGTGTAGCTTCAACAGTGAAAGAATTTTTCATATCGGTTCAGTAGTTTCGGAGCCTATTCAATGCAAACAAAAAATCAAATTTTTCCTCTTTATATTATTAGTATAGATATAGACTTCGCATAATTATTCCCTTCGCTTAACACGATTAAGCGTAATTGAAAGCGAAGTGCACTATAAATTATATGTCAATCTACATACAAAAAATTGGCACACTTGGTTTCGATATATACATACATAGACTCAACCTGTTTCCTATAGGGGTAGGCAGAAACAACGGATGTTTTCTACATAGAGCGACGATTCCAATCCTACTACCTATTATAAATGTGATATTTTGAATGTTTGTGAATTAAAAAATAAAATAAAATAATACACCCAACAGTCACACACATAGCTCTGACCCCTCACTAGGTAAACCTGTGTCGTGGGTATCAGGAACTACGAGGGACTTGCGGTCCCACAACACCCAGACCAGAGACCAATATTTGTGGTTCACACAAACATTTGTCTCGGTGTGGGAATCGAACCCACGGCCTCTCGCTTCGCAGCCGACTACTCGCCCGCTGCGCCACGGAGAAATTTGTATGTTTGTTAGTCAATCACGCCCTAACGGCTAAAAAACCAATAAGTTTTTGTTACATACTGTATACACACGCACTCACGCCTGTAATCCCTGATCGGGTAGGCAGTGTCCAGTACACCCACATTTCGCCGAGCTTATTTCCGTCCCATGATGTGACTTATAAGACCATCCCTAGCCTATCGCCATACCGGGCAAAATTTCAGACTCCGGGCTGATAATGAGCGTTTCGAAAATATAAAAACCCAATATCATTTTAATCGAGTCGGGGACCGAACCCGAGACCTCAGCACAGCAGTGGTATGTACCGCGTACGCATTACAACCGCACCACCGAGGCAGTCAGGTAGGCAGTATTATTACCGTAATAATTTTACAATATCCAAACACAACACTGTTATTAACAGTCGATATTTTCATGACCATGATCGTGACACGGTGTTTCTGAAGGTTTTTGAGACTATTGTAAAGGCATCATGAGATCTAAGATGTAATCTAGCGAATAAGACGTTTCCGACAGTGACGTCATTTACATACATACATACGTACTCACGCCTGTAATCCCCGAAGGGGTAGGCAGAGGTGTAACTAGAACACCCACATTTCGCCGAGCGTATCTCCGTCCCACGATGTGATAGGGGGCGAGCCTATCACCATACCGGGCACAAATTCCAGACTCCGGGCTGATACTGAGCATTTCGTAATAGAAAAACCCAATACCACTTTACCCGACCCGGGGATCGAACCCGAGACCTCAGCGTTAGCTTAATCGTAACGCGTACGCATTACAACTGCGCCACCGAGGCAGTGAGGTCATTTAGTTGGAGGATTTTAGACATTTTGATTTAAACCTTAGTGCACGGAGATTGTATTTTTCCCCTAAAAATAATGATTAAAAATTGACTGGTTCACTTCCTTGGTTGATCCCTATAAATCTTTCTGTTGTATATAGGTATATACTCACCAAATTGAGAACCTCCCCTTTTTTTGAAATTTGTTAATAATCGTGCTACAATAGGCCTAGTACGAGTTACAAATATGTTCACAATTTTCGAATTCGTATTAAATGACTATCGTCGAAGTGTCAAACTAGTAATTCATAAAATAATTAAAAGAAAGAATCGCTTGAAAACTAATTTCATATTCGATTAACATGAAATAAATTTAACCATATTATTAATTTTAATTCATCAAAGTCCTCACTAGTAGCTGCTGATACTCGACGTATGGAGAGAAAACGAAAACTATCATCGTTTAAAAACCTATTAGAACTTGTACTAGGCCTACAACATTTTCTAGGTACTCCGAATTTGTACGACCTTTGACGTGTATATCCACACTATTCAGAAATAGTGAAAAAATAGCGAATAAGTGAAATGAGCCCAAACACAATATAATATCTGTAGATTAATTATTATTGTCGAGGAATAGGAAGCTGCATATGACTATGAGATATCCGGAGGCCCAGTTTCCACTCCCGTTCCCAATCTCTTAATTATCCCTTTCCTTTGAGGTCGGCAACATGCACATGATTCTTCTGGTATTGTGGGCGTACTTGGGCGTTGGAGATCGCTTACCAGGTGACACACTTGCTCGTTTGCCAGCCTATACTATAAAAGTTAGCCTGTCACCATGCCGGAT
Source organism: Mimas tiliae (assembly GCA_905332985.1). NCBI lineage: Eukaryota > Metazoa > Arthropoda > Insecta > Lepidoptera > Sphingidae > Mimas > Mimas tiliae. Next base: position 3,930,131 of record HG995248.1, on the reverse strand, counting down.
ACAAATTACAATCCCGAACAACTCATGTGATTTTGAACCGACTTTAAAAAGAAAGTTGTTCTGAATTGGTTTTTTATGTACGCATCTATTTCCGCCAATAGTGTATAATTGTTTTTTTAATTATTATTCGGTAGATTTTAGCTTCGTTTTAGTCCCATATTATTTTGGTTAACTAATGACTAAGTACGGAGTAAAAATGGATAAAAGCACACTCATCGCGATAGAAAAAGGGTTAAACATATCGAAATAAGATAACTAGAATGATAACTCTCATATGAATCTGCAAAAAAAAACGGCTCCACTTACTTACACATGCAAAGGTAAAATCACACGTACCACTCATACACGCAACAAAAATAATAATGAACGTACAAAATCAACTTATAATATATGAATATAAAATTTCTAGATCGAGATACGACGTTCTGCACCGCGCAAAAAAATAGACGATTCAAGTGTCAACTAGAGATTATTATGCATAGACTTTTATAGCCTCGCCCCCTTGCACTGAGTATTAATTAGTTGGGTCTTTTTTTTGCTTGAGTTACGTTTCTTGTCATCTTATTTCAATGGTTATCACCTCTTTTTTTGTTAAGTAATTTTAAACATTGTTTTTAAACAAAATGTCTGAATGACAAGCCGTGTCGCCAATTAATATGAATTGCAATACAAAACAAGTCGTGAATTGCGAAGTACAATTAAATAGCGCTACTTTGACGGTCATTGTATGAACACCGCAGAGGGCACTCATTAATGCACAGGTAGCTGCAATTAATTAGCAGTTAATGCTAAAATATTTGATAAACACCAGTGGTTTGCTTAACAAAAAGCTTTATTTGGCAACATAGACTACTAATTGGACATTTTATAAATAAATAGCGACATCTCATCGGCGAGTTGTTGTTGGAGTGTATTGATTAAATGAATATCGTGGGTTCAAATCCAGCCTCAAGGGCATACACCTTTGGCTTTTCGAAGTTAATTGTGAAATCATTGTTATAACTCGCTTTAACGGTGAAGGAAAACGTCTATAGGAAAACCATCTTCGAGCTTTCCTTAAGAATTTCGAAAGTGTGTGAAGTTTACCTATCTACATTGGATTAAGGCCTAACCCTTGGTAGTAAGGCGAGTGGTATGTGCCATCTGAGTAGATACCAGGCAAAGCAGTGGTCTGCTTTGTCTATTTCTGCCGCCGAACAGTGTGTAAGCAGTGTGTAAGCACAGTTGTGTTCAGTCATCATCATTGCAACCAACGAAATTACTGGGCATTATGACACTAAACATCATAATTATCTCGGAGTGACGACCGCAGTCCAGTATCATGTAGTACTGTATACATCGAATTTATAATTGCTATTGCTTCTGCTTATGGGCAGGCGTGACGTTTTCCACTAGGCGAGGGACCTATGCTAATAAAAAAAGCAAAAGTGCTACTGTCAGTCCTAGCTAGTATTATGAGATCATATATGTCATGTCAAAGAGTATTTCAAAGATATCAGTAGTACGTGGTACAGTCTCATAGAGCACTTTAAGGGTCATAAGTAACAGCTAATGGTCCTAAGAGGGCAGAATTCGACCTTGATTTTGGGTCGAGTGACCTCAGCTGACTCGGGACGAGGTCGGAACCGCTCCAACAACCGTGACGGGGTCAATGAGACCGGCAAGGATGTTAGAACATGTTAATGCTGCTTCGTAATCGGAAATGTGCTCACGCAAGCAAAAAAATTACACTGACCTCACTATCCGACTTTGAATGTTTTGGTTAGGAAATTCGTTGAAAAATTGAAATTGTTTAATCCCTACGTTAAAATTGAGCACAACAAAATAGCCTATAACCGTCTCCAGGGTCCCATCCATCTTTGTACAAAATTTCATCACAATCGGCTCAGCGATTTAGGCGTGAAAGCTTAACAAATAAACAAACTCACTTTCTCATTTATTACTAGTTAGGATATGGTTGGGCTGATAACTTTTCTGTCAAATTGTAATGAAAACGATTAAATATATTATAGGAATACCCTCTATACGAGTATATATAACATCACTATGAAAGCCTTAACTAAAGTCCTCGTCGAACATATAATTAATATTGCGCTATAATTTGTAGTGTTCAACAACAATTCAAAGTAGTTTGTACATCTGCACAATGCCATATTGGAGTTAAAGGTACTATTAAGGTGGGTTCGATTCCCACACTTAGACAAATGTTTGTGTGAACCACAAATATTGGTCTCGGGACTGGGTGTTGTGGGACCGCAAGTCCCTCGTAGTTCCTGATAGCCACGACACCGGTTTACCTAGTGTGGGGTCAGGACTATGTGTGTGACTGTTGGGTGTATTTATTTTTATTTATTTTTATTAATCATCTTAACCAAACCTAATCCAACCAAATACAGTGCTACAATTAAAATATGCGCTATAGAAGTTATTTTTAGCATGAATGTAAACAGCGCTGGCTTGACGTATTAAAGGAGACATGAGAGTAAATGGTGTTACTACAGAAGATTCTCAAAATCAGGCGAAGTGGAAGTATCTTATTGGAAGGCGAACCCTGGCACTAGCCGGGATAACGCTAGGTAGAATGAAAGGAAGAAAGAATGTAACCAACATCCAGCTATTTGAATCTTGTTAGTTATTGAAGAGAAAAATAAGTGATTTATCTAACTTTTATATTTTTTTATAGTATTTTTATAATACTATACTGCCACTAATACTATACTAATAGACTGCCTCGGTGGCGCAGTTGTAATGCGTACGCGTTACAATTGTGGCTAAAGCTGAGGTCTCGGGTTTGATCCCCGGGTCGAGTACAATGGTATTGAGTTTTTCTATTACGAAATACTCAGTAATATAATAGTAGTGATTTCTTAGGTTTACGCGAATATTACACATTGAAATAAAACTAGTTTATACGGATTTTGATTTAAAATGAAGGTAGCCATTGTAACATTAACTTTTCGAGACGACCTACACCTCAGTCTCTCCCGTGACCACGAAGGCTGAAAAGCTTTCGAAACGTCGGGACTAAAGTAAAAATTAAACCGCGATAAAATCCGTATAAACTAGTTTTATTTCAAATATAATAGTAAAGAAATGTGGGTCTACTGGTTACATCTCTGCTTAACCCTAGACCTCAGCGTTGGTCTCAATCGTAACGCGTAAGCATTACAACTGCGCCACCGAGGCAGTCATAGGCAGTAGTGTAAGCATTTAAATAATACGAATCGTATTCCTATAGCTATCTATAAGCTACAAAAAACATCAGACGAAAACCATATCAAAACGCATACAAAAAATGTATCAGGGCTGTCATTTTTTTAAATTCACCCCGACCGAACGATGTCCAAGGAAAGTAAAGTAGCGCGAGCACCTGAATACAAATTTTACAACATTGATTCACGACGAACCCCGGCCGAATCCAATCCAAAACTTTCCGTCGGGGATAACCCTTGGATTTAATCCATTGGTAATACGAAAATTGATGTAAAAAGCTTTGCCACACCGTGAGTCGTGGGGGATCCGCGATACATACCAAACGTAGGGCCAGGATTTCAGATCTCGATGCGAGAATCACAGCGGGGTGACACGTCGTGCGCCAAAATGTGGCGTGTTACGAACTAAAAAGGTTTCAATTCAATTGGTTTACGAGATTATTGGAAGCAATTCCGTTCAGAAAGAACTATGGTACGTGATCTGAGTACTGAACGAACGGCGCTTGTGTGAACTAAAAACTACGACTTTCATCAACAGTTTATATTTATATACTATTTACAAGTTTCATTTTTCGTGTTATATATTTTTTTTATTTTTACTGGAGTTATTTCAGTTTGTAATTCATTAATGCATCATTCAGTCTTTTATGATAGATATTTATAATCATTTTATCAGCATGGTTATGAGCTTTCAACTTTATATCTTAAATTCAAACAGAATTCATAAATTGCTTCAATAGGTTTAAATATTTCTCCCTATTTAAATAATCAGATAATATTTATAAAGATAAGATAAAGATATTATAAGTTAAATTGACACTTAATAATCAATACTTAGATCAATACTTTAAGTCTGGAAAACTGATATTATTCATATTTCTTACCATGCCAAAATACTTTAAGTCAATTAAATGATTTCCTTGCACACGTATTTCGTAAGTTAATAAATGTAATATAAACGTTTATGTACAATTATGTATACTTCAATACATATAAACAGACATACTACATAAAACATGTAGTAATTATCCGTACACTCCTCACACTGGATTGAAACAACAAGATTTAATTTCCTGCACCTATTGATTCGGCTCGAAGGATCCTTATCACGTGATCACATCTCACGTTTGAGACGTATTGTCCCTAATTCCATTGTGCGGTAACTTGAGGATTGTTCTAAGGAGAATTAATAGAAGTTTCCGTATAGCGCTCCCACCCGGGAGCCCTATTGTGGTCTGATTTATCGTTAAAGAACAATAATAAATCAAATAGAAATTGCTCCGGCATTCTTCGGTTACCTACGGTGTTGGGATTAGCTAGCGTATCTACCGCCTGCGGCATGCCAATTCAAATATTTAAATTATGAATTGTATGAGTAACAATACTACATTTCATTCTTTTGTTTTGTTAGTTCGTAGTCACCTTATTGCAATTGTGGCAGCATACTAAGGCTGAGAGCCGTGAGGTCCTGTTAAATTCAAGTTTAACATCTCAGTTCAATATCAAAAATCACACATGAATTGGCTGGGGAAGGAATTTGTATCCGATATGGCAATATTCCCAGCTGATAGCACAGCAGTGATCGCTCAGCGGGGAGTGGTATGGACTCTCGAGACGAAAGTCGCAGGTTCGAAACCAGCCCCAAGACAATACACCTCTGACTTAAGTTAAGTGTGTATTAATTGTTAATTATCACTTACTTTAACGGTGAAGGAAAAATCGTGAGGGAACCTGCATACCTGAGAAAATCTCCATATAAATTTAGAAGATATGTGAAGACTGCCAACCCGCATTTGACCAGCGTGGTGGACTAAGGCTTAACTCCTTTCATTCAGTAGAAGAGGCCCGTGCTCAGCAGTAGGACGTATAATATAATACAGGGCTAGTATTATTATTATGGAAATAGGCTCACCCTATACATATACCCCATTTGGGCATATATGCATGAGCTTATGGTTTGTAATGTTTTATTGTATCGTGTGTAAGTTAATGACAAACAAAATCGAATCGTAGCACTCCAACAATAAGAACACATTACAAAAACCTATGCACTCAATAGGTGGATGGCATTTCGATAAATCACCGGATTGTGGTCAATCCTGAACATTGATTGATGTACTCCCTCGTCCAATTTGCTAATAGCTGGCCGACCTCTATCAAATAGAGACAGGCTACGGTCGAGAATTTCTTCCTGCATTAACCCCTATAATGGAGTTGAAACTTTTGAGGATTATCGATTTGCCGGTTTTTGATCTGTGTTTTTGTCTGGGGTTAAGATGGAGCAGCCTTTTGTGTAAAAAATATAATTTTGTAGAACCGGGAGTCAGTGTGGTTTTTTTACGGCATAGGTCAGCAAACGAGCAAGTGGGTCACCTGATGGTAAGAAATTTCCACCGCCCACAATACGAAAAGAATCATGGGCGCGTTGCCGACCTTAATTAAAGGAAAGCGATAATTAAGGGATTGGGAAGGGGAGGGGGATTTGGGCCTCCGGATATCTGACTCACCGGACTAAACGCAGTAGCAAGTTGCTACTTTACGTCGGATTTCTGTGAGACAGTGGTAACGATCCGCACGAGCCGGCCCATTCATGCTGTAGAAAAAGTGTCTACAGCGTGACTCTACCACTCAAATATGTATTCGGAAGTTAAGAATTGACGTATGAGAACTAATATTTGGGTATTAAATTTTCTTATATTTATTTAAAATAAGTTAAGTTGTGTTTTCTTTCATCTTTCCACATAATAATCGATCATTAATTGTACTTTTAATTTTAAATACCTATTTTACATTTTTTTATAGAAAAGCCCAGCTATTGAGCAAGTGGATAACCTGATAGTAACAATACCATAAGAATCATGAATGCGTTGCCCACGCTAAAGGAAGGTAATGGAAATTTGGGATGGGGTCTGATGATTGGGACCTCCGGAAATCTCACACACCGTACGAAATGCACCACGGTTGGCAAATCGCACGGGTTTCATCGAAAATTTGGTCTACAGCGTGGCTTACCACTTCAAAAATAATGACAACTTTTTGTTTGAAATCTACTTAACTAGTTTTCATCGGATTTTTACGTTTAGTTAATTTCCGATTCCAATTTTTGTGTGGCATTGCTATTCTTTATAGTTAGGCGTAGCGCTTACTATTAGTTATAGTTGCCTACATAAACATAAAATACTTTGCCCTTTTATTCTTACCCCGGGAACTAATAGTGTTACCGCAAGGTTAATTTCTAGAAAGAGAGGAACACCACGGTATTGCAGACGATATTGTAGGCTACGTAGTTCAGAAAGTTCTGTACCCTATGGTCTGAATCAGTGAGTCTGATATACCTCCCTACTCCAAGCCAGTTTGGAGATATCTGTAAACGGATTTTCCCGTTTTGTACCCCCTAAGTTACATGTTAAATCTGAATTATGAGTATCGAAAAATTCATGTACAGGCTCGTTGACTTCAAATACTTTTGATAATTGTTTGTGTTTTTTTTATTGTATTCCAATCAATTCAATTCTTAACTTATATTTTCATTTTAAAATTAATTCGTATTTATGTTAAACATTTCATTTTTGACATACTTTGTTTAATTTAATTTTATGTAAATGGTGTTTCACACCTTTAATTAGTGAGTAGACTAGTCTGTATCTTCATTATAACTTCTAGAAATGTATAGTCTATTAACTGTTGGTGTGCCATTAATATAAATAAATAAATCCTTCAAAATAGTTTGAGGTAAAACATTATAGAAGTCCATTAATAACATTTTTTTATTGTATCTATGATGGGGACGTCTGCGAGTCGCACAGACGGGTGATCAGCTCACTTAAGTTGAGCCATTTCACCCTAATAATAACGCTTTAACTATTTAGTAATTTGACACATAAAACTTAATAAAATATTTACTTACATAAGTCTAATTTTCATACGATTTGACATTTCTTAAACAGATTTAGTGGTTAAACACGATTAAGGATCGTTGTGCACGTCAGCCTATATGGGTATGTAATAAAATAACATGCGTTACATATGTAGCATGTGTTTAACAAATGCATGTTGCACAGACACCACTGTGAGTAGGATAAGAACAGGCGGAAGAAGAAATAGGTAGTAAGAGAAATAAACCAAAAATTAATAAGAAACCTTATAATGTTTATGAATATGGTGTATAATGTATTAAGAAGAAACAAAACTAAATACAGATAAATCCTACCTCGAAGTGGTCCTCAAATTCAAGCTAACAATTTAATATACGAACGTTCACACGTTAAGACACAAGCATTATGTGACAAAAAGCCGGTGCGAACGCGCCCTTATCTTTGCTGAACATTCACATTCAGTTAGCCGGGTGACTAGCCTATTGTTATTTGGAAGCGACTTATCAAATGTTGATAAAGTGCAGTAATAATGAAACAATGCCAACATTATTCGCATTATATCCGAATATTGGCAGCCAATTTTATAGCATAGGCCGGTAAACGAGCAAGTGGGTCACCTGATGGTAAGTGTCCTTGAAGGAAAGGTATAATAATAAAGGAATTGGGAAGACAAGAGAAATTTGGGCTTCCGGATATCTCACTCACTGTACGAAACGCAGCAGTAAGCCTCTACTTTACGCGTTTTTCTGAGACAGTGGTAAGAACCCGTTCAAGCCGGCCCATTCATACTGTAGACAAAACTGTCTACAGCGTGGCTCTACCACTCAGGATGAATAATTATATTAATATTTCTTTCATCAACTTTCTTCTTTCTTCGTGATTGCCGCGGTGGCGCAGTTCTAATGCGTACGCGTTACGATTGAGGCTAACGCTAAGATCTCGGGTTCGATCCCCGGGTCGGGTAAAGTGGTATTGGGTTTTTCTATTAAGAAATGCTCAGTACCAGCCCGGAGTCTGGAATTTGTGCCCGGTATGGCGATAAGCTCGCCACCTATCACATCGTGGGATGGAGATACGCTAAGCAAAATATGGGTGTACTGGTTACACCTCTGCCTACCCCTTCGGGGAGTACAGGTGTGAGAGCGTATGTATGTTTTTTCTTACTTCCTGGCGTTATCCCGGTTAGTACCAGGGTCCACCTTTCTACTAAAGAGCCTCCACTTCACCCGATCTTTATATTTATAATAAAAAAATGTTATTATTGATACACCTCATTTTTATCCTATTAAACTTATTGAAAAGTAAAACAAGATAATTCATATTTCTTCCTACCCGAAATCTATACTTACCGATTTCAATAATTTAATTGCTTACAAAGTATCGTTGTATAATGAATCTTCATGCCATATCCAGAAACGTACAAAATTTACCCGTTTTTACACGAAAGGGTGGACGCCTAATTAATTTAAGCTTTGCGAACTCATTCAACGTAAGTTATTTGAGAGGGTACGAAATCTCAATAAACATGTGAGTAAAGATCGAAAACTCTCGATTACTTGTTTTTCATTATATTTTATAATGACTGCCTCAGTGGCGCAGTTGTAATACGTACGCGTTACGATTAAGCTAACGCTGAGATCTCGGGTTCGATCCCCGGGTCGGGTAAAGTGGTATTGGGTTTTTCTATTACGAAATGCTCAGTATCAGCCCGGAGTCTTGCGTTTGTCCCGGTATGGCGATAGGTTCGCCCCCTATCACATTATGGGACGGAGATACGCTTGGCGAAATGTGGGTGTACTCGTTACACCTCTGCCTACCCCTCCGGGGATTACAGGCGTGAGTGCGTATGTATGTATGTATGTATGTATGTATGTTATAATTAGTGAATTTTGTAATCAATCGATGGATCTCAAAGTAATTGCTAAGGACCAAAGACTTTAATGTATACTACTAGACAAGCTGCGCGGTACTTAGAAATTGTACCACTAAGTTGCGGTCAATTGGCCGTAACTCAATATCACCATCTCGCGTACTCTCAACTAGAACCCCTATCGCGCTCTTTGTTTGTGAGCTGTCAAAGTCCCGCGTTATGTGACGCAATTTTACTTCTAGTAACAGCACGTCTGGTAGTATACAAGTCCTTGCTAAGGACATTCTTTTATGTTGATTTAAGCAAGTCACTACGACTAAATGTTGTAGTAAGTACGCTTATGATGTTCAGTAAATATTGATAACTAAACAATAACATTTATTTAGATGTATTTACAAGATGGTAGGTTTCTCGTATGCGAGAGGCCGTCTGGATTGGTACCACCGCTTTGACTATTTCTGCCGCCAAGAAACAGGGTGTAAGCACTGTCGTATTCCGATTTAAAGGACATTGAAGCCAGTGAAATTACTGGGCATTATGATACTTAATACCTATGTCTCAGGGGGAAGAGCGCAGTTCAGTGCCAAGCAGTACTTAATATGCTTAAATTAATTGCTTCTATTTATGGGCGTGACGTTTCATCTAAACCTAATAAAAAGAACATGCTAAATAAAAAACATTTCGCAAAACAGAGACAAAAATCTACGAACACAATAAAAACTTCAATCATAAACGGCAATGAAAAGTGGAACAGCAAAGAATACAAATGTCCCCAACAGATGGCGCAAAAGATTTGTATTCCAAATATTCAACCTCTTAGAAGAAAAGCTAAAAATGTACTCAACGAGTTTCTCCTAATGAGCGCTTCAGCAAGTCCCCCGTTCAAAGAGCCATTGACATTAAAATGGGATTTTATTTTGTAGTAAATTCTTTTTGTAATACTCTTATTGTAATGAGGGGTTTGATGTGATGTAATTTTAGCACTTGAAATGTGTTTTATATTAAATTTTATTCTTTTTACATTTAAAATGTCTACACCACGCACTTTTTGTTTCTGTTACTCACAACACAGGTTAACCTGGCGTGGAGTCAGGTCCCTCAGCTGCTGGCTGTACCATGTAGGACAAACCTGTGGGCAAAGACGCCTCTCATACAAGCGATACGGATAATAAACGTCAGCCACGACAAAATACATTTGTTACATACTACTGAAGTGTATTTAAAAAAAAATGGCTTGATTGACGAGACGAGCCTGCTCATAAACGGAAGCAAAGTCACACAGAACTTTAAATAACAAAGCACTGCATGACACTGGACTGCGCTCGTCACCTGGTTTCAATGTCTTTCAAACCGGAATACAACAGTGCTTACACACTGTTGCTTGGCGACAGAAATAGACAAAGCGGTGGTACCAACCCAGCTGGCCTCTCGCATACGAGGGACCTACCACCTTGTGTATAATAGTTGTATATAGTAGTTGTAATAGTTTGCAAAGATACTTTTTGTATGCATTGTGTTATTCGCAGTAGGATATAATATTTGTAAGTGTTTATATAAAATAATAATATCATAATAATTATTATAATTTTTTGTTATAGTTTATAAGTGGTATATTTTTCCGCTGATATGTTTATTACTCTTACCTATTTTGTTATTAGATTTTTAATATATGTGCATAACTTGAAACTGCATTAACCCATTAGCTTACCTAGCCTGTAATGATAGTGTCGTGTGTAAATAAACAAATTAAATAAATGTGTGTGACTGTTGGGTTTCTTTATTTATTTATTTAGTAATATTTTAAAAGTTTCATACGCTTATAGAACATAATATTCTCTTCTTCTCAGAAGGCTAATTCTCGTAATTTTAAACGTTCAAAATATCATTCCGATCTAATCTCAGCGTCAAGAAAGTTGCAAATGGCATTCTCTTAAACCAATAATCAACTTAAAATGCACCTAGCATTAGCAGTAGCATTATACCGTTTTGGCTTTAGTCAACTTTTATTCTACATTCAATCTCATTACGATTTATGTTCACATTTGACGTTGATTATTGGTTTAAGAGAATGCCATTCGCAACTTTCTTGACGCTGAGACTAGATCGGAATGATATTTTGAACGTTTAAAATTACGAGAATTGGCCTTCAGGCTGAAGGCAGATGCTTGTTTGATGACAACTTTACTGATTCAGTTGTCATTATCATCTAAGATAATAAATAATTAGCGCCTGTTTTATCACTTCTGAGTAAATGCTACTAGCAAATAAAATATAACATCTTCAAATACAAAAATTCACACTTTGAAATATATGCCTACTGAAATAAAGATGTATATTGCGTACAATTATGTTATAAATTAATTGGTAAAATCTTACTTGGATACTTTGAGTTAGGCCCTAAATGTTTCAACATCTATTTTATCATTATTCCTAGTAGAATAGTTATATAGAGACTAGTTTTTGCTCGCAGCTTCGTACGCGTAAATGACTTTTTCATTCTTAGCATAAAAGATAATTCAGGTCATGTTCTACCTGTGTGCCAAATTTCGTCCAAATCTGTTCAACTGTTAAAGCGTGATTAACAAATTGAATATAGATACTTGTCAATCAATCGCGCTTTAATTGCTGAACGGATTTGACTTAACAACGCACAAACTCACAAACAACCAAACATATACATCCGTAATATTAGTAGGATGGTCCGATGGTTTGACAGCCTCCGTGGTGCAGTAGGCGAGTAGCTGTCTGTAAATTGAGAGGCCGCGCGATCAATTCCCGCACCGAGACAAAAAGTGATCTACAAATATTTGTTTCGGGTCTGGGTGTCTTCTCCACAGAAGAGTTGACGTCTGCCAGGCAGGCATCGTAAAACTACAAGCGAAATATTTCTGTAACATGTGTTAAAAAATATGTTGCGCTGCACCGACTGCGAGTGGGATAAGAGCAAGTGGAAGAAGAAAGAAAGAGGTCCGACTGCAACTTACATAAATAATATAAATTTGGTTCCTCACGCCTGTAATCCCCGAAGGGGTAGGCAGAGGTGTAACCAGTACACCCACATTTCGCCGAGCGTATCTATCTCACGATGTGATAGGGGTCGAGCCTATCGCCATACCGGGCACAAATTCCAGACTCCGGGCTGATACTGAGCATTTCGTAAATGGAAAAACCCAATACCACTTTTACCCGACCCGGGGATCGAACCCGGGATCTCAGCGTTAGCCTCAGTCGTAACGCGTACGCATTACAACTGCGCCACCGAGGCAGTCACTCACTGTAAAATTACTTAATAATAATTAATTATGTTCACTACTATAAAACAACTTCTAAATATTAAGAAATAGTAATAGATATCTACATCATATCATCATATCTGCATCATAGTTAATTAACAATATATTAATGAATAACTTCATATTACCAAATATTCAAATTAATTAATATGTTAATGCTAAAGTTAATTTAATTTTCAAATAAATAGCTTCAAAAGACACATTATGATATTAATCGCTAGTTAAATAGAGTTAATAGTTAGAGACCGCGTATTCATATAATTTCTACTCGGTGTTTGTTAGAAAGCTTGTTAAGAGAGCGCAGAACTGGGTAGGGGTGTAAATTTCACCAGCTACCCCTTGTGGGGCCATGAATTACTAAGATGAGCGTTTTGATGTTCTCTTTCCATTTATCAGTACCTATGACTTTCTGTTACCTCTTTAGAGCTAACTTACTCAAGCCTTATTTCCACGGAGAGAGTTAACGCATGGGGCCACCAACATGAGATACACAACATGTTCACCAACACCAGTATAGATGTAAAAAAACAGTGTTCCCGTGACTTAGTGGAATTATCCCTAGTTTTGGTAAGTTGGACCTGCCGCTAGTGTGTAAATATTGCTATCTAGTTGCTAGTGAATGTTTTAGTTAACTACTTAGCTATCCAGTGGTTAGTAGATGTTTTAGCGGTTTAGTTAACTTAATCAACATGTCTAAGTTTTCGCATCTTGGGTATACAATTTCAATGTCCATAGATATTCAGAAGTTTGAAGCAAACACTAAAGTGACGGTACCGTGCGATGGCACTTGGAACGTAAACACGCTCAAACATTTCCGTAAATGTTGCCAACTATAATAAGTGAAAGAACAATTGTCGTAATTTGTTGTAGACAAGGTACTGCTGAGCTATAATGTATCAAAATTACAGGTGTTACAATACTATTTTATAATTATTTATTTATTCTAGAAACTTCCAAAACATATAATTGTTAAGAGTATTTTGTACAACAGGTAAGGTGTCTTTCCCCAAGTAATATCACACTGTACGGCTCCTGTAAAGTAGTTTTAGTTCGTTTTAATCATAGACTTTGAGTAAACATCTGCGATTACTATATAGCGTAGAAAAGCCGACGCTATTTGCTATTAACCTAATAAAGTAAAATAACTATGAAAATGTAATTAAATTGCATTTTCAATAGACTTTCCCTTCATAAGCAAAACAGAGACTGTCATTTAGAGAATCCAAAGTCGGACTTAGTTCATATTTTATTTATTATTGACATCAAATGATAGAGTTCAATCGATACACCGGGGGTGGTCCGGGCTTGAAAATATGGCTGACTGATAATAACTGCTGGGCATAGGCCTCTCTTTTTATATGCCATTCCCCACGATCCTGCGTCAATCTTCTCCAATATCGACCCACGGTGTTAACAATATCATCGGACCATCTTGCCGCCGGACGACCGACATATCGCTTACCTTGTCTCGGCCACCATTCTGTTACTGCCTTGCTCCACCTGCCGTCACTTTGTCTAGTCATATGTCCTGCCCAACTGCATTTCAGGTTCGCAACTGTGGTCCGCACAGGGATATAATATCGCCTTATTGGTCTAGTAGTATCCTACTTAGGCTGATCAATTACGAAGACCTGAGTTGAAATCCTAAGTCGGGCAACCACAATTGTTTGATTTATCGATTCAATACAAGTGTGAGCGTAGGCATTTTATAAAAATAGAAAAATATGCCATATTTGTTTTCTCAAATTATATAAGAAAGATAAATTGCTACATCACCCGCTTATCACTGCACTGGTGGCCACACGGACTTAAAGCGCTGTCTAATAAATTAGCTGGGCGCTATTGTGTGGGCTCACTTACAGGCAGACTTATTTACCTGACTGTTGTGCCCTACCTGGCCGGAATTCAGAACGGCCTGATTTCTGCTCCAGGCACAATTCCAAGCTTAGATAGGCAGTATGTTTCTTATAGGGGACGTTAGTGTGGCAGATTTGTTGTGCTAAGTTTAGTGCGATTTGGTATTTCGCTATGATATTTTAGAATGTGGATATTTATATATTTATATATTTATAAACTCTGACTGCCTCGGTGGCGTACTTGTAATGCGTGTACGCGTTACGACTGAGGCTGACGCTGAGGTCTCAGGTTCGATCTCCGTGTCGGGTAAAAGTGATATTGGATTTTTCTATTACGAAATGCTCCGTATCAGGCCGGAGTCTGGAATTTGTGCCCGGTATGGCAATAGGCTCGCCCCTTATCACATCATGGGACGGAGATACGCTTGGCGAAATGTGGATGTACTGGCTACACCTCTGCCTACCCCTTCGGGGATTATAGGCGTGAGTGAGTGCATATTTATAAACTCTTTATTGTACATCTTAAAAAAGAAAATTAAAGACAAAAGAACTTAAAAAATTAGAGCGAAGTATAAATTAATGTCGATCTTATCGCTAACTGCGATTTCTTCCAGACAACCTTTTTGATTACTATAGTTATTACTCTAATGACAAGGTATATCGAAAACGAAACTGGTGATGTCCTAGTTTCGATTCATATTAAATCAAATCAAATCAAATAAAGTATTTGCAAGAATGTAGGTGTACATTATACATTATACATTCTACCATATATAATATATGGTGTGCAAATATTAGTTACAAAAGCACATTTATCATTAAATATACAAGTACATATTAAATGTATTTTTTTTTTATAGTATAGGCCGGAAAACGAGCAAGTGGGTCACCTGATGGTAAGCGATCTCCACCCATGTACGTCCACAATACAAAAGAATTATGGGCGCGTTGCCGACCTTAAAGGAAAGGGATAATAAGTGATTGGGACTGGGAGAGGGATTTAGGCCTCCGGATATCTCACTCACCGTACGAAACGCAGCAGCAAGCTGCTACTTTACGCCGGTTTTCTGTGAGACAGTGGTAACGACCCGGACGAGCCGGCCCATTCATGCTGTAGACAAAATTGTCTACAGCGTGGCTCTACTACTCGTAAATTACAATTAATTATTACAATTTGTCATCACTTTACTTACTTAATAAAATCTTTTAGTTCGTAAAAACAGTTTTCAGCTAGCCATAGCGTTATTTTTGTTTTAAATATAGCAATAGGTCAATCTTCATATGTTAAGAAATCACTCGTATTGAGATTTTAAAATTCGAAATATATGAGTTATCCGGGTTTATGTATTTGTGCCCGGTATAGTGATAGGCTTCACAGCATGGAACGGTAAGCCCTTTGTCTTTCCCCTCGGGAATATATGCGCCAACTTATAATTATGTTCTTTTTCAACGACAAAAATAGGGGGGATATTCTCAGTTAGACGCGTATATTTGTTTGTTTTTTTATATTTGTAAAATTATGCATAACTTTTATCAGAAATATACTATTTTCATGATTCTTTTGTATTCGATAGGGTTATGACTCAAAGTTGGTGTCATTGAATAAAATAGCGAATGACAGACTACAACTCCTATGTTTATGCACCGATTTTAATGCTTTTTTCACTAAAAGATGTAAAATAAATACTTTTCGTCAAAAATAAAACCGAGTCGTAAGCACTAAAAAAATTACCCAATTTTCATTCGGTGCTCTCTACCAGTAATTGATCATTGTTATAACACCACCTAGGCAAAATAAGTTAACTTTATGTGTATTTTTTAAGTTTTTCGAATGAATATTTATTTATTTATTTATTAGGGATAGCAACAGCCTTAAACAATAAGGTTCTATAATAAGTAATGAAAACTAAGGAAGGCCAAACACTGCTTTCCACGTACGAAAAGAAAAAATATACAATTTGCACCCGAATATATATAAATAATTCTATAAACTGCCCTAGTGGCGAGGTATTACAGCTGTGAACGAGAAACTAAACGCATTATTCTAGTATGTATATAAGTTATGCTATCTTAAAATCTCCTTATCTTAGTTTGTCGTTTGAAAGCTTCCAACAAGTTATTAGTTTAAACAACACTCAGTCACCTAATAAACACGTGCATGTTGCAGGTATACACTAAAAACTGCCTTTACATAAAGTTTCTGGTTTATTCGACTCTCACTTTATTGTGTTTGTTAACTGAATATTATAAATTTATTGTAATCCTACTTCCTACTACTGCTAACAAATACGAAATTTTAGATGTTTGTGAGTTTATTAGTTTGTGAATTTGGATGTTTTTTCGTCAATACGCCTTAATGACTGAACAGTTTTGGATGAAATTTGGCACAAATGTAGACCATCATCTGGATTAGAACACCTATGTTCTAATGTAGCCTACTACATTTCATCTCAGGAAAAGCTGTTCATGGATGCGAAGCTGCAAACAAAAGCTATTAATTAATAAATTTACTCGTAACTCCGCCCGCGTAAATATCTTTTCCAAAACGTAAAATAACCAATGTCGTAATTCAAACTATGTTCTACTGTGTGCCAAATTTCATCCGAATCCGTGTAGCCGTTAAGGCGTGATCGATTAACAAAAAACCCAAATTCACAAAGTCACAAATACCTAACTATTTTTTTAAAAATAAATGTAGGGTAATGTAATAAGTAGGATGCACGTAGACTTTGTAAGATGTGAAAAACTGTCATAGAACTCTGCCATCTCTCAATTACCTCTGGATATACGCTAATGAGCAAATACGACTGACGAGAATGAGTCACTATGTCGGTATTATGGTATACTAATATAAAGATAATTGCAATAGGGGCTGTGCCAGTAGAGTGCATTCTGGGGTCAGTAGGTGTACACTTAGTGAGAAGTGACGTCATAGTTCCGGTGATCAACGTGAAATGCAAATTCTCTCGTGGTCATCATTATATTTAATCTGTACTGTACTTACTGTCAGATACAATTCGCTGTGACAAGATAAAGAAGTTGATCGATTTCATAACGCCTTTGTCCTTTAAACGGAGTGTGAAGAAGCAATTAGGCAGGCCGGCATAATTTTGACGACCTACGATAGACACATCATCTGTCGTTGGTCGACAGTTTTTTTGGATTGCGCTATACTTACTATCAGGTGTAGCGTAGTCACTTTGCCGAGCTAGGATAAAAAAAGCTCCAGGAACTTACGTATACTCCATACTCTACACTATGACGTCAACAGTGAGTTTATATACTTGGCGCCCTAATACTCCTCCCCATCAGGTGCGTAACATATTCGTAGATAATTTAGGTAATGAACCCACGATGAAGGGTACGGCTTTGTTGTTCGAAGATTTTATCATAGTTGCCCCTAAAGTTGGGGTGACAAAGGATTGACGCTCTGTAAATTTTAATTGAAAATTTAATTTATAAATAAGTCAAAGGTATTGTACTTACTTTAAGTATAGATTCATAAAATAATAATAATACATACGCACTCAGGCCGTAATCCCTGAAGGGTTAGGCAGTGGTGCAGCCAGTACACCGACATTTCGTCAAGTATAGTTCCGTCCCATGATGTGATAGGGAGTGAGCTTATCGCCATAGCGGGCACAATTCCATATTTCGAATTGATACTGAGTATTTCGTAATAGACAAAACTAATATCACTTATACCCGACCCGGGGTTCGAACCCGAGACCACAGAACAGGAGTTGTACCGCTAATAATAATGTGAATTCAAAAGTTACAAATCTTCTAAATGTTATACCTTGTATTGTTACATCTATTTATCTAAACATCTTTTTTGTAGAACGATCCTTTAAACACAAATTCATTATCATGTTTATCGAGTGAAAAGCCGTTCAGAAACATCAAGTTTTCAACGCCCAATCTTGTTATCGCAAATCTATAAGACTTAAAAATAATTTGGAAAAAGCCACAGCCTTTCGTTTATCAGTAGAGATGAGCCCATCGAGTCGTTGCAAAGTCGCTTCTCTGCAAAATTTAATCCCCGGGTAAAGAGTATCACAGGAATGCACAGGTATATCCCGGTGTATTTTACGAGGCCACGAGGGAAGTCTGTATACTGGCTTTTCGTATTCCAGAGATGATACCGTTGACGTGGATTTGTTAGAATGCTGTAGGTTTTCGGTGCATTGCATGAACCTACGTTAATAAAAATAGCATATTAAATTGTTGAATGTGTATTAAAAAAAGCTAATCTTATATAGGTAATACATAAGTACACGCTGATATCCCCGAAGGAGCGGAAGACGATAAAGCGGCGTGCCTAATGTGCCTTTAAGGGGCACAAATTCCAATCCCGGGCAAAGATGAGTGATATTTCGAATAGAAAATCATGTATAATTTGTAATGTAGAATTAATTAGTAGATTCCTGATAACTTGTCTTTTGATTTTCAACATTACATAAGGAAAAAATCTTTTCATTTCGAAACTATACCTAAGTTATATAAAAAAGTATCATAATTTATATAATCTTTTAGCTTTATGTATTAAAATAAACCACAACAAAACAGAACAAAAAATATATAAGCGAACAATTCCACACATTTGCACAAACGACGTCGCAAATTTCTCCCAAAATAACATGAAAATATTGAAACAATTCTTGTTATACTTATAATTTCATTTTGCAATTTGTTACTTTTATTTACGTGAAGTATGACAGGTTAGTAGCTTTCACGTAGAAATCCAACCATGGATTGCCTTAGCAATAACTGACGCGCAATATATTGCCTAACATGTAGCTAAACATGCTCTGCAAAGGCGCGGAACTTACGTGTATCACTTACTTACCCGTTATGTTCTGCATCATCATCATTTTGTGAGTGGTAGAGCAATGCTGTAGACAGTTTTGTCCACAAGACGAATGGGCCAGCTCGACTGGGTCGTTAGCACTGTCTCACCGAACACCTACGTAAAGTAGCGGTTTGGTGCTGCGTTTCGTATGGTGATAAGATTTCCGGAGGCCAAATCACCCTCCTCTTCCCAATCCCTTATTTATCATTTTTCTTTAAGGTCGGCAACGCGCACATGATTCTTCTGGTAATCTTCATATATATGAAGCATATTATGCCTGCCTATGCTATAAAAAATGTTTACATAACAAAGATGTAACTTTTAATTAAGCATAGATACGTTCAGAATCTTGTTGATGTAACCTTGTGCAAAATTTCCCCGATTAAAATCACATAGGACCAACTTTTGTTTGTTCAAGGAAATCTGGCAAACACGGAGCGCAGAGTTAAAGATCAAATTGATGAAATACGCGGAGATCAGACGAACTTTGGCAGGTTTATTTACACATAATTAGTGGAATCTCGTCAAGTGTGTTTAGATTATGTCTGTTTAAATAATTTGTTACTACATTTAGATCTGAAAACAGAGGAGTTTTAGTGAAATTTGATGATTTATGAGCAAGGTGAAGTCTAACTTATTAGATTAAAATAACATTATTACACTTATGAATTTGCCCTGTCTGTACGTTCCATCTTTTTTATTCTATTAATCAAAGTAACCACCCATGCTATCGATGCATTACTTATTATTTTTTATTACTTTTGTAATTTTTATTACGATTTCGTTTTACTTAAATATTATTTTTATATACCATAATAATAAAATACGTCTTTTTCTCTTTCTATCTATATTGGAAATCACAAACCCGTTTACAACCTTCTGATAGCAAGTAATGTTTACGCCCGGTTTCTGAAAGGCTGATCAAAGTACCTAAAATTAACTAATCAAATGTCAAATCTCATATCATGTCGAAATTGAGTTGCTAGAAGCGTGGGCAACAACTTTGATTAGACACACATGTTAGCAAACATATCTTTCAATGAATATGAAAAATAGTATGTCAATTTCGACTTGACATGAGATTTGACATTTAATTAGATAATTTAACATTGATCAGCCTTTCAGAAACCAGGCGTTAGAGTGACCTGTTGCTTAATCTTGCTAGGTCAACAAATTTGAAAATGGAATTTGTTTTTTTTTTATAGTATAGGCCGGCAAACGAGCAAGTGGGTCCCCTGATGGTAAGTGATTTCCACCGCCCATATACGCCCACAATACTAAAATAATTATGGGCGCGTTGCCGAACTTAAAGGAAAGGGGTAAGTAAGGGATTGGGAAGGGGAGGGGAATTTGGGCCTCCGAATACCTCACCGCACGAAACGCAGCAGCAAGCTGCTACTTTAACGCCGGTTTTCTGTGAGATAGTGGTAATGAACCGGACGAGCCGGCCCATTCATGCTGTAGACGAAACTGTCTACAGCGTGGCTCTACCACTCACTACAAATTATTTAGCAAAATCATTCAGCTCCCGATTGAACAATTAAAATCATTCAAACCGCCACAAATTGCGACACACGCCTCAACCGCTGCACAACAAATTGTCCAATTTTGAACGAACAATACGTCTTTTCAACTGAAACAGTTGTTTGTTACAGGACCGTCGGCACGGTCCACCTAAAACATAAATTCATTGTAACGCAGATCGTTTCCCTCGCTGCGCCTTTCCAAAATGGTCCTTAACGTCTACTGAGCTTTGTTTAAATAATGTTCTGTAAAATTTATCGCTATAATAAATGTTTGGTCCCCGTTTTTCTATGAAAATAAGTTTAAATTTACTGGTTAAGGGGTCAACTTGCACCGTTTCGCGTTTTCCTGCCTTATTTTTATGGATAACAGTTTTCGCCAAATGGAAATGTTATGGTGAATGTTTCGATTTTAATATGCTTTTGTTTACAACACTCATTTTTTCTGTTACTCTGAGAACGAAATATGATTTCAATTTTAAATGTCAGATGTATTTTACTTCAAACGGCGGACCTTTTGGCGGGAATTCTGACAGTGCCGTTGATCTCATATTTTAATTAATTCATAAAACAGTTTTAAGTTGTGATTTTTGTATATAAATGGTGGATTTGTGCAATAAACATTGACTGTGATGAACAGTGTATGGAATTATTGAAATTGGTGAATTTCGGTTATTTTTAACCGACTTCATTGACTAGGTGTATTGATCGACCTTGGTGTCTATGAAGCGTCATACTGGAAATTACACCGAAACTCCAACAATACTTTGAAATCGGCCACAACAGTGTTTCATCGTTCTTGTATGAAAATATATTAAATACTTGTCATTGGCTAAATGCATAACAACGAGAAACCACAATTAAAAAAGGTGATAATTTGAAAGGAGCACCATCTATAATTATCATGTTCATTAAACTATGCGACCAATTCTATAATTAAGTACTGGCACACTCAAAAAGCGTTAATTAACATGATCACTAGAAATTTCTTCGTCTCAGTAAGTTAGTTACAAATCTTCATAATCAATCAAGTATGTCCTTAAGTTTATTCTGCTTCATCTGCCTGCATCGAGTACTCCTATACTTTGGACATGTCATGCGAAGAACTGGTGATAACAGGGGAATAGAAGGCAAAAAACCAAGAGCAAGGAGCCCGAAACGCTGGTTAGACCAAGTGTCGGAACAGCTGGAGACATCAGTCAGCGTCGGCATCCATCAAGCCGAAGACCGTAGCAAATGGAGAAAATCCATTGATGGAATCCTTGCACGGAGTCACGATCCTCAAGAATGAGGGAACCATTTAGGCGGAGGATGTTAACAAAATCCTTATGAATGAACGTTTAATATTTAAAAGAAGTGCACCTATAAACGAAATTTACTCAATAACTTACATTTTACTTGGTAGATGAAAATTGTCGTAAATAACCATTGAGTGGCGGCTGGAGGAGGCGAAAGTACCGCTGCCATTTTGTTCACTACTCACTAGGAGAGGATAATCGTTCGTGGAAATGGCTGAAAATTGAATTGCCCGCGCAAAGTTTCAATGCTAGTTTTACGGTTGTAAACGTTCGGTTTGGCTTTGAATTCAATTCTTGGTAAAATATGTGCATTTGCTACTTGTGTTGTTAAAATTCACTTATATATTTTTTTATAGCTGGCAAACGAGCAAGTGGTTCACCTGATGGTAAGTGATCTCCACCGCCCATGTTCGCCCACAATACTAAAAAAAAATCATGGGCGCGTTGCCGACCTTAAAGGAAAGGGATAAGTAAGGTATTGGGAAGGGGAGGGGAATTTGGGCCTCCGGATATCTCACTCACCGTACGAAACGGAGCAGCAAGCTGCTACTTTACGTCGGTTTTCTGTGAGACAGTGGTAACGACCCGGACGAGCCGACCTATTCATGCTGTAAACAAAAGTGTCTGGCCTTACCACTCAAAAAAAAAATTTTTTCAAACTGCCTCGGTGGCGTAGTTGTAATGAGTACGCGGTACGACTACTGTGTTGAGGTTTCGAGTGCGATCCCCGGATCGGGGAAAAGTGATATTGGGTTTTTCTATTACGAAATTCCTAGTATCAGCCCGGAGTCTAGAATTGTGCCATATATAGCGATAGGCTCGCCCCTTCTCACATCATGAAGGAAATAAGCTCGTCGAAATATGGGTGTACTGGTTACATCTCTGCCTACTTATTTGGGGATTACAGGCAATAATGCATATTGTATCTATCGTTGGTCGACAGTATTCATGGATTGCGCTACACTTACCATCAGGTGTAGCGTAGTCACTTTGCAGAGCCAGTATAAAAAAAAATTGTATGAGTGCGTATGTATTATTTTAAATTTTACTCGTATAAGGATCATATAGGTACTTTTTTCTGATTTTTAAAATCGTTGATCGATCGAGAACATCGTTGCTTAAACATTTGAGAAAAAAAATATTGTCTATGGTCTTAATAATAAAATAACCTCAATAACTCTGTTAAACGATAGGGCTAGCACGTGATCATTAGACGCTCATTTATCATACAGATGGTTTTCATTGCACGTCAAGTTCATGCCTTGCCAAAAAAATGCATCTACAATTAAAAAAGTAATATTATTTATTATATAAATGGGTTTCACCACCTCTGAGTAAATGCTCTTTACTAAATAAAATATGGGAAGTTCAAATTTAAACGGGGTCTTTTAAATAGAGTGTGAAGAAGCAATTAGGCATAATTCTGCCGACCTACGATAGATACTCGTACATCGTCTATCGTTGGTCGACATTATTCTTGGAGCGGTCATAAAAATAATAAAACAAAAGTCACACTCTGACCATATAAATTTTTTATATGGTCTGACCATATAAAATATCTATATAAATCCATATAAATATCTCTGACCATATATATATATATATATATATATATATATATATGGTCAGAGATACCGAAAGAAAGATGTCTATTAGGCTATTTAAAAAATTGCTATGCTATAAAAAAGGCTATACGTTATTGTTTGAAATTTCACAAATATTATGAAACAGACCCAAAAAAATCAATCAAAGATAAAAACATTCATTCTAAATTTAAATTAAATAAAAACTGTAAACGCCAGTATTCAAACAGTACAAAGGTTATCTGCATAAATGGACAAACCTTTAACATTTCGAAATGAAAATTTTAAATTTGAATATGGAATCTAAAATGATTCAAGCAGTTTGTCATGAAGTGGAACCTCCACAAAATGGCGTTGATCGATGTCTATTACACGTGAGACGAACATAAAATGAGATTTATCGTCTTCACAATTTACAATGTCGCCGTTTATTTTCACATTTTTGTAGAAGTGGAATTTTATTGAAATCTAAGCTTTGCGAGATGAATTTATGGACTTCTGTAATGTTTTTAATAATCGAGTTATTGCATTGCAAAATTACTTTTATAGATGCTTGGATATTGAATTAGTTATTAAATGAACAAATAATTACGTACGTATTGCAGGAACGATTATGAAATCAATAGGAACTAGCATAACCTATTCAAGAATTACATATTATTATGATTAATAAAGGCGGGCAGTTGATAATCACCCCTACGCCACCAGCTTAGCAATGTACTCAACTGACCCCCATTTGGTATAAAGCAATATTTTTAACCGACTTCATAGCGTATGTCATTTTTTTTATGTATTTACTTCGATTTCTCCGTCAATTGTGGAGCGTGAACCTCCCCAACACATGTAACCTCAATAAAGCATACAAGATACCTACGATCTAGTAGTAATAGTGCTAGATGTACCTAGGCCTAAAAACAAACTATAGCATTTTCCAACGAATGGTGCTAGAGTTTTATGTAAAATTTGCTTGAATTTGCGGCATTGCATTCTAATATATAACGTTTAAAAATACGACCGTACAGGATTCAAACAGCTGGAATATTTAAAATGTTTCACTTGCTTTTGCCGTAACACTAAATTATATTTTTAAAATGGAGCTTTAAAGGTTATCCAATCTATTAAAAAGTAGACAGACATCCTTTGCAAGCGTATCGGCCCGCCACTAATTTTAACCTGGAGCGATATCTTTTTTTTTCATAAATGACGATACGAGCAGATAATGACAGCTAAACAGAGTTTCAAACACAGCAAAGGACCATCGATTAAACCAAATTTAACCCCAATAAAATTATGAAAAAACGCCGAATGAGTTCATTGATTTAGAGATTACGGTGCCACTGACAGATCCATAGACAGGTAAAGGGGTCAAGCTTACAGCACCCCTTTTTTGACATATACATACGCACTCATGCCTGTAATCCCCGTAGGGGTAGGCAGAGGTGTAACCAGTACACCCACATTTCGCCAAGCGTATCTCCGTCCCACGATGTGATAGGGGGCGAGCCTATCGCCATACCGAGCACAAATTCCAGACTCCGGGCTGATACTGAGCATTTCATAATAGAAAAACCCAATACCACTTTACCCGACCCGGGGATCGAACCCGAGACCTCAGCGTTAGCCTCAATCGTAACGCGTACACATCCCAACTACGCCACCGAGGTAGTCCTTTTTTGACCGGGGCTAAAATATATTTATATATTTTTTAACCTAATGGTATGTTTTTGATAATCGCGTCGAGCGACAGATACGAGCATCAACAACCTGTACTTAATGTTTACTAGAAGTGTATGAGACCCGCATGAAGCTAACGCCCGTATTAAGGCGTATTTTGAGGTACACCACCGATATAGAGAGACAGTGACGTGAGACGCGAATGAGGTGATAGCGACAAGTGCGCTTGGTATGAAATTGTATGAAAAAATCTCGGTCGCATACTGCAAAACGTATCTATGATAAAGATGACGTGTTGCAGTCTTCTGTCTCGGTCGCATACCTCAAAACGTTCCTTTATTGACTTGAGCTTATGTGGTTTAACGCAAAAATCGGAAGTGTAACTTAAATTGAAACAGATGATTTTAGGAACTCTTTCACGAAAGTTGCATTACATTTATGAATCCAAAAATTTCGTCCCCAGTGTTTATCTTTGAAAGCTGAATTTAGTCCTACATTATAACCGTTTCTCAAGTTGATTTAGGCACGCTCAACAGTTCCGTTAATTAAATGATTAACATTTTATATCTCGTTTCCCTTTAACTTTTTTGTCTTTTTGTTGGAAGGATAAAAGCGGGTTTAAAAAATTACATTCCTTTAAAAAGCAATAGGTATTTTATACTATAATTTGTTGGGAAAGCGGCGTATTCCTCGGTTCCCTGGTAAAAATGTTTTATTTTGTAGATGAAAGAGGCTGAAAAGTTTGACTCGGCGTAGTCCTGGATAAAATTTCACAATTAACCACAATTTGTGATTGATTTTTTAATTTGAACAATCAATCTGAGTTGCCCAGGATGGGAACTTGTGACCGATTTGACGATATGCTCGCCACCTTTGATATTAGTGAGTGGAAATAAGCTCGGTGAACATTACACTTGTTGCAATTCTGCCTAGCCCTTCGGAGATGTAGAAATGTGCTAATGTTTTATGTACTTTGTAATATGCTAAAATCGTTTTGGGAGTCGTATCCACACCACTCTAGGAGAATTACATTATTCCGGAAACAACAGAGCTCATAGTTTATATATTTAAATTAAGGCTTTGCATTTTCATGCATTCATAAGAACGATGAAACACCGATGTGGCCGATTTCAGTCCTGTTAGAGTTTCAATGTCATTTCCTTCGCACTAAGCACTATGCTTCATGGAAAATTTTCCCCAAGTGGATCGAACGAACAAGGTAAATCAATACACCTGTTCAAAAATCACCTTAATTCGCCAATTTCAGTGATTCCATACACTGTTCGCATAGTCAATGTTTATTGCACAAATCCACACCACTTTTATACAAGAAACACAATTAAAAACTAATTTAGGAATTAATTTAATTTTTATGAGTGGTAGAGCCACGCTGTAGATACTTTTGTCTACAGCATGTATGGGTCGGCTCGTCCGGATCATTACCACTGTCTCAAAGAAATCCGGCGTAAAATAGCAGCTTGCTGCTGCGTTTCGTACGGTGAGTGAGATATCCGGAGGCCAAACTCCCTCCCCTTCCCAATTCCTTAATTATCCCTTTCCTTTAAGGTCGGCAACGCACCCATGATTCCTTTGGTATTATGGGCGTACATGGGCGGTGGAGATCACTTACCATCAGGTGAACCACTGGCTCGTTTGCCGGCCAATGCAAAAAAAATAAAATAACAAATCAACCGCAGTATCAGAATTCCCGCCAAAACTCCCGAGCTCATCTTTTTAACTGTAGCATTCATTATATTCATAACAACGTCCTGCGCGGCGCTAGAAAATAATAATATGTCAAAATATGTCTGAACACATTTCAAATTCGTCACACGAAGAGACAGATATAACGAGATGATAAAAAAGCGAGGAAACATCGCACTGTGATGTTTTATTATCACATTCTAGCCAAAAAATTGAGTCTTGTAAACGTCAAGCACGCAATCCGGTGTCGCGAGGCTTGGCCGACGTCCAAACCGGGCATACTATTACATCGAGAAACTGAAATGAAATTAATGGTTATACCAGTAATCGTGATGCTATAGCAATGATATTGTATGTGTGACATTTTTTACCGGGGTTAGTGTGCGAGTTCTATCTAGATTCTAGTATGTTCTAGATTAGATATTATGTCCAAATGAGCAAGTGTCACCTGGTGGTAAGTGAACTCCACCGCTCATGCGCATCCACAATACCAGAAGATTCATTGGCGCGTTGGCAACCTTGAAGGAAAGGGATAATTAAGAGGTTGGGAAGCGGAGGGGTTTTTTTTTTGGGGGGGGGGGGGAGTTTCCCCCCGGCTGCTCCCTCTGATACTTTTAATTCAGAGTGTGTCTACCAATTTAATTCACATGCCTTCTCTAACATACATATATACAACATTAGACATACTATAATACTGTTCTGTTATTTATTAAAATTTACATTTATACGGTCTTAGATAATAACGTGTCTTTCTCACAAATCCAGCGTGTCCTAGGCAACTAGGAGCATATAATCTAATGTTACAGACTGTAGTTGCCCTTTTCTATTTGTTGCCTTTTATCACGGTACACGTTATTTCTTTACAAAATTTTAAAAACTTAGATCTTATTACATCGTCTTCCAACATACCTCTCAGATTATTTTTACTTACGATTTGGTCAACCTCTATTTCAAGGTTAGTTCGTTTATACAGATATATTGGGCATTCAGTCAACACGTGTACCACATCTTCTGTGGCTGCTGGGTCACAGATACATGAGGGGCTCTCCTTGCACTTGAAGCGATTCAAATACTCGGAGAATCCCCCATGGCCCGTGAAGACTTGCGTGAGGACCGGGTCCACCGGCATCTTCTTGATCAGTTTATGGGCTACCCTAGCATCAGGGAAAAACAGCTTCGTTACCGATGCTGTTTCTCCAGCCCTGTATCGCTCATTCCATTCGTCAATCGACTCCTGACGGATCTGTCGCTTGACGAATGAGATGGGACATTGGTCATAATCGGGCCTCCTTTTTCGGGTGGTAGCCGCCGCCTTCGCGAGTTCCTCCGCACGCTCGTTCCCTGTCAACCCCACGTGCGCCTTAACCCAAAAGAGGTTAATGGTTTTTCCGCGCTCTTCGGTCTCATTCAACATTTTTGAGATGTCGAATGCTATGGGGTGGAGAGAATTTCCGCGCGCGACCGTCTCGAGAGCGGCCCGTTAATCGCAGAAGATGCTGTATTCGTGGTATTTTTCGTTTGAGGCTATTTGCACGGCCTTGCGCAGGGCCAGCAGCTCCGCCTGGTAAACGGTGCAGAACGATTCCAGCTTAATTTTGGTAGGTTTCGTCTCGGCGTCGCCATCCCAAAGGGATACCGACGCTCCAACTTGGCCACCAATTTTGCTGCCATCTGTGAATACCTTGCGGGTATTTGCAGCCTCTAGGTCAGGGGAGGGGGTTTGGGCCTCTGGATATCTCGTTCACCGTCGTACGAAACGCAGTAGCAAGCTGCTACTTTACGTCGGTTTTATTGGAGAAAAATATGTGTACAAATACTATATTTGACAGCTTCCGTGGTGCAGTGGGGGAATAAGCAGCTGCGAAGCGAGAGGCCGTGGGTTCGATTCCCGTAGATAAATGTTTGTGTGATCCACAAAAAAAATCGGATCTGGGTGTTGTGGGACCACAAGTCCTTCGTAGTTGCTGATACCCACGATACAGGTTTACCTGGTGTGGGGTCAGGACTATGTGTATGACTGTTGGGTGTATTCATATTTCGCACTTTTACAAGTATTACGAATAAGATAACGTTATAATTATGGAACTTGTAAAATCTTCTTTATTGACTTGAGTTTTATATAACAAGCTTGTAAACAAGTCTAGAAAATCTGTTTCACCCACTTCATTTATGTTTACATAGAGCAGTCACTTTGTCCCTTTGTAAATTTACGTTTAGTTTACTCTCCAAGAGATGTTAGTATTAGTTTAACAATTATATTATTATTTTAAGGGAATTGGGACTACAACATCGCTAATGATAAGAAAATCACAATGAAACTGTGGAGAATAATTTAATTTATTTGGTAGAGCCACGCTGCAGACACTTCTGTCTATATCACAAATGGGCCGGCTCGTCCGGGTCGTTACCATTGTCTCACAGAAACAGGTATAAAGTAGCATCTTACTGCAGCGTTTCGTACGGTGAGTGAGATATCCGGAGGCCCAAACCCACTCTCCTCCCAATCCCTTAATTTTCCCTTTCGTTTAAGGTCGGCAAGGCACCCATAATTCTTTTGGCATTGTGGGCGTACATGGGCGGTGAACATCACTTATCATCAGGTGACCCACTTGCTCGTTTGCCGGCCTAAGCCATAAAAAAAAAAATGCTTGAGTCCGTCAAGCGTATATGTCACATTCACGTCTCTCGGTGCAACGAAATATCACAAGTGATCTAACAGTGTGATAGCCTAGCGGGGAGTCGAACCGACTACCGAGGTAGTGAGCGCGGGTTCGATCCTAGTTCCCACGAAGCATAACAAGTACGTGTAACAGTCACGCCTCATATCATTACTGAAAACAATTTTACTCTGTGACTTCATTTTTAACATTTATTGTCTATGGCAACAGCCAAAGCAAACAGTTCTATTTAAAAAAAAATGGCAGCGCAAATAATATGCACGGTAGGCGTCATTTATATCTGCATTTTTGCCACACTCGTTTCTCTCACATTTGACTGGTGTATTTATCCATCGAAGAGGCTGGCAGGTCGCCAACAGGATGTTGTTGCCTTGATCGTCGTGTCCCGTCGGCCGATCGTTTTTCAACCATTCGCTGTTTCCTTCACAGGAACGTGTTACGAAAAGAAATTGCTCGAGTGTATATGATATTTCATATAAATGATCGCATCCTTAAGTGCCTCATTGAATTATTGTCTCAACTAAAGATGCTATAGATTAAAACTAATGTATGTATTTCACCATAAACTATATTACATGTTAGCAGCGATAGCGCAGCGGGGAGTGATTGGGACGGTTAAGACGAAAGTCGCAGGTTCGAAACCAGCCTCTAGAGCATAAAACCTCTGCCTTGTGTAAATAACGTGTGTATTAAAAAAAGGATTATACTTCTTGAAAGAAATACACTTTTGTCTAAAGCATAAATGGGCCGGCTCGACCGGGTCACAAAAAATCAATATGAAGTGGCAGATTTCTCTTGCGTTTCGTACAGTAATTGAGATTTACGGAGCCCGATGTGGATGTCAATTAATCAACTGAAACCACCTGATTTACTACCTGGATGAAAATGATTTATCTAAACTTTACAATCATATTTGTATAATGACTGCCTCGGTGGTGCAGTTGTAATGTGTACGCGTTACGATAGAGGCCAACGCTGAGGTCTCGGGTTCGATCCCCGGGTCGGGTAAAGTGGTATTGTGTGTTTCTATTACGAAATATCCCAGAGTCTGGAATTTGTGTCTGGCATGGCAATAGGCTATTACATAAGGGACGGAGATACGCTCGGCGAAATGTGGGTGTGCTGGTTACATCTCTGCCTACCCCTTCGGGGGTTACAGGCGTGAGTGTGTATGTATATCTACAATGATATTTGTATATTTACATAGGTTCTGGGGTCCATCCCGGCCCCAGGTTGCATCTGACCTTACTTATTTATTCGTTGTAAATGATCACTAGATTTAACGATGAATACAAATATCGCCAGGAAACCTTCATACCTCAGAATTTTTCATAAAAAATTGTAAGTATGTGAAGCTCTGGCGGCCCAAATTCCCTTCCTTCCAAATCCCTAACTTATTCCTTCCTTTTAAGGTCGGCAACGCGCCTATGATTATTTTAGTATTTTACATGGGCGGTGGAGATCACTCACCATCAGATGACCCACTTGCTCGTTTACCGGCCTATACTATAAAAAAAAGGTTATCGATTTACATTAATACAGCCTAGTGAACTAAATGTTAACTCATATTATTAGTGGAAGAGACTAGTGCCCAGCAGTGGGATAGTATAATAAAGGTCTATGTACGTACAGTACTCTTTATTTTAAAAGGTTGTTATTAAGCACTAACTTTTATAAAAAATAAACGTCTAAATATGATATTGTTAAAGGTGATATTGTTATCTTCCATTTTCCAATAATGAGGTCTACGACCCCAAGCCACAGGAAATAGGTTTATTATTCTTATTTATCATTTAGTAATATTTTGTCGTTACTCCGGATAAGAATATTGGTATTTTAAGTAATCAGGTAATAAAAAACACAGTAAAATGCAAAAATGAGGCATCGAAGTGATAAAATAAATATAATAATACTTTAACACTTCTAATGCTAATGACAATGTAGAAAATATAAATGAAATATGTTGTAATTTTATTTGAAACAGTTTAGACGACATTATTTGATTCATTAAATAACTGAAAGAGAGTTACCACAGCATAACAACCCCTTTCTGCCGACGCTGCAGTTCACATTCCAGTAACCAGTGTAGCAACCCCTGTTTGCCGATGCTGCAGCCCGCATTCCAACATGTGTCATGATTATTATGTCGATATAGCAATTTCACTTTATTTGTATAACTTATTGTTAAATCAGTCTTGTACCAGTCTTAATCGATAAACGTTGTCTTTTAATAAATAAATATATTATTAATTAAAATCCCGATCGCGATAACTTAACTAGAGTGCCAAGTTTTTTTTAATCACGTTACAATAAAAAGTATTAATAATATCGTGCTTTTGACACACTTACCTGTTACATCTGCCTACCCCTCCGAGAACTCGGGCGTGAGTTTGTACTATGTATTATTTAGGTTGTGGTGGTCTTAGGTTCAATTCCCAAGTCGGGAAATCACAATTTTCGTCTGAGTCTCCGTTTCCAACAATCATACGTGATTTACTAGGCATTGGATTTTGTGCTCGGTATAGTGATAGGCTTACCCCATCATATCATCGGAAACACTTCTGTGAATCGTGGGTGCATCAGTTGCATCTTTATCTACCACTTCAGGGATCCAGACATGAACTCAAGTTACAGTTATGTAAATTTTGAAAACATCGCCGCTAATTCTGGCTTTGGCAAAAAGCTTTGATCAACAAAAGTCTTCTTACTAGGCTAATTTCCACTGTAAACTGAACTAATATTTTTTTAGAAATACACAAACCTCATCCAAATCCTTTAAACGGAGTGTGAAGAAGCAACTAAGCAGGCCGGCATAATTCTGCCGATCTGCGATAGATTCAGTATCTATCGTTGGTCGACAGTATTCATAGACTGCGCTACACTTACCATCAGGTGTAGCGTAGTCACTTTGCCGAGCCAGGATAAAAAAAATATAAAAATAATCGACTACGAAATAAATATTATTATATTCATGCAGTTATCCAACCGGTCACAGTTTCGACAGCCGATAGATGATTCGGTCACAATGACCATGTCGGTCGAACTGGCGATCAGCCAGATGAAATGCAC
Organism: Mimas tiliae; assembly: GCA_905332985.1. Lineage (NCBI taxonomy): Eukaryota > Metazoa > Arthropoda > Insecta > Lepidoptera > Sphingidae > Mimas > Mimas tiliae. Next base: position 3,897,644 of record HG995248.1, on the reverse strand, counting down.
AATAAATCCCGCAATATAGGCTCGAGGTGTTATATGAATGAATTATTTATTTTACTGCCTGCAATTATTATGGTTGTATTTATCAAATGTCCAGAGACTATAAATAATTGTACAAAGGGAACGATAAAATGGAAGCGCGTTTTCATGTTTGAGTTATGATTTTTCTGCTTTCTGAATATGCGTGTGATATGATATTATTCAAATGTATAAATAGTATCTGGGCGATGACACTTAATGTCAGTGGAGATATTATATTTTTGGATCAATCATAACGTTAGAAAGTCAAAGTATTATAAAATGTTAATGAGAAACGGGTTTCCGTAGTAGGTCGGATAGTTCTGTCTACAGCATAAATGGGTCGGCTCGTCCGGGTCGTTACCACTGTCTCACAGAAAATCGGCGTAAAATAGCAGCTTGCTGCTGCGTTTCGTACGGTTAGTGAGATATCCGGGGCCCAAATTCCCCTCCCCTTCCCAATCCCTTACTTATCCCTTTCCTTTAAGGTCGGCAACGCGCCCATGATTATTTTAGTAGTGTGGGCGTACCGTACATGGGCGGTGGAGATCACTTACCGTCAGGTGACCGTCTTGCTCGTTTGCCGGCCGATACTATAAAAAAAATATGATTCAGAAATATTTTTGCTCTATCACAATCTCCTAGTTTTTGATATCCGCAATATTGTGAATAGAATCTGTATGAATCATCTACGTGTTTTACACAAGGTAAAACCGAGGTAACATGATTCTGTGTTATTTTTTTTACTATTAGACGAATCATTTTATAGCGGAAGCCGGCAAACGGGTAAGTAGGTCATCTGATGGTTAGTGATCACCACCGCTCAGAAACACCCATAATACTCGAACCAGAAGAATCATTGATGCATTACAAAAAAGAAATAATAGGGATTGGTATGAGGAGGAAATAATCTTTCTCGCCGTAAATGCAACAGCAAGCTGCAACTTCATATCAGTATTCTGTATTGAAATACAACTAGTTTATACGGATTTTATCGCGGTTTAATTTTCATTTTAGTCCCGACGTTTCGAAAGCTTTTCAGCCTTCGTGGTCACGGGAGAGACTGAGGTGTAGGTCGTCTCGAAAAGTTAATGTTACATTGGGTACCTTCATTTTAAAATTACACTTATTTTTAATTATTTAAAAAGTTAGTTGACACTAGTCCGATCTACGCAGAAAGAGCTCACGGTGTCTTGAGCTCTGGCAGTTGGTCTTTTGGGTTCCGATTTAATTCATTGTATAATATTCAAGCTTCCAACCATATTCTCTATTGAAATATGGGTGTTTCTTAATTTCAATACTCTCGCGAATCATCCTAGGTAGGAATCGGTGTTCTTTGGCAAGGATTTGTGGTTTGTCAAATCTAAAGTAATGTTTGGAGCCTTCGTCTGAATGTTCAGCGGCTGCAGACTTCGTAGAGCGTCGGTGTTTAACATCAGCTATGTGTTCTTTTACGCAGGTTCCTATGCTTCTTTTAGTCCGTCCGATATACTAGTTTTATTTCAATGTGTAATATTCGCGGTAACCTAAGAAATCAGTATTCTGTATGACAGTGGTACTAACCCAGTCGACGCGGTCTATTCATGCTGTAGACACAATGCGTAGCTTTACTACTTAGTAACACTAGGTGGTAGGTCCCTCCGCCGTCTGGGTTGGTAGCACCGCTTTATCTATTTCTGCCGCCAAGCAGCAGTATGTAAGCACTATTGTATTTCGGTTTGAGAACATTGAAGCCAGTAAAATTACTGGGCATTATAAGACTTAACAACCTATGTCTCGGGGTGACGAACGCAGTCTAAGGCCTTGCAGTGCTTTTTAATTTGAAGTTTTGATTTGTGTTGCTTCTGTTTATGGGCAGTCGTGGCGCTTGCCATCAGGCGAGTGATATGCTCTTTTCATCTTTCCATATACGTACTCACGCCTGTAATCCCCGAAGGGGTAGGCAGCGGTGTAACCAGTACACCCATATTTCACCGAACGTATCTCTGTCCCACGATGTGATAGGGGGGCGAGCCTATCGCCATACCGGGCACAAATTCCAGACTCTGGGCTGATACTGAGCATTTCATAATAGAAAAACCCAATACCACTTTACCCGACCGGGGGATCGAATCCGTGACCTCAGCGTTAGCTTAATCGTAACGCGTACGCATTACAACTGCGCCACCGAGGCAGTTTACTTATGATGCTAAAATAATGAATGCGTTGTCGCTAATGAACTAATAGTTTTAGCGTGATGTAAAGCTGTGTTTTTTTTATTACCGGAATGATGAAATCTGACGGAATGACTGCCTCGGTGGCGCAGTTGTAATGCGCGAAATGCGTCCGCGAAATGTGGGTGTACTGGTTACACCTCTGCCTACCCCTTCGGGGAGTACAGACGTGAGTGCATATGTATATGTATATCATAAGTAGGGTAGCCTAAAACCAACATACCACAACAATTAATCTTAATTGGAAATTAAGGCAGCATTTCATGACTCAGTTCTTGCAGTCGAGAAATATACGGCCGCGTCTAACGTTCTTTGTTATATCTTCATTCATTGTCGGAAGCCAACAAAACGCAAGTCTATTTATACCGGTCTATCGTGGACTACCCTTTGTTTCTGTTCTATGAAACTGTACTCGATGTAGGTTCTGCTGTAACATGTATAATAGAATCTGTTATCGATGGTATTTGAGTGAGGGTAGCGATGTTATGTCTTTTCCGTTTTCTTGGAGGTGTTGGTATTGTCTAAAGTTTCTTAATCTATATAAATAAAAATTAATGGATAAATTTGTTGCTAAGCGCAAAACTCGAGAACGGCTGGACCGATTTTCATGATTTTTTGTATGTGGTCGAATTAGGTGCCTGAATGGTTTTTATTCACAATTGGACCCGGTAGGTGGCGCTGCAATGGAGTTCTATCAATTATATATTACGAGTGAAACCGTGCGGGACAGCTAATATTATAATAATAATAATAAATACACCCAACAGTCACACACATAGTCCTGACCCCACACTAGATAAACCTGTATCGTGGGTATCAGGAACTACGAGAGACCTGCGGTCTCACAACACCCAGACACGAGACAAATATTTATGAATCAGACAAACATTTGTCTAGGTGCGGGAATCGAAGCCACGGCCTCACGCTGCGCCACGGAGACTGTCAGTTAGTTAGTTAGTTTAGTTTTATTGTTATCTCCAAACAAACAATAATAATACCAGCCCTATATTACCCATCTCCTACTGCTGGTTACTGGCATCGTCTACTGAATGTTAGGTTTAAGTCAACCACACTTGCCAAATATGGGTTGGCAGACTTCGCATACCTTCAAAAGGGAGAACTTCTCAGGTATTTAGGTTTCTTTACTATGTTTACTTCACCATTAAAGCAAGCGATAATTAGCAATGAATACACACGAAACTTAGAAAAGTCAGAGGTGCATAACCTTGTGGCTGCTTTCGGATCTGCGATTTTCGTCTCGATAGTTCTTACCACTGAACTATCGCTGCTTATGTCCAACAAGCTCTTTTTTCATAATTGAACCACGGACGCTGTCTTTATCATCATTAACAATTATATTGCTTTCATCTTCCTTATATCAGGCTTTCGATGATTGCGTCAAACATCGAAAGCCTACGTCATTGACGCCACGTTTTTGCGTTTGTACTATACTCTACGTAATTTTATAGGGGACGATTCGACAGTAGGACAATCGCATAGTGTCACAAGCGCATTTACTAGGCACGTTAATGTCACTTGATGCGACCATCGGAATATCTAAAGCCCATTATTACTCTATAAAACACTTTATAGTAATTGGTCAACGTCGATCGATTGTTTTAAGTAGGTCACTCTTTCGCTTTGCGTGCGTCAAGAATCCTTGTACGATAAATAAAGAGTTCCAACTATCACAAATACATCGTCCTCATAAAAATCAATACCTACTCCGCAGTAGTTCCAGTTAATAGCTGCAGTTACTCAAAATAGCTGAACAGACAAATGTATGGATCGATAAAACATGTAAAACTGATCCATTTTACCACGTATTGGGAATATATCCATATCAGGGACCGTCGGCTATTGTATCAATTATTAAAGCTGTATCGATTTCGGTCATTTGCTTTCTGCCCCTTACCCTTCTTAAAACTGGGGACGCACTGAGCTCGTCTACTTTTGACATCATTTTACAACATGTTTTTATGATCGGCATGGAACCCTGTAGATCATTTTCAGTTGCTATTAAAATGAATTAAAATAAAATTGAAACGATTTATTACAAGTAAAAGTCTCCAAAACTAACTTGAGAAGTTACACAAAGAATATAGACGCTTTTTGGAGACGATGCCGGTGCTGGTCAACTGAGATCATATAATAATATATTGATTATGATGTTATGAAAGAGACGACCTTTTAACCCACACACACACACACATAATAGCGGTACCAAATATGAAAATGTACTTGGATTCGGTGCTAATCAACGGTATAATATAAATGTAAATATACACCCAATAATATAATACACCCAACAACAGTCACACACATAGTCTTGACCCCACACTAGGTTAACCTGTATCGTGGGTATCGGAAACTACGAGGGACTTGCGGTCCCACAACACCCAGACCCGAACCAAATATTTGTGAAATAGACAAACATTTGTCTCGGTGTGGGAATCGAACCCACGGCCTCCCGCTTCGCAGCCGGCTACTCGCCCACTGCGCCACGAAGGCTGTCAAAAAATAAGATCCGACACCGACTCTAGAAATACTACTAGATCATTCTCTTCATGTAAAAAATATTTTTATTTGTGACTTTTCAGTATTACTTATTATACCTAATGTTTGATGCCATAAGATTTATTTGTACTAAGAAGTTTCCTAAATCCCAGTCAGTTTTATCGAAAATGTGATAGTCGATATCCCTAAGTGTGTCTCTGCCTCATTATTGGTTAATATTGATGGTGGGTTGCCAGTAATCATACAACAACAATAAGTACAATTTGAACATTTATCGGTCTTGTGTACCTAAGTTCTATAGAAAATGCTTTGTACTAAAGTGTAAACTATTGTATTATTACAAAATAAATAACGTCCGTGGGTTTTGTAATGATTCCATTGCGTGACTAAATTGTGAGAGACTATTCTAGAATATGTAAAATCGTAGATAAAACATCCAATAATAAAATATTAATGACAGCTATCTTGATAATTACATTCTTCTTTATATGACATCTTTAAAAAACTGTATTTTTTGTTTCATAAAAGTTTGTTTTATAATACCTACCTAATACATTCATGTAACTCCATTGTTCCGTAGCCATATGTCAAAAACCGAACCCTTATAAATTCATGTCTGTGTGTCGGTCTGTCCGTCCGTATATCACAACCATTTTACTCGAGGACTTGGATGGTAAGCGTATTCTATGAAATTTTACACAAATGTGTAGTGAAATAAAGAATTATTTTTAGGTTGGCCCTATACATTTAACAAAAATGACCATTGTACATAGGCTATGTGGTATCATTAGATAGGTCCCTTAAAATTATATGGAGATTGCTAAACTACTTTAGAAGTCATTATTTTGTGAGATATGCGCGTCCAAATTCGTGTAACATGTGTCCCCCTTTTAAATTTTAAAATAAATAAATACACCCAACAGTCACACACATAGCCCTGACCCCACACTAGGTTAACCTGTATCGTGGGTATCAGGAACTACGAGGAACTTGCGGTCCCACGTAACCCAACACCCAGACCCGAGACAAGTATTTGTGAATCAAACAATCTTTTGTCTAGGTGCGGGCATGGAACCCACGACCTCACGCTTCGCAACCGGCTACTCGCCCGCTGCGCCACGGAGGCTGCCAAAAACATCAATGCAACAATGATATAAACTTTACATTTTGCCCACGGCTTTGATTGCGTCATTAAGTTAATCGGTACCCTAGGGTGCTGTGTCCCACATATTGAATAAGTACAACCAACCCTCGGCAAACGAGAATCGAACTCGCTACCTGGATCAAATATGTATCAGTTACTATAAATCATATTAGGTTTTAATAAAAAAGTTTCTAATAAGTATTTTTACATGATACTTGAACAAACAAACAAACAGACAGTAACAATAAGTATAGATCAAACTGTTATTAAAATCTTAAGCTCCAAGCTATTAAAATAATATAAACAAATAAAAGCCAAATAATATTTTCCTTCTGAATTTGACAGCTATTTACATCTGAACCCTGTTCACTATAACGTGCTAAAATCTCGCTACCGTCTGTAAAAGTTAAGTAATGATAAAATATAATGTATAAAGTCAGTATAACAATGGACTGTTCCGAAAGGAATATTTCTCTTTATTTTTATTATGAACGTTTTGTAAGAACAATATAAATACTGGCAGCATTATTTGCAACCAAAGAGTTTAGAAATGAAGTACATTCATTTCATAGAGAATTTATTAGCGGAATCTGTATGTATTCAAATAATATAAGACGATATTAAAAGAATCATTAAATCTCAGCTTATATATGCAAAGATCCAAGCAACACGTGCTTTTTCTGCACGAAAACCGATGCGTCGGTGATGTTGGCAAAAACTCAAAAGTTCACATCAAAAACGCAAAGATCCATAGATACATCACTATTTCATAGCACGCCGGTTATCACTGTGTGAGTCACATTGATGCGCCTATGAAAATAATTTGTTTATACGTATGTACAAGAATATATAGCTCGGTCAGTCAGTTGTCTGTTACTTGCGGGAAAGGGGGCGCGTGGCGTGGCGTGGCCTACGTAGAAATAAAATTGTTTTCTCGCCTTCGAGCTTACTCGGATTTTCCATGCAACACGTGGTTCGACGAGCAAACTTTGCAAACAATTTGGCTGATTAGCAAACTTTGTTTTTGCCGGTTTACCTACTTCGTTAGGATTTGTGTCTGTGTTTGTGTTGTGGTTACCAGAGTGCATTTTAATTTGTGGACACGCTTTGATGTGATTTTATAAGGGTGAGTTTGATATTTTAATTTGAGAGCTATTAGGCGCTGTAATAAAAATCAAGATTTTTGTTACCCTCTTCGAATTTGTTTTATTATACAATCTCATCGGAATTTTAAATGAAATGGGGAATGGTTGGTATATTAAGTCGTTATATTATAGAATATTGTATTTATTTGTTTGTATATAAACTTCAAGGTTTATTACTTCGTAGTAAACAGTTTCAACTGATTAAAACGTATCACATTCGTTTAATTGTTCTCTCATATTTATGTAACTTTATTTAACTCAGTTTTCTAAACTACCGTAATTTTAATTGATTTTTATAAATAATCTACACTATTTCAAATCACACGAAAAAAATGATTGAGTTTTATCGAAGCATCTGATTCATATACATCTTTTAGAAAAAATAACTTTTCAATGGCTTGTAGAAGAGCTTACAACACAAATGTGAAATGCATCAAACAGATAAACGAAATCAAAAAGTATTTAAAAATATCTACAGAACATGAAACGTTCACGCTACGACTGAGGCTGACGCTGAGGTCCTTAGGGTTGGGTAAGATTGATATTGAGTTTCTCTATTATGAAATACTCAGTATCAGCCCGGAGTCTGGAATTGTGCCCGGTATGGCGATAGGCTCGCCCCCTATCACATCATGAGACGAAGATACGCTAGTTGAAATACTGGTTACACCTTTGCCTATCCCTTTAGGGATATCAGGCGTGAGTGCGCCTATATGTATGTATAACTAATCAGGTGTCTTATAGGCACGAATGCCTAGTGTATCAACTGACCTGCAGGTTATCAACGCCCAGCCCACAGTTCAATGCATCGATGCAATCTTTAATACTTGATCGACGGCCGTTATTGTATCGGACACAAAGATAACTCATTCACGACTGATAAGGATTATACAGTATGTAACAAAAATACTGTTGGTCCTTTCTAGGTCGTGAAGACTGACAGATAGACAGATTGATAAAAATAGTTAAATTAAAAACTATTCTTCTATTTGACCGCCTCCGTGGCGCAGTGGTCTAGTAGCCGACTGCGAAGAGAGAGGCCGTAGGTTCGATTCCCACTCCGAGTCAAATGTTTATGTGATCCACAAATATTTGTTTCGGGTCTGGTTGTTGTGGGACCGCAAGTCCCTCGTAGTTCGTGATAGTCATGATACAGGTTTACGTAGTGTGGGGTTAGGACTATGTATGTGACTGTTGGGTGTATTTATTATTATTATTTATAAAAAAATAAATAAACAGAAGCGACATGTTATCCTTACGCAGGTAGCTTAGAAAAAATATCATATTTAAAAAATGTTATTTTCATCTGAAAAGTGATGAACAGCTGACTCATGACGTGATGACGTAGACGGGCGCGCACGCAGTGCAGCGCGTTTTATGCACATAGACACCGCAACTTGCTATCTCGCTCTGGCTCCGAGTCATCGCTCATACAGAAGTAATCAATCAAAATACGGTTCACAAACAATAAAGTAATTAAATTATAAAAAAGAAATATGATTATTTTTATAGTCTTATTTCCGTATGCGAGTTATTTCATTACGTTTGAATATCGATTCTGATATCACAGTTAAAACGCCCAACAGGGTTATTGTTACATATTGTATAATACACAAAGTGTATTGCAAGGTAATTCATTCATGGAAAGTTTTGCGAATGTTTCGGTTGAATGGCGTTGATTCATAAAAATGTGAAGAGTATAATTACTAATAAAAAACAGTAATGTATTATTATTTCTTCTTCTACCTGCCCTTATCACACTCGTAGAGGTGTCGACGTAATATGCTTTTTCACACATATTACAGAAAGATTTCAACCACTGTGGGGAGAAAACACCCTGACCCGAAACATATATCTGTGGATCACACAAACATTTGTCTTGGTGTGGGAATCGAATCCCCGGCTTCTTGCTTTATAGCCGGCTCCTCGCTCAGTGCATCACAGAGGCTGTCTTGTAATTAATTATTATTCAATATCATTAAGGAAGAGGCAACTAGTGAAATGTTATAATTAACACGTAAGGAAATGTTGTAAAAGAGAAGTGTCGCAACAAACTCCCTCAACTTAAAAGATATTTAATTGGTGGTAGGTCCCACGGATGCGAGAGGCTGTCTGGGTTGGTACCACCATTTTGTCTATTCCTGCCGCCAAGCAACAGTGTGTAAACTCCAATGTGTTTTGGTTTCAGAAGAAGAAGAAGACAGTTCATTCTATGATTGAAGCCTGTCAAATTTCTGTGCGTTATGAGACTTAACATTTTATTTCTCGGAGTGACTAACGCATTCTAATGTCATGCAGTGCTTTGTAGTTCAAGGTTCTTGTGTGTTTGTTACTTCTGTTTGTTGGTCGGTATGGCGCTTATCAGGCGAGTGACTTGCTGGTTTCGTCATTCAGGCTAAAAAAAGATATATTTTTTAATGGTGGAGCCACGCTGTAGACAGTTTTGTCTACAGCATGTATAGGCCGGATCGACCGTTATTACCACTGTCTCCCGAAAACCGACGTAGGTAAAGTATCTGCTTGCTGCTGCGTTACGTACAGTGAGTGAGATATCCGGTGGCTAATCCCCTATCAGCTTTACCTTAACGCCGGCAACGCGTCCATAATTCTTATGGTGTTGACGTTCATGAGGCGGTGGAAGTCACTTACCATTAGGTGACCCGGTTTTTTTTCTTCACCCAACAGTACACACATAGTCTTGACCCCACACTAGGTTAACCTGCATTATGGGTATCAGAACTACGAAGGACTTGCGGACCCACAACACCCAGACCCGAAACAAATATTTGTGGATCACACAAATATATACAAATATTTAACAAATATTTGTCTCGTGCGGGAATCAAACCGACGGCCTCTCGCTTCGCAGCCGGCTAATCGCCCGCTGCGCCACGGAGGCAGTTGCTCGTTTGCCGCCCTCCGCTATAAAAAAGACCTACTTCAAAAACTTTAGCAAATGCCACTGATTTATTAGTTTTATGATCTAATAATCTTCTTATTCCTTTTTTAAAAGACTAGATTTAGCTCGCCCTCCCGCGGAAATGTATTTTTCCGGGACAAAATTTATTTATATAACTTATATCCTTTATAAATTTCATTAAAATTCTATGAGTCGTTTAGCAGTGAAAACGTAGCAGGCAGAGTTACTTTCGCATTTGTAATATTAGCATGGATTATTAAAAGCTGTCTCTATTAAGTGAAATTTATTGCGTACGCGAATTGCAACCTCCCACGTTACACCGTCATTTTTCTGTCTCTTATGAAACATGGCGCCTAATCAATAGAGTTTCGAAAATAAAACGATATTAAAATGTAAGTATTTAGAAGATCGCTTCTATAGAATTATTGTGAAACTGGAGCCCTGAATTCAAGTTTCGTTTGAGAAAATCTTGTATAAAATATTCTATAACAACTACACTGATTATAAAGCCTCCGTGGCGCTGAGGGCGAATAGCCGGCTGTGAAGCGAGAGGCTGCGGGTTCGATTCCCGAAGTGAATAAAAATGTTTGTGTGATCCACAGATATTTGTTTCGGGTCTGGGTGTTTTCTTCCCAGAGGGGTTGACGTTAGGCAGGCGGCCGGTCGTAAAAACTATAAGTAACTTTTTTCTGTAGCATGTGTTAATGTGTTAATAGGCATGTTGCGCCGACCCCACTGCAGTGGGATAAAGGCAGGTGGAAGACGATTACTGTCTACACCGATTATTGACTTTCCTTTTTTGTGGACCGTGTCAGTTAGCTGAAAATAATGCTGAAATATACATAGTCTTACGAGTAAGAGTGGTAGAGCCACAATGTAACTGTGGACAGATTTGTCTTCATCTCTTTGTCACTTTCGGTCCTACAACACCAAACCCCAAGACTAATATTTATGGATCACCCAAACATTTGGTTCGGTGCAGGAATGGAACCCGCGTCTTTTCGTTTCACAGCCAGCTAGCTACTCGCCCGCTGCGCCACAGAGGCTGTCAGGGATAATAATGTTTGCACTGTGTTTAAAAAAATGCATAAATTAATTGTCGCATAACTAATAATCAAACTATACTACTAATTTTGTGACATCATACTTAGCCTGAGAAACCGGATAGGTCCTGGGTTGAAATCCCAGGATGAATTATCATAATTATTTGTGTTTGAAATTTCACACATGAATTAGCCAGAATAGGAATTTGTGTATAAAGGCGATAGGCGCGTCACCTATCAAAAAAAAAAAAATATCTTGATACAGGAATAAGGTAAACTGCGGGTGAATGTATTAGACACACCTCTGCCTACCCCTTCGTGGATACAGGCCTGAGCTTATAAATTAACTAGCATATGCTCGTGGCTCCGCCCACGTCAACAGCCTTTTCCGGGATAAAAAGTAGCTTAAGTTGTATACCATGGTCTACCTGTGTGCCAAATTTCATCCAAAACCGTTTAGCTATTAACGCGTGATTGACTAACAAACATCCACACATTGACATTTATAATAGTAGTAGGAAGTGGGATAGTAAGATTATTGCTACAAAAAACCACAGTTTCAACTTTATTTATGTGGTTATAATGGAACCGCAATGGACGCAATATTGTCAGTTAAATCTTAATTAAAACTAGCAAAACCACTTCAAAATCTAAAAACAAAACAATTGAACAAAAAGTAAATGCAATTTATTTTATATTTTATTATTATATATATTCAGACAACTTCGAAATCTAAAAACAAAACACTTGAACAAGAAATAAATGCAATTTATTTTCTATTTTATTATTATATACGTTTTCAGACAAATGCATTTAACAATTGATGTAGGATACGCGACGCAACAATGCGACGAAAGTGAAAAACAAAGTGATTTGGCTTTAAAATATTGCACGAATTAACTTTGTAGCGATGCATGAGTGAAAATAAAATGCGAACACGTGGGTGCGACCTCGAAATTATAATTATTTTGGTCACTTTGCAATGAGAAACGTTCCGTTGCACGCAGAATCTCTGTCACCAACTGGGTGAGAACTAGAACGACAGTGGCGCCTACGACACGTGATATGCAAATAAAAAAGATTACTCTTTAAATTAGACTGCCTCGGTGGCGCAGTTGTAATCCGTATGCGTTACGATTGAGCCTAACGCTGTGGTCTCGGGTTCAATCCCTGGGTCGGTTAAAGTGGTATTGGGTTTTTCTATTACGAAATGCCAGTATCAGTCAGGAGTCTGTAATTTGTGCCCGGTATGGTGATAGGCTCGCCCCCTATCATATCGTGGGACGGAGATACGCTCGGCGAAATGTGGGTGTACTAGTTACACCTCTGCCTACCCTTTCGGGGATTTCAGGCGTGAGTGCGTATGTACTCCTATATTTTTTTTTATATCTAATGAAAGCGTATTTTTGCTTAATAATAATAATATTTTTAAATCCTATATTTAGAACGAGCTATTTGTGACATTGTTTTTTTTCTGTTTGTTTGTTGTGTGTTGGTGTGATTTGTGATTTTCAATATCAATTAATGGGTGAGTTAATAAAAGTAACACAAATTAACATGAAAAATATTGTCCATATTATTATTTTAATTATTAATTAAGATAATGATTTAAGATAACTGGGGATTGCACTATCCATCGGCTAACGTTAATTATTGGTTGCAATGGTTGACGTTATTTAAATTTTGATTTTATCATTCGTCTTTTTTATATAGCCTAGGTCGCCAAAAGACACATGAATGGGCCGGCTCGTCCGGGTCGTTACCACTGTCTCACAGAAAACCGACATAAAGTAGCAGATTGCTGCTGCGTTTCGTACGGTGAGTCTGATATCCAGCGGCCGAAATCCCCCTCCCCTTCCCAATCCCTTAATTATCCCTTTCCCTTAAGGTTGGCAACGCGCCCCTAGTTTTTTTGTATTGTGGACGTACATGGGCGGTGGAGATCACTTACCATCAGGTGACCCACTGGCTCGTTTGCCGGCCTATGCTATAAAAATAATGCAGCTTAGATAAAAGACGGCTTTCATTACATTCACTAACTTTTCGCGTGAAACTCGCTCTTTACCACTATATAACTGCACATAATCCTACTACTTACTATCTATAATATAAAAATGAATCGCTGAATGTGTTGGTAAGCGCAAAACTCTAGAACGGCTGAACCGATTTCGCTAATTCCTTTTTTACAATATTCCTTGAAGTACGAGGATGGTTCTGACGGAGAGAAAAATTAAAAAAAATCCCTGAAAATGTCTAAAAACAACACTTTTCTATACTCCCATACAATGGATTCGTAATAGTACTTAAAAGTCAATTTGAACTTTAATACCATACTGTTAAGTTAAAGTATTAGTGTTGTATAAAGTTTAAGTATTAGTGGAGAGGTTCCGGGAAGGCAAAACAATAGGGTAGTTTCCTATATTGAATTTTATACATTATTTTATAAGCAACAGAAAATGACACGCAAAAGAACCCTTTTATTAAAACACAATATAAATTGGTTCAAAAATGTGCCCGCAGTTATGACTTTAAATGTTGGTATCAAGAAAAGTGGGTGCGTAGTAGGGATATCTCACTATCTCGCTTGCACGCGTGCACCATAATGAACATTTTACACAGTGACGTCAATGGTTGCATCGTCTGTCATTTGACAATTACCCCTTCCACAGGATTTGAATGGCTTCTAACTTATTTATTTTTGGTCCGATTTATAAAATTCTTTCTGCAATATATTTTGAGTAAAGTAACTTATTGATTTAAATAATAAAAATAAAACTAGTCAACTACCCTATTGAGTGACGTTAGTAAGGTATAAATATTAGTATGTAAATGTTAGTATGGTGTGGGTGAAACTGCGCGGGACAGCTAGTTATAAATGAAAATGTAAGTTTGAGTGTTTGTGAGTTTGTGAATTTTAATGTTTGGTAGTCAACACCTTTACGGCTAAACGTTTTTCGATGAAATTTAGCATACAGATAGGGTACTTTTTATCCCGCAAAAGGTAGTTCACGTCGGCGGAGCAAAAGCTAGTACCCTAATAAAACTTCAACAACAAACTTCAAACTGCATAAAACTAATTAAAAGTCATCGTTTATTTCATTTAATTTAGTTACACAATGTTCAACATTTCGTTTTTGACCCAACGTTATTGAGTCTAATTTATTACGCTTCTTTAACTAAATAACGACTTTGGCGAATTCCATTTGCGTGAAAGTTAGGATAATTTTATGTTTCTTACCTAGTGATTTATATAAGTGGCAGAGCCCCACTGTAGACAATTTGGTCTACAGCATGAATCGACCGCTACTGTCTCACAGAAAACTGACGTGAAGTATCAGTTTGTTCTTGCATTTCGTACGGAGAGTGAGATATCCGGAAGCCCAAATCCCCCTTCACTTCTCCAATACCTTAATTATCTACGTCGGTCGTAAGGTCAGCAACACCTCTATAATTTTTTTGATATTGTAAATATTTATAGGCGGTGGAAAACACTTACTATCAGGTGACCCGAACATATCGAGTTTAGGCTATTTGAACATGTTTCAATGATTTTATTGTGTACAGGTGTTAATCAAGATCTGCTAATGGAGTATGAGGGACGGGGGTTTTTAAAAGTTAGTTATTTAGGTTTATTTTTCATTTTTAACCCTTAAAAAAAAGAGGGGTATAGATTAAACTCCTTTATCCACCCAAGTTAATCTCACCTGTCCGTGGTATACATTTTTGACGAAACGAGGATCGATGATCCAACCCAGCATTGGATCATAGTATATTATCGGGAATAGTTTCGCCAGAACGGTCTTTTCCAGCTCCAATCCCAAAACGTTAACGCAAACGTGAAAGACACGACGACCTGCAAACACAACTCCATTTTCATTAACTATGTCAATATATAGAGCACAAAATGTGTTGCAGACTATTAACCCCGGCCTGGCCACTACGTGAACAAGCGAAACAATTTTCAAATGCATCGTGTTACCCATGAAATTCCGGTAAGTATGTATTTTGGATCGAATCCAAAACAATTAGTGCCGTGAGTGTTGCGCTGTACGCCAACGGCTTCGGAATTGAGAGAAATGCTCTAAATGCATTTACTACTGTCTAGTTTGTACATTTTAACACTTGATTTAACTAAATTGTTAATAATGTTGATTGTATTATGTGTGAGGACAGTGCTTGAGCCACATTTAGAGGGAGTGTTTATCACATGACACATACTAGCATTGGAGCATGAGTTGGTAGGACCCTCGTAAGCATGTGTGTAAGCATTGGTGTGTTCCGGTTTGGAGGACATTTGAAGAGAAATTACTTGGCAATATAAGACAACATCTTATGTCTCGGAATGACGAGCGAAGCCCATTGCCGTGCAGCGCTTTATTCAAAGCTCTGTGTGGCGTTGCTTCTGTTGATGGGCAGGCGTGGTGTTTAGTGATAGTAAACACCACGCCAGTGACTTGCTAGTGTCTTCATTCCCAAGTCGGGCAATCGCAATTTCAGTTTGAGTTTACAAATCGGAGAAACATGAATTTACTGCGAATTTGTGTCTGGTATAGGCTCGCCCTCTATCACATCATGGGACGACAATAAGCCCAGCGAAACGTGGGTGCAGCACTAGGTTAAAGGCGTGAGCTTATGTAATGTCATATTAAGTTTAGACGTATGTTGAACATAGGCCTGGCCAGATTGTTTCAAAGCTCGACCTAACTTCTAACAGATTTGCGACAAACAACAATTTACGTAACTCTCTCTGTTTTACGGTATGTTTCTACTTTTTAGTTCTAGTGTTGGATACGGAAGTATAAGTTTTGTATGCTAGAACTACTTTAGCATTCTGAAGGCCAATTCTCGTAATTTTAAATGTTCAAAATATTATTCCAATCTAGTCTCAGCGTCAAGAAAGTTGCAAATAGCATTCTCTTAAACCAATAATCAACGTCAAATGCACCTAGCATTAGCAGTAGCATTATACCGTTTTGGCTTCAGTCAACTTTTATTCTTCATTCAATCTCATTACGATCTATGTTCACATTAGACATTGATTATTGGTTAGAGAAAATGCCATTTGCAACTTTCTTGGCGCTGAGACTAGATCAGAATGATATTTTGAACATTTAAAATTACGAGAATTGGCCTTTTGGTGTTTGGACCTGAGTATGAATAGGGGTCACAACTGACAAAAGTTTCTACTTAAACGAAGATCCTTCCAAGGTAAATTAATTTTAAAGTTATGTGTCGTCACTTACCGTGTTTCTAGTGCGAGTTTTAGG
Source organism: Mimas tiliae (assembly GCA_905332985.1). Taxonomy (NCBI): domain Eukaryota; kingdom Metazoa; phylum Arthropoda; class Insecta; order Lepidoptera; family Sphingidae; genus Mimas; species Mimas tiliae. The sequence continues at coordinate 3,881,380 of HG995248.1, read as the reverse complement.
GTTGCGTACCAAAGGGCACCAACAACACCACTGAGTCTACGTAGTCATGCCTTTAAAACGCTTTATCTCTTAAACCGTAATAGGTACCCGACTGATTTTTTTTACAGAATGTGTGGTATTATGGTGATAAAAATAAAATCAAATTGAAAAATAATATTTTAATTTAATTTAATTTTCGAAATTAAAAGTTACCCTTATTTTTGGTTATTTATTTTTTTGAGTGTGTTTTTATTTTTGCTACTTTTATTGAAAGAATCGTGGAATTTGGTGCTAAATGTCAAAATTTTAGTCTTACATCCTTTATTTCATCCCATTAAGGTGGAGTTTCGTCTTGAAATTTAAATAGGGCTACATATGAGCTCATAAAGTAAATATTTGAAAGGGCTACCCTTGACAATGAAAAGAGAAAGATTTATGAAATGAGAAAGATTTATCAAAATCAGATTACTCCATATAAAGGCGTGGTTATTTATACAGACAAATATATACGCGTCGAATTAAGAACCTCCACCGTTACTTTTTTCATCGGTTAAAAATAACTTACTGGATGTAAGGTATCTCAATCAAGATTTCGAACCTGTATACCCTTTGTCATTCACATTTATTCCCATACAAAAGTATTTAAGAACAAAACGTCTTAATAATATTTCAATGAACTTACAAATATTTATATTACGAAAGCGTCTGAAATTCTCGCTAAAACGTTACGAATAAAATAATTCAGCGGCGATGCCAAGGAAAACATGTCTTGTAAGACAAACATTGCGGGTTGATTGTATGTAGACTCATCAGCGGTAATTTGTTTATAGATAGACTATAACTTGGCAATTTTGTTACTAGAAACACAGTTTAAAAATCCTACTAAATATTATAAATGTGACAAATTTGATGTTTGCGTCTTTGTGAATTAATTATGCCTGGCTAAAAGGATTTGGATGATATTTGATTCTAACAACATTTTAACGCGTATGTTTGCTGCTATTGACGAAAAATAGACAAATGTTTTAAAACCATAGGTTGAAAAGTTAAGATGACAAATTAACAGTGCACTATTGATCTATAAACTGACCACATCGGTGCGAAGTATTCGGGTCATCTAGTATTATTATATTATCCGTAGTCCGAGGTGCCGCCACTTTCATAGCCCTCGTTGATAGACTGTTGGATTTTTATACTGTGCTAGAAGAGTAAATGTGCGATCTAGCATTCCCGCCTGTCAACTTACATTTGACTATGTTTATGAGTGTTTAATATAGATGACGTTTGAAATCCATGCGTGTGAATGTATGTGTTGAAATGAATGGACATATTGTATCAGTTGGTAGTAAGCCTATTAGATCATAGTATCCATAACTCTGCTTATATAAATGGTGTTTTAATATTGAGGTGGTTGTCATGCAATTTGTATTTTGAATATGTGTGTGCTAAATTTCGGTGATTTATGCTTAATATTTAGGAAAATTTGCACAAGTGTGAGTCGGTTTTAGAAACCAATCTTCCATACCACAATCTCAATTTTTTTAATTTTGGTATTATTTGACAGCGTGTTTGATAGAATAACACTCATTGGGCCTTACATATAAAATGTCTTAAGCACTGATTAGTTAAAATATCTGTATTCGACTGTTTCTAGCTACTTTATAAATCACGTTGACAGAGAAAGACAAGAGAATGTTTAACTAATAATCGTTTATAAGTAAGGTCCTATCAGTCGAAGGGGGCAGCGTCTCGTAAGGCGAGTCCCGAGACGATTATTCCAATGCGCTTATTTTTATTTCTGTTTACGCAGTCGCATCTCTCTCATACCTAAAATTATATAGTATGTAACAAAAACCCTATATGAAAAAATCCACAGTCCATCCTAGTTGATAGTAGATATTCATTCAGTAACATACTGTAGTTAATGAGAGAAGGTAGGTTGGAGTGCCTAAAGCATTCGCCCGAAAGTCCGGTGTCGCTGACTAAAGCCGACTCTTGTCAGGCTATCAGCAAGCGTCCATCTAAAAAAAAAAAAAAAGAGAGAGATGGTACACTGACCTGCAACGAGTCTATTCCGAGAAACTCGACTATATTAATTAGCGCCCTCAAAACGCATTTAGTAGCATCATAGCGGATGCTTTGTCCCGTGATTTATTCCAATGCTAATTAATTTAATGGCATTATCCATCCATCATTTAACCGTGTTCATTGAAAAACATAATTATTTTTGAACGGGGTGGGTATATGAATAACAAAATATACAACGTGTTACAAAAAGGTTTGGTCAAATTTAAGCAACATATATAGTATATGTCGTATATCAAATCTAATTGGATTTCTACGACATAAATAATTAATGAATGTTATTTTTATCGAATGAATAACATGTAGCTGTTCGACTTCCAACTTTGGACAAAATAACGATAGCCAGCTGAGCTTCTGGCTCACTCCAGCATTCGTATTATTCTCCTCACGCACTTCACTTAATTCATAGCATAGAGATATGATCGTAATTAACAAGTATCTAATCATAATTAACGTGAAATATTTGATGTCTAGATTTTGATAAGATCAATAACTAACTACCCTTAACTATGACCACACCTTTCTGTAACGCGTTGTATAAGAAAAATTACACAAGAGTTGCAAAGGATTAGAATTTGTGCCCGATAAGGCGATATCTCGCCCCCTATCATATCATGCGAGGAAATAAACTGGGTGAATCGTGGATGCACTAACTATATCTCTGAGTACCGCTTCAGGGATACAGGCGTGTGTTTATGTGTTATTTATACAAAAAAAATATAAAACCTGCGACATATCTCTCGACAGTCCGTACCACTCTCCGCTGAGCTATAATACTAATAATAATAAATACATCCAACAGTCACACACATAGTCCTGACCTCACACTAGGTTAACCTGTATCGTAGGTATCAGGAACTATGAGGGACTTGCGGTCCCACAACACCCAGACCCGAAACAATTATTTTTGGATAACACCAACATTTATCTCGGTGTGGGAATCGAACCCACGGCCTATTTGTGTAAATACTTTGACCCATAAAATATCTACCAAGTCGCCCTTCTGCATACATAATCATGTCAACTTCACATAATTCAAATGTATTGAACGAAGTCATAATAAATTGCCATACGACAGTGGAGTCGCCGACAACCGATGGTCGATATGAATCGGTCAATATTTTATGGGGTCGCCAGTTACTTGGAAACCGTGGTAATACAAAACTTATTGACCGATTGGCTATAAGAAGACACGTATGTATAAACATATTGAGAGAAACATTTGTAGAGCCACGCTGTAGACTGTTTTGTCTACAGCATGAATGTGTCGGCTCGTCCTGGTCGTTACCACTGTCTCACAGAAAACCGACGTATAGTAGCAGCTTGCTGCTGCGTTTCATTCGGTGGGTGAGATATCCGGAGGTCTAAATGCAGTGGCATGTATTTTCGTTGACACCGAGCAGTGAAGCTCAACGAGTCTCTGGGAATGCTAAATTATCTTTGTCCCGCAACGAAATTAATCAAATAGAAAGTTAAGTATGAGTTGGAAATATTAATTGTCCACCAACCACGTGCAGGTGAGGTTGGCTTTATCTATCACTATTTATCACTATCATTCTATCATTATAATATATCATTGTTTCATAAATATTATTGGAAATAAAAAAAAAAATAGAAGTAGTTGCTAACTAAGGAGAAAATAATAGGTAACTATACATAAACATTTATTTAAACTATAACCATCTTATAGTATGTTGCAATGTGAATCCGAAATAAAACTTTATCTTGAACATACATATGCACTCACACCTGTACTCCCCAAAGGAGTAGGCAGAGGTGTAACTAGTACACCCATATTTGACCTAGCTTATTTCCATCCCATGATGTGATAGGGGCGATCGCCACACCGGAAGCAATTCAAGACTCCGGGCTGATACTAAGCATTTCAAGATAGAAAAACCCAATATCACTTTAATACTGCGCAGTGGCGCATTCGAATGTAATAACAAAAAAACGTGTAGTACATATTATAATAATAATAATACACCCAACAGTCACACACATAGTCCTGACCCCACACTAGGTAAACCTGTATCGTGGGTATCAGGAACTACGAGGGACTTGCGGTCCTACAACACCCAGACCTGAAACAATTTTTTGTGGATCACACAAACATTTGTCTCAGTGCGGGAATCGAACCCACGCCCTCTCGCTTCGCAGCCGGCTACTCGCCCGCTGCGCCACGGAGGCTGTCGTCTTCTTAAATTATGTTAGGTATGTAGGTATAATTTAGTCCATGATAAAATATATATACCAAACAAAGAACAAAATAAACCTGCAAAGAGTATAAATAGGATGATGAATAAATAATAGTTCTCGACGTAAGTCGTAACAGCCATGGAAATGGCCGCCTGATGTAACAACGGCTTAAATAATTCAATATGTAGTTTCAGGTAACCATTTTATATAACATTTTAATGTGAAAGTGCAATTTGAATGTGAAACATTGAGTCTTAGAAGAAATTATGATAAATAAATAAAAATAGCCTGATCTTTCATACAAAATTTTCATACACAATTATTAAAACTGGTGAACTTTTTTTTTTTTTTTTTTTTACTATTTCTCATCAGCTACCAGGTCAAGCTGTCTTGTGACATAGGCCTCGTCTATTTCCCTCCACTTATTACAGTCCAATGCTGTTCTTCTACAAACCTTTGGCAGATCATCTTCCCACCTTTTAATCTTTCTCCCTCTGCGTAGAAGAAATCATCAAACATGTGTCAAATGTATTTAAAAATATTACGAACTCTTAATGATGATTGCTCTTTCCATTAGCTATAAAATTTCAATTACAAAAAACATTTGTAACTTTAAAACGTCTAACAATATTTTCTTCAAAGATATCTAGGAACATCTTAATTAAACCAGTTTTTAATTACCTAACTAAGCGTTATGATGCCTCAGATAGATTTCACAAGGTGGTAGACCCCTCGTATGCGAGAGGCCGTCTGGGTTGGTACCACCGCTTTTTCTATTTCTGCCGCCAAGCAGCAGTGTGTAAGTACTGTTGTGTTCCGGTTTGAAGGACATTGAAGCCAGTGAAATTACTGGGCATAATGAGACCTATCCCATGCAGTGCTTTGTAATTAAAAGTTCTGTGTGGTGTTGCTTCTGTTTATGGGCAGGCGAGGCACTTATTATCAGGTGAATAACCTGCTCATCTCTTTATACAAGTATTTAAAAAAGATTTGGCAGGCGTGACGGTTAACGACAAACGCTAACAGATTACCTAATAGCAAAGCTTTTATAATAATAAACATTGTTCATCCTACTTTACTAAATTATTTTCTAAGGTTTCAAATCAAAGCAACAGCTGTCTATATAATATTTCAAGAGAAACAAGTTACAAGAGCCCAACAAGAGTTTGTACTACCAAGTAAGGCTCTAATTTCCTTATAAATACTCATTATGTATTCGGAGCCTGTCGGTGGTTTATTTTGCTTGGTCCTAAATAACTCTATTTTTTCTTACGGTTTTTTTGTAAAGTACATTATAAAATGAGTGACTTAAATTGAGGTCGGGTTTAAAATCACGTCTAGTGTTTTAAAAAAAATCACAGTAAAATAAATAATAATAATAATACTAGCCCTGTACAGTACTCTTTATTTTAAACGACTTTTTTACATTTTTAAATATTACAATTTAAAACAACATTTAAAAATATAAAAAGTATCACCCTACAATGGCGAGACCTAGGACTAGCCCTGTGTTATATACGTCCCACTGCTGGGCATGGGCCTCCTCTACTCAATGAGAGGGATAGGACTTAGTCCACTCCGCTGGCCTGATGCTGGTTTGCAGACTTCACATACCTTCGAAATTCTTATAAAGAACTTCTCAGGTATGCAGGTTTCCTCACGATGTTTCCTTCACCGGTATAACAAGTGATAATTAACAATTAATACACATGTAACTTAGACAAGTCACAGGTGTATGGTTGGGGTTGGTTTCGAACCTGCGACTTTCGTCTCGACAGTCCATATCACAAAGAGCCAAAGAGGTATGCAAGGATCGTAAGCATGTGGAAATCCGTTGTCTCTGCCTACCCCTATGGGAAATAGGCTTGAGTTTATGTATGTAGTCCATACCACTCCCCGCTGAGCTATCACTGTACACTGGAGAGTAAAATAATGAATCTAAATTAGCAGCCCCCGTGGCACAGTCAGCTATGCAATGAGAGGCCGCGGGTTCGATCGCCATAGCTTGACAAATCTTTGTCATTTAAAATATTTGTTTCTAATCTGGGTGTTGTGGTAGTCCCTGGTAGTTCTTGATACCCACGATACAGGTTAACCTAGTATGGAGTCAGGACTGTATGGGTGATTCTCCTATAATAAAATACACAGTTTTCCCATATTAAAAAGGTCGTATTCTGCTTATCAGTCCTATGACATTATTATTTATTCATGAACAATTTGCGATGCAATCAGGTCAGGTATGGAACTCCCTCGATGTCGAAACGCGATTTCAATTTGATAAAATAAGATTATAAACTTCGCTAAAGGTCTTTGTGTTTTTATAAAGATCGTTTAGATGAAATGATTTTCCCTTTTTAAGAGAAAAAACATTATAAAGTGATTTGGTAAGTAAATGGATAACGCTTTCCTTTTACGTAAAGCTTAAAGTAAAATGTTTTGGTACAAAATAATATATACATACTTACGCATTCACACCTGTACTCCCCGAATTTCGCCGAGCTTATTTCCTTCCCATGATGAGATAGGGAGCGAGCCTATCGCCATATCGAGCACAATTCCAGACTCCGGACTGATACTAATCATTTCATGATAGAAAAACCTAATATCACTTTACCCGACCCTGGGATCGAACCCGAAATCTCAGCACGGCAGTCGTACCGCATACGCATTACAACTACGTTACCGAGGCAGTACAAAATAAATTGTGATATATTTGCCGAAGGTCAGCTAACGAGTAAGCGGGTCATCTGATAGAAAGTGATCTTCGTCATTAAATACGCGCAATGCCACAGGAATGCATTATCACAGACATAGATCTAGACATACTGTATCTACTTCACATGCCAAGATGCAGTATGATATCCTGCGCACGCTTACGCATAATATTATTTAGTCTGCACTCGACGTTACAGCAGTGAGACATCAGCCTAACACTAAAATGCATTTTCAAGTTTTTATTTTGAGTGCCTTCGTGGCCCAGTGGAGGAGTAATCGGCTGTGTAACGAGAGGCCACAAGTTCGATCTAGCACCGAGGCACACTATCGCATGTTCCACAAATATTGGTTTCGGATCTAAATGTTGTGGAACCGTAAGTCCCTTGTAGTTCCTGACACCCACGATGCAGGTTAACCTAGTGTGGTGTCAGGAGTCAGGACTATGTGTGTGAGTTGGTTGTAATTTATTTAAAAAGGTATTGAAAAAATCTCATCTATATTGTTTGAAGAGTGTTTCTTATCACAAAATTTTTGTTACGCGCTATATTTTACCTTTTTTTTATTGGCTTTCGAAGGCAAACGAGCTAACGGCCCACCTGATGGTAAGTGGTCACCGTCGCCCATAGACATTGGCAATGCCTGGGGCACAGCCAAGCCGTTGCCTACCATGGAAATACTTTTTTAAGCCTTGTTTGAAGAAGGACATGTCATAGCGCTGGGGAAACACCGATGAGGGAAGTTCATTTCAGAGTCTGAAAGTGCGTGCGAGAAATGACCTCTGGAAACGTACTGTACTGGAGGTAGGTGGTTCCAGATAAAAAAGATGAACTCTCCTCCGATGACGAGTGGTACGGTAATAAAAAGAAGATGATGGGATCATCTCAAACATTTCCTCTGAGCACTCCCCGTGGAACATACGGTAGAGCACGCAGAGAGATCCAATATCTCTCCGCAAGCTCCATTGAGCATCCGTGAGACTAGGGCCTCGAACGACCCGTCTCTGTAAGGAGTTAAATGGAAGAAGCTGATATTTGGGTGCTCCAGCCCAGAGGTGTGAGCAGTACTCCACGTGAGGCCGGACTTGAGCTTTGTAGAGCATTAGTCTTTGACCTGACGTAAAGTATCGCTTGGCTCTGTTGAGGACACCCAGTTTTTTAGAAGCCAGTTTGGCTTTGCTAAATGATTCCTAAATTAGTCATCGCTCGAGACCTCAACTCCGAGGATCTCAATCTCTTGGAGGTCTGCTGGGATACTCCTTGGAACTCGGGCGCTATGACAAATAAGTCCTTCTTCGCGGTGAACGCGCAAACCTGTGTCTTCGTGGGGTTGAATTGAACCAAGTTCAGACGACCCCACTCGGAGACCCACCCCAAGGAGATCTCCACTAAACCTCACGGCCAATTTTGTCTATGTGTATGTAAATGTAGTAACGAAATGAAAAGAGATTCATTTTTGTTCGAATAAATTGATTTATTAATTATTCTAGTCTAGGTAATTGTGAAATTTATGAACTACAAAAGTTTATATCATAAAATTTGCATAAAATCTGGCCACAAAACGTCAGATTTATTTTTAAAACGCCGTCAAGTCTTTACGAATATTTGCTGTCAGTAGTATAATAAATGGCGAAGCAATGTGACTGAAATTTTAGTTAAAATTTTGTGTTGTGTGTTTTTTAATTTTTTATGTAGTCTTTTATATTTTCGACTATCTTTATTTGATTTTGTACGAAATTTTTAGTGTCGGTCAAAGTTTTCTCGTATCACAAGTTGTACCGTGACTCTGTTCGGAATCGTGAAATTTTCAAGTGTAAAAGTAAGTATTTTTTAGAAAATGTATTCTATTCTTTACGGTACAGTGAAATGTACATAAGGACAAAACTGTATTTACACATACAAAATGAGATAAACTGTAGTTAACTAAAAAATAAAAAACCTACTACATATTTTGGACAAAAAATAAGCTTGAGATAACATTTTGGTCGATCCATATATGTAATAGACTCAATATAAGTTTCGTAATGATTCACCCCGCCATCCCTATTCACCTCGTTTTAGGGTACGGTCGCGCGGACGGCCCAAAAGACGCTGGCTTGACGTATTAGAGGGAGAAATGAGGTTCAATGGTCTTACAACAGAGGATGCTCAAGATCGGGCGAGTGGCGTCTTAGTAGGAAGGCGGACCCTGGCAACTAGCCAGGATAACGCCAGGTAGAAAGAAAGTATTATACTCTTTAATTGTAATTTACTCAAGCATTTTCGAAATAAATTTTCAGTAGAGATTAAAAATATAGCGTTGTGAGAATTTGGTTTTATGAGTAATTATCTTTATTGAATATTCTATGATTTAATCTGACTCCACTGCTTGGCATTGTACTGCGCTCGTCATCCTGAGACACAAAATGTAGATTTTCATAATGTCCAGTAATTACACTGACTATTATGTCCTTCAAACCGGAACACAACAGTGTCGATACACAGCTGCTTGGCCGCAGAAATAGACAATACAGTGTTACCTACCCAGGCGTACTCTTGCATAAGAGAGTTCTACCACCTAGTATTATAGATACGCACTCACGCCTGTAATGCCCGAAGGGGTAGGCAGAGGTGTAGCCAGTACACCCACATTTCGCCAAACGTATCTCCGTCCCATGATGTGATAGGGGGTGAACCTATCGCCATGCCGGATATTATTATATTTGCCATGTCTATCGGGAAACAAGGACGTGGTTCTTATACTATATTGTTATATAATTATTATATATTACAAATTTTAACTCTAAATAATGAAATCAATTAGTTTGTTATTAATTGCCTATATCTAAATTGTCATACATAAATTAATATAATTGAAAAAATTACCACATTGAATGTCTATGACAATATTCTTCCCCCTTTCAGTGAAACGTTCACAATTTATGCATTATAATAAAATATGGCTTTATGAAACTATGGGAGCAGAACGGTTCCGTTCCATCTTATACGTAAAATTTATGGGAGGTTAGTTGAACCAACTTGTTATACAACATTTCACATAATTTAATATTCTAGTTTCTAGTTTTCTGTGCGCTATTGCGCTGTTACAAACAAATTTTGAAACCCTTTTTTACCCATTTGGGGATGAATTTTGAGAAGTCCCTTTTTAAACAAAACCTATAATAAGAAGTCGACACGCTTTCAAAATTTCACGTTATGAGTGATAGAGCCACGCTGTAGACACTTTTGTCTACAGCATGTATGGACTGGCACGTCCGGATCAAACATGCTGTAGAAATGCTGTCTCACAGAAAACCGGCATAAAGTAGCAGCTTGCTGCTGCGTTTCGTACGGTGAGTGAGATATCCGGAAGCCCAAACCCCCTCCCCTTCCCAATTCCTTAATTATCCCTTTCCTTTAAGGTAGACAACGCACCCATGACTCTTTGGTATTTTGGGCGTACATGGGCGGTGGAGATCACTTACCATCAGGTGACCCACTTGCTCGGTTGCCGGCCTATGCCATAAAAAAATGGTTTGGACGAGGTAGGCAAACATGCAATGTACCTATTTTCAAGTTACAACAAACTTATTTCCGTTGGTTGCACGTGCTGCTCGATGCTCTGCTAAATTAGCTTGGCCCCCGTTGAAGTTTCTGAGGGTCAAACGGCAGGTTGCCTCATATAATATGAAATACGCCAATAGCAATGCGCTCGGCAAAACAAACTCGGTGGACTTGTTTTTGGTCGAATTATTCTATTCTCAAAAAATTACCTGTCAACATCGAAATAAAATAACAAGAAATATAACTCAAGCAAATAAATGACCCCACCAAAACTCTATGCAAGGGGGCGGGGCTATAAAAGTCTGTGCATAATAATCTCCAGTTGACACTTGATACGTGAATTTTTTTGCGCCGCGCCGTGCAGAACGTCGTATCTTTATCTAGAAATTTAATATTTAGATATTACCTTTTATGAAATAAATTTGATTTTGAAAGTTCATTAATTTTTGTTGCGTGTATGAGTGTTACGTGTGATTTTACCTTTGCATGTGGAGTCGTATTTTTTGCAGATTCATATGAGAGTTATCGTTTTAATTATCTTATTTCGATGCCTCTCAAATATAAATTGTCAATTTATCGTTTAGAAAGAAACGCCTAAGTTGGGTGCAATAACCACCCGTATGTTTGCACGTATAAGTCTCATCGGGATTTTAATCGGCTTACCGCTTCGACACAGTAACATCCACTCGAAAAAGCTCCCCCTAAGTACTATTACTAAATCTCATTTCAAATGAAAAGATTTTAAAACTTCTGATGAATGAATGGTTTTTGCGAGAAGAATTGCGTATAAAATTTTCATGGTTTTAGAACTGTATAAGTTTTAATGTAATAGTTACATGAGCGCAAATAAAATAAAAATTCTATTTTCATAGCTTTTTATACCTGACAAAAAAGAGGGATGTTCTAAGTTTATCGTAAGATTGCATAGTTTAAAGTTTGAACCATTTAAATTTCAAGAAGATATTCCACTTCTAGTGGGGTGAAAGGAACCAATACTACCAATAATTGACCATCAAATTGCAGTAGAACTAACTCAAAATTGTTTATATTTTTAACTTTTTTGTTTTTCTTGCATCCATCCATCGAAATAAGATGACTAGAACGATAAGTTTCATATGAATCTGCCAAAAAATACGGCTCCACTTACACATGCAAAGGTAAAATCACTCGTAACACTCATACACACAACAAAAATTAATGAACGTTCAAAATCAACTTTATTTCATAAAAGTTAAATTTCTAAATCGAGATACGACGTTCTGCACCGCGCAAAAAATTAGACGGATTAAATGTCCACTAAAGATCATGGATCCATTTTTATGAATAGATGAATGAACGAGCTGCACCGACTTTTATAGCCCCGCCCCTTTGCACAGAGTTTTGGTGGGGTTATTTTTTTGCTTGAGTTAAGTTTCTTGTCATATTCTTTCGATGCATCCATCATATAACTAAGTTTTACAGATTTGTATATTTTCTACAATTTAAATTCTCACACAAGTATTATACTTAAAATGCTGCGTCTGGCGCCCCCCATCCTTTTATGCAGTACGTCTGTATGGAAACAATCGTTGTAATTACCGTCTGAGTGCGGTTCTGTGATAAGAGTGCTGGCAACGAAGCAACTATAGTGTCTTTATAATTTACGAGACTGCCAAGATGTTCACTATCTTCAGACAGCTGTAGTGTTATGATCTAGGAATGTATTCTGTTTGAGTCTGGTCTAAGAAATAGAATTTGATCTACACTCTCTTTGACTGCCTCGATGGTGCAGTAATGCGTACGCTTTACGACTGAGGTTGACGCTGAGGTCTCGCGTTGGATCCGCAGGTCGGTTAAAAGTAATATTAGGTTTTTCTATTACGAAATGCTTATTATCAACACAGAGTCTGGAATTTGTGCCCACTACGGCGATAGGCTAGTTTCAATTTTAGTTGATCAACTGTTAAGTCGTATGCGAACCATCTGAACAAAGTTTCAGTCGAATTGATCAACAAAAACTTGTTGATTCAAGTATCTGGTTGAAAGCGATTCTACTCGCTTAAACCTGTCATATGCCAGGCTAGGGCTCACGTGCATTCACTCAGTCGTCGTCTATGAATCTGAATATTTAAGTTGGAATTTAATAATCTTGTCCCGATTTTCATCGATATATTATTATGACTGCCTCGATGGCGCAGTTGTAATGTGTATACGTTACGACTGCTGTGTTGAGGTCTTAGGTTCCCCGGGTGGGGTAAAAATGATGTTAGGGTTTCCTATCACAAAATGCTTAGTATCATCCTAGAGTCTGGAGTTGTGCCCAGTATGGCAATAGGCTTGCGCCCCTATCACATCATGGAACGGAAATAATCTTGGCTAAATGTGGGTGTGCCGATATAATTTATAGGCAATATATAATATTATGTTTATATTTTGTTGATTCCTAACGCCCAAAACTCATATGGTGAGACAACCCAATCACGAATGTTCATTGGCTTCGCCGACGTTCCATAACTTCGACGTGTGTGTCTATGTGTGTTTTCTTTAAGTTAAGTAAAGCTTGGTGAAAACGGACTTTAGGCTCAACCCTTTCATAAGCACATTTTATATAACACAACCACCGCAGTATATCATACGTACAGGTCTGTAGGTTCAATTAAATATTTTATCAGCTTATATAACATCCACAAATTCACGTCACTCGACAGCGACACTCGGTCGTTCATAAATTCTAACAGATCACATGACTATCAGTGTCAAAGAGACGTGACTGTGTGTGCGGTGGTTTTAATTTAACGCCCGCAATCGCGTCCTAACGAGGGAGATGAGCTGGAAATGCTGACACTAGCGCACGGCAATCATTTTGTGTCGACGATGTGAGGTACTGTCATGAGCGGAGCGATTTAATAGAGACCATGATGATTTAACAGCCTCACTGGAGCAGTTGGCGAGTAGCCGGCTGCGAAACGAGAGGCCACGGGTTCGATTCCCGCTCCGAGTAAAATGTTTGCGTGATCCACAAATATTTGTTTCGGGACTGGATGTTGGACCGCATGTCTCTCGTAGTTACTGACACCCACGATACAGGTTAACCTAGTGTGAAGTCAGTACTATGTTTGTGACTGTTGGGTGTTCTTCTACTTCTTTGTTTAGTTTATGCGTATTTCACACTTCTTTCTTCTTTCTCCATCTGCCCTTATCCAACTCGCAGTGCGGTCGGTGCAATATGTTTTTTTAAACATGTTACAGAAAGATTGGGCTAGTATTTTTTACGACCGGCCGCCTAATTGACATCAACCCTTCTGGGGAGAACGCGAATATTACACTAATAAAACCAATTTACATTTCGAAACGACGGGACCTAAAATAAAATATATCGCAATTTAATCCGTATCCGTAATAATCCATAAATTAGTTTTATTACAAGAATAGAGACCATGTTTCTCATACAGAAGAGGACGGCAAACGAGAAGTTAGGTTATCTGATGGTAAGTGAATTTCACCGCCCACGAACAAGCTACATTATCAGAAAATCATGGACCTTTAAGGAAAAAGATAATCAAAGAAGATTTTTAAAAGTACCTAGTAGACTCCTATCTTCCGGTATATATGTATGTGACTTATTTTAAATATATATCATAGGCCGGTAAACGAACAAGTAGGTCACCTGATGGTAAGTGATCTCCACCGCCCATGTACGCCCACAATACCAAAAGGACCATGGGCGCGTAGCGTGGGAAGAGATTTGGGCATCTGGATATCTCACTCACAGTACGAAACGCAGCAGGAAACTGCTACTTTACGCCGGTTTTCTGTGAGACGTGGTAACGACCAGTCTACAGCGTGGCTCTTTCACTCAATATTTACATTTTATATTTTATTTGATAAGTAGCATTTACACATAGGTGGTGAACAGTAAAATATAGTAAAACTGTATCGTCAGCACAATAATCCGCTACCTCCTTACACTGAATTCGGCCCCGGAAGACTGAAATGTACCTCCGTCGACGTATTATCCGAATTCAACTTTTCTCGTTAGTACAGGGGTGAAAACTTCTTAGTCTCGAGCTTTTATTCATTATTTGATTTTCGTCGAGCATCTGTCATCACTTTGTGCGTTTAACGTTCGTCCCGGATAATTGCAGGACGTGCCTACGACATCTGACGGCTTGACGGATACAACGAATTATAATGGGGAAAATATAAATAATAATATATTTAAAATAAGATATCGACTGAATCAAAAGACTGCCTCGGTGGCGCAGTTGTAATGCGTACGCGTTACGATTGAGGCTAGCGCTGAGGTCTCGGGTTCGATCCCCGGGTCGGGTAAAGTGGTATTGGGTTTTTCTATAACGAAATGCTCAGTATCAGCCCGGAGTCTGGAATTTGTGCCCGGTATGGCGATAGGCTCGCCCCCTATCACATCATGGGACGGAGATGCGCTCGGCGAAATGTGGGTGTACTGGTTACACCTCTGCCTACCCCTTCGGGGATTACGGGCCTGAGTGCGTATGTATTTAAAATAAGATGTATTTAGGGGAGTTTTAGTATTTTAATGGTAGGCAGCGGCTTGGCTGTGCTCTGGCATTGCTGAGGTCCATGGGCGGCGGTAACCACTTACCATCAGGTGGGCCGCCTGCTCGTCTCTGCCTGGGCAATAAAAAAAAAGTTTATTATTTTGTATTGACAAATTTTGTATCACTTTTTTATATGACAGCCTCCGTGGCGCAGCGGGCGAGTAGTCGGCTGCGAAGCGAGAGGCCGTTGCTTCGATTCCCGCACCAATATTAATATTTTTGTGATCCACAAATACTTGTTTCGGGTCTGGGTATTGTGGGACCGCAAATCCCTCGTAGTTCCTGATACCCACGACACAGGTTTTCCTATTGTGGGGTCAGGACTATGTGTGTGACTGTTGGGTGTATTTATTTATTTGTATTAGAATATAAAACTGCGTATCATCTGTTGTGTACATAATCGTGGGTACTGTAGGGCACGGCATATTGTGAGGGAGAAATAATGTTTATTTAAAGGTGCTAGTAAAGTTTTCACATACACACACATACGCTCACTCACGCACGCACGCACACGTACACGCACTCACGTGGATAAAACTTGTAACACTTGTCGGGAGTTACAAAGAATCAAAATTTAATTGTAACTGTAATTGTATCTTCTGTTTCAGGTCTTCTAAAATCGGCAAGCTGGCGCACATATGTAAGTAGTATCTGTGTCTTTAATTATTTATTATCTTACTGATATTTGATATTTTATGAAAGAAGTTAAGTAATTCCACAAGTATTTATTTAATGAAATACGCAAACAGAGCAAAATGAATTTTAAACTTTTACAATTATGACAAGAGTGTTTTACATAATTGAAGATAGATGGCGTATAGAGTTCAGTGTTGCAATTAATTAATTTCAACAATATTATTAAGAAAGAAAGAAAAAATATATTTGTAATACATAACTATGGTTCATAGCAATTGCTTTTATGTAGTATTAAAAATAATATATCCCTCATTCCGCTATTAAAGTGAAATTCATCGAAATAAGATGACTAGAACGATAACTCTCATATAAATCTGCTAAAAATACGGCTCCACTTACTTACACATGCAAAGGTAATTAATCACACGTAACACTCATACACGCAACAAAAAATAATTAACGTTCAAAATCAACTTTATTTCATAAAAGTCAATGTCTTAATATTAAATTTCTAGATCGAAAAACGACGTTCTGCACCGTGCAAAAAATTAGACGTATCAAGTGTCAACTAGAGATCATGAATCCATTTTTATAAATTGATGACAGACTGAACAGAATTTTATAGCCCCGCCCCCTTGCACACAAAGTTGTGGTCATTATATTGCTTGAGTTACGTTTCCTGTCATCTTATTTCGTTGGTGAAATTGGATGTTTGTAAGTTGATGTGTTTTTGAATTTGGATGACGATCAAACACGTCGTAACGATCGAATGAATTTTGATGAAACATGACACACTGGTAGAACATGATCTGGATTCCTTACCCGGAAAAAGACTTTCACACAGGCGGAGCTGAGAGCAAAAGCTAGTTACTAAATAATTGTTCTCTCATAATTATAGGTCAATGATCTAAGTGAGTAAATACTAAATTAAATTAGGGTTGTAAATTAGGATCCCGATGACACAGGCTTATAACTTCGACCTCGCCCCTCAGCACGACGTTGATTTGTGGGTTTGGGCTTCCGTGGATCTGAATTATGGAGGTCTTTAAATCCAACTCGATTCATAATAGTATACTTAGTATTCAAGTCTTTGTTTTAAAGGTAGATTGGGATATTGTATTTGTTGTATACATACATACACACTCATGCCTGTAATCCCCGAAGGGGTGGGCAGAGCTGTAAACAGTACACCCACATTTCGCCGAGCATATCTTCGTCCCATGATGTGATAGGGGGCGAGCTTATCGCCATACTGGGCACAATTTCACACTCCAGGCTGATACTGAGCATTTCGTCATAGAAAAACTCAATATCACTAACCGACCATGGATCGAACCCGAGACCTTAGCGTCAGCCACAGTCGTAACGCATACGCATTACAACTGCGCCACCGAGGCAGTGTATTTGTTGTAGTTTTAGAAAATGGACTATGATGAAATAGTAATAATAAAACCAGTCTTGTGTTATATAATAATAATAAACCCAACAGTCACACACATAGTCCTGACCCCACAATAGGTTAACCTGTATATAGCAAAGTCCTACTGCTAGGCATGAGTCTCCTGTATTGTATGTGAGGGGTAAGGCATTAGTCCACCACGTTGGACTATGCAGGTTGAGAGACTTCACATATCTTTATATAATATAATATCTATAATTTATATTATATAATATTTGAGAGGTAGAGCCACGCTGTAGACAGTTCTGTCTACAGCATGAATGGGCCGGCTCGTCCGGGTCGTTACCACTGTCTCACAGAAAACCGGCGTAAAGTAGCAGCTTGCTGCTGCATTTCGTACGGTGATTAGATATCCGGAGGCCCAAATTCCCCTCCCCTTCCCAATCCCTAACTTATCCCTTTCCATTAAGGTCGGCAACGCGCCCATGATTATATTAGTATTGTGGGCGTACATGGGTGGTGGAGATCACTTACCATCAGGTGACCCACTTGCTCATTTGCCGGCCTATACTATAAAAAAAACTTATGGAGAAGTTTATTTTCACTGAACAAATTGTAATTAATTGAGGTTTAACAATTGTATCTATTCGTAGAATTAATGTCCAATCGAAATTAATAATGATAAATCAGGTATGCAGGTTTCCTCACGATGTTTGCTTCATCTCTAAAGCAAGCGATAATTAACAATGGGTACACACTTTACTTAAAATAGTCAGAGGTGCATGCTCTGGGGGCTTGATTCGAATTTCGTTACCCCTCAGTCTATACCCCCCCTACATTGAGCTGTTGTAAAAACTACAGGCCCAATCTGTCAGTAGCATGTGTTAAAAAAGCATGTTGCGCCGACCCCACTGCGAGTGGGATAAAGGCTAGTGGAAGAAGAAGATTATATTCTCGACTATGTCGAAATTTTTACCTTCTAAATCGGGAATAAGTTTTATTTTAAATGCTCATTAAAAGAATCCACTACAATTTGATTGTCAGTTACCAGTCACACAAACGCCCACTGCGTAGGTACCAAAGTTCAAAAATACCCAAATATAAACACGTATTTAAATACTGAAAATTAAAGAACAATGTGACCTTTCCACGTAACTAAATTGTATCGTGTATACATTTAAAGTGTTTTCACACAGCTAATGAAAATAAAAAAGATCTCGTTTATTTGTGAGCTCGTCTAGACTATTGGATCGAATTTAATAAATTGCTCTATGTGTTCTTTGCGAAACATGTTTTTGGACTGTTTTAATTTGTTCAAATAGACGTTTGACGTAGAAACCTTATTGTGTGACGTGTCTTTAGGGTTTTTTTATCGTATTTCAAATTGGCGTTTTATATTAGGCTGTCGATTTGTCTGAAACTATTTTTAAATGACGCACATCTCTTTCAAATGAAACAAAAATTAATGCTTTAAAGTATATTTAGCTCCTATTTGACCGCCTCTGAGTATGTGCTACCAACCAAATAAAATATGCCACTTTTAAATATAAAAGCCAGACATATATATACTGGCGGAAGGTTGTCTACTAGGTTATTTTTATTATAGCAGGTTTATACGCTAGCTGGCGGATACAATTTAAACTGGCACTGTGAAGGTCCTAAATGGATTTTAGGCAAAAATCCCTTTGATAAGTAGAGGAAACCCGTGCCCAGCAGTGAAATGTTTATTGTACAGGTCTGGTATTTTTATAAATGTATTTTACATTATCACGTGAACAAAATCTGAATTACATTTGTAAGTTTTGCTCACGTAAGCTAGTGCATTAGTGACTTACAAAGAAATTTCAAAGTAAACGATTTTTTTAAGTTGCATTTACATTAAGTAATGTTTTGTAAATTATGCAAATTGTGAGTTAGGAAACATTACACATTATATACAGAAGCTCGTCCAGGTGTAAATGTACATGTGGGCCATTTAAATAAGTTTGTAAGTAAAACTTACATTTAATGTAATTCAGCAATGATAGGCAAGTATTGGGTATATTATTTTGTAATTTGGATAAAATCTAATATTGGAAGTAACTGTGGTTTCATGTTAGCAGATTATAACATAAAGTGATTGACAGCCACTTTACTACATTCCTTAATGAAAACCACCATTAAAAAATAAATAATACATATCCAGTAAAAGACTATTAGACGAAATATCGATCAGCGCGTATTGGCCACAAGACAAAATGTATTTCAACCAAAAGGCGAAGTCGGATCGACAAAACTTGAGACCGTCTCGGACTAATTTATAAAACATAATACCTGCAGCCCTCGGATATTAAATTTGAATACTATTTTGCATAAAGTTGTGAAAAACGGAGCCACCTGTACATAAGAGCCGATTTAGGGCCTTGGTCCGATATCAAACCGTCGGATTTGAAGTTTGCACGATTCACGCGAATGAAAAACTTTCCGGAGACAACTTTCGGCGAATTCGCGCGACAGTCGAGTGCAAATGAAAAAAGAAAAAACAGGAAAATTTGTTATTTTAAGCCTCCTATATTCTTATCACGGACGAAAGCCAAAAATATACTTTTTTCTTTGGCGCAAACGTAATTTGAACGCTAACTTTTCACTTAGCCGCGTCGCGCACTCTACAGATGCCCGTACAAGTTCAGCTTATGAAGTTTTTTGGAGTGAGTCCAAATAAACTGCTACATGGTGCTGTGTACTACGTACTCCCATCGCGATGGTATTTCATAAAAACATTTCCAACTACGCCTTGCTCCTTGTAATTTATGAGAGAAGAGGCATTCTTTAAAATGTTAATATTTTTTAATAAAGCAAGCGGTAATGTCGCGCATTTGTCGTTTTTTATGGACGCTTTGAGTTTAAATTGTATCATAAATATAAAATTATGCAGTGGCAGTGAAGGGCTGGAGCAAAAGAGAAGAAAGATCGAGTATAAGCTCTTTATTAAGAATTTTTTCGACCCGTTAACTTGCCGGGTTCTTTATAAGCTCTTATTCAGATCGGTTACTCTGTTCATTCGTTGGTTTGTTTTCATTCAGTTTAAGTGACTCATAGTTCAATAATAAAACACTGTAATTGATATGAAACTTAAGAGAATTCCACCTTAAAAAAGGAAGCGCTCAGATTTTTTGAGAAGTCACGAGTGCGAGTGAAACTATTGATGTTTTTAATATTATTTTAAATAGCTCGACGGTTAATTAACAATTGACAATTATTATCCATACTAATATTATAAATGCGAAAGTAATTCTGTCTATCTGTCTGTTACGTTTTCACGTGCTGACAGAGATACGCTCGGCGAAATGTGGGTTTAGTAGTTGCACCTTTGCATACTCCTTCCGGGATTACAGGTGCGAGTGCATATATATGTATGTATTTAGTCTCTCTGTCATCTAATCAAGTATAGGCATAATATCAAAATATATCTCGGTAGAATGCCGCTCCTTTACGTGCAGACATTCGCCAATAAAATAAAATCCAGTTTATTCTGCTCTACGTCTAAAACAGTAATAAATCTGCAATGTATCAACTGCTAAGCATATATCATGGCTGAAAGTGTGCGACATTAATCCGAACGCATCTAAATCAAATCCTATTGAGAGTATAAAGATTAAACTTAGTTTATGGCTGACATTACAACGGATTTATACCGCTGGACTGTGTCATTATCTGTGGATATCTACATGAATGCATAGATGCAGATATCAGAATACGGCAGGTTTCGTTTTATAAAGGTAGGCAGCGACTTGACTGTGTTCTGGAATTGCTGAAGCCCATGGGCGGCGGTAACCGCTTACTATCAGGAGGCCAATTCTCCTAATTTTAAATGTGAAAATATTATTTCGATCTAGTCTCAGCGTCAACTCAGCGTCAAGAAAGTTGCAAATGGCATTCTCTTAAACCAATAATCAACGTCAAATGTGAACATAGATCTAATGAGATTGAATGTAGAATAAAAGTTCACTGAAGCCAAAACGGTATAATGCTACTGCTAACGCTAGGTGCATTTGACGTTGATTATTGCTTTAAGAGAATGCCATTTGCAACTTTCTTGATGCTGAGACTAGAATTTTGAATGATATTTTGAACATTTAAAATTACGAGAATTGACCTTCTGGTGTGCCGTATGCTCGTCTCTACCTGGGCAACAAAACAGATATCTAGCAAAGAAGTGATTTACTAGAGGATATCACCTGATGGTAAGTGATCTCCACCGCCCATGTACGCCCACAATACCTAAATAATTATTGCCGACCTTAAAGGAAAGGGGTTGGGAAGGGGAGGAGGATTTGGGCCTCCGGATATCTCACTCAGCGTACGAAACGCAGCAGCAAGCTGCTAGTTTTCGCCGGTTTTCTGTGAGACAGTGGTAACGACCCGGACAAACCGGCCCATTCATGCTGTAGACAAAACTGTCTATAGAAAATATATTAGAAGTAAATAAAAATACAACATATTTAAGAAAACAAATCTCGCCCTCAGCAGACAAATTTCTTTGTTTCAAGAGTCACAAACGCAAAACACGCTCACCGACAATCACATTGAAAATGTGAAAAAACAACTTAGTCCGCCACCAGTTCATTTTGTTCGAGCCTCGAGGGTCTCGCTCGGTATGCTTTGGCGTCCACGTTTGATACTTATTTACAAGCCAGAGAAAGTAAATTACTTTCCAGCAACGGATTGATTGTTCGTTGCAATCCCTCGAGATTGTGATTGCAAGCTGCTATTTTATTTCTTGTCGGTGCTCCGCCTTGGTGCATTTTCTAGAAAACAAAGGTCGTATATATTTTAATTTTTAACCTTATTGCACTTTTGTTTTGTTTAATTTGCTGTAGTCTACACTAATATTATAAAGAGAAAATATTTGTATTTTTGTATGTAACAAATAAACTTAAAAACTACTGGACCGATTACAAAAATTCTTTTGCCCTAAGAAAGCTACATTATCACTGAGTAGTAACATGGGCTACTTTTTATCCCGGAAAAGGGCGTTCACGCGAGAGGAAGAGAAGGGAGGATTGATTCATTAAAACACTTTTTTTCGTCTGTTTCTAGCCACTTTATAAATCACGTTGATAGTGAAAGACAAAAGAGTGTTTAACTACTCAATGCTTAAGTGACGTTTATAAGTAAGAATCTAGATGATTATTTATTTGACCTAGGTCCTTCATAGCCGACAATTCATAACGTAGTACACTAAACAATACGCCAATTACAAAGAACTTAATATTATATAACATTAACTTGCGAAGAGTAAACATGAATGAGTAGAATTACATGCAAAATGTCATAATGTCAAATGGCAAACGTGGGTGACTTGATAGTAAGTGATCTCCACCGCCCTTATACGCCCACAATACCAAATGAGTCATGGGCGCGTTGCCTACTTTAAAGGAAAGATATAATTAAGAGATTGGGAAGAGCATAGGGATTTGGGCCTCCGGATATCTCACTCACCGTACGAAACGCAGCAGCAAGCTGGGACTTTACGTCGGTTTTCTCTGAGACAGTGGTAACGACCCGTACGAGCCGGCCCATTAATGCTGTAGACAAAACTGTCTACACCGTGGCTCTACCACACCAATGTGAGTGATGATCCAAATAATTATGTATGTAGATAATATAATAAAGAGTATAATATTTTGATTTCTTAGGTTTACGCGAATATTACACATTCAAGTATAATATTTTGTTAGCGTGAGTATAAAGTATAATACATTGCCCGCGGCTTCGGCCGCGCCAATGTCTTTTTCTGGGATAAAAAGTAGCTTATGTACTAAATCCTTTCTTAGGTAGCATCTGACCAAATATCATGTTCCTACCTTTGGTAGTTTTTGAGATATCGTAATTTTATCGTTTGATTTGTGAGTGAGTGAGTGGTATTTCACTTTTGAATATATAGATTTGTTTAACATAAATAATAATTCATTCATTCATTCATTCATCATTAATTTAACAAAATTCCATATTATGGACTATTTCGAAATAGTACTACTATTTAACCATTGAAATTGAAAACTTTGCTAAATTCAATACAAAATATAATATTTTAACTCAACTTCAATAGATTAATGTAAATATACCCTTTACAATAAATTTCTAAATGAAGTCTGCCGTTTCCCAAGTTTTCCATTGGACTTTGCCCCCTTGCACCATAAACAAGGCTGATTACCTTCGTTCATTACTCGCCGAGGAAGCCCCACTAGGCACGTCGGAGGGAAGCCCCTTAGAAGCGTTGCTACGTAACCCTTTCGCTCGGACCGAAGGGGGCTTAGGGGGGCTGAGGTTGGCTACCATAGACATAGATATAAATAAACACCGCGATACAAGTAATGAAACCGTTTTTATTCACTTGAATAAAGAGATGAGCAGGTTATTCACCTGATAATAAGTGCCTCGCCTGCTCATAAACAGAAGCAACACTGGTCAAAACTTTGAATTACAACGTGCTGCATATCACTAAAGTGTGAAAAAACACCCAGACCCGAAACAAATATTTGTGGATCACAAACATTTGTCTCGGTGAGGGAATTGAACCCACGGCTTCTTGTTTCACAATCAGCTTCTCGCTTGTGGCGCCACGGTAAGCTGTCAAAACCATTCGCTCCAAACCATGATGGATAGTAATTAGAAATTTCCGGAAAACTATCGCTAGGCATTTCTTTCGGGTAATGATATGGAAAATAAATATTTTTACTAAATTTACTTCACGTGGGTGAAGCTGGGATCAAAAGCTAGTTTATTATATTTTTAACGAAGTCTTTAACATTTTAAATTTTCATATAAAACAGCATCGTTATAAGTAATATTGTGAAAAGCATTTCACAACTTTAAAGTCTATAATAAAATTATTTTGTGTCAGATTTAATCAGCTTACTGTCAAATACTGTGATAAATTTGTTGCTTAGATACACAAGACAGGCTTTACATTCAAAATTGTGTCAAATTAACTTTTATTTTGCAGTCGGGCAAACATAGGCCACCTTATGGTACGTGGTCTCCACCGCCCATGACAATATCAAAATAATGAATGTGGGAAGGGGGGGAGGATTTGAGCCTCCGGATATTTCATTCGTCGTACGAACGCAACAGTTTGCTGCTAATTCATGTCGAGATTTTGTGAATTCAGTAGAATAAATGATTTGAATTTTGAATTGGTAACAACCCAGTCGAGCCGGTCCAGTCATGCTGTAAAAAAATGTCTATAGCGTGGCTACCATTGATGAATTAATAATCCATTTTAAGTGTAATTTAATAATCCCACAAAGTTTAAATACCGAACACTACCCCAGACTGCGGACTCCAAAACACCGGAAATATAATTACAAGCAATATAGTGGGGCCGGAATCGAACCCCGCACCTTCCACTTCCGAACTATTTACGGTAACTGGACGGTCGTCTAGGTGGTCGTTTCAATTAAATTAAGACTAAATTTCAGTCTGACGATATCAAGTTAAGTGTACCGAAATTACTTTATAATGAATTTTTCTTTTGGAACAAAAATGTTGACCTTAATTAATTTCTAGTTCATTAAAATTTAACTAAAAAGAATTAACTAAGAAGACTGATTGAATATTTAAACATTTTGAATAAATTATTCGTTTTCTGGGTCATTGTATACGTGAGAATGTATAACCATTATTGTATACATATATACCTAAGTTCAAGTCAGTTTCTTCGAAGGGGTAGGCAGGGGGCAACTAGTGCACCAACTGTTTGCCGAGCTTATATCGGGCTCAAATTACGGCAGCCTCAATGTGATTTTCCAAATGGAAAACTCAATATAAATCTTGATTGCTGGGATTTGAACTCGGTACCTTCTTTCTCAGGCTAAATAGTGTGCTACTAGATCAATGGGCTCATAGGCAACGTTACATAATGATCAAGTCATATTATTTCTCCATTTTCTAATAAAGCTTTGGTCCAAAGTTGTATCTTATTTGGAATATTCCATAAATGAAACCCAACAATGTAATAGTACCAGACCTGTATAACACACGCCTCACTGCTGGGCACGGACCTCCTCTGCTTAATGAGAGGCCTTAGTCTACCATGATAGCCTAATACGGGTTGGCAGACTTCACATACCTTTGAAAATCTACGAAGAACTCAGGTATGCAGGTTTTCTTATAAATGTTTCTTTCACCGTTAAAACAAGCGATAATTAGCAATAAATACACACATAACTCAGAAAAGTCACAGGTGCATGCTCTTGGGGTTGGTTTTGAACCAGCTACTTTCATCTCTGCAGCCCGTACCACTCCCCGCTAAGGTATCGCTGCCCAAAAATGTAGAATAAATATTAATTAACTTCAACGCAATCGATTCTTGTGATGTTAACTAAGGTCCCAATTAAGACGTCAAATCGATTAGCAAATTGTTTGAAGTTTATTTTCAAAGGCCGAACGGGCCATCAATTTCAATAAAATGTAGTACGAGACAAAAAATGTAATCAATCATACGGCACGGCATTACTGACTGAATGAGGGTGGGCAGGCGTTATGGGGCTTCGTATAAAGTCAGATGTAGATGACTTTATAATAAAAAAGTGAAAATTATGGTGAAAACTCGTAACTTTTTGAGTGGTAGAGCCACGCTGTAGACACCTTTGTCTACAGCATGTATGGGCTGGCTCGTCCGGGTCATTGCCATTGTCTTACAGAAAACCGGCGTAAAGTAGCAGTTTGCTGCTGCGTTTCGTACGGTGAGTGAGATATCCGCAGGCCCAAACACCGTCCCCTTCCCAATTCCTTAATTATTCCTTTCCTTTAAGGTCGGCAACGCACCCATGACTCTTTTGGTATTGTGGGCGTACATGGGCGGTAGAGATCACTTACCATCAGGTGACCCACTTGCTTGCTTTTTTATCATATTTCTGGCATTGCTGTATTTTTTACAAAGTGTATTTTTTAGACATGACTACTATCTATTGTGACTGCCTAGGTGGTGCAATTGTAATGAGTACATGGTGCGACTGCTGTGCTGTGGTCTCGGGTTCGATCTCCGGGTCGGGTAAAGTGATATTGTGTTTTTCTGCCATGAAATGCTTAGTATCAACCCGGAGTATGGAATTGTGCCCGATATGGCGATAGGCTCGCCCCCCAATCAAATCATCATCATTTCCCTTCGAAAACTAACATCTGGAGTCTACACCAAGCTTTACATTTTATTTATATTAAGGGTTGTTCGACATAGTGGCTTTCTGTGAAATGAACTATGATATTAAAACGACCACCGCTTTATTGAAGGAAACAAATCAATTACACCATGTAATAATAATAATAATAATAATAATAGGTACTAGCTCTGTATTATACACGTCCCACTGCTGGGCACGGGCCTCCTCTACTGAATGAGAGGGGTTAAGCCATAGTCCAACACGCTGGCCTAATGCGGGTTGGCAGACTTCAAATACCTTCGAAATTCTTATGGAGAACTTGTCAGGTATGTAGGTTTCCTCACGATGTTTCCTTCACCGTTAAAGCAAGTGACAATTAACAATTAATATACACGTAACTTAGAGCTATCACTGCCATATTACACCATGTACGACTTGAAAAACAAAAAAAAAATAAGAATCATTGAAGTTCAAGTCTCGAAGCAACCTTTTAAAAATTTCTACTATTCTACAATTAATTAATTTGATTTATTTATTTATTTTTCATTAGCCTGGATGAAGAATCGGGCAAGTCGCTTGACTGATGGTAAGTGCGACGCTTGCCCATAAACAGAAGCAATATCACTTTAAAAAATATATTATAAAGCACTGCATGTCGTTGGACTGCGCTCGTCATCCCAAAACATGGGATGTTAAGTATCATAATGCCCAGTAATTTCACTGGCTTCAATCTCCTTTAAACCGAAACATAAAGCGGTGGTTAAATTACAAAGTACTGCATGGCCTGCCGATACAGAAGTCGATTATTTTATGCCAGCTGGGGCCCACATCTCAGATTTTTCAGAAAATATTGTGTGGAATATTGCATATTTGAAAATATTGCATATGTATTTCGGAAATGGTGCATTAAGGCCTGGAGGGAGATGTATAAAACAAGCCTTATATTTTTTTTTCATTCCCGACAAAAAAAGGGCTTTTATAAGTTGTCCCATTGTGCGTGCGTGCGTGCGTGCGTCCCTACGTGCCTGCGTGCCTGCGTACGTGCGTGCGTGCATACGTGCATGTCTGTAACTGTCTGTGGCATCGTAGCGCCTAAACGAAAGGACCGATTAGAATGCCGTTTTTGTGTTAGACAACTGGTTTAATAGAAATGCATATACAAACATACGCACTACACCTGTAATCCCCGAAGTGGTAGGCAGAGGCGTAACCAGTCCACCTACATTTCGCCGAGCGTTCCAACGATGTAATAGGGGGTGAGCCTATCGTCATATCCGGCACAATTCCAGACTCCGGGATGATACTGAGCATTTCGTAATAGGAAAACCCAATATCACTTTCACCCGACTCGGGATCGAACCAGAGACCTGGGCGTCAGCCTCAGTCGTAACGTGTACGCATTACAACAGCGCCACCGAGGCAGTCAAATTAATAGAAATGGTTCTTGGCTATTTTAAAAATACAATCTCGTTTCTAATTGACATCGGGAGATTTTAAAGGTTAGATTAGTATAAATTTACACATTTTAACAAACAGCACTAAGCCAGACGGCCAATTCTCGTATATAACTGACACTGCGAATGAATTTTAACCGAAATGAGATTTGATTTTGATTTGACTAAAAATAGGTGTTCTGCTCCTTTTTAAGGTTAGTCCGGTGTCAATATAATCTCATCTCGATCTCATTGTAATCTCAATTCAGTCACAATTTTGACGTTTATATGAGTACATGTGTCATTTAAAAATGTTAGCAGAATACCGTTTTGGCTTCAGTCAACTTCTATTCTATTTTCGATCTCACTACGATCTATGTTCACATTTGACGTTGATTATTGGTTTAAGAGAATATCATTTGTAACTTTATTGACACTGAGACTAGATCGGAATTATATTTTCAACATTTTAAATTATTGACTGACTTTTTTGACATTGACTGCCTCGGTGGCGCAGTTGCAATGCGTACGCGTTACGATTGAGGCCAACGCTGAGGTCTCGGGTTCGATCCCCGGGTCGGGTAAAGTGATATTGGGTTTTTCTATTATGAAATGCTCAGTATGAGCCCGGAGTCTGGAATTTGTGCCCGGTATGGCGATAGGCTCGCCCCCTATCACATCGTGGGACGGAGATACGCTCGGCGAAATGTGGGTGTACTAGTTACACCTCTGCCTACCCCTTCGGGGATTACAGGCGTGAGTGCGTACATTTTAAATTATGAGAATTGGCCTCCTTGTATAAAAGCCATTATTCAAAACAAAGCCTGTAAACATTGTTATTTCCACAATGTATTGTGAATATAACGTGCAAAGATAGCCCAAAGTCAGACACTCCATAGGGCTGCGTAGCTATTGAATATGTGTCTCAAACAATACTTGAATGGATAAAAGGTCCAAATATTTGCCCTGGTACCGATCCCCTGGTATTGTTATCCAGTAAATATCCGTAGATAAGGCTTATGGAATGTTATTGTTCTTATAACAAACAACTACCTCGGTGGCGCAGTTATAATGCGTACGCGTTACGACTGAGGCTGACGCTGAGGTCTCGGGTTCGATCCCCGGGTCAGGTAAAAGTGATATTGGGATTTTCTATTACGCATGCTCAGTATCAGCCCGGAGTCTGGAATTGTGTCCGGTATGGCGATAGGCTCGCCCCCTATCACATCAATACGCTCGGCGAAATGTGGGTGTACTGGTTACGCCTCTGCCTACCCCTTCGGGCAGTACAGGCGTGAGTGCGTATGTAATAAAAAATATATTTTTATTGTGTTGAATAAAATATATTTAAATCCAACACTTTGGTATGTAATGCGTAATCAAGCATTAAATTATACTCCATTTGATACATTCTAATTATGCTAATGCGATTTATTATCATACATTTCCACATCGTAAAACGACAATTGAACCGCACGAAATTAATGAAAAAAACAAAAGGTAGAGGCATGTTTTCGCCGCATATTTTCCCCTGTTTTATCGTCGAAGGGCGTCGTCGTGGTATCATAAAACTATACGCACGAACAACGCACTCGGCGAACGAAATACGACAAGTCGAGCGCGAAATTGATTCAAAAATATCCCGTCAAATTGAATAGCCGTAAGTGAGTTACACCCCTGACGCGATGATGATGTGTAACAGTATGGTAACAGCGACAGGATTGTTGTAAATAAATCTGCAATTTATCGCAAAAAAAATAATGGATCTGTTTTATGTAATAGAGCAAGAGCCCACGACGGACAGAGCTTCGTTATTTTATAGAAGCTGCAAATTTCTCAGAGCCTTTCCCCAACACAGGTAAGAACGATCTGCGAGTATGGAGTTGGAATTGTGGTTACTTGAGCAGGTAACAGGTAGTAAAGGTGTATAAAATAGAACCTTACATTCGTTAAAGCATATAGCTTAATTTTTTTATATTTTCTTCGGAATAACATTAGAAATCACGTCATCCATTACGGTACGTATCCAGTACGTACGGTTGCAACCTCCTGCCAGACACTTCTAAACTTTGATAAATTATTTTAATTATTCTTTCGTTATAGTATAAAAGCTGGGTTTTACATACGTTACTTGAGGACCTATAAAAAATGTTACTTCAATAGCCGACAATTATGATGGTTTTTATATCTCACCAGACACAATGACATTAGACTGTCCTCATCACCCTGAGACATAAGTTATTGAACCTCATAAAGCCCAGTAATTTCACTAGCTTCACTGTCCTTCAAATCGAAATACAACAATGCCTATACACTGTTGCTTGGCGGCAGAAATAGTTAAACCAGACGGCCTCTCGCATTGATGGGACCTACCACCGTCAAAACATCAGTACTTTTGGAGACGTGCTACCATGTATACGTAGCCTGCATCTCGTCCGTGGCTGGCTTCGTGCTACCCACATTGTTCAACTGCCTACGTACTAAATATCACAGCTTAATGCACCATAATATTTTCTGATCAAACTCTACAATATAAAATATCGTTGGCTGTTGCCTCACTGTTCACTTCCAACGCACTGTGTAAATGTTTGGAGCATATTGGGGGTTGTACAAACGATCCCATATCGATTTACAATAGCATCTTGAATGGCGATGTTGATTAAAACAAAACGCTTGTGCATTTTGGAAAATTGTGTGTCTGGGATGTTCTCAATTTATCAACCCACGTTCATTTCTTTTCGCTCTGTTCTTTTTTTAAATTCTGAATTTATTTTTAAACTATTTTCTATGCTATCGATAGGGGATTATCGGGTTTTGTTTTTGCAAAGATTTATTTTTATTCGTTTTTAAGATGTAATGCAGGAGACGTAAAAATTAATTGTATTATGTTGATGCAAAACCAAATTAAGTGATTACACATATACGCACTCACGCCTGTAATCTCTGAAGGCGTAGGCAGAGGTGTAACCAGGACACCCACATTTCGCCGAGCGTATCTCCGTCCCATGATGTGATAGGGGGCGAGTTTATCGCCATACCGGGCACAATTCCAGACTCCGGGCTGATACTGAGCAATTCGTGAGCAGAATGAGCAATTCAAATCCAACCCGGGGAACGAACCCGAGACCTCAGCGTCAGCGTTAGTCTTGGCGAATGTAGAGACGATACATAAACAAAAGCTAGTTTCAAACAATAATAATATATTAACCTCATTGATTAGTTATACTGTAATAATTTAATATAGACAATGAATAATGAATGTCTAGATACTAATCGAAACGTTAATTAAAACTTTCGATCTAATGCAGAACCCATCACTTTGGTTCGCTAATGATTAAAGAGTACATCAGTCAGTGTGAAAAAGGGGCCAAGTTCGTTAAAGGTAAATTCCTTTTTTGGCTGTACAAAAACATATGATACAAATTATTAGTAACAATAAATAATAACACTGGTCTACAATGGTTTTGTTGCCCTAGATGTGAAAATGATTTCAGGTCTATTTATGCACACAATTCATGAAACTATCAATGATTTTGTAAGAGATATTTCAGGAAGGCCACATCGGATATAAGCGGCGTCGCTGTTTTTGAGTGACAGGAAGCATAGATGGTGGGAGAATTGACTACCTTCTGGTTATCGCTGACTAAAACAAATTGCTTTCATCATTATTTTCAATTAATTTAATAATGTTTTAAATTGAGTCGTCTAAATACAACACAATATGTTAAAAGCTAACTTGGCCGGCACACTGCCGTGCGTCTAGATTATCCCAATTAGTCAGAACTCTATTCGACCCCTCGCCATACATAGATACTCAAACTCATAGTTATTACACAAACAAATACTATCTGTACTTATAAGCATATTGACTATTGACGCGGCCCTTCCCGTTAGGCCCTTCACACTGAGGGGACAAGAAATCAATACACCTTTGGAAATTTTAAACGACCGTTACGCGGGGAATTTTTGTAGGGTAGACATAATAAATGGAGGGGTTTGATGTGTGGCCCTTACTGATACTGCACTAAGATGGAAGCTGCAAGTGTTTTGTGCCTTTTTGTGGCAATTTCATTATTTGTACTTATAATAATTTTTTTTGAAAGTACTGGCTATTGACGTAACGAGAGTCACAAAAGAAAATCATTATACATAATGAATACACATGAATGAATGTAAATAATAAATACACTCAACAATCTCACACATATAGTCCAGTCACTAGGTTAAACCTGTATCGTGGGTATAAGAAACTACGTGAGTTTTGCGGTGCCATAGTACCCAGACTCGAAACAAATATTTGAGGATCACACAATCATTTGCCTTGGGCTGTGATCTATACGTAGAGACAAATAAAAAAAAAATTGAGCTAACCATTTCAACATCAGCTATTTGGGAGACAGCGACTGGGTTTGTGTCTGATACTGCTGATGTCCATGAGCGGCAGTAGTAACTTGCCATCAGGTATTGCTGGTCTGTCTATGCAGACAAAAAAGCTATGTTTTTTTATAGCATAGCCCGGCAAAAGAGCCAGTTGGTTCGCTGATGGTAAGTGATCTCCACCGCCCATGTACGCCCACAATACCAAAAGAATCATGGGCGCGTTGCCAACCTAAAAGGAAAAGCATAATTAAGAGATTGGAAAGGATCCGAATATCTCACTCACCGTACGAAACGCAGCAGCAAGCTGCTACTGTACTCCAGTTTTCTGTGAGACAGTGGTTACAAGCCGGACGAGCCGGCCCATTCGTTCTGTAGACAAAACTGTCTACAGCGTGGCTCTACCATTCTGACTATGTAGTTGCATAGTCAGGTATAAAAAATATGAAACACATCATTTAGTTGTAGCATATTATTTAAGGACAAAACCTTATTTACACAATAACATTGGTAAACCAAAACATATCATATGTTTTTGTTCTGTTTATATTTGCAGCTCCCTGTCTATCGCTTAATGAGATTGAGAAATAATGGCGCCATATTATTATTTGCTCATTTTTATTTTGCTTATTTTGATACGATAGATTTTTAATCTATCGAAGAAGAAGAAATCTTATTTTATTTTATACAAAAAAGACAAAATTTCAGTTCACTAAATAGTAAGATATTAAATACCATTTACAGTAGTACAGACAACCTCCATGGCGCAGTTGGCGAGTAGCCGACTGCGAAGCGTGAGGGCATGGGTTCGATTCCCGCACCGAGACAAATGTTATTGTGATCCACAAAAGTTTATTTCGGGTCTGGGTGTTGTGGGACCGCAAGTACCTCGTAGTACCTGATATCCGCGATACAGGTTTACCTAGTGTGGGGTCGGGACTATTAAATGTGTGTGACTGTTAAAATGTGTTTGAATTATTTAACTCTTAATTGAAATTGCAAATAGCTAATGCTTTTTAACTGACAAAAAAACGGAGGTCAGGTAGGTTATAACTGAACCAAATGTGGGCCGATTTCTTTTTGTATTTGATTTAAAATTGAAGGATTTTTTTCCACTCATAAGATAAACTAGAGATAAAAGCCTAAAAACTCGTCAAAGATTTTGTTGATTCTTTCACTAAAAGTACTTGAAAAAAGTCTTTTTTTTTTAAATACCTATATACCAAAAACCTATCTCTAATTCATATTACAGTTTTAATTAAACTTATATGTAATGACTCAATTTAATTCGTAACCTTTATGAAGCAATCATTCGAAAACTATTGAATAATTAATAAATAAAGAGAGGGGGTATAATTCTATTATAATTTTAATAATAAAGTCTTATTAAAGTCCAATGATAAATGGTTTATAAATTAAGCTCTGTATTCGAAATTGTGATTATCTAAATTGATTAAAAAGGTACATCGACTGATCGCTTCATTCGTCTAGTGGCAGCGTATTAAGGCTGAGAACCGTGAGGTTCTGGGTTCAATTCCCAGGTCGGACAATAACAACTTGTGTTTGAATTTTTTATTCCCAAATCAACACATGAATTGCCCGGGATTAGAATTCGTGCCCGGTATGGCAATAGTTATGGAGGATGGCCTAAAATAATCTAGGCGAAAAATAGATACAACACTAGTTGCACCTCTACCTACCCCTTAGGAATAAAAGCGTGAGCTTATGTAAAAAAAAACACAATCATATTTATAAAAATACGTTCTTTCCATACGGCGCACAAATAGATATTTCAGATTAACCAATTCCATCAAATGAAATAGGCAATCCCTAAAAAATATCTCATTTCTATAGTATTCAATATTGGAATTTGTCCACAAAGGGGACTGGTCAACCTTTTCGGCTGCCACCCTACGGTAAAACGGTGGGTATGGAAGTTGCTTTACAATACACAAAATATGTAGGGGGGCAGTGAAAGGATTTCGGGTATTATAAATGTTTAACAAAGTTGCTCTACCAGAAGATATTTATTTACGTCTAGTATAATATGGTTATTGCAAACATTGTGTGGTGAAAATACGGGATTTATATGTTGTTTTATGATTGATATACTTAATATACACTCACATTATTGCTAGATGCTAGTCCCTCATGCGAGAGGCCGTCGATGGTACCTTGGCTTTGTCTATTTCTGCCTCCAAGCAACAGAGTAAGCACTCTTGTATTTCGGTTAGGACATTGAAGCCAGTGAAAATACTGAGCATTAAGAGACTTAACATCGTATGTCTCGGTGTGACCAGCGCAGTTCAATTCCAAGCAGTGCTTTGTAGTTCAAAGTTCTGTGTGGTGTTGCTTCTGTATATGGGCAGGCGTGGCGCTTACCATCAGGCAACCTACTCGCTTCGTTACTCAAACTAATAAAAAAAAAAGTAACATTGGCGAGGCGTGATAAAAAAAAACAAAAATAAACACACGAGTATTCATTTACAATAAATAGATTATTCAATAGATTTATTTTAAACTCCCCATATTTCAATTAAATACAACGTTGTTACGCAATATCTGCTTCGGGGCTCTAAAACTAAGCCATAATAAATATACCTTAATTGGATACGTCGTTCACGATAATTCCTTGCAATCCTACAGTGACGTGCCCTTCGTATGGGCGGACAGGTGCTGTGTGTGGCGTATATAAATGGAATTTAAAATGTGGACAATTTTTTATTGGTTGGTAAAGCTTGTCTGATTTAAAATGATGCGCCTCAATTCAATTTGAATTGTCATTCAATTTGAATGGTACTGAGCACAAAATTGAGAGGAGTGTGGGTTGATTGCGCACGTCATGTTAGATTTGAAACTTATATGACACTAGCTGTTGCCCGCGGCTCCGACCGCGTGAATGCCTATTTCCAGGATTAAAATAGCATAGTGGGCCACAGCGGTGGGCGCGGCGCGGGGGGTGATCGCATCAAGCGAGTCCTGTCATCGCGATCGGTGTGAGAAACGCGTTTGACAAAAATACTAATATCGCTATTAAAAATAGGGATTGATGGTAGAAGGGTGACAATTTAGGGTTGTATGTATTTTTTAATGCCACATAATAAAAAAATAAATTTATAAAATATTGTCAAAAAATTAAGGTAGGTTCATCACTTAGGGATATGAAAAATAGGTAGTAGCCGATTCTCAGACCGAATATGCATATAAAATTTCATTAAATTCAGACAAGCCGTTTTGGAGGAGTATGGTAACTAACATTGTGACACGAGAATTTTATATAGAATATAATAGTTAGGTCTATTATGTCTTAAGTAGACTGATGGTGGTAGAGTTTATAGCAAGATCAGACTTCCCATTGAATTTTTATTTTGATGAAATAATAATAATAATACACCCAACAGTCACACACATAGTCCTGACCCCATACTAGGTAAACCTGTGTCGTGGGTATCAGGAACTACGAGGGACTTGCGGTCCCACAATACCCAGACCCGAGACCAATATTTGTGGTTCACACAAACATTTGTCTCGGTGTGGGAATCGAACCCACGGCCTCTCGCTTCGCAGCCGACTACTCGCCCGCTGCGCCATGGAGCTGTCATAATAAAATCTAAGCTGTCTAATATAATCATTGTTTAAACATTTTGCAAGTAGTCTTAGATATTAATACTAATATTATAAATACGAAAGTGGCTTTGCTAGTTTTTTTTGTTACGCTTTTTTTGTCCCGGAAAAGGCTGCTCACGCAGACTGAGCCGCGAGGAAAAGCCTGTATTTTATAAGACGAGCAATAACATACACTTGCACGAGATCTTGTTTGTCCAGCTGCATGCATACAATATATACAGCATCTATGTTTTATGTGGCAATGCTCTAAGAATCCAAAAGTTATTTTATATTTTCATATTCAATTATGAATAGACAAAATGGTTTATACTTATTGTTCAATAGAAAGTGTGCGCCAAAATAAAATCCAGAGATGATTTATTTTGTTAAAAACACATCATTTAATTAAATTAGACTGCCTCGGTGGCGCAGTTGTAATGCGTACGCGTTACGACTGAGGCTGACGCTGAGGTCTCGTGTTCGATACCCGGGTCGGGTAAAAGTGATATTGGGGTTTTCTATTACGAAATGCTTAGTATCAGCTCGGAGTTTGGAATTGTGCCTGGTATGGCGATAGGCTCGCCCCCTATCACATCATGCGACGAAGAAGCGCGGCGAAATGTGGGTGTACTGTGATTACACATCTGCCTACCCCTTCGGGGATTACAGGCTTGAGTGCGTATGTCATTTAATTAAATTAATATTGACTTAAATAATGATTTTGTATGTAAACTTATGACTAATTATAATCCTTTGTCGGTCGGAATAAATGACATTCACTCGTTCATTCATTTATCTTGTACTCAGTGTGCCACGCATACGATCATGAATATGTTTTCACAGAGTATTCTAATTTCTTATGATTATTTTTGTATTCGAAAGGATATATCAAGGTTAAGCTTACCTCAAAAGTACCATTTAAATGTGAAACGAAAATTCAAACTCCTAAGAGAGTGGAATTTGGAATGAAAGATTAACTTTGGCATTTATGCACTGATTTGAATGACTCTTTCGTTATATACATATGTAAACGAACGCAGGTTTTCCATTGGGGTAGGCAGAGACAACGGATTTTCTCTTGCTACGATCTTTGCTCTTAAATTAATAGTTATTAACTTATAAAAATCTAGCAAAAAAATATCAATGTGAAAATAAATTTGAGTCATTGCTTTTAATTATTGACTCATATAACTGAAATAGCATTTACTCAAAATTCATTAAATCAAGGGCATTTTGTTTTTCAGTTAATTTATAGTCGGTTTCAATTTGTTTAAAGCTTATTCCTATCAAAGAGGCGGAGGCCACGGACGCGGCAACTGAAAGAGCAGACAAAAGGACTTATCTCTAATGTTCCAATAATACAAAATCCAAAATAAAACTAGAAGAAACAAGTTAAATATTCTTATTTTATAGATGTACCCGGCTGGCGTAAACTTGCGACCGCAATTTGGTTTAAATTCGCACAGAATGATATCGAAATTGGCGCCGAAATAACGTCACCTCTCCTTACGCTGTACAATCTCCATAACCCATCTGTATTCAGTTCACAATGTGCCAGAGCAATGATTACAGTTCGCCAGCGTCTTTATGCTAATGTTACTGTTGGAAATTCACTTGCGTTGATTTTTTTCACACTCCAACTGGTTAACGGTTCGGTTACGTTGCCGACGCGAGCGGTGATGATTGTAGATTGATTGAGGAGTTTGTATTTTTTTTTATTAGCCTTAATGATGAGACGAGCAGGTCGCTCGCATGATGGTAAGCGCTACGCCTGCTCATAAACATAAGCAATGCCTTACAGAACTTTAAATAACAAAGCACTGCATGACACTGGACTGCGCTCGTCACCCCGAGACATAAGGTGTTAAGGCTCAAATGCCCAGTAATTACACTAGCTTCAATGTCCTTCATACCGGAACACAACAGTGCTTACACACTGTTGCTTGGCGGCAGAAATAGACAAAGCGTTGATACCATCCCAACCAGCTTCTCGCATACGAGGGACCTACCACCTTGTAAACTTGTATGTTACTCGCTATAGGAAACATCTAAAACCGTATACAAAATATTTTAAAAAAATACATTCACTAGTTACATTTACAATCGCATATCAGGATCAGAAATTCCTCTGCTTTTATTCTTTCGTTTAATTTCTGGCGGCTTATGGTGCTCTTCAGTATGCTAGAGTTTTGAATCATCAAGCGCGATCGCTGCTTAAACTGGCCAAGAAAGATAATCTTCATTCCAAATTATAGTATATAGTATTTGTCATCCGCTCCGCTCTTCTCCACGTGCATACTGCATCTAGCATCCTTGTCTATAATATATCTATCCTTTTTCATCGCACGTGACACGACCGCGGGCTCGCAACTTTTTTATTATCAACGTCACCCCGCGTTTATTGGACCCGGTGCTGGTGATTCTTTAAATTTTTCCCCCGGCAAAGTTTCATTTGGGACCAGTACGTACTTCACCTATTTGAATTTTTCACAGTTAAAAGTTTATAAAGAGTAGAGCGTGGCACGCGACATTGTCACCCACTTGGTGTGCGATTTTTATTTATTTTCTTGCGTTGTTCAAACGTTTTTGATCGGTGTTGCGATGCTTAGTAGGTACTAACAGTGACAATGTTTCAAAAAATTACTACCCATATCTAAAGTTGGTAAGTCCCTCGTATGCGAGAGGCCATCTGGGTTGGTACCATTCTGGCTTTGTCTGTTTCTGTCGCCGAATAGCAGTGTTTAAGCACTGTTGTGTTTAGCGATATTGAAGCTAATAAAATTACTGGTCATTATGAGACTTAACATCTTCATCATCATATGTCATGCAATTCAAAGTTATTTGTAGCATTGCTTCTGTTTATGAACAGGCGTTGCGCTTATCTTCTGTCTTACCATCAGTCGAACCACCTACTCGTTTCGTCACTCAAGCTAATAAAAAAAATGAAACTAAAATTTGAGAATAAATATTGCCTCCGTTGCCTTGACAACCCTTTTCCTTTGTTAAACACAAGAAAACATTCTCAGAAATATATAATCCTTCAAAACGTAACGGCAAATTTCTAACACAACGTCCAGCCATGAAAGCATAAAAATCCTTTGTGACTTATGATGGGGACGTAAAGACGATGTATTTAGAGGTCTTACGATGTAAGTGCTCACCTTGCTCGCAAATCCTGTGAGGTCGAGCCCGAAAGCACCTTAAATAACACAGAGTGGATCCTAAAATAATGCAGTCGACGTAAAAAGATTAACAACCCACCCACTTTTGTGCCGGCGACAGGGATCGAGAAATATAGCCCGAGAAAGGGAATAAGACGGGAAAGGTAATGTTAAGTCGCGTTCATATTTACATTAAAAGTATGTTTTTTTTACACCCAACAGTCGCACACATTGTCCTGAACCCACACTAGGTAAACCTGTATCGTGGGTATATGTTTTGCGTGTTTTCACCTCAGAGGGGTTGAGCGGTAGTAAAAACTACAAGCCAAAACTTTTATAACATGTGTTAAAGCATATCGCGCTGACCCCACTGAGAGTGGGATAAGGGCAGGTGGAAAGAAGGACTAGTTAGAAAACAGGGCGCCCAAGAAATTGAACTCGAGAGATGGGGCAATAGTAATAAACAATTTAGTAACTTGAAATTACTTTGTTCCCTAAGCGTAAAATCAAAAATTATTTGAATCTATAAAAAAGAAAATGATGTAAATAATAATCCTTATGAATAAGCCAAAAAGCCAAATGTAAAAACCATAAGACGTTTCTCGCAAATCACCATAACTCGGGTTGAAACAACACAACCGTTCGTTTATATTTTTAATATAAACACACCCCTAGAGCTTTACCCAAAAAGGCGGATGTATAGATAGTCCGAATGCAAAGAGGCAAAGGTTCAAATAAATCATTGGGTCGCAAAAAAGTGACTACTTTGATTTGTTAACTTGAGGAAAATGTTAGTTGTTGCCAAAAGTGATTCCGCTTCATCTTCACGGGTAAATAGACCGCGTTTTGTACCATTTTAGGGCTGCGTGGCCAAATGGCACTAACGGAACCCTTATAATTTCCTCATGACCGTCTGTCCGTATATATCAGTCATTTTACTCGGATATTTTAAGCACTATATGGATTAAATTTGGGTGGTAGATTTATTCTATGAACCGCTACACACAGGTGTAGTTTAAATAAGATTTGTTTTTGGTGTGATCCATTATAATTACCTTATAGTCCTAATTTATTCATCGTGTTCATGGGAGTCATGCTAATAATCATTATATTGTGTTATAATTTTCCTCTTGGCATAAACGAAGCTGCTTCAACTCAAATTAAATTTTATTAATGTAGTATCAATATTGTAAATCAGTTTTGAAAAAAGCAACGTTAGAGTTTCTTGTCTGTTATTCACTAGCGAAACAGCATTCCGAACTGGCGGTAGAGTTAAAATTTGACTGAATCTAAATTATGTATAACATTTTATGGATTCAATAAATAATTTGAATTTGAATAAGGATTTTTTTTCTCGTCGTTTAATTATTCAATAGTACTTTATTTGTATCTTGTACATATGTATTTTAATATAAGGTATGACAAATATCCTTAAAAACTACAATTGTTTCTACAATAAAGTAGCTTTTGCACGGTAGGTACTTGATCTGTATGGAACTCTCAGTCTCAGCGCACGGGGAGTTTCGAACGAGGCATAACACTATTGTAATGCTCTCTTAAGTCTTCGGCTGTTCATCGCTGGCACCCCCACCTTCATTATTGTTACCACGTTACCATAATGTTTAGGGCCTGTTTCACAATGTAAGATTAAGTGGTAAAGTCACGCTGTAGGCAATTTTGTCTACAACTGTAACTTTTAAATGACTGAACGGATTTTCTTCAAACTTATACATTTAAGAACAAACAGAAACAAATGGGCATCCATATTGGAGCCTTTAGTTAAGCGCTACGATACCACGCATACACACATATCCACAAACAGACAAAAGGGGAAAAATTATACCATCCCTCTTTTTTTCTCAGGGACTAGAAAGGGGTCAAAATTCAGTTAATCATTGGAGGTGAAAAAGAACAGTTTTTTTATTTAAGCAATTATGCGTATTAATAAATAAACAAATAAATACACCCAACAGTCACACACATAGTCAACTTACGCTACTTTTATCCCAGAAATACATTTACGCGGGCGGAGACGCGTGTAACAGCCAGTATAATAATTTATCGCAAAAACCGTTATTTTTGATAAGGCGATAATATCTAACCTACCCTGAAAAGATACATAGCTGTCTAACACACTCTAAACTGCTCATTATAAGTTTACCAGTCAGGTCGAGTGGTATAAAAAAAAAACAATTTCAAACACGTAAAGGTATTTTCAAAGTTTGAACGGAACGCGGCCCCCTTTGCGAATTGGCACGTGCGCCATAAAGTTAAACACGGAAAATCGATTTCATAAGTTCCGAAATCCAAGTTTGCTGAATAATCACATAAAATATTAGGATTAACTCCGACGGCGCGGCTTTGAAGCATTTCGATCGAGATATTTTGGTGGAAACGTATAGAGAACGTGTCGGGAGTGAATCGTAGTACAGATGTATGAATTACTGAAGGTTATTGAGGGCAATTTCACAAGGTCTCTCGTATACTGAATGGTAGAGCCACGCTGTAGACACTTGTCTATAGCATGTATGGGCCGGCTCGTCCGGGTCATTACCACTGTCTCACAGAAAACCGGCGTAAAGTAGCAGCTTGCTGCTGCGTTTTGTACGGTGAGTGAGATATCTGGAGGCCCAAACCCCCTCCACTTCCCAATCCCTTAATTATGCCTTTCCTTGAAGGTCGGCAACGCACCCATGATTCTTTTGGTATTGTGGGTATACATGGTGGTGGCGATCACTTACCATCAGGTGACCCACTTGCTCGTTTGCCGGCCTACGCCATAAAAAAATGCGTGAGTCCGCCTCGGTATGTATCACCGCTTTGACTATTTTCTGCCGCCAAGCGATGTGTAAGCATTATTGTGTTTCGGTTTGAAGGACATTGAAGCTAGTGAAATTACTGAGCATTATAAAACTTAACAACATATGTATCAGGGTAACGAACGCAGATCAGTACCAAGCAATGCTTTGTAATTCAAAGTCATGTGTGGTGTTGCTTCCGTTATTGGGCAGATGTGGCTTACTATCAGGCGACCGACCTACTCGCTTCGTCATTCAAACTTATAAAACATTTTCATGGTAGAAAAACCCAATATAACTTTTACGTGACCCGGATATCGAAACCGAGACTTCAGCACAGCAGTCGTAACGTGTACGCATTAGAACTATCCACTGAGGCAGTCGATAATTTTTGTATTTTCGAATTATCACTAAATGTCCAAAATGCTGGAACTTTAGCTTTGGTTATACGTATTATTATTTGTAACATATTATACCATATTTACCTGCATCTTATTAACGCTCAATGCTATTTGTATTTTTTATTTAGTATCTTGAGTGACGAAGCAAGCAGATCGCTCGCCTGATGGTAAGCGCCACGCCTGCCCATAAACAGAATCAACAAGACATAGAACTTTGAACTACAAAGCACTGCATGGCATTGATTGCGTGATGGCGCGAGACACAAGATGTTAAGTCTCATAATGCCCAGTAATTTCAATTTCCTTCAAACCGTAACACAACATTGCTTACACACTGCTGCTTGCCGGCAGAAATAGACAAAGCGTTGGTACCAACACAGACGACCCCTCGTATACCAGGGACCTAACACCTTGTAACGTTGTGTGTGTATATTAATTTCATTTCAGATAATGACCGAAGGTTGCCGTCGCGCTAAGTTAGTTGCTATAACCTATGTGTATCTTGCAATAATGTATAATATTTCTTACAAAACAATGCATTTAAAAACAAACTAATTTAAATTTAGATCGCACCAAACGATCTTAACAATTAATTACGAGTGGTAGAGCCACGCTGTAGACAATTTTGTCCGAGTCGTTACCACTGTCTCACAGAAAACCGACGTAAAGTAGCAGCTTCCGGAGGCCCAAATTCCCCTCCCCTTCCCAATCCCTTAATTATCCCTTTCCTTTAAGGTCGGCAACGCGCCCGTGACTCTTTTGGTATTGTGGGCGTACATCGGCGGTGGAGGTCACTTACCATCAGGTGACCCACTTGCTCGTTTGCCGGCCTATGAAATAAAAAAAAAGTTGTACGCTTTATATATACACAAATTGC
The DNA here is from genome assembly GCA_905332985.1 of Mimas tiliae. Taxonomy (NCBI): domain Eukaryota; kingdom Metazoa; phylum Arthropoda; class Insecta; order Lepidoptera; family Sphingidae; genus Mimas; species Mimas tiliae. The sequence continues at coordinate 3,838,473 of HG995248.1, read as the reverse complement.
ATCATCCAACACCACCAAGAGTCGCTGGCTCTCGCGAAGAAACTCAACTTAAATAATAAATACCGTTCTGTCAAGCCGTAATTGCGAGAATTAGTTTCGAAACATCATTATTCATCGAGTGCAGAATATTATGTTGCCGAAATAGATGGGGACCATCAAATATTCGTTAGGGGGACCTCTTGGGTCGCTCGCGGATCTCTTGTGAGGATAATTCAGAGATTAGGGAAAAAACACGCGTCCAATTGGTCGAGATGAGCGAATGAGTGTATGATTTAATGTATGAGCGAATGAATTCGTTGAATGTATGTATCGTATATTAGTTGTTTGGAAAACATTTGTTGTTCATATTATATATCATATATTTTTCATATTCATATATTTTTTCTCTAACGCGCTATAAGATGCATAACTTCAAAAATCTTTAATTTGTTAGTATTGTGATTTGTTGCGATCTCGTTTCTCACAAGAACATAATTTTTTGCCTCAGTCACTTGAAAGTTGCTGGAAGTAAGCTAAAGAGGGTTGAAAATGAAATTAATACGAAATATTACTTACTTTCCACGGCACATTCAACATATTGTACAAAATTATTGTCTCTTGCTACATTTAAAATATGTCACAAACCAACAAAAGCGGCAATAAAAAAGTCGTCCAAAAGGAATGGAAACAGATAGAGCGTCATCTGTCTTATATATATTTCATAATTCCGCAATAAATAATTTTCCAACGCGATAATGGCACAGCGACGCAGGTCCACCGAGGGTGGCGGGGTGGTGCGGCTGTGTTACTAGAGGGGGGCGGCCTAATGAATGGAACAGATTTTGCATAATTAAAAAGGGGTCTCTTAGATGATTACTTATTGCAATGAGTAATGGGCTGACTGGCAGTGAGTTTTGACACGCGGTGCCTTCGAGAGGTGTTCTGTATTGACACCAGGCTGTCGTGAAAATAAATAAATCGCATTACCGCACTTGTATATTTTATATTAGTCTGAATGGCGAACGTCCCCAGAGGGATTGACGTCAGGCATGCGGCCGGTAGTATAAACTACAAGGAAAAACATTCTGTAAATGTATTAAAAAGCATGTTGCGCCGACTCCAATGCGAGTGGGATGAGTGCAGGTGGAAGAAGAAGACGATCTAGACTTGTGGTGATGGCGGCGTATGTTGCGTATACCCTGGACAGCTAGGAGAACAAATAACAGGGAACAGGTGGAAGCGAGACAGAGCGCCGCGCCGCGTCGCTGAGAATAATTTTCTTATTATATTGACACTTTTAATATCATAAGAATGTTATTCGATGTATGAATTTATATGTAAACATATTGTAGTATACATATTGTATGGGTGGTTTATTTAGGTATTATATACAATAATTCTTTAGCTATCTTCTTCTTTCGTCACGTAGTAGTGTGTCAATTAATTATATCGTCTGGCTGGCGTCCGCGTCCGTACGTCACACAAGGTGACCACTGAAAATCAGCGCTGTGTTGTGGTACGCGCCACAGCACAGCAAAATGCTGAGTGTTCACCTACCTGTCACACCTGCGGCGCGCAATTGTACTTTTTTATATTATTTCTTTTTTTTTTTTTTATGTTAATTGTAGTGTATGAATGTAGCGATACACTCATAAGCGCGTTGGCGGCTGTACAAATAAATAGTTTTTCTTTCTTTCTTCTTCTTTCAAATATATAAATTTCTAACAACCGAGGACAAGAGTCTACTACTTGCTACGAAAGGATCCTTCAGTATTTTGGGCATGTATTTCGCAGAGATCCGCCCAATCTTAAGAGACTTCTAATGGTTGAAAGGTAGAGGGGAAGCGTATAGTCGTTGGTCTGATCATATAAAATTATTCACGCGGCTCTCAATAACAGTAATGAGAAATGCTAAGGATAGACAAAATTGGAAGGAAGTAATTCGACAAATACGAATTTCAGGACAGGACACGACCTTCAGAAATGAAGAGTGTGACCAAGACGAATAAGATCAAATTTTTATCCAAATATTTGGAATAATTTAATTAAGTAGTTAGTACTTTTTGGAATTATGAATAATAATTGCGATACTGTTGATACATTTTCATTATACTTCTAGGCTGACTAAAAGGACACCGTATGAATAATTGCTTACAAGATAAGTCAATTTCTTTGGGTCCTATCTCGAGTTAATCAACATTTATTAGTCAACATTTTACTGTTAATTCGCCTCATTGGTCTAGTGGCAGCGTATAAAGGCTAAGAACTTGGGTCCTGGGTTCATGCTTAGGTCGGGCAATCATAATTTTTAGTTTTGAAAAAGCACATATTTATTTGTGTCCGAAGTTGGAATTTGTGCCCTATGGAGATAGGCTCACGCCGTATCACATCATGGGACAAAGATAAGCTAAGCGAAATGTGGATGCACTAGTTGCACTTCTGCCTACCCCTTCGGGGATTACAGGCGTAAGTGCATATAGTATAGGTAAGTTTATATGGAGGAGAAGTGCAGAAAGCTATTTATATAAAATGTCTGTAATATATACCTACATTAAAAACATAAAATAATCTGATAATAGTTGAATGACAAGTCTTGCAGTTGGCGTTATAGACCAAAAAGTGTATATGATCCAATATGATCATAGAGGTTGAATTTCGCCCACTACGCGACCACTAGTTTAAATAAATACCTATACGACCAATAGCAACCTGTCAAAAGTCAACACTCGTTGGGAAATCGTCACATCTCTAGTAATATCACAAACCGCGACCCTATCGCCATACCGGGTACAAATTCCAGACTCCAGGCTGATACTGAGTGTTTCGGAATAGAAAAAAATACTTTTACCCGAACCGGGGATTGAACCCAACATCTCAGCGTCAGCCTCAGTCGTAACGCGAACGCATTCCAACTGCGCCACCGAGGCAGTAACTATATGTACTAAATATCATAATCCCCCTGCGCGTATTATTTAAAAAAACGGGTACAATATTTTCTCTTCACATAGTATCAATATAAAGATGTTACAATTTTTCACTCCATTAGCCGGGATATGTCACTTTTGATTTATAAAAACATCCGCACACGCTCGATTATATCGATACGAATCGATTATCAATTCAACTCGTTCACCGCTAGTCGCGTGTCAATATTCATTTAGAACGTGGCCAACATCAGGCGCGTGATTTGTCCCGCTGCCCGCCGGCCGCAATCGGCTCGCCCCACTCCCCACTCCTCTCGCCCCTTACACCGTGAAGGCACAACGCCGTGTTTCGAATAATAATCGACGATGAATTTCACCCTCACTCCAGTCTCGTATTCGATATCGAAAATCGTTTTAGTTATTAATAATTCTCAATCTGTCCGTTGTGCGATTACGCGAGTAATGTTCGATGCGTTTTGATTCGATGTTTGGGTGTAATTGTAGATGATTGGGGTAAACTACAGATATTTTGGCTTAAGATTAGGTTTAATACTTCTGAACGCTGAATTACTATCGGGTAAAAAACCCACACTCAATAAGCCTCTGTAGCGCAGTGGGCGAGTAGCTGGCTAGGATAGGCCGTGGGTTCGCTTCCGACACTGAAACTAATATTTGTGTGATCCACAAATATTTGTTTCTGGTCTGAGTGTTGTGGGACCGCTAGTCTCTCGTAGTTCCTGATACCCATGATACAGGTTAACCTAGTGTGGGGTCAGGACTATGTGTGTGACTTTTGGGCGTATTTAATTATTTTTATTCAATAATATTCAGTCTAAACTGCCACCATTTACAGGGAAAGCCCTACGATTACATATATATCTGCAGATGTTGTAATATGAACATGTCAATAGTGAAATGTAGTTTATTTTTCGGTTCCAGATTGCTCCCAATACGGTGAGATGGACATACAGGACTACAAGGTGATGGCGGTCGATACAGACAGGTAAGTAATAGTAAGGGTCCCGTCATACAAAACTGTTAATATTATCTTGTCAAATGTAAAAAGAGTCTTGAGATACAAGCACGTGGCTTAGTTAAAGACTCGTAGAAAATAATGTCCATCAGTTTTGTTTTTCATGTTAATACTTCGAAGGCGTTGACGCGTGTCAGACGTCGCTAATATGCAAATTTAAATACAATTTTAAAATTAAAAATAAATATAAAATTGGTGATAGCTCTAACGCTTCAGTTTCTCAGGAGTATACCATGACAACCAATAGTAATTACCAATTTTGTAGTTACCACTTTCAACGGAGTAGACAAGGTATTCTCGTAAAGTAACATTAAAGTAACTTTTACAACCAAAGAAGCACCAATGAAACCAAGTGTCGCGCGATATGAATGTAGTACATACATACATACACGCTCACGCCTGTAATCCCCGAAAGGCTAGGCAGAGGTGTAACTAGTACACCCACATTTCGCCGAGTGTATCTCCGTCTCATGATGTGATAGGGGGCGAGCCTGTCGCCATACCGGGCACAAATTCCAGACTCCGGGCTGATACTGAGTATTTCGTAATAGAAAACCCATATCACTTTAACCTGACCCGGGGATAGAACCCGAGACCTCAGCGTCAGTCTCAGTCGTAACGCGTACGCATTAAAACTGCGCTACCGAGGCAGTCATGAGTAGTATTGTGCTATATAATATTTTACACATGTAAGTAAATAAAACATTTACTTGACTGAACCACGCACTAGAGACCGTATGTCAACACAGAAAAAAATACGGTACACAACAATAAAGCAACAGTTTAATCAGCATAAAAGCATTGTAACGAGGGCCATATGAAAAAGTTCATACGCCTGGAGTATTTACAAGAGGGTCCGCCGATCATTCGCAACGAGCCATCCATCTTGTTTCGCCATATTTTTTTTCGCCCCGAGTACCTATCCCCGAGTCGGGCGGCCGTCAAAGTGCAATATCATCAAATCGCTGCAAAGGTGCCGTCATGATTTGGTTGGCCAAGAGTGGGGATAAAATATTACAACGGGTGAGGTTGGTTTCCTGCGGGACAAGTTTTGAATGCTTGTTTCGCAGTGTAAGCTAGGATATATTGAGCTATTTAATTATATTTTGTTCTTGATTTTGTAAGTTAAAAAAAAATGGGGTTATAATGTATTGGTAATTGAGAAGAAGATGTTTGGAAGATTGCATAAGCCTGGGATCCAATTATACATTTAATTAAATCGGAACCCAAAAGACCAACTACCAGACCCCGAGACAACGTGAGCTCTTTCTGCGTATATCGGTATAGTGTTAACTAATTTCTTTATATATAAATTGATTTATAATGTTAAAATGAAGGTAGGCAACCTCAAATTGGCACATAGTTGGGCCACGACCTAGATTAGAACGAAGGCTACTTTAATCTTGGAGAAAGACATTAACTCGGGCGGAGCCACGAGCAAAACCTTTATTTTATACTAGGCTATTGCTCCTTTTACCCCTTAAAATGCAAATTTCTAAAAATCCTTTCTTAGCGAGCCCCTTACATAATATAAACTATCATCTGACCAAATTTGATAATCTTAGTTTTATTAGTTGTTGACATATCGTAATTAATCAGTGAGTGAGTGGTAATTCGCTTTTATAAAATAAAGATAGACTAGTTGACCCGTTCGAATACTTCGCACCGATAGTGGTCAGTTAAACAAATTAGTTGATTATCAACAGATGACACTGTTATTTTTTATTTTTTTTTGGCAAAACCTAGGTATAATTTTAAATCATTTGTCTATTTAAAGTCAATAGCATCAAACATAAGCTTTAAAATTATTAAATTTGATGAAGAATTATGAAAGTTATGCCGTACCGACAAAAAACACCTTTGAAAAATAATATAGATTATGGTTGCCTGTAAGAGATTGCCCTGAGCGATAAGGCCGCCAATTGTACTATGTATAAAAGTTTTTTTTTTTGTCTTTTTAGTTTTTTTTACTAAGTGTATGTAGGTATAATAAAGCATTATAAATATAAATATACAGATATTTGAGAAATAACATATAGCATGCACTGTGTAACATGACTACAGTTTTGAGAGTTGCCGCCGCGTGCTGAGTCACTCAAGACGTATTTCATGGTACGTCGACTCGAGAAATGATATTGTCGTGAATATGATTCCCGAGTGTAACAAATGTATTACGTACACCCTTAGTACCGAAATATTGGTTATGTTCGACAAATTAAATATTATAGGGTGAAATAGAATTTAGGTTCATCAAAAAATACGTATGTATTTTATTCGCCATGGTAGAGCCCACGCTGTAGAAGTTTTGTCGACAGCATGAATGGGTCAGCTTAGTACTTATATTATTATTATTATTATTATTATTATTAATTATCCCTTTCCTTTAAGGTCGGCAACGCGCCTATGATTCTTTTGGTATAATATTGTGGTCTGTTGAGTTTCGGTTTGAAGGATATTAAAGCCAATGAAATTGCTAGGCATTATGAGACTTACCAACTTATGTCTCGGGATGACGAACGCAGTCTAGTGCCATGAAGTGCTTTGTACTCCAAAGTTCTGTGTGATGTTGCTTCTGTTTATTGGCAGGCGTGACGCTTACCATCAGGCGAGCGACCTGGTCGTCTCGTTATCTATGGTAATAAAAAATAATCTACAACGACTAAAATATACTCAAATAGTAAAATACATATATAAGCTCACACCTATACCCCCAGAGGGGTAGGCAGAGTTGCAACTAGTGCATTCGCATTTCGTTTAGCTTATCTTCGTCCCACGATATAAAAAATAATAATAAAAAAAATGATGTGATAAGGGGTAACCCACAGGCAGCGCGTTTCGTCATACAACTAATAAAAAAAAACGAAATCGCTCCCATGTGTTTTCTGGTATTTTGGTGTTCATGGGTATTAGAAGTTCTCACATAATCATCTTGCTCATTCAAGGGCCTTGCACCAAAAATAAATTTAGCACAATGTATGTATCGTTGTGAGAGATGCGATGAACAGAAGCCGATGGAAAGACATCGTCCGATCAAAATGCGGACCATCCGATGATGACCACGATCCTCAGTCATGAGGGGCCGACTACAGAGAGAGAGATGTATCGTAGGATCAATATTATATCGGCCTAACCTTTATGATATGTACTTTACAGTAGGCAGCGGCTTGGCTGTACTCTGGCATTGCTGAAGTCCATGGGCGGCGGTAACCGCTTACCATCTGGAGGCCAATTCTCGTAATTTTAAATGTTCAAAATATCATTCCGATCTAGTCTCAGCGACAAGAAAGTTGCAAATGGCATTCTCTTAAACCAATAATCAACGTCAAATGCACCTAGCATTAGCAGTAGCATTTTACCGTTTAGGCTTCAGTCAACTTTTATTCTACATTCATCTCATTACAATCTATGTTCACATTTGACGTTGATTATTGGTTTAAGAGAATGCCATTTGCAACTTTCTTGTCGCTGAGACTAGATCGGAATGATATTTTGAACATTTAAAATTACGAGAATTGGCCTGCAGGTGGGCCTCCCGCTAGTCTGTCTATATAAGCAATATTTTTTTACTTAGGAAACGTAAATGTCTTTAAAACTATTTGTTATATAGGTACTTTTGTGACATTTAATTTTGTTTATAGAGTGTTGTTTTCCAAGTATTCAGAGAACGAAAGTTTAATTAAATTAACTTAATTAATAACGTTTCATGAAAGAGCAAAAGTTTACATGTTGACAAATCACAAGTCTTAAAATAATAATGTTCTATATTGTATTTAGGAATGTCGTCATGTCCGTCTGACCGTCCATCTGTCCGTATATCACAGCCATTTTACTCGAAGACTATTAGCACTATATGGGTGAAACGTTGTCGATTATGTATTTCTATTAACTGTTACACAAATGTGTATTGACATTACGAAAAAAAAATTTGGTGTGGCTCAATACATGTAACTGAGGTATGACTTTTTTCCATTGCTCATAGGCATTTGTTGTATCCATGATAGGTCCTTGAAAACGATATAGAGATTGTTAAATGACTCTTTTATAAATGTCATTAGTTTATGAGATATCCCCGTCCCCTCTAACTTTTAAAATATGAGGTGGAAAATTCTGAAAGAATTCAAGGTAGTATAACTTAAAATGGTTTTAATGAGCTGGGCTCTATTTTGAGATATGGGATATTTTCGGTTACACAATATTCATTTATCCTGACTATGGAACCCTTCACTGTGCTTGGATCGATACATACTTGGCTGATTTTTTTATATTAAAGTGTGATTTATTTATATGACAAATGCGTTTAAACGTCGTAAAAATTACATTAGCAACGAATGTATTGCTACAACTTGGAAAAATCCGTAGTAGTTCGTAGACAAGTAGCACACTAAGTAGACTACGCCGTAGTAAATATTATTGTAGCACCGACACTACTACGAAAACCCAACCTTTTACGAGTACTCGTAGAGTGAGTCAAGCCATTAGAATTAGTGTTAATTCTGATTTACTATATTTCTTTCTTTCTGCCTTCTCATAACATAGACTTGACGGTATTTTGTATTATATGAGGTGACCTGCAACGGAAACAGGTTTCGCCATCGACTTGTCCGTTAAGCAGTAGAGTGTAGCACGAATAGATGAAGTTGGCTTTGGGCCTAAGATGTTGGTGGTGAATTTATACTCCTATATATTAAAAAAAACTTATTTCTGGTTTCATATAACAAAAACATATGCTCTAATAAACTTGAGCATACAAAATTATGTGAGAAGTAGTATTTATACACCGAAGAACAAAAGCTTCGAGCGACCTTTATGGTCAGCGGCGTCAACCATGTTTTAATGTCTAGCCCATGAAAAAAGACAATCTATTTTCCTCCTTTATCTGAAGTACCGTTATAGGTTAGTTAGTGTATTAGTCAAAGGATGCGAGCGTGAGATGTTCGCGCTTGAGCGCCGCGCGGCTAACAAAGCGTGCACGGGCCGGTTGAGCGGATGAGCGGCAAAGCGCGCGGTTTACGGCTGAGGAGACCACGCGTGGCTCGGCTGACCTGTGCAATGTGCGGGGGCGTGCGTGATATTCTTGTCTCGGTTGGGTTTTGGCTTAAGGCATAGCGGACTACGATATTTCAAGCCACCTACACTTTGAGAAATCGTAACATGAATGTTATATAGTTTTATGTCGAATTCCAAAAATGCTTGTTAGTAATTCACTATAACTGCTGACAGAAAACATTATGGAGCTGACCAAAACCTCAATATTTAGCTGACAATTTAATCATGGCCATCATTTTATATTTTACACGGCCATTCTACTTCAACAATGTAAACACCTACGAGTATGAATCACAAGTAAATAAATGATTGATTGATTGAATCTTCGACAAATTTTCCTCTTTGTAATCACATTTCGCTTGTAATCGCTTGTAAAGAATGCATACGCTTACACTATGCAATCACAAAACGCTATTGATTTTACAAAGTCAATACAACATCACAAAGTTGTTGCCTCGATGTTTTAATTTTCTTATAAACGTGTGCAAAGCGAGCTGTCAGCTCCTCGTAGGTCGTTCATCAATAACAGCTGTTCCCGGTGCAAATGCAAGGGTCGTTTAGTAATCGCACTTTTCAATTTACCAAAAAACTGTTACATACATAAAAAAACTCACTCACGCCTGTAACCCTCGAAGGGGTAGGTAGATGTGTAACCAGTACGGCGAAACCACATTTCGCCGAGTGATTGGGGGCGAGCTTATCGCCATACCGGGAAAATTCCAGACTCCGGCCTCATACAGAGCATTTCGTAAAAGAAAAATCCAAAATCATTTTTACTCGAAAAGGGGATCGAACCCGAGACCTCAACGTTAGCCTCAGTCGTAACGCGTACGCATTTCAACTGCGCCATCAAGGCAGTGTTATTTTAAACTAATTTACTATCGCTTTCACTAATAACTTGTACCCCAAGTGAGAGATTATACATCTATTGAACATGTTTACACCAACCTTTTATAATTTATAGGCTCGTAAAATATAAGAGAACCGTTCTGTCCCAATTTTCACACTTTAATTAACATAATATTGTCGTGTACAACGTACTTAGCAAATTATAATCTGCTTTATAAAAGGACAACCGTTAGTATTATGAGTGGTAGAGCCACGCTATAGATAATTTTATTTACAGCATGAATGGGCCGGCTCGTCCGGATCGTTACCACTGTCTCTCAGAAAACCGGCGTAAAATAGCAGCTTGCTGCTGCGTTTCATACGGTGAGTGAGATATCTGGAGGCCCAAACCCCCTCCCCTTCCCCATTCCTTAATTAACCCTTTCCTTTAAGGTCGGCAACGCACCCATGATTCTTTTGGTATTATGGGCGTACATGGGCGGTGGAGATCACTTACCATCAGGTGACCCACTTTCTCGTTTGCCGGCCTATGCCACTAAAAAAATATTATGACATAAAATGATTTTTTGTCCTTAAACGTCAATAAAAGATACTTTTGAGAAATGTGGAGTCGTCCGGTCCAATTTAAGATGATTCTAGTTCTTCTTTATGAAATACTAGTCCTTCACGGTTTTACCGCAGGCACGTTGCTGCCCTGCTCCCATGGGTCATAGCGTGATATACATATAAACTTTTTGGAGTAAATTCTCGAAATGGTAGTGAAAACGGCATCTACATCTATTGCATAGTTAAGAAGAAATAAGCGGACAAACAGACAGACGCAGATAGCAACTTTGTTTTATACTACTTTTTTATTTGACTAATTTCATCAAAAAAAGATTTATTTTATGCTGAATGATCAACAAAATAACGTTAGTAGAGAAAGTGACGTCACTAAAAACCTTGTATATTTTGAAATGTTTAGATAGAACAATGTCGCCGACAATGTATGTCCACTGCTTTGTCTATTTCTGCCGCCAAGAAACATTGTGTAAGCACTGTTGTGTTCCGGTTCGAAGGACATTGAAGCCAGTGAAATTACTGGGCATTATGAGACTTAACACCTTATGTCTCGGGGTGACGAGCGCAGTCCAGTGTCATGCAGTGCTTTGTTATTTAAAGTTCTGTGTGGCGTTGCTTCTGTTTATGAGCAGGCGTGGCGTTTACCATCAGGCGAGCGACCTGCTCGTCTCGTCATTCAAGCTAATAAAAAAAAATATGTTCGACACAATCTTCTAGATCTACTCGTATATACACGTTAATTGAATTGACAATCGCAGGTAACGGTGGTCAGAATACTGATTTGTAGGTAGATCTCGAAATAATTGTGTGAAATAATTAAAAGCCACGATAGCGATCTGATATCTAGTTTATACCTCCAAAATCAATGTAAACAACTCAATATTAACTCGAGTATTGTTGAAAGGTTACAGACACAATTAAAACTTTGTATCTGGAGTAACGTTTCCTTTAGAATGCTTTATCGACGATTTATTGCCGCGAATGGAAGAAAAGTAGCGAAACAAAGGAATCCATTAATTCATTGCACGTATAGTGAGAACACTGTCGATTTAACAAACAATGGAGAGGTTAAACGAGATATTATCTGTTCATTAATCCGGAGATTAACTTGACCAAGATCATCGATACCTTGAATCTATTCAGGTATCCTAATACCTAACGCGTAGTCCTAACTACGCGTTACGTTCTGACATTACGTTCGTAATGTTAATCATTCAAAGGGCTGTGGCCTGCTTTGAAATAATATGTTTATATTGAAATCATTTTTTTAGCCTGAGTTACGAAACGAGGAGGGCCTGATAGTAAGCGCCTCACAGTACCTTGAATTACAAAGCACTGTATGGCACTGGACTGCGTTCGACACCCCGAGACATAAAATTAGTCGCCATAAGCTACTAGCCCACTACGCCACTGAGGATGACATTAATGTGTCAGATAATAGATGTAAAATCATATACAATTGTCATTATTGGTTTTCAAATGCTTTTTGTTTGCTGAATCAACAACTAGAAACATAAATCTTATTTAAAAAATCCCCGTGTCACAATGTTCGTTCCCATACTCCTCCGAAACGGCTGGACCGATTTGTATAAAATTTTTGTGCATATCGGGTAGGTCTGAGAATCGGCCAACATCTATTTTTCATCCCCCTAAATGTTAAGGGTGGTCCGGTCCACCCCTAACTTTTTATTTTTATTTTTTAGACAATTTTTTTTGTTTTTATTTTTTTATGATACAGCATTAAATCCTTAAATCCTAAAAAGCATACAATCCTAAATTTTCACCCTTCTACCATCAACCCATATTTTTAATAGTCATTTTAGTATTTTTGTCAAGCGCGTTTCTCACCGGGGGCGCCCACTAGGCTACTTTAATCCTGGAGATAGGCATTCACGCGGGCGAAGCCGCGGGCAATAGCTAGTAATAACATAAAAGTTTCTTATAACAAATTTACCAAGTATCTGCAATCTTTGTACCGGGCAAAGAAGACAAACGACACAAAAGCCGCACTACTAATGGATATCAAGGAAAATATTAAGGGGCACGAAGGCGAGAAAGTTTATTGGCCGTCTCCGCAGCAGTAACCGTGCTTATACGGTACCTAATCAGGAGCCAGGTAATTCGCCAGGTAAGGCCGGGCCGGTGCCGCTCGGTTGCTGATTGGTTATCGATCCGGTTGCAGTCTTGTGTCTAGCGTCAAATATACCTTTGTTGGTGATGAATGCAAAAAGTGATATTGTACTGTTGCACGCCACAAATGTTATGGGCATCGGATGCTTGTTTACTTTCCGGTGCAGAGTGGATGATTGGTGGTTGTGCTGTTTGTGTGTAGATATGTGTTTTTTTGATACCGTACTTCGAGCTGAGTTATTGTTTGTTAGATCTTCTTTTTGGGAAAGTTTTTTTATTTATGGGCGGCGATTCCGCTTAGCATCCGGCGGGCCGGACGCTCGTCTGTCTTTTTTATGGTATAGGCCAGAAAACGAGCATATGGGTCACCTGATGGTAAGTGATCTCCACCGCCCATGTACGCCCACAATACCAAAAGAATCATGAGTGCGTTGCCGAACTTAAAGGAAAGGGATAATTAAGGGATTGGGAAGGGGAGGGGGTTTGGGCCTCCGGATATCTCACTCACCGTACGAAACGCAGCAGCAAGCTGCTACTTTACGCCGGTTTTCTGTGAAAACTGTCTACTTTAGTAATAAAAAAAATCATGAACTGTAATGTATGTAGTCATGTACAATGTAAAATGCCCAAAAATATTGACATATTAGCTTAGGCTTGTATACACGAACGGGTAGGCAGAGGTGCAAATAGCGCTGCGCCCACGTTTAGCCGACCTTGTTTCCGTCCTATGATATGATAGGTGACGAGCATTTCACCATATCAGCAAGAAATTCCAATCCCGGGCAAACTCATTTGATTGAAGAATTGTAATCGGGGATAAAAGATTAAAACTTAATCATTTATGCAGCAGTTTTCACGATTCCTTCACTAAAAATAGTATCTAAAAAAATAAAATCGTTTTAAGAAAAATATAACCAATTAAAAAAATTCAATAAAAAAAAAAACAATTTTATGTTAGTGCTTTCTATATATTTAATTGACTATTTTATTAATAACAATAGCACCGACTCAAAATTGATTATTTATTTTTAGTTCTTTTTAGTCGGTTTAAAATTTTGTTGTTAAAAGTTTTTTATCAACCTAAGTACGCTGCCACTCGACGAATGAGTTAATCCAAGAAAACGAAAATTTTTTGTTCTACACTTTCATAATCCTCTTTTATCAATTACAACCAAATATCGATTTATTTCGACAGCATCCGTGGCGCAGCGGGCGAGTAGCTGGTTGCGAAACGAGAGGCCGTGGGTTCGATTCCCACATCGAGACAAATGTTTGTGTGATCCACAATGTTTGTTTCGGATCTGGGTGTTGTGGACCGCAAGTCCTGATATCCACGATACAGGTTAACCTAATGTGGGGCTCAGGACTATGTGTGTGACTGTTGGGTGTATTTATTTATTTGCAAACTTGATGTTCACCAAAAATCATCATTTACAAAATTACGTACCTACACCGGTGGTAGTTTTAAAACACGTGCCGTTTCGGTAAATGCCTGTTGTCCATATCGACTCAAAATAATTGATAATTCTGGACGTTTTCATAGTACAAATATTGTTATTAATGTAAAATGAAAAGACGACAAATAAATAATTTAGTGTAATTGCCTAGTGTATTTTGACGATGCTATGTATGTTATGTATACATTAGTTGATATGATTTCTATACATAAGTTTCTTTATTTTGTACTGACTTGTCAAAAGCGTTATTTCAATTGCCTACATGATTAATAAACTATTTCATTTAATTTCATTTTTCACACAACATCCTTTGAACCAGACACAACGTTGCTACGTACCTAAATAAAATTCCCTCATCATTATCCGACCGACGCTGCACAACTACCATCCCAGTGTAGAGTTCACTCATAAATAAGTTGTGAAGGGTACTCCACTGTGCTCGCACGGTACGGGACCACGGCGACAAGACGCCTTTGACAAGTTGCGTCGTCGCATCGGCGACGTGGCCCCGTGACAATTTGTTTTGTTATTGCTTTAAGTTGCTGCTTAGTGTATAGTCAAAATTGTATGTCAACCGTGTGAAAATTGTCAATTTTAGTGGGTTCACACGGTTGGATGTTAGTTGATCAACTGTTAAATCACATGCAATTTGAACCGTCTGAATAGCATTTAAATCAAATTGATCAATAACAACCATATAGATACTGCTTATTCAAGTTTATTTATTTATTTATTTAAATATTTATTGTACACCAGAACATACACAGCAAGATAAAAAAAAAACCTACACCTCTGCATACCCCTTCGGGGATTACAGGCGTGAGTGCGTATGTATGTATGTATGTATGTATGTAAGGTATATTAGAAACTAAGTAAATTCCAAAAGGGCCATGTAAATATGTAACATCGTCAGGTAACAAAAATATTTATTTCCTTACATCTATCAAATATTTTTTTCCAACTGACAAATCGTCCGCTATGCTACAGAGTACGTCAATGACAGTAAATCAAATCAATTATATCGCAACAACGGAAAAAATATTTCAACATAAATTTCCACACTCATTACAGCGTGTCGTTCTCACAACTTTTTCTCATTTCAATCGAAGTTCGATGTGATAATCCGACGAAATTGTATTTTTGCGAATAAATAAATAAATACACCCAGCAGTCACACACATAGTCCTGACCCTACACTAGGTTAACCTGTATCGTGGGTATCAGGAACTACGAGGGACTTGCGGTCCCACAACACCCAGACCCGAAACAAATATTTGTGGATTAGACAAACATTTGTCTCGGTGTTGGAATCGAACGCATGGCCTCACGCTTCGCAGCCGGCTACTCGCCCACTGCGCCACGGAGGTTGTCGATATAGGAGAGTGTTATTACAAAGTTTTCATATTATTATCTATATACTTAGAGTAACTTTTGAGTAGAGCCACGCTGTAGACAGTTTTCTCTACAGTATGAATGGGCCATTGTCTTTAGAAAACTGAAGTAAAGTAGCAGCTTACTGCTGCGTTTCGTACGGTGAGTAAGATATCCGGAGGCCCAAATCCTCCTCCCCTTCCCGATCCTTTAATTATTCCTTTGCTTTAAGGTTGCCAACGCGCACCTGATTCTTTTTGTATTGTAGGCGTACACGGACGGTGGAGATCACTTACCATCATACCATCACTTACCACATAATGCCAAATCATGATGGAAAGGTGAACCCTGGCATTAAACTAGCATAACACGCCAGCCAGAAAGAAAATAATAAGAAAGCACTAACTCAAAATGTCTTATTTTTAGCTTTTCAGATTACTTAGTCGGTTTTGACGTTGTTGAAAAAAATTGACTATTTTTGGTTAAAGAATCATCAAATTTGGTGCATAATCGACGAAATTTTAGTTTTTCATCCGCGATTTTACCCCTTTGTGTGTGTGTAATTACTTCTTGAAAATTAATTTAGGCCAACTTTGGGTTGTACCATTTTGAATGGAAACAAAGTACCTAAGTTAACAATCAGATCACGCTGTGAAAAGTTACGTTTTTAAATATACAAAAACAAATATTCACTTCGAATTGAAAACGTGTAGTTGAGCTACGCTTTAGACGGTTTTGTCTGCAGTACAAATGGGCCGATTCGATCGGATTGTGCCACTATCTCATAGAAAAAGTAGCAGCTTATTGTGTATCTATATTAGTTCTTCTTCCACCTGCCCTTATCCCCGTCGCAGTGGGGTTGGCGTAACATGCTTTTTTAACATTAGTTACAGAAAGATTTGGATTGCAGTTTTTGCCACCTGTCTGCCTGATATCACAACCCCTCTGGGGAGAAGCCAACCAGACCCGAAACAAATGAAAGTTCTGTGTGGCGTTGCTTCTGTTTATGAGCATGCGTGGCGCTTACCATCAGGCGAGCGACCTACTCGTCTCGTCATTCAACCTAATAAATAAAAAAAAAAACATAAAAAAAATTATCTATCACACAAACATATGTCTCAGTGCGGGAATCGAACCTACGGCCTCTCGCTTCACAGCCGGCTACTTAAACACTGCACTTCAGAGGCTGTGTATCTTTTTTAATTATTTAATTAAAATGCTACGAGTATCATGCAATTTGAACTACAAAAACTTTTAAGTATATTCACCAATAAAATATAGTAAAAAAAACAGACCTTGTTCAATACATTTTTTTTATTTTTATTGCATAGGTCGGCAAACGAGCAAGTGGTTCATCTGATGGTAAGTGATCTCCACCGCCCATGTACGCCTACAATACCAAAAGTCATGGGCGCGTCGCCAACCTTAAAGGAAAGGGATAATTAAGGGATTGAGAAAGGGAGGGGGATTTGGGCCTCCGGATATCTCACTCACCGTACGAAACGCAGCAGCAAGCTGCTACTTTACGTCGGTTTTCTGTGAGACAGTGGTAATGACCCGGACGAGCCGGCCCATTCATCCTGTAGAAAAAACAGTCTACAGCGTGGCTCTACCACTCGTACTCGTACATATACATATACATTCATAAATAAATGTATATGCACACTTGTTTACGCCATAAATTCTCAAGTACTTACGTGTTCAATACGGTGCGACGACATCACGACGTCATTCGTTATCTGTGACGTTTCAATTGAAACTTTCGAGCTTTTGCATCACGTCGGCGCGGCGGCACCAACTTTTTATAGGAAACAACAAAACTTCCTCGTATATTAATATCTAGCTGTCCCTGGCGATTTCACCGTAGGCATGTTACTGCCCTGCTCCCATGGAGCATAGCATGATATACGTATAAACCTTCCAGAACAAATTCCCTAAATGATAGTAAAAAGGCATTTAAATAATATCAGCATATACTATGTATTATTTATATATATGTATGTATATTTTAGGTAGTATTTTTTAAATGAAATTTATTATGCAACTATTTATTCTAATATATTCTATACTTCTTTGGAATGCGCTCCCACTCGAAATCAGGACGTCAACCAACCGACTCACTTTTAAATTTAAAGTGCGGGCGCTATTGGCTGATAGTGCAGCTGAATCACGACAATAGTAGATTCATACTATATGTATTATGTATATATTACAATATTTATGTAAGTACTAGTGTATATAATATAATACATTTATATGTATTTATGGAAGTAATGTTGTATCATAGTCTTCTATATATGTAGATTTATGTATTAAGTAGTATCTTGTCTACTTATTTTTTCTTGTTCGTTTGTTTTATTCGACGATTTATATACACCCACATTATCTCGTCTCTGCATCACCCACAGGTAGACTGGTAGAGAATGCCTTCGGCATTAAGTCCGCCTTTATACATGTTATGTATATAAAGTTTAAATAAATAAAATAAAATATTTATGTTTTATATTTAAATCCCACTGATTAATTTTATGTATACTTCTTCATCGTTTGCACCTACTTCACTTCATCTCTGAATCGCCTTAAAGTTGATTATGAGAGAATGCCTTAGGCATTAAGTTCGCCTTACATATATTTTAAATATAAAACGTGTAAATAAATAAGTAAATAAATCCGTTACATAGCTTAGGAGTAATAATCGGACAAACAAACAGGCAAGACTATCCCGCCCACACACCCGCCACTGTAACTCCTGTGCACCAGGATCGACAGTGGCACGCATTTTTGTTGACACCGACCAGTGAAGCTCGGCGAGTCTCTGGAAATGCTAAATTGTCTTCGTCCCGCAACAAAATGAATCAAATAGAATGTTAAGGAGGAGTTGGAAAACAAATAGACAGACACAAATAGCTTCTTTGTTTTATAATATGTATTGATATATCACATAAACCGAGGCATTACAATACAAGGTGGTAGGTCCCTCGTATTCGAGAGGCCGTCTGGATTAATACCACCGCTTTGTCTATATCTGCCTCCAAGCAGCAGTGTGTAAGCACTGTTGTATATTACTGGGCACTATGAAACTTAACATCTTATGTCTCAGGGTGCCGAGCGCAGTCCAATGCCATGCAGTGCGTTGTAATTCAAAGTTCTGTGTGGTGTTGCTTCTGTTTATGGGCAGGCGTGGCGCTTACCATCAGACGAGCGACTCTGCTCGTTTCGTCACTCAAGCTAATAAAAAAATACATATCGATGATCGATTGTGAGTTGTTAAAGTATATGATTCATTTGATACATAATGTTTTATGTTTCTTTTTCTATGGAGTAATACGCATACTAGCAAGTGGGTCATCTGATTTGCTCCCCTGTTTTTTGTCGGGGTTAGAATTACATACATACAGACGCACTCACGCCTATAATCCTGGGTATGCAGATGTATAATCAGAACACCCACTTTTCGCCCAGCTTATTTCCACCAGACAATGTGATAGGCAGTGAGCCTGTCGCCATACCGGAGACACTTCCAGACTTCGGGTTACTACTAAGCATTTCAACCCAATATCACTTTTTCCGACCCGAGATCGAACTCGGGCCCTAAGCTCAGCAGTCGTACCGCGCACGCATTACAATTGCGCCACCGAGTCAGTCAGGCTCGAAAAGTTTAACTATTATACATCAAAATTAAGTTACCTATTCGAAACGTGTGAAACTAAGCCTACTAGTGTGTGAGTAATCTGCACATCTACCCAATCCCCCCCCCCCCACACCGATCAACACAGGAATCATTCACACGTTATCTATTATTAAATCACGGTTCACAACCAAAACGGAGCTTGGGACAGATTTCAATTATGTGCAGTCTCTGTCAGGAATATGGCGAGCGATGACATATTTCTAAATGAATTTTAATTGGATGGTAGTTAACAAGATGGTAGGTCCTTCGTAGGTCTTTTGTCATTCAAGCTAATAATAATACATAAAGTCGTAAAATGCTCTCTAAAAATTAATAATATAAACACTGTAATTAGTATAAAAATATATTTATGCGAATATTTCATATTTTTATCAAGCGAAAAACTCGTATAAATCTGTATAATTAAATATTTGTAAACATAAACACTATGACCTTATGAAAATTGATCTATGTCATTATGAGACTTAACATCTTATGTCTCGGGGTGACGAGCGCAGTCTAATGCCATGCAATGCTTTGTAAATCGAATTTCTGTGTGGTGTTGCTTTTGTTTATGGGCAGGCGTGGCGCTTACCATCAGGCATATCGGGCACAAATTCCAGTCTCGAGGAACACCTAATAAAAAAAAACTAATTTCTCGAATCGAAACAAACAAAAACTGTGACTCTTGGATTTTGAGCCTAACGATTTTTCAGCATAAGAATGCTGAAAATGAGACATACGTAAAATACGACGAAGGTAAAATATTAAAAACTTCTATACAGAAATGTCTTAATGCATATGCTGCACCATATGCAGAGTACAACAAAAACGTAGTCAAATAGAGAAGGCAAACACAACTATGCGACGTGCACGCCATCTCGTTTCATTCTTGTTTATTAATGAATCAGATCTCCGCTACATAGTTTTAATATCTGTAATGAAAGCTGCAAATATGATGCAAGGGTGCATACGACGAGTGAGGCGTTAAGGTTTTCGGGTGTGCACATCGTGATGGTTCTGTACCGATTTTGTCTTACCCATCTCTTTCATATGACAGCACCGTGCCTATCTGGAACAACATTCTTGACTGGAATTAAATACCTGACTAGTTTAGGAATTGTTTTTCCTGATGACTCCCAGAAGAATTGTTTTTCTCTAGTTCTTTGTTGTGTCTTTTTTCAATTATGATCGGCAGCTTTTGTCTGTCATATGTGACAAGTGTTCAAAGAGCTCACCAATGCCCTCTCATTCATGTACCTTTTGGGCAAAATAAAACGTTTGTGTCAAATAAATTTTAACACCAACTTCTCTGAAAAGCTGATAATAGTAGTTGGTGACGTGGGTATCACCAAATTGTGGAATTGGGGTAGCTGGCCCCTTAGTGGTTTCAAAAAAACGGTCATACCATTTCACAGATCCGTAAATATGAGGGTAGTGAATTAGCTATTAATCAAAGTAACCACCCATTCTATCGATGCATCTTTGCCAGCGCAGTGGCAATTTATCGATGCCCTTCTTGAAGAAATCGGCTGGACGTGAGGCAACAAACACTTCAAAGGCGTTAAAATTTCCCGCCAAAAAGTTGTCCAAATACCCGAAAAAGTAAAAGTCAGCTGTAGATTGAGTACCATCAGCTTCCACTATTGCCTTTTTTATTTAAAATTGTCAGTACTGGAGAACGGCAACTTCATTGGTAAAGACTTATTTTTAAAATTCTTTCTCTCTCTTCTCTACTCCCTCGTTAATCCCCGAATACAGCTCCTGACTAGCCTATTGACCACTTCTGGGCGATTGACTGGCGACACTGATATCACTGGCGGCTGATTCAAATCCATTTTTATACCCGCCTCGCTACCGACACCATGACCACCCCCGTAACTCTCATTTCCCATGACGTTGGAAACGAAACTGCGACGGCGCTGTGCATTAGTAAATTACTCACGTCCGCGAAGTCTGTAGTTTTGAAAGTTGGAATTTGTCACTAGATTGTACACTGCCACTGGAAACTAATTTGTTTAATTATATTAACTCGCGCCGCCTATGTAATTTATTTTATTTGTTTGATTACATAAGTGTGGACGGTGGAAATTAAGTGTTTGTATGTCACATAGTTTGACATTGTAATTATTTTGATGTGGATTTTAAATAATTGTATTTTTTCGTGTTGTATTCTATTTAGACTGATGATTTTAATTTGTGGCGGTTTTTCCGTATTTAAAATATTACATTGCAGCTGCGTGAGTATCTGTGTAATTTTAATGATATTTTAATAAAAATATATTGCTTTTTTAAATCCTCATTATGTAAACATACAGAACTAGAAGATTCTTGCAGATTTGGGTCGTAGTTAAACACGATGGTCAGACACAGGTTGATGCTTACAGCTAATTGCTCAAGAGATTACCAACGTGGTAATCAACCTTATATACCAATATATTAAAGCCTCCGTGGCGCAGTGGGCGAATAGCCGGCTGCGAAGCTAGAGGCCGTGGGTTCGATTCCCGCACTGATACAAATGGTGTTGCGGGACCGCAAGTCCCTCGTAGTTCCCGATACCCACGATACAGGTTAACCTAGTGTGGGGTCAGGACTATGTGTGTGATTGTTGGGTGGGTGTAAAATAAATATTAATACATACGCACTCACGCCTGTAATATCCAAAGGGATAGGCAGAGGTGTAACCAGTATACCCACATTTCAAAGGCAAAAAATATTAACTATACAACAAATTAAGATTTACATAAAAAAATACTGCGAAAAATAAAATTCTATAGTTTTTAAAACATTGCAAAGAAAAGCAACATTCTCCGTGACATTATGACATGAAAACACGTACTGTAAAATACGCAAGTCAAAGGTGAAAAGCATTACGCGACGGCAATAAGTTGGCTTAATGACAACCGCTCCGGGCCACATCCACACACCGGCCTCGAGGTAATGGAATAAAAACATAAAGGGAATTTACAGTGTACCACGGTAATGCAGGCCTACGCTGTGTTGATGGCCATTTAAACTTCAGAGTATTTTTTTATTGATCGCCATTCGTTTGACCACGACATAGTAAGTACTTATTTAAACATATATTTATAAGGAGTAGAGCGACACTGTTAATTGTTTTTCTACAGCATGAATAAGGCGGCTGGACCGGGATAATATCACTAATAATGATTGCGATAGACTAAATACCCATTTTTTTCTTCAAAGGTCGGTAATAAATCTATAATTCTTTTGGTGTTTATTTTTTTATAGCGTAGGCCGGCGAACTTGCAAGTGGGTTACCTGATGTTAAGTGATCTTAGCGCGCAAGCGCCATAAAACTACTCATAATTATAATATATAATGGTATGGTGGTGCGAGACCCGAGGTTAATCCTGTTAATCAGTCTGTGTGGAGAGGACATGATTTTTCAAAGAAATATGTTTTACGTTCTATATTTTATGACTTCCAGTCTTAGCCACTGTATTATACAGTTGTAATACTATACTTTACTCCAGTATAATTTAAAAATAACCGTGTTTATGTATATACATACGCACTCAGTCCTGTAATCCCCAAAGGGGTAGTCAGAGGTGTAACCAGTATCCACGATGTGATAGGGGGCGAGCCTATCGCCATACCGGGCACAAATTCCAGACTCCGGGCTGATACTGAACATTTCGTAATAGAAAAACCCAGTACCACTTTACCCGAACCCGAGACTTCAGCGCCAGTCTCAGTCGTAACGCGTACGCATTACAACTGCGCCACTGAGGCAGTAAGTTAGCTGCCATCCTAATAGTAATGTTCTCTTATCCCAAATTATAAAACACAATTTCCCCCATATATTTTCAATCTGGCACAAGTCGGTTTTCTATCAATGAGAGTAGCTGTTGTGAACGAAATCGACCAGCCGGTGTGCGGTGAAAAAGTTTCCGTTCGTTCGCATTTTTAATCAGCCATCTTTGGAAAATGTCCAGTTGTCCGCGTTCGGTGTCACGAGGGATTTTTAATTAGATTTTATTATATTTTTATTGGAACATTGGGTTCAATGGAACAATTATGTGATATGTTGACCTAAATTGAGTGTGGATTTGGAGTGGTATAGTCACGCTGTAGACAGTTTTGTCTATACCACGAATGGGCCGGCTCAACCAGGTCGTTATTACTGTATCAGAGAAAACTGACGTAAAGTATCGGCTATTATTGAACATAGATCGTAATGTTATTGAATGTAGAATAAAAGTTGACTAAAGCCAAAACGGTATAATGCTACTGCTAATGCTAGGTGCATTTGACGTTGATTATTGGTTTAATAGAATGCCATTTGCAACTTTCTTGACGCCGAGACTAGATCGGAATGATATGTTGAACATTTAAAATTACGAGAATTGGCCTTCTGGTATAAATTATTGGTAATACATAAATCCATTGTAATATTATAAATGCGAAAGTAACTCTGTCTATCTATTACGTTTTCACGGCTGAATGGTGGAAAGGACTTTGATGAAATTTGTTAAGCCAATAGGTAAATCCTATATCCTAAATCGATATCGTGGGGAAAGACATGGGTAATTTTTGTCCGGAAAAAGATATTCACAGGGATGAAGTCGCGAGCAAAAGATATTACTTCATAAATTTCTGATGTCCTTCATGTAAGTATTTTGATCCTCTAAAGGTAACGACCATCAAAAACAAACAGACGGACGAGTCCAATTTAAATACTGAAACTTTCCAACCCGCATCCAATAACGAGCTTCTTACATTAGTTCTGAACATACCTGAAAGATAAATACGTTGGGACATTTATAAAGTGGACAGAAACGGGGGACTATCCATAACCGAAGATGGATTTGCAACGTTCATACTTATTGTGGAATTTTACAATGATATAAATGGGTATATTAGGCTCCACTGCTGGCCCGCGCACCTGCGACCGAACCGTAATGATCGTCAGGCGACATTATGTTGTTTTGTATACAATGCTAGACGCTTTTTAATTATTTGTTTTTACGCTGGTATACTTAATAATACTGCCAGGTCAACGTATAAAGACCTCGTGGTAGTTCACCTACCCGCTGCACTGGTCAGACATAATAAAGACGATCACTGGCCTGCCGATATCTCAGGCAATTAAGACCGCCGAAGACAGGAGCACGTGGAAGAGTATAATGCTTGGGGTGATCACTACTTCAGGCTAGACACGACCTTCAGCAATGAAGAGACCGACTAAGAAGAAGATACTTAATAACGTTATTTATCGATTAATCATCGCCTCATTGATCTAGTGAAGTCTAGTGGTATTGGTTAGGCGGAGTTGAAATTGTAAATCAGTTTTGAAAAGAGCAACGTTGTCTGGTCTTCTCTAGCGAAACAGCATTCCGAACTGATGGTAGAGTTAAAACTTTACTGAATCTAAATGATGTATAATATTTTTTGGATCCAATTAATGATTTGCCGGCCTCGGTGGCGCAGTTATAATGTATACGCGTTACGACTGAGGCTGACGCTGAGGTCTCGGGTACGATCCCCGGGTCGGGTAAAGTGGTATTGGGTTTTTCTATTATGAAATTCTCAGTATCAGCCCGGAGTCTGGAATTTGTGCCTGGTATGGCGATAGGCTCGCCCCTTATCACATTAAGGGACGGAGATACGCTCGGCGAAAAGTGGGTGTACTGGTTACACCTCTGCCTACCATTCGGGGATTACAGGTGTGAGTGCGTATGTTGCTATTCTTCTTTCTCGGGACTGGACTTTCCTCTGAAGACTGCACTTTTGACACGTCAATGTATTACGTCCCGATGATACTGGTGGAAAGTTTTCCTCATTACGCGCGCTCCCTATATTGAAATATGAGAGGGCCGCAGCTGCGCGACATGCCGCACTAATTCGACCATTTAATCGGCTGATGTCGGGTATTGCCGAGTGCCACCGAATATTACCGAATGTCCCAAAGGACGCGGTCACGTGCAAGACGGACGTTTTGATTTTGTCGGATGCGTGTGTCCGAGGAATTTGAAGGAGGTTATATTAGGCAAGGGCGATATGGTTTGTACCAATCTACAGAGTTAATTGCAACTAGACAATGCACATTTTCCTGTCCTTGTTCTAATACGTGGGATGACCCTTCCCATTACGTTTGGTTTAGCACCTTTTGATATAATACGCTTTACGACCATTCTATCCGGCTTGATGTTGAACTATACACGTGCACTTTAAAATACGTACAGTCAGTTCCTAGGTTTCATTTCTAGATACACTATGAAGGAGTTTTTAATTGGAAAAAATACGAAAATGTATTTATTAGTTTGATTTATTGCCGACGAGATTTTTACGAGTGGTAGAGCCACGGTGTAGACAATTTTGTCTACAGCATGAATGGGCCGGTTCGTCCGGGTCGTTACCACTGTCTCACAGAAAACCGGCGTAAGTAATCTCTCTCCCCTTCCCAATCCCTTAATTATCCCTTTCCTTTAAGGTCGGCAACGTGCCCATAATTTTTTTGTATTGGGGACGTAGATGGGCGGTGGAGATCGCTTACCATCAGGTGACCCACTTACTCGTTTGCCGGGACGAGTTAGTTTTATTTATTGCAGAAGACTGGTAAACAAGCGATTGGATCACTTAATGGTATTTTTTTACCGACCAAGTCGGTCATCTGATGATAAATGATCTCTTCCGCCCATAAACATATACAATACTAGAAGATTTATGAATACGATGACGTCTTGGTCACTTGGCTAGACGAGAGGATGGAAGATGGTGTAAGGCGATTGCGGAGTGGTGGTCGAGACTGGGCAAAAGGTCTTTGTTTATTAGCTTGAATGACGAGACGAGCAGGTCGCTCGCCTGATGGTAAGCGCCACACCTGCTCATAAACAGAAGCAACGCCACACAGAACTTTAAATAACAAAGCACTGCATGACACTGGACTGCGCTCGTCACCCCGAGACATAAGGTGTTAAGTCTTATAATGCCCAGTAATTTCACTGGCTTCAATGTCCTTCAAACTGGAACACAACGGTGCTTAAACACTGTTGCTTGGCGGCCGAAATAGAAAAAGCGGTGGAACCAACCCAGCCGGCCTCTCGCAAACGAGGGACCTACCACCTTGGGTCTGTGGGTATACTAGCAGCCCGTTGATTAGACGACATTGTAAGGCAAGCTGGACGTTTTTTGATACGGAGCGTGCAGGACCGTTTGACTTGGCGTGTTGGAGAAGATGCCTATACCTAGCAGTGGGTGCATAAAGGCTGACAGATAATGACGTCTTTAAAAGTAAGGAATGGAGATTGGGTAGGGAATTACAATACTCTAAGCTACTACTTCTCGTCAGTTTTTTTTATGAGGAAGTAGGTAATACCTGTTCTAATTGAGCAATCTCAATAATGCAGTAGACAAAACCACTTGCATGTGGTCACCGTCGTTCATAAACAACCGAAATGTTCGAGAATAGTGGCCTCCACTATTCAATCTACTTCGCCCGGTATAGCAACAGGCTCAACCCCAGTTTAAGTTGCCTAATCATACCCCAATTTACCCCCTTAGGGTAGTTGTATACAATGTTACGTATTCGTATACCATCAGATGAATAATTTCTTAATTACACGGATCCGTAATTTCGTGGAGACAACGTCAATACTTTACATAATATATGCACATCAGGGCACGCAGAGTTTCAAACAGAAAAAAAACATACATATTAAATAAAGCGTGTACACAAGATTTCAATTTGTAAAATTAGCCGAGTAAACGAATCACTCGCGAAACAAGTCGGAGCCGCGTTTTTGATTACATCTCGTCGTGACGCGAATACAAAATTGCCCTCAAGGTTTTAGATCAAAGAGTTTCGCTTTTAATAAAAAAAAAACCAAACGGAGGTGTGTACATTATCAATATTCCATCAACTTTAGATATAATAAGTTTCGTCAAAGGGAACTCGCGACGTGACGCGACAGAACTGTGTGGTTCGAAGTCACGTAATTTTTTTTTTATTAGTAAAAATTTGGTTTGGTAAATTTTATTGTGAATTCATTTCGTTGATTTGTGGTTTTGATCGACATGATTATATTAGACTTTTTTTTTATTTTTGTTTGAAAATTCATTGAAATCATGTTTACTTTCACTACTCAATATTTATTTACACTGACATTGGTAAGGTTTGATTCAGTTAGGCGTTAATGGTTTTAATTGTTGGCTATTGATTAGACTACTTCGAAATTATTCCGCTCACATATCAGCCACTGTAAGTTCTACAAGCCAGGGTCGAAAATGGCTTACATTTTGTTGACACCAAGCAATTAATCTCGGCGAGTCCTTAGGAATGCAACACTATTTATCCCGTAACGAAACTAATCAATTAAATAGGAGTTGGGAATATAAATTTTCCACATATAGGCTTCTTCATGAAGATATGACTACTGTGTTTAAGTCACACAAACACGAGTCAAGTTGTACAAGTTACGTATGAACTTAAGAATCGTAACAACTACGACGTAAAGTAGCAGCTTGCTGCTGCGTTTCGTACGGTGAGTGGGATATCCGGACGCCTAAATCCCCTCCCCTTCCCAACCCGTTAATTATCCCTTTCCTTTAAGGTCGGCAACGCGCCTATGACTCTTTTGGTATTGTGGGCGTACATGGGCGGTGGTGATCACTTACCATCAGGTGGTACTTGCTCGTTTGTCGACCTGTGTAAAAAAAACAAATCATAGTCAGGCTCTCATCTCTAGGCGTTGGGACAGTTGGGTCCCTTGTAGTTTTTAATACCCATGATTGAGAGAGGTCTGGTATGATAGTATGGACTGGAAGCTTTTTGACTCTATAAGGAACCTATATTTATTTTTTTTACAAGGAGGTAGGTCCCTCGTATGCGAGAAGCCGGCTGGGTTGGTACCACCGCTTTGTCTATTTCTGCCGCCAAGGAACAGTGTGTAAGCACTGTTGTGTTCCGGTTTTAAGGGCATTGAAGCCAGTGAAATTACTGGGCATTATGAGACTTAACACCTTATGTCTCGGGATGACAAGCGCAGTCCAGTGTCATACAGTGCTTTGTTATTTTAAGTTCTGTGTGGCGTTGCTTCTGTTTCTGAGCAGACATGGCGCTTACTATCAGGCGAGCGACCTGCTCGTCTCGTCATTCAAGCTTATAAAATAAAATACATGCATATTTAAAATGGCGTACGGTGCCGAAACATGGAGCCTAATAAACGGAATAGAACAACAGATGTAAGTTGCACAACGCGCTATGGAGCGCATTTTAGGCATTAAACTGAGCGACAGAGTTCTAAATGTGGACATTCGACGAATGACCAAAGTCGAAGACATCGGATCCCGTATAGCGAAACTCAATTGACGTTGGGCAGGACATATGACGCGATGATGTCAGGTGGAGTAAGTCATTGAGAGAATGATGGTCCCGCGATAAAAGACTGCTATCTAGACGATTCGTAGACCTGGAAAACTTTGCAGGTGTCACCCGGCATACATTGGCTCAACATGGAGCAGATTGGCGTAAAACGGAGGCCTAGGCTGGATGCCCTGCAGTGGGCGCATAAAAACTGAAATGAATGAATGTTTACTATACACATTTTACCGCACGCATAGTGGAAACCCCACCATAGTGCTTACGGGGCAGTCGGTGTATACCCAGTTACGTCACGGCGATTGTCACGGATTCTGGCGATCATTAAGAGGCGTGACGTCATTCGATGGTCGACATTATATTTGGACTGCACTGTACATATCATCAGATGCAGCAGTTTAGTCACTTTACCGTGCCAGCATAAACAAAATATATTATTGGAAACCTAAATAAATAACTGCCTCGGTGGCGCAGTTGTAATGCGTACGCGTTACGATTGAGGCTAACGCTGAGGTCTCGGGTGCGATCCCCGGGTCGGGTAAAGTGGTATTGGGTTTTTCTATTATGAAATGCTCAGTATCAGCCCGAAGTCTGGAATTTGTGTCCGGTATGGCGATAGGCTCGCCCCCTATCACATTGTGGGACGGAGATACGCTCGGCGAAATGTGTGTGTACTGGTTACACCTCTGCTTACCCCTTCGGGGATTACAGGCGTGAGTGCGTATGTATGTAAATAAATAAATTAAGCCATTGAATAAATTAATAATATTTTTGAGCATAACGCTGATTTTGGTGGCATTCATGTGTATCCAATTAGCAAATAATCTATAATATCCTGTTTCATATGAATCTGTTGATTTGTTTAACATTTACATTGTATTGTATTTGTAAAATATCGCCATTGGTCTAGTGGTATCGTACTTCAACTGGATTCAAATACCAGTGGGCCAATTCTCGTAATTTTAAATGTTAAAAATATCATTCCGATCTAGTCCCAGCGTCAAGAAAGTTGCAAATGGCATTCTCTTAAACCAATAATCAACATCAAATCTCATTACGATCTATGTTGAGAATGCCATTTGCAACTTTCTTGACGCTGAGACTAGATCGGAATGATATTTTGAACATTTAAAATTACGAGAATTGGCCTTCAGGTCAATATTTGTGTTTTTGATTCGGAAACGAGGATTGTAATTTGTGTCGGGTATGTCGATAGGATGGACAAGATGGACCGACGACCTGACAAGGGTTGCAGGAAGCCGATGGATGCAGGCCGCTGGCAACAGTTTGGCCTGGAAGGCATTAGGGGAGGCCTATGTTCAGCAGTGGACGTCTTGTGGCTGATGATGATGATGATGATGTCGATAGGCCTCTATAATCATCACATCATGCTATCGTATCTTATAAGTTCAGAGAAATTTCAAACTTGGTTCATATGGAGAACAAGGAATCATTGATTGGTTCTTATTGTGTTACTAGCTTTTGCTTACGGCTCTAGTCTAATCTAGTCTAGGTTCATGGTCTACCTGTGTGCCAAACTTCATATCTCAAAAACTATACAACCTAGTTTATTGAAATCAATTTTCGTTGGAAGTACCGTTTTAGTTAAACTACATTAAGTTTTGGATGGTAGGTGTATTATATGAACCACTACACTAACGTGTAGGGCTATTAAGAAAAGAAATCCAATATCAACTTTACCCGACCTGGGGATCGAACCTGAGACCTCGGCGTCAGCCTCAGTCGTAACGCATACGCATCACAACTACGCCACCGACAGACAGTTATCGATCTATATATTTATGTAATGTTCGAATCAAATTACAGCACCCCCCTAGTATTACAATAAGATCAAAGCGAAGTCCATGCTTTAACGATATTAGGTTAAACCCTATCAGAGATTTATGAAATTTCAACAGCATCGTTTAAGGATGACACTGAATATAATATTTTCACGTTAACAATCAGACGGTAACCCCCGCTTGGGAGATGCGTCTTCGCCGCGAAATTTCCATAAATCAATTTCAATACAAACACCTCTTAGTGAACTCTGGCCGCAGTCGAGTTGGGGTGCGGTCGCATTTCTAGAGTGTAAGGCACGTATTCATGAACAAAACTCAAGTGAGCTCTTTTCTAAGTGTCGATGTCTGTACGCGTGATTGGTCTATTTATGGCGCTAAACAAAAACAGACCAATCAAGTGTACAGAAATCATACAGGCCATGGCGTAAGTTAGAAAGAAAGAAAAGTAATGTATTTGTCGCAACACATTACACAACATGCATACATCTTTTTAAATTATGTAATAGGTATGGCAGGATTATTGCACGTTGAGGCTGTGACAGGTAGATTACCACCGATATATATATATATATATATTGATATTTCGATATCAATTTAGATATATGACTACTGACTGCCTCGGTTGCGTATATAATGCGTATGCGGTACGACTGCTGTGCTGAGGTCTCCGCTTCGATGCCCGGGTCGGGTAAAAGTAATATTAGGTTTTTCTATCACGAAATACGCTTTGTATCAGCCTGGAGTTTGGAATTGTGCCCTGTATGGCGATAAGCTCACCCTCTATCACGTTATGGGACGGAGATAAACTCGGCGAAATATGGGTGTACTAGTTACACCTCTGCCTACCCTTTAAGGATTAGGTGTGAGCGCGTATATATGTATTTCGATAGATGCTAGGCCCAAAGTCAACCTCACCTGCACGTACACTCTTCTGATTACCGGAAGAGACAATGGCGAAACTTTGTTCTCATTGTGGGGTTGTAGGGTCAGAGGGCGAGTTGACCCATATAATATCAAATAATGTCAAATCTATGGTACGAGAAGACGAACCCTAACATTAAACCGTGATGAAACTGTTAATGTTAATTAGGAAAGTATTACATACTAGCTTTTGTTCGCGGCTCCGCCCGCGTGAATAGACTTTTCCGAAATAAAACGTAGCCTGTAACCTACATAACCTAAATCTATCTCTACATCAAAATTCATTAAAATCGGTTCAGTGATTTAGACGTGAAAGCGTAACAAACAAATAGATATTTCTTTTTCATAAACTAGGGGCTATGCCCATGTTTTATCACAAAGATTAATAAAATAAAAAAAAACTTATAGTCCGACGAATATGAGACATGTCTTACTTTCTTCCCCACATTATTCTGCATCGATTGGTATCGGTCTCGACCCCATACCCCGAGCGGTTTCGGAGGAGATAGCGTGACAAGCTTTTGGCAGCGGCGGCGACGGCGCCAATTACTTTTTTTTAGAATAGAGAGGAAGTATCCTATGTTACTTCTTATACCTCAAAGAATATGTGTACAAAGTTACATGATGATCGGTTTAGTAGTTTTCGCGTGAAAGTGTACGAGTAACAAACAAACTAACATGCACATTTATAATATTAGTATGATTACAACAACGAAAGCAGAGTAACCATCAGCCACGTATTTTATTACTAAAGCATTGAGTTTAAAAAAAAACAAGAAATTAATAGTAAACCATTACCGTATTCGCTATAACTAGATCCCCACGACAGTCCGTGACTTGGGTGTTGAACGGGCCGCGGTTACTGGACGAACGACAGTCGCTACGCTGGTATACTGATCAAATTGAGTCAGACGCCTTCGCTATGCCGTTGAAAGGCCAGCGCATACCAGGCGGAAAACAACATGTTTCTATAGCATAGCCCGGCAACTGAACAAGTGAGTCATCTGATGGTAGATATCCATCGCCCTTGTACACCCACAATACCAGAAGAATCATGTGCGCGTTGCCGACCTTAAATAAAAGGGATAATTAAGGGATTGAGAAGGGGATGTGGGCCTCCAGATATCTCACTTACCGTACGAAACGCAGCAACAAGCCGCTACTTTACGTCGGTTTTCTGTGAGACAATGGTAATGAGCCGTTTTAGCGTATCTCCGTCCCACGATGTGATAGGGCACATCGGGCACATCCCACGGGTACAAATTCCAGATTCCGGGTTGATACTGAGCATTTCGTAATAGAAAAACCCAATACCCGACCCGAGGATCGATCCCGAGACCTCAGCCTTAGCCTCAGTCGTAACGCGTACGCATTACAAATGCGTCACCGAGGCAGTCAATTATATAGTAGTACTTTGTAGTCAATTATTTAAGTAAGTAGATAGACCGAGACAGAAGCGAATGTTTCCATACAAAACCAACGTGACCCTGTCGCTTGACGCGAGTTGGATCTCCTGTCTCATAAGTTTAAATACGAACTCATACGCACTCACGCTTGTAATCCCCGAAGGGGTAGGCAGAGGTGTAACCAGTACACCCACATTTCGCCGAGCGTATCTCCGTCCCGCGATGTGATAGGGGGCGAGCCTATCGCCATACCGGGCACAAATTCCAGACTCCGGGCTGATACTGAGTATTTTGTAATAGGAAAACCTAATACCACTTTACCCGACCCGGGGATCGAACCCGAAACCTCAGCATCGGCTTCAATCGTAACGCGTACGCATTACAACTGCGCCACCGAGGCAGTCCATAAATGCATAAGTTTAAAATTTTATTATATAGCAGAGCATTTAAGCAATTCTCCGCCCGCTCTGCGCCGTACCGAAAGCGACACGTGCTTGAATCTGCAACCCGGGAATTATGAATGTTAAACCGCAACGCTTCGCCAACTGCTGCACCATAATAGTTACGAAGTATTGAATATTGTTCATTAGAATAAAGTTGTCTGGAGGAGTTTGTGTTAGTTGGGAAATATTAGTTTTTGAGAAAATAGACATAATATAAGTTCACGCATGTATTCCTAAAAGGGTAATATACAACTAGTTTAACCACGGTTTGCCGATATTAGTACCGCCCATAATGTGATTGATAGAGGGCGAGCCCATCGCCATATCAGGCGCAAATTCCAACCCGGGACAAATCATGTCTGATTTTTCCAATCGAGAACTCAAACACATATTATGATTGCCTGACCTAGGATTTCAACCCATGACCTCCCGGTTTCTCAGCCTATAAATCAGTGAGATGGCATGGAAATATTTTGTGATATCAATCAGGTGCGGCGAAGTCACTTTGGCGAGCCAGGATAAAAAACAATGAGTCCCAGGTTTGGTTACATTAATAATAGACGTAAGTGTGAAAACATTTGGTCCAAAATCCAATCTTAAGATGATATATACATACGTACGTACGCACTCATGCCTGAATCCCAGAAGGCGTAGGCAGAGTGTAACCAGTACACCCATATTTCGCCGAGCGTATCTTCGTCCCCTGATGTGGATAGGGGGCGAGCCTCTCGCCATACCGGGCACAATTCCAGACTTTGGGCTGATACTGAGCATTTCATAATAGAAACACCCAATATCACTTTAACCCGACCCGGGACCGAACCCGCGACCTCAACGTTTGCCTCAGTCGTACCGCGTACACATTACAACTGCGCCACGGAGGCTGTCAAAGATGATAACCTATAAATAACTTGAAATAAAGAAAGGTATTTTAAGTTTTATTTATATAGAGATAGAAGAAAGGAACATTAAATAACACGAATTTGAATACAAGAAACGTAAATACAAATACATCATTAATCCGACACCGACGCGTCAAGCATAAAGCGGTTTTGAATAGTAGAAACATTACTTCACAAAAAAAACGTAAAAGTTCTGTTTCGCGCCCTGCGAGAGCACTTAATTCCATCAAAAGAAATCTTTTCATCTAATGGTATATAGTGTTTTACGTCTGCAAAGCGGTTGAAAGCTGGCAACATTTAGTTCTGAATCCTGCCAATGGAATGTGAAGCCAACGTTTGGGATTATTGCCTTTTCATGTAAATAGATTTTTCACTCATTCCTTGGCAGTGATTTAAGTGTTGAACTCATCAGTTTCACGATGTTCGTAATGCATTGATTCTTTAATTTATGCGCTGTATTTTGCGGTGGTGCTGGATAGGAATACTAATGTATTATGCTGCACATTACTTGTGCGTTTAATGTTTCTCAGAAGTCGTGAGATTTAACGCAAATATTTTTAACATTTAAGCAACCGTCTATATGAGTTGCCAATAGTTTCGTCTACAAATAAAATAAGTTTGAATAAATTTAGAAACCGACTTCAAAATAAAAACACTGAAAAGTCAAAAATAACATTTTCTTTGACTTGAACAAATGACTTTTACCGAATTTTACACCGTGCTCCGTCATCAAATCTTAAGCACATCGCAGCTAAATGTATCAAATGATTTTTTTTTCAGGAAATCGGTCCGCAATTGGCGGAAAAATCGATGAACATACATAAAAAATCTAAAAAAATATATACCTACGCGCCGAATTGCGTACTCCTTTTTAATGCGGTTAAAAAGCCATACGTGCTGATCAGATAGCTGACAATAATGACGAGTTTGATGCGGACAATATATAGAGAAGTAATCGAAAAAGAAAATACGTTAAATCATCGG
Source organism: Mimas tiliae (assembly GCA_905332985.1). NCBI lineage: Eukaryota > Metazoa > Arthropoda > Insecta > Lepidoptera > Sphingidae > Mimas > Mimas tiliae. The sequence continues at coordinate 3,803,652 of HG995248.1, read as the reverse complement.
CTCACTTTTCTTCGTCATATTCATATCACAATCATTACCAGAAACGGACACAATGCAGTAAAAACAAATGCGATGCATGTAACAATAAGGGATGTTGCGAAATCTGCGTTACCATTATTCTTGGTTGCCCAACAAACAAAACAGATCCAATCACAAAGTTTCGGACATAAATTTTGGTTTCGCATGAAGTTTAATGGACAAAGGGCCTATTGTTTTATATTTATATCGCCTCTTCCAAGACTAAAGGGCCGCGTAATTTAGCCCACCCCGAGGGATGAACAAAACATGCGAGACCGTGGTACAAAATTTACCTGCGCACTCTTATACACGGGTACAATCGGGAACTAAATAAATAAAAGTATTAACTGGGGATAACTGCTGTAGGGTATTAATATATGTAGTCCCTAGAAACGTACGCGTATCTAACAAAATAGTAGGTTCAGACCATCGAAATAAGTTGACAAGAAACGTAACTCAAGCAAAAAAATTACCCCAATAAAACTCTGTGCAAGGGGGCAGGGCTATAAAAGTGCGCATAATAATCTCTAGTCGACATTTGATACGTCTATGATACGTTTTTTGCGCGGTGCAGAACGTCGTATCTCGATCTAGAAATTAATTAATTAGACATAAACTTTTATGAAATAAAGTTGATTTTGAACGTTCATGAATTTTTGTTGCGTGTATGAGTGTTACATGTTACGTGTGATTTTACCTTTACATGTGTAAGTAAGTGGAGCCGTATTTTTTGGCAGATTCATATAAGAGTTATCGTTCTAGTTATCTTATTTCGATGGTTCAGACCGTTCGATTTTTCAACTGACTTGTATCAACAAAAGCTGTACAGTTGTTTTTTATCAATTCGTTTGAAAGTCTGTTCTGACGGTTCAAATACTGCGATTTAGCAGTTGATCAATTAAATGGAACCGTGTGAGCCCGCTATTAGAGACTTCAACCAATCAATGTCTATGACGATTAGCGACAAATTCAATGCAAACAACAACATTCAATGCAAATAAACTTGACGCACATGTATCTTTGTCGTCCGTCGATAATGCAGGTAAACTATATATCTATGCAATGTAATGCAGATTGCGCCATGACATAGCATTAGTGTGACATGCTGGAGACCCAAATTCCTCTCCACTTGCCAATACCTCAACTTGCCCGTTTACCGGCCAATGATATACAAAAAAAAACGAAATCTTCAGACATTCGATTCTTACTCTATTGACTCAGGCAGCAGATTTTGTTCCCGACTAAATTTTATCCGCACACCGACTACCGTTAAAATGTTTTTACAAAATATAAACCATTATTCATAAAGTAAAAACAGACGCTGTACAAGCCGATTAAGTAATATTAAAGTTTAGAAAAATCTTGCTAAATTACCAAATTGAGAATTAAGAAAGTGTCTTTGTCCCCCTGCCTGTTGGAACTCATAAGAAACTTAATAATTCCATTATACTACGGAACGAGATAAAATTTTCACCACCGTTGACTATGATAAATTATCACGCGACAAACTTTTAAGCCTAATTTAATTGTCTACTTAATTCTTTGTTTTGTTTACCATTTCAATTTTTGCGTGAAGAACTTTCATAAAGATTTTTTAAAATGTTATAATGAGTCTTGTATGATTGATGATGAGCCACGCTGTAGACACTTTTGTCTACAGCATGAATGGGCCGGCTTGCCCGGGTCATTACCACTGTGTCACAGAAAACCGACGTAAAGTAGCAGATTGCTGCTGCGTTTCGTACGGTGAGTGAGATATCCGGAGGCCCAAATCCTTCTCCTCTTCCCAATCCCTTAATTATCCCTTTCCTTTAACGTCGGCAACGGGCCCATAATTATTTTTGTATTATGGGCGTATATGGGCGGTGGAGATCACTTACCATCAGGTGACCCACTTGCTCGTTTGCCGGCCTAAAACATAAAAAAAACATTGCCGGCAAGACAAACCTGTTATTAAAATGTTTTATATACCGGATCATTCTCGTAACAAATTAGGTACTTTCTAAGAACGAATATAAAATATATTGATGTAGGAAGATCTCACTGATCAGTAGGTAGCAGATAGGTTAAAATGCTGGAGTGGCCAAGATTCAAGTCCTTGAAACAGAGAAGTGTAGTAGCTACGCGCTTTATTAAAAAAGCTATGATTAATAACATCTGTAAAATATATATTTATAAATTTGCTCGTGCCTTTCCCGCAAAATATCTTTCAGATTTATTTCTCTATTTTTTATATTATGTAAACTAACTTTCATAAAAGTCATAAGAATGAAAAATTGTCTGTAGTATTCAGAAATAATGTAGCTTCCTAAGAAACAATTTTTAGAATCCGGGTAGTAGATCCAAAGACCCAAACAAACTCATTAACTTTGCTTCTTTTAAACTAACAAATGTTACTTTAAAGCCAATTTTGTACGTGACTGTACACATTCGGTCTAGCAGTAAGCGCGGGACGATCCAACCGCGATTTACATAGACATAGATCGCGCATCGCTCCCGTCCGAGGAACATATGCGGACCGCAGACCCACCTCACGGCAGGTATGGACATGTAATTTATTGCCGAGGAGATTTTGTTTGAGTCAGTTCTTGTTCCCGTTCAACTTTTTGATGTATGTTGGTTAAATTGAGGAACTAGATATAGTTTAGAGATAATTTTACAGGAGAGCAAAAATACTCCGAGAATTTACCACTTCAAATTTTATCAGCTCTTTAATAGAGATGATACAGAGTTGACGAAAGAAAAATATATATTGGTCTATTGGCATACTATTAGAGCTTTGAAAAAGCGAAGAATTATCTAGTTACTTATGCTAGTATAAACACAATATACAACGTGTTATAGAAAGGGACGGGCAAATTTAAGCAATGTATAATGTAGGGTATAAGTGTTTTATCTCCCATAGTACCAAATCCGATTGCATTGCTAGGACAATAATTATAGCATTTTCTTTTTTATCGAATGAGTAACATATCGATATCGATTTTTAACTTTTGACAACACTAAATGATAAACAATGATACTATAGACCTCCTTTCATTTAATTATTTTATAATTAAAAAAACATTAAACAGTTGTCAAATGTCAATATTTATATGACGCAGTCTGTTCGGCAATTTCTGATTTTATGAAGTATGATTACGAGTTCAAAAAATATGTTGTATTTGACTAAAAACAAGTACTATGTATTGGTACTTGGTGTAACTGATAACAGCTTTTAAGAGGATCGTCGACTGTATTAAATTCATAGATGGAAGACCCGAGAATGAAGTCTTTAAAATGCTTCTAGAGGATGGTACCTATATTGTATTCAGCACACAATCTCTTTCAGGTGTAAATTTGTGTTTAAATTACAAGTTGCGTACGTATGTCCGTAGAATTACGTAGATCTTATTCAAGTTTATTAAAAAGTGAGTGTCGTTCATAATTATTAATAGTGATGTCATCAATCTTATCGATCTTAATAAACGAGTGATTAAAATAAACGTGCAATTTTTGGATGTCTTGGTTTTGAAAAGATCCGGTACATAAGTACGAATTGTAATGTGTATGTAATGACCCTAAAATATTGTCACATCTTTCTGTAACCCGTTGTATATATATTTTAAACTTGTTTGACATACGTTAGTATGGCCCATTGATATATTACCTATAGATAGAGCCATGGGGTGACCGCACATGAGACAGCTAGATTTTTTAAAATGTTGCTACGTTACATATATTTCCCCATTTCATGTTTGGGAAAAAATATCACAACTGTCAAATTCCTATCTTTTAAGTTTAAACTCACATTAAAGTAACGCAAAACACAACTATGTCCAGCATTTAGGAAAAACGTAGGTAGCTCAAAACTACTTCTTCTTAATTAAAAATGTATTTTTTATAGCATAGGCCGGGCAACGAGAAAGTGGATCACCTGATGGTAAATGATCATCCATGAACGCCTCTATAATACCAGAAGAATCATGGTCGCGTTGCCAACCTTAAAGAAAAGGGATAATTATGGGCTTGAGAAGGGAAGGCGATTTGGGCTTTCGGATATCTCACTCACTGTATGAAACGCAGCAGTAAGTTGTTAATTAACATCGATTTTCTGAGAGACAGTGGTAACAATTCGGTCGAGTCGGCTCATTTATACTGTAGACAAAATAGATGAAAAAAATGCTTGTAGCTTTTGAACCCGAACTATATGTATCACTCATATGGGTAACTGAGGTTGGTAAAAAGAAATCACTATCTATAATCACTATCTATTTTAGTTAAGTATTAATTTACAAACAAAACAAAACTCTGTTATAAAATTTAAAGACAGCCTCCGTGGCGCCATGGGCGAGTACCAGCTGCAAAGCAAGAGGGCGTGGGTTCTATTCCCGCACCGAGAAATGTTTGTGTGATCCACAAAAGTTTATTACTGATCTGTGTTATGGGACCACAAGTCCCTCGTAGTTCCTGATACCCACGATACAGGTTTACCTAGTGTGGGATCGAGATTATGTGTGTGACTGTTGAGTGTATTTATTTATTATTATTTATTAGTGCGGGTGAATATTTTTAGTGGCAGTTTTCTATATCAGTATACCGTTTCAGAAAATCAGCATATTCAGTTTCATTATTTGATAGTAAATCGAACTCTTTTGAATACATTTTCATATTACACTTTAGCTCTGCTACACCACTTTCTAACGGAGCTAGCTTTTTTTACTAATCTATGTTTTGATTCACGCACAACACGCGATTTTTCATTAGTTTAACTGATCTTGCTTTTTGACCTAATATTTTTTTTCCTTATGGGTTGATGTCAATGCAGATGGACTAGGTTGTTCTGTAATGGAAACATCTTCTGAAGTACCTGGAGGCACATTTAATTAAATAAATAACTTAACATTTGTAAGGTGACAATTAAAATTTTCATCTTTATAAAAATATTAATGTTCGTCATCAATAATACGTTCTTATAGATGTAACTGATAGTAAGTTAATTAAAACTAATTTAACGTTGATCATATTACGTTTTTTTAGTACTATTGAAAGTGGTTACATGGCTATTTTGTTATTTGTGAAATATAGCTTTTATGATTACATCGATTGGCATTTCATAAAGGAACACCTTGTGACCCGTATTATGAAAAAAAAAACGATTTTTGACTTTTTTGTAGATACGTTCATCTGGTTCGTATACCGCGATATTCTCTATGCGTCTATTAAGCGTAGGTATACATGTTCTTTGATGATACGCCCTTTCCATTTTGAAAGACATTCTCGGAGGCAACTTAGTCATAACACAACTTCGTCTAAGTGATATATTAATGAGGCCTAAATTTTCACTTACTTGTCCTTCAATATTTAATGTACTGAATCATTTGAGTGAAGGAGGGTTGGCCAAAATGTTCCATCGAGAAAACAACGCGTTTGACAGATGAAAATTACAATTGGGACGTGAAGTTTCGGCTCGTCAAGGGGACGTAGGGCACATCTGCAATGTATTATAAAATGTCTCGAAAAGTATAAATCTTGCTTGTAGGTTTATAACTTGTAAAGGATTTTTATATAAAAGTATTTCTTATTGATTGTAGAACATCGAAACAAGATGTCTATATAATGAATATTTGTTCTGGCGATGAAAAGATTTATTGAGCTGACTTTTGCGGATTGTTATAGTGAAGTATGGTAGGTCCAGGATTGAATCGTCAACTATTAAATTGCATTATAATTATTACATATTACTCCTTAGGAAGCTTTTATTTAAGTAACCTTTCTCAGTATATGTAAATTACTTTAAACTAAAGAATTGACAAAAATGATTCATTAATTATCTACATAATTGCGAATATACCTAATATGTACTACATACGTATATCTACATACGTAGATAAGAGTTGAACTCAGAAAATCCTCGTTTAATTCGCTTAGTAAGTTAATTAAAAATATAACTTCATATGCATCTTACTGCTGGATTTTATCAATTTGATTAAAAATACGTAAGTACCGTATTAGAGGTATTTATGGGCGGTGGGGATCACTTACCATCACGTGGCCCACTGCTGGGCATGGGCCTTCTCTATTAATGAGGGGTAAAGCCATACGAGAAGAATCATGAACGCGTTGACAACCTTAAAGGAAAGGGATAAACATGGAATAGGAAAGAAGTGGTACTTTGGGCCTCCGGATATTTCTCTCACCGTAGGAATCTCAGTAGCAAGCCGCTACTTTACGTCGGTTTTCTGTGAGACAGTGGTAATAACCCGGTCGAGCCGGCCCATTTATGCTGTAGACAAGACTGTCTACAGCGTGGCTCTACCATTTTAAAATGTAATACAAGCCTGAGTATACTCAACATCCCATCACTTTTTTTTAATTAGATTGGATGGCGAGACGAGCAGGTCACTCGCCTGATTGTAAGCGCCACGCCTGCCCATAAACAGAAGCAACGCGATATATAACTTTGAATTACAAAGCACTGCATGGCACTGGACTGTGCTCGTCACCCCAAGACATAAGGTAAGATGTTAAGTCTTAAAACAACACCATTTTCCGCGTTCCCACTTCCGTTCAGTCCATTATCCATCGAAATAAGATAACTAGAACGATAACTCTCATATGAATCTGCCAAAAATACGGCTCCACTTACTTACACATGCAAAGGTAATCACACGTATTCGTAACACTTATACACGCAGCAAAAATTAATGAACGTTCAAAATCAACTTTAATTAATGTCGAAATATTAAATTTCTAGATCGAGATACGACGTTCTGCTCCGCGCAAAAAAATAGACGTATCAAGTGTCAACTAGAGATTATTATGCACAGACTTTTATAGCTCCGCCCCCTTGCACAGGGTTTTGGTGGGGTATTTTTTTTGTTTGAATTACGTTTCTTGTCATCTTATTTCGATGCTATTATCCTAACAAAACAATCGACCACAAACATAAAGTAAATTAATCTGTCAGTTGATTCCGGTCCACTGATTGATTGGAAAATGTGGGCCCGCTCACCCACCGTTCGGGCCCAATGCAAATATTTGTGAGGGCCGGTCCTAGGAAAAGATTACCGGCTGATTGATTGGATAGGCAACAGGTAACTTGGAAGATCAATAAGATTCAGATTCTCTTTTTTATTATGGCTTGCTTTTTACCTTGGAATAATAATGTTTCTGAGAGTTCTGTAAGTTTTTGGCTTGATTTTTAGTGTTCCGTAGCCAAATGGCAAACCCGTATGTCACAGCTATTTTAATCCTCGAAGACTATAAGCACTAAATTGATGAAATTTGGATGGTGGGGTGTATTTTCTGAACCGCCACATAAAGACATTAAGTTTTCTTTTGGGGGGATCCATACATGTAACTGAAGGATAATTATTTTTTAATTGCACATGTGTGGTATCATTGGATAGGTCCATAAAATTATGTACATATTGCTAAATGTTTTTATAAATAAGTCACTAGTTTATGAGATATAGAGTGTCCAAAGCCAAAATGTGTCTCCTCCTCTAAATTGTAGTATACTACATGGTGGAAAATTCTGAAAACATTCTGAAACATTGGTTTCAATGAGATAGGTTATATAGTTTTTGAAATATGGCTCGTTTTCGTCTACAAAATATTCATTCAACCTGACTACGGGACTTTTCACTGTGAGTAGTCCGAGACGCACTTGGCCAGTTTTTTTAAATCATATTTGCTGATGCTTTAGATATAAATGAATGTAGTGCATTGTTCAAATTTATTTATTTATTATTTATTATGTGGAAAATACACATTTTAGATTAAAAAATGTATTAATTATGTAATTTACGAGTAAGCACAATCTTTTCTTTCTCCTTGGCGTTATGACTACTTAATGCCAGGCTCCGCCTTTCGTACCATATATTTGACAGTATATTTTGGTATTATTAAATTATGGGGCCATCCGCCGTTTGACCCTCACCATCGCTAACAGGAACCAAGATTCGCCATTGCTTCGTCCGTTATCGGCAGAGTGTACCACGTGCAGGTGAGGTTGGCTTTGGCCCTAAAATGTTGATGGCCCACTTACATACGAGTTAGCACAATATTTTACACATATTTTGGGTGGACATGCAGAAAATCTGCTTTTTTAAATAATATGTTAAAAGTTTAAAACCATATAACTATTATAACCATTTAAAACTTAACTTTTATTTAATTCATTTCGTAAACATAATAAAATATCAAATTAAATCACTTTCAATATTCAACACCACCACGAGGATTTTTGGCTAACAATGTTTACTCAAAAAAGAAGTTCTAGTCTGGCAAAATTACCTTCGGTCGTTTCCGACGAACGGAAGGTAGCCGTTTAAAAGTGTAGTAAAAAAGGCAATGTAACCGCCCAACCACGTTGCAAGTGATGAAGTCAACGCCACTGCCCAAAACTAATTATTGCCCGCCTGAGGGAGAACCTTTGGCTTGCAGTGATTTTTATAGACTAAACAAAAACATATTATTACTGCAAAAATGGGGTATTTTATAATTTTCTTTTCTTTTATCGAATTTAGATCTGAAAATATATAATACTAGCTTTTGCTCGCGGCTCCGCCCGCGTGAATAGACTTTTCTGAAATAAAACCTAGCCTATAACCGTCTCCAGGTTCCCATCTATCTCTACATCAAAATTCAACAAAATCGGTTCAGTGATTTAGGCGTGAAAGCGTAACAAAGAAATAGGTTTATATATATTTTTTTTCATAAAAGTATCCTATGTTACTTCTTATACCTACCTCCAAGAATATGTGTACAAAGTTTCATGATGATCGGTTAAGTAGTTTTCGCGTGAAAGCGTAACAAACAAACTTACATTCACATTTATAATATTAGTATGATTCTTATTTATCATATTATTTCTGTGAGGTGGAAAATAAGATTAATCTGCACTTTTTGGCGGAGCAAAGCATTACTTATCTGTACTTAGTAACGGAGTTTAAATAATCAACTAGTCAAAGAAACATTCGACTTCTAAGAAAGTATTAACATGAAATTTAAGGTCATTGACTATGACTACGAAAGTAAGAACTTCTTAAATATTAATCCTACTTTATACAAAAAGGTCGTTGATCGTTATTTTTGCATAGAAGTGTATCAGATCTAGAGCTTTGAGCTACCCAAGTGAGCTTTATACATTTTTCAGTGGCAGTAATAGCGGAATGCTTTGTTTCGTCGACGTTCAAATTAGCTTGCGAGGTTGGTGATGGAATTAATAACGTCGATTTATCTGGAGAAAACTGTTTACGACATTTTAGAAGAAAAGTGAGTGGTAGAACCACGCTGTAGACATTTTTATCTACAGCATGAATGGGCCGGCTCGTCTGGGTCATTACCACTATCTCACAGAAAACCAGCGTAAAGTAGCAGCTTGCTGCTGCATTTCGTACAGTGAGTGAGATATCCGGAGGCCCAAATCCCCCTCCCCTTCCCAATCCCTTACTAATCGTTTTCCTTTAAAGTCGACAGCGCACCCATGATTATTTTAGTATTGTGGCTGTACATGGGCGGTGGAGATCACTTACGGTGGAGGTCACCTGATGGTCAGTTATGCCCATCATCCATGAATTCTTCCAATACCAGTAAAGTCATGGACGCGAACCTTAAAGGAAAGAGATAATTATAAGATTGGGAAGGGATAGAGGGATCTGCGTTCCAGATATTTCATACTGTTACGCGTATTTCAACTACTATTATACTGTTAAATTAATGTTTATATTAGTTTATTCTTAATAATCGATCGAGGGGTGTAAGGGGGGCGAACAACACCTCAAGTCCCCAAGTGTCAACCCTACCTGCACGCGGTGCACCCTGCTGGCTAACGAATGAGGCTCTGGCGGCCGACTCGTGGCGGCATAACCACATAAATAAGCTGGAATGCATAAAATACTCGTACCTTCGGCGGGCAGCAGCGCCATTGGCTAAACATTCCAGTTACTGCGGTCACCAACCCGCCTGCCAAGCGTGGTGACTATGGCAAATCCCCCAAATGGCAGTCTCCCAAAATTTACGGCCCCCAGTTCCCGGTAGCCTCGCTATTCCTGGCCAAGGTACCGGTCATGGTAACGGCGGGGTGGGGGGTGCTAAGAATCCCCGGGTTACGGCAGGGTACCACAAACGACTGTTTCTGGCAACGTACAACGGACGCTCTCTGCGGTTGGACGAGCACGTCTCAGAATTGGAAGTAGAGCTAAGTCATATTAACTGGCATATCGTGGGGCTATCTGAAGTCCGAAGACAGGGGGAGGAGAAGATGACTCTCGATACCGGTCACTTACTCTACTTCCGAGAAGGACATCAACCATCCCAAGGTGACGTCGGATTTATGGTCCACAAGTCACTCAAAGGCAACGTTGTGGAAGTTGGCAGTGTGTCAGCGACAGTGGCGTACCTTGTCTTAAAAATAACCAAAAAGTACTCACTTAAAGTTATACAAGTGTACGCCCCGACGTCTGCACACCCTGACGACGAAGTCGAGGCCATGTACGAAGATATAGTGAAAGCTATGTCTCGTACCCAGACTTCCTACAGCGTTGTTATGGGTGACTTCAATGCCAAAGTGGGTGTACAAGGATACGGCGAATCGAGGGTAGGACCGTTCGGCTATGGGTGCAGAAATCACAGGGGGCAAATGCTAGTCAACTTCCTCGAGGCCCAAGGACTTTTTCTGATGAATTCGTTCTTCCAGAAGAGGCCCCAAAGGAAGTGGACCTGGCGAAGCCCTGACAATGTGACTCGGAATGAGATCGACTTCATTATCACCGACAAGCGCCAAGTATTCAGAGATGTCTCTGTGATCAATAGGGTCAATACCGGCAGTGATCACCGGTTGGTAAGAGGCACTCTGAATATAAACGTTAAAATCGAACGTGCGCGGTTGATGGGGTCGACTCTCCGACCAACTTTGCCCCAAGCCGAAATCGGATGTGAAGCTTACCAGTTGGAGCTACAGAACCGTTTCGCCATATTGAAAACCACGGCGGATGTTGATGACGCCACCAACAGTCTGGTGCGGACTATCCGCGAGGTGGGCTACAAATACTTTCGACCAAAGAGCAATGGACGCAAGTCGAAACTCTCAAGCGAGACTCTGGAACTGTTGAGGAAAAGACGAGAACTTGTAAATGTCACACCATCTGAGCGTCAGGTACTTAACAAGGAGGTAAAGAGGCTAATACGGCGCGATATAAGACGATCAAATACCCTAGATATTGAAAATGCCATTACGCTTAATAAAGGCACTAGGGTATTCGCCAAGCCACACACCTCCAGTTGTCACCTGACAAAGCTCAGAACACCACAGGACACCACCGTCACCTCAATGCCAGAGATACTCGCAGAGGTCGAAAAGTATTACGGGGACTTATATGCTCAAAAAGCAAGTCCTCCCGCTGAGGCCCACAACGCGAGTGATCCGCGAGCCAGACTAACTCGCCACTACACGGACGAGCTTCCCGACATCGACGTGGGTGAGATTAGAATAGCCCTCGGACAGCTCCACAACAACAAAGCTCCGGGAGATGACGGAGTTACAACAGAGCTACTCAAGGCAGGGGGTACGCCTGTCTTGACAGAGCTTGTTAAGCTCTTTAACTCTGTCATCCATACTGGCATAACACCGGAGGCATGGAGCAAGAGTGTGGTGGTTTTGTTCTTCAAAAAGGGAGATAACACCCAGTTGAAGAACTACCGCCCCATATCACTCTTGAGCCATGTTTATAAGCTGTTCTCGAGGGTTATCTCGAATCGTCTTGCCCAAAAGTTCGATGACTTCCAACCGCCGGAGCAGGCTGGGTTTCGGAGGGGCTTTGCTACTGTAGACCACATACACACACTAAGGCAAATTATTCAGAAGACCGAGGAGTATAATGAGCCTCTATGCCTAGCGTATGTGGACTACGAAAAAGCCTTTGACACCGTCGAAACCTGGGCTGTTCTGCAGTCCATGCAGAGATGCCTCATTGACGACAGATATGTCCAGGTGATGAGATGTTTGTATGAAGCCGCATCAATGACCGTCCAAGTACAGGAACATAGCACAAAGCCAATCCAACTGCGTCGTGGGGTAAGACAGGGAGATGTAATATCTCCGAAACTGTTTACTACCGCGTTGGAGGACGCTTTTAAGACGCTTGATTGGAAAGGACGGGGCATCAACCTCAACGGCCAGTACATCTCTCACCTGCGATTTGCGGATGATATTGTCGTCATGGCAGAATCTCTGCAGGATTTGGAAGGAATGCTGAACAGCCTTAACCATTCTTCAAGACGAATAGGTCTCGGGATGAATCTCGATAAAACTAAGGTTATGTTTAACCGTCACATTCTCCCAAGACCTGTAGTCGTGGGTGATGCCACTCTCGAAGTTGTGCAAGAATACGTTTACCTTGGCCAAATTATCCAACTGGGCAGGCACAACTTCGAGAAGGAGGTGGATAGAAGAATTCGGTTGGGCTGGGCGGCATTCGGGAAGCTACGTAACATTTTCGAGTCGTCGATCCCTCAATGTTTAAAAACGAGAGTTTTTAACCAGTGCGTCCTACCCGTAATGACCTACGGAGCTGAAACGTGGACACTGACCAGCGGACTGGTCCACAAGTTCAAAGTAGCTCAGCGTGCTATGGAGCGAGCAATGCTTGGAATTTCTCTGGTGGATAGAATTCGGAATGAAGTCATCCGCCAGAGAACTAAGGTCATCGATATTGCTCGCAAAATTAGCACGCTGAAGTGGAAGTGGGCCGGTCATGTCTGCAGACGGACAGATGGTCGGTGGAGCAGACATGTGCTGGAGTGGAGACCACGGTTAGGCAAACGTAGTGTAGGACGCCCTGCTGCACGGTGGACCGACGACTTGAAAAAGATGGCGGGTAGCGGGTGGATGCGGGCTGCTCAAGACCGGGATGGTTGGCGCTCACTTGGGGAGGCTTACGTCCAACAGTGGACGACAACAGGCTGAGATAATAATAATCGATATTTCGCATCAATAGCCACCATCTAATAGCAATAAGTGATCTATATATTCGAAATCAATTTAGATGGCAACATCATCCAAACTTCCATTTTCATCTACCAGAAAGTTTTCCGGAAGAAAGTCGGAATTAATTAAACGGTCGAATATCAATTAACAAAACCTCAGTAACAAAAACGAAAACATGCCGAAACAATATTTAAAATATTCGACAACCTCCGTGGCGTACTAGGCGAGTAGCCGGCTGCAAAGCGAGAGACTGTGGGTTCGATTCCAAATATGTTATTCACGAATATTTGTTTCGGATGTGGGTGGGGACCGCAATTCCCTCGTAGTTCCTGATTCCCACGATACGAACCTAGTGTAGGTTCAGGACTATGTGTGTGAATGTCGGATGTATTTATTTATATTGTTTCTGGTATAACATCATTACCAGAAATAAATAATATAATTTTCCATAGAGAGGTTGACGTCAGGCAGTAGGCTGGTCGTATAAACAACTAGCCAAATCTTTCTGTAACATATTGTGTTAAAAAGCATGTTACACCGACCCCACTGCGAGTGGGATAAGGGCAGGTGGAAAAAGAAGATAATTACCAATTACTTCAGAACCGAAGTGTAACAACAAATCATTTCCACGACGATATCAATGAGATAAATTGAAAATGGTAGCTTCGTAAGGCAGTTCAATCGTGTGCAATACTGACGCTGAGGGCATAGTTAGGCGTAGGCGATGCAGTTGTAGCACTTGTAGCTTATGTAGCACTTGAACATAGAGTTGTTGACGTCATCAACAGACTTCAATAAAAAAGGTTCGTAATTCGTTTACGTTTTTATATCTGTTACGTGAATCAAATGAGGATCGATATTGATTTTTACAATCTATCAGGTTTCGTACCGAGGGTGGTATCATCGGAAAGTGGAAAATTCCCCAATGGATAACAGTAAGTCCATCGATCGTGATTCGGATTTTATATTCGTGCAATATCTATTCATAATACATTTGTTTGTTAATTTTTTTTTTTTTTTTTTTTTATTAGCATAGGCCGGAAAACGAGCAAGTGGGTCACCTGATGGTAAATGATCTCCAACGCTCATGTACCGTACGGAACGCAGCAGTAAGCCACTACCTTACGTCGGTTTTCTGAAAGGCAATGGTAATGACCAAGATAGTTTTTTTTACCTAACTAAACTCGTAACTAAATTTAAGAATCTGACTAAACAAAAAACAAATATCAAGAAACATAGTAGACTAGAGATTTTGTTAGATATTCTGTGCCGATGCCGGTCAAATGAAATTAGCCTTTTTTTGAAGTTTTAGTTAATTTTGTACTAAAAGTCTGTCACATGCTTCTGTTTTACGGCACTATCACTGGGTGTATACTGACCTGGAGGCAAAGAAGCACGCCGATTGTGGGATGCAGCGTATTATGCGACGAAAGAGCTTGTGACAGATTTTAGCACAAAATTGCATTTGACATTCCTATGTTCAAGTGCACTACGACGCCTATGTCTTAATATACGGCCTCGTCCAAAGTGTAGGCTTACCGCAGTGGCGACAACGGAAGCGAAATGTCAAACGTATAAATCGCCGTTTTCGGCCGTACTGATGTCGCCTATGACGCGCACGGGCCCGACGTGCCTATGTGGCAAAGCGCGTGATATTTTCAAACGTTTCTATCCACAAACTGGAGGCCAATTCTCGTAATTTTTAATATACAAAATATCATTCCGATCTAGTCTCAGCGGCAAGAAAGTTGCAAATGGCATTCTCTTAAACCAATAATCAACGTCAAATGCACCTAGCATTAGCAGTAGCATTATACCGTTTTGGCTTCAGTAAACTTTTATTCTACATTCAATCTCATTACGAACATAGGTTCACATTTGACGTTGATTATTGGTTTAAGAGAATGCCATTTGCAACTTTCTTGACGCTGAGACTAGATCGGAATGATATTTTGAACATTTAAGATTACGAGAATTGGCCTGCTAGTATATGTAATGAGCGGTGTAACACTTAAAAGACGTCTAAACACCACAATGGCGCGCTTTTCAGTATGGCCACCAATATGACTCCGAGCCTATCGTCTCACTAGCAACCTCAGTTCAGTATTGCCATGCACTATGGCCTCTCTATGGTGCCATATAACATACAGATGAGATTCCAGTTTCATACTCACCGGGCAGGTGTGAAAAGGATGAACGTTTCTATATGACAGACTGAAGATTCTTCTTATACGACTACCCATTGTCTTTACAATATAAAACCTGCGTCACTCAGTGCTACGTCGCCTGCGTGTCATTGTAAACCCAGCCTACAACACCTATCGGGGACACAGCTGGACATATATTACGCGCTGTCATCGGTTGTTATTTACTAACGTTCAACGGGTATAGATACTGGGCGGTTTCCTTTGTCCCCGCACTACTTGCTGCAGCCATTGTAAACGTAGACGCGTCCGTTTAAGTTAGTGTCAGGTGTGGTTATTTCTTGTTGTTTTCTATGTGGTGTTTCAAGTTGTGTCCATTGCAATGTGTAAGCGTTTGATGGTATTGTGAATGATAAGAAAAGAGGATTTGGTTCTTTAAAAGTAATGAAAATTGTCTAATGTCACTTACACCCGTTTTCACCAACGTCAAACACTTCCTAACTAAGGGTCGCTTAACCTAAGGAACTCCATAAATCTATTCCTTATCTAAGTTTGTTTTCACGTAGTTAAGGGCCACCTTAGAAACATGTGTTTCTAAGTGATGGTGAAAACAAAATTAACAGTTAAAATGTATAAGGGGCTCATCTAAACTTAGGGATTGATGATGAAAACGGGCATCACAATCTTAAATACATCTCATCTTTGTATGAGAAGCAAACTATTAGGGTAAACGCAGGTATTAACGACCCATCGAAAATCGGCAGGTATTACCGACCCTATAAATAAATTTGCATTTTATACGTTTTTACAAATATTTGAACTACAAGTATTAGAGAAAATACGCATGTTTATTCATTAAATTATATATTGAGTGTATTCACATCGCATAGACACGCTGGTACCAGTTGAAAGTTCTCGATTTGAATTGACGATCCTGTGTCGGAACGTGTCTTTACGTGTTTGTAGATATGAATGATACAAAAATCATGTATTACGAACCAAAATACATACATAAAATGTAGCCCGAGTCGATTAGTTTTTACCCATATTAGAACTATATAGCCTCTACCTGATATATCCTACGAAGAATATCTTTTGTAATATTAATAGTACAAAGGAACGGATGGTGGGCGCGCTAGTCCCAACTCTGCAACCTTGAACCCCACACCTGAATATTCCATTTCCATTGTGAATATTCTATGACAGACCTAAAGGTCATGACATATGATTTCGTTACATTTGTTATTGTTGGGCGTAGGTTCGCAAACGTGGGAAATGATTGTGTTTTTTAATGGTTACAAATTGAATGTAACTTACATCATACTAATATTATAAATGTGAATGTAAGTTTGTTTGTCACGTTTTCACGCGAAAACTACTAAACCGATCATCATGAAACTTTGTACACATATTCTTGGAGGTATAAGTACATAGGATCCTTTTTATGAAAAAAATATCTATTTGTTTGTTACGCTTTCACACCTAAATCACTGAATTTTGATGATTTTTTATAGATTTGGAGACGGTTATAGACTACGTTTTATTCGGAAAAGTCTATGCACGCGGGCGGAGCCGCGAGCAAAAGTTAGTATTGCTATAAATATAGATATTTTGAATTTTTATTATTACCGCCTAATCAAATATGTCACATGATGAGTAATGTCTCACGTTATCGACGTAAAGTAGCGGCTTCTTGCTGCATTTCATACAGTGAGTGAGATTTTCGGAGACCAATATCCCCCATCCATTCTCAATCCTCTATTTACCCCTTACATTTCAGCGTCCATGATTCTTCATTGTGGATGTACATGGGCGGTGGAGATCTCTTACTATTAGGTGACCCACTTTCTCATTTGTCGGTCTATGCTATAAAAAAACAAAAATGTTGAGTCAGAGGTATAAATTATATTGACTATTGAACTACAGTACTACCGACTCTAAATTGTTTCTAATTTATTTTAAACTTTGTTTTTTTGGGTTGGTTCGATTTTTTAGTAAAAGGTTTTTTACCAAACAGCATCAGTATGCGGTCCGCGAGACTTCCAAATTAACGCATTCTCACACCGAAAGCATGTGACAATACATTATAAATTGAGCGCATGCCACGCATCGTATTTATATACAGAACATTTCACAGCGAAACACATCAAATGTCCTTTGTTCTCGTTGCGACCTCAAATTTATTTGAATAATATCCTCAAGATCATTTCAGTTTTCGACACGCAGTAGGAACAAAGGTACGGGAATGAACACCCCTCCCTTAATTAGCTTTCGGTTGTGTTGCCAAAGCAAATAATCAACATGTTTAATTTTTCAATCAGCCACTCGTCTCATCTGGACATGTATATTTGCAAATTGCGAGATGAGCCGGTTTTATTTTGTGTGTATTTGTGGACTTCAAAGAGTTTTGCGTTTTGCCTGAATTGAAGTAACTTTGTCACACAATTATGAGATCGAAAGACTTTTGAAGGGATGTGAATAATTGTGGGCGTCGCAGTATTCGTTCGGCATTAGTATTTGACCAACTAGTACGAACTAGTTCGTCAAAAACGAACATTTCCTATTTACATCGTCGTACTGTACAGACGTACGAGCCGATTATGAGCCTCGTTTGTTATTGAAATAAAACTAGTTTATACGGATTTTACATACATACATACGCACTCACGTCTGTAAACCCCGAAGGGATAGGCAGAGGTGTAACCAGTACACCCACATTTCGCCGAGCGTATCTCAGTCCCACGATGTGATAGGGGGCGAGCCTATCGCCATACCGGGCACAAATTCCAGACTCCGGGCTGAAACTGAGCATTTCGTAATAGAAAAACCCAATAACATTTTACCCAACCCGGAGATCGAACCCGAGACCTCAGCGTTGGCCTCAGTCGTAACGCGTACACATTACAACTGCGCCTTCGAGGCAGTCGAGGTATACGGATTTTATCGCGGTTTAATTTTTATTTTAGTCCCAACGTTTCAGTCGGACAGCCGGCTCGTCCGGGTCGTTACCACAGTCTCACAGAAAACCGGCGTAAAGTAGCTGCCTGCGGCTGCGTTTCGTACGGTGAGTGAGATATCCGGATGCCCAAATTCCCCTCCCCTTCCCAACCCCTTAATTATCCCTTTCCTTTAAGGTTGGCAACGCGCCCATGACTTTTGGTATTGTGGGCGTACATGGGCGGTGGAGATCACTTACCTTCAGGTGACACACTTGCTCATTTGCCAGCCTATAGTATAAAAAAATAAAAAAAACACGACGTAGTGTGATACCTTGTTCTACTTTTCGTATGGTAATTTAGATTTCTGCCCTAAAAAATAATATTCTCATATCCTCTAATAGTCATTCCTTTCGTTAAAGATCGGTAACATACCCATAATTCTTCTGGTATTATAGGCGGTGTAGATTACTTACCAACAGGTGACCTAAATGCTCGTTTTTGGCATTCTAGTATAAAACATTAATGAATTTATAAAATTTACCTTTTTCTTCCACCTGCCCCTATCCCACTCGCAGTGGGGTCGGCGCAACATGCTTTTTAACACATGCTACAGAAAGATTTGGCTTGTAATTTTTATGACCGGCCGCCTATCTGACGTCAACCCCTCTGGGGACAATATAAAGCTCGCCTAACAAACATAAATTGCCCCCCTTAGTGAAATTCAGAATACTTCCCTGTAAGGTTACCTCAGCTACTTTATGTAAGGTAAAAGAAAACATTGTTGTTGGATAGGAATATTCTAAATTTACAGCTAACTACAAGCATTGTAACTGAGACTCAGATTTTCGTTAGCACTGTAATTTTCGAGTATTTCTTGGCAATATACAAAAATGACGTCGAAATCAAATGTAAAGGAGACTGGGAAGGGGATAGATTCCTTATTTGGACCTCAAGAAAACTCTCCTCGTACGAAACGCAACCTGCCACTTTATGCCGGTACTGCTGCCGACATTTATGCTGTAAACAAACAGCCTAAAACTACTTAAAAGAAAAATCCATACATACAAACCAAGGTGCATGGACTGTTAAAGGCTATTCTATTATTTTAGGTATGCGACTGAGATAGAGCGATCGCGATACCTGTCGCGAGTCAGGCGATAGCAATAAATCCGCTTTATATGAAATTGTTGCAATGCCCTGTCCTTAAAACATTCCTGTATAAAGCAAACGTGTTGCTGTCGCTTTGTGTTGCTCTCTTGTCCCAGTGCACTTTTTTTGGCATAGGCCAGCAAACGAGCAAGTCACCTTCACCTGATGGTAAGTGATCGCCACCGCCCATGTACACCCACAATACCAAAAGAATCATTAGTGCGTTGCCAACCTTCAAGGAAAGGGATAATAATTAAGGGATTGGGAAGGGGAAGGGGTTTGGGCCTCTGGATATCTCACTCACCGTACGAAATGCAGCAGCAAGCTGCTACTTTACGCTGGTTTTGTGTGAGACAGTGGTAATGACCCGGTCAAGCCGTAGACAAGTGTCTACAGCGTGGCTCTACCACCCATAAAACAAATAAGCCTAAAGGAGCGTCCGCGCACTGGCCGGTCGTATACGATCGATCGCGTATCATCAATCACCGGCCGTCGGTGCGCACTGTTACGACGAGGCGACGGACGCTTTTGTGCCTTTTATTGGACCGCCCTGTGCCTTGATGAGTGGACATTACCCTTTATGTTTGACAGTGGATGATCGTGTCTAATTACGACCCTTTATCAATTACTCTTTAATTCGACTGCGAGCTGCGTTTGATTGTGAAGAGCGTTGCCGAATTCGGATTGGTATGTGCCATGTATGGATTTTTTGTTATCTACAAATGTTCGATTGTGTTTTTAACCCTCATCAAAATAATGCGGTGTAATGTTTTTGTCAGCTTTGTCTCAGTTTTGTGTGTGTTTCATTGTTGATTTTCCCATCTTACTGGGGGGAAATTTTCAACAAACAATCAGAATAGCCTCCTTGAAGGCTGTAAAGCGAGAGGCTGCGGGTTCTATGCCCGCACCAAGACAAAATGTTTGCGTGATCAACAAATATTTGTTTCGGGTCTATACCTACACCCTATCGAATATAATAAAAAATCTGAGAAAACCTATGCGTGGTTATAAATACAAAAACAAAACAAATATACACGACGAATTGAGAACCTCTGGTATTTTTCGTCCGTGAATAAATTTAAAAAAATCTCGTTACAATTAGTCAACTTCCTGTACAAATACAACATCCAGACTTCATTTACCGCGTCTCGGATGTTGAAGAGGTACGGTATAGTTTTAAAGCCAGGCTGGGAGTCGACGGATGGCCATGGAGCTAATTTGTCGCGTGGCAAACGCTTTGCAGGAGCAGGTAGTTTCAACGTACTTACCATTTACCACTAGCCTTTCCATAAACAAAAGCAACGCTAAACAACCTAATGACAAATCACTGCGTGGTACTGGACTGCGCTCGTCACCCCGAGAGATAAGTTGTAAGTCTCATAATGATCAGTCATTTAACTGGCTTCAATGTCCTTCAAACCGAAACACAACACACACACAGCTTACACATTGGTGTTTGACGGCAGAAATAGACAAAGCAGTGGTACCAACCCAGACAGTCCCTCGCATAATAATATGAGGGGTCTACCACGTTCTACATTTTCTACTCTGAATAATTTTATACCACACCTTATATGGTGCAATATAGCAGGAACTTTTTATAACAATATAACAGGAGGCCAATTCTCGTAATTTTAAATGTTCAAAATATCATGTGAACATAGATCGTAATGAGATTGAATGTAGAATAAAAGTTGACTGAAGCCAAAACGGTATAATGCTACTGCTAATGCTAGGTGCATTTGACGTTGATTATTGGTTTAAGCGAATGCCATTTGCAACTTTCTTGACGCTGAGACTAGATCGGAATAATATTTTGAACATTTTAAATTACGAGAATTGGCCTTCTGAATATCGAACAAATTTATAAACAGGTTTTCATAATAATAATGAAACAAGGTAACGTACGATGGTATTTCTCACGGCTGATGTATTATTCAATGACGTGTTAATGCCGTTTCTGAGGCAACTGCGACTCGGTCCACCTGTCTTTGTGCTATAGTGTATTGTCACCTGTGACAGAGTTGACAGGGACATTTCGAAAATAGCCGAGAACGTCTAAAAAATAGGTAAATAATTCAGTAAATTTACAAAAAAAGTGACGTTTATGCTACATGCTATGTTTTTGAATACATTTATTCGTTAGTTTTTTTTTACATTTTAGCAGTGCTAGTATCTGGCAACTGTAATAAAAAATCTGTACATTTGTTTATATCAGAAGATCTGGCAACTCTGGACTTGCGATGATATGCAAAAATAATGTGTTTGTGAGTAATAAATAAATAAATACACCCAACAGTCACACACATAATCCTGACCGCCCACTAGGTTAACCTGTATCGTAGGTATCTGAAACTACATAGGACTTGCGGTCCTACAACACCCAGACCCGAAACAAATATTTGTGGGTCACACAAACATTTGTCGTATTATAATTTCTATCATCGTTCTTGCCAATAACAATTTTGGGAATCTGCATAACGTTATATAGAATTCGATCATCTCCGATTCTTACGCCTACACAGTTTGAGCAGTTTCTTATAACGTTTACAGAATTCAATACGTGACTGAAAAGCGTGTTACGAACATACGACCTATTATACTCGTACCGTGGTTAAAATACTGCGATGCTATTGGTACTTGAGCTGAAAAACCGATCGTCTTGGGTTTAACACTCAGGTTACGTAATCATAAAATTCGTTTGAGATTTCGATTTTAAAATGACGCATGAGGTGCTTGGGATTGGAATTTGTGTCCGGTATGACAATAGGCTCGCCCGCGAACACTTCATGGCACGGAAATAAGTTGTGCGATTTATTGGTACACTAATTGTACCTCTTGATTGGGAGTCTCGGTTTTGATCTACGGGTCGGGTAAAATTGATATTGGGTTTTTCTATTTCGAAATGCCCAGTATCAACCTGGAATCTGGAATTGTTTTCGATATGGCGATAAGCTCGCCGCCTATCGCATCATGGGACGGAAATAAGCTCGGCGAAACAGGTGTACTGGTTACACCTTTACCTACTAATTCGGGGAAAACAGGCGTGAGTGCGTATGCATAATCATAATTAAAGTGCATATAAACATTAACATACGTTTAATAAATAATAATAATAATAAATACACCCAACAGTCACACACAAAGTCCTCACCCACACTAGGTAAACCTGTATCGTGGGTTGATACCCAACTACGAGGGGCTTGCGGTCCCATAACATCCAGACCCAAAACCAATATTTGTGGATCACACAAACATATTTTGTCTCGGTGTGGGAACCGAACCCACGGCCTGTCGCTTCGCAGCCGGCTACTCGCCCACTGCGTCACGGAGCTACAATTCGATATGTTGACGGTGACCATATCAAACGATAGTAATCACTTGAATTCATAGTTTATTGGTTACTTTTACAATGTTACTGCTCTACAGACCACAAACCCCATTTCAGGATTCTCTAGAGACCGCTCTTTAATTATAAATAAAACAACTAGACTCGAATAGTAAACCAGCAGAGCTACCGCATAATGAACTATATCGACTGAGTACTGATCTTAGTGAACTGGAGACTCTCTGACTGACTGCCGGCCAAAGACCCCCATTTATGGCGACAACCTCTTTTATACCATTTTACTACCCTTCCACAACTATATTGCACCATTATTATTATTTCAGTGTACCCAACGTTGCTTTCCCAGACACCCTCAATACACAAATAAAAGGAATACGCTAACAGATATGACATGTCACACGGCGAAAGATAAATCAAAGCAAAGAGAAATGTGAACTTATTTTTTATCTACCGGAATAATGTTTCATTATTCATCTAGTTCAATTTGTGCTGATATAAACAGTGCGGGCAAGTTAAATAGTATCGGCATTTGTCTATAATTGATCTTTTTTTTATTGGCTTGAATGAGGAGACGAGCATTTCGCTCGCCTGATGGTAAGCGACACGCCTGCTCATAAACAGAAACAACACACAACATAACTTTGAATTACAAAGCACTACATGGCATTGGACTGGGCTCGAGACATAAGGTGTTAAGTCTTATAATGCCCAGTAATTTCACTGGCTTCAATGTCCTTCAAACCGGAACACAACAATGCTTACACTGTTGCTTGGCGGCAGAAATAGACAAAGCGGCGGTACCAACCCAGCCGGCCTCTCGTATACGAGGGACCTACCACCTTGTAGATCTTCCTTTAATGTGATAATAAGTTACCTATTTTAATGATCATAATAAACTAATTGGACGATGTGGGCTTAACTATAATGGCTTGTTGAATTATGATTATGAATCATCGAAATATGATGACAAGAAACGTAACTCAAGTAAAAATATGACCCCACCAAAACTCGGTGCAAGGGGGCGGGGCTATAAAAGTCTGCAGCTCGTTCATTCATCAATTTATAAAAATGGATTGATTATTGTCTCTAGTTGACACTTAATACGTCTAATTTTTGCGCGGTGCAGAACGTCGTATCTCGATCTAGAAATGTTATATTTAAACATTAACTTTTATGAAATAAAGCCGATTTTGAAGGTTCATAAATTTTTGTTGCGTATATGAGTGTTACGTGTACCTTTGCATGTGTAAGTTGAGCCGTATTTATAGGCAGAATCATATGAGAGTTATCGTTCTAGTCATCTTATTTCGATGTTATGAATACTATCATGGGATACGATTCGCTTTACTCTTGAACTTATCTACTTAATGAAAGCATTGTAGACGATACAAAAAAATTTATAAATTATACTCGAGTATTAAAATTTATATTTATTTTTTATTTTTATTAGCTTGAGTGACGAAACGAGCAGGTCGTTCGCCTGATAGTAAGCGTCACGCCTGCCCATAAACAGAAATAACACCCCACAGAACTTTGAATTACAAAGCACTGCATGGCAAGCATCAATATCCTTCAAACCGGAACACAACACTGCTTACACACTGATGCTTGGCGCCAGAAATAGATAAAGCGACCAACCCAGGTGGCCTCTCGCATACGAGGGACCTACCACCTTGTAATTGTAATTACTTGATTCGAATCAATCCGCATGAAAATCTAATCATAATATGCATCCATAGTTCATGGGCCAGCCTCTCTCGGGCTTGCAATGTTACAATTTTTTTTAAATAGCCTACAATTTGTCCCACTGCTGGGCAAAGGCCATCCCTTTACTCTTGCACTGGGTTCCGTCTTCTTCAGCTTCTCCCATTTCGCCTCGAATGCGTCCAACTCGTCTCTCCATCTCTTTCGGTCGTCCGCGTTTTCTATGACCATTTGCTGGAGTCCAGTTCGTAACCAGTTTTGCCCAACGATCTGGATGCATTCGAAGCACATGCCCTGCCCAGTTCCACTTCAATGTTACATATCTAAATAATATTCAACACAGTATACAATAATATGTGTAGGTTTATAATAACACAGCTATGTAATACAGTATTAAAACCAACGAAACATGAAATCTCAACACGGAATCGCCGATGCGTTGCGTAAGCGGATTTCCTTTATGAACCCGTCTGCGCAGGGCGACTTGCAACTGGATCAACTCAATCGTGCATATGAGTACCAGCTTAAGATACATATGTAAGCCTTCAACATAATAATATTATATATTCTTTAAGTGGAAAAACATCTACGAGATTATCCCTCCCACACACCCGCCACTGTAACTCCTGTAAGCCAGGATCGACAGTGGCACGCATATTTCGACACTGAGCAATGAAGCTCGGCGAGTCTCTGGGAATGCAAATCTGTCTTTATCCCGCAACGAAATAAATCGAATAGAAAATTATGGAGGAGTTGGAAATAATAATTGTCCACTTCCGTCCATAGCAAAGCGGGAGACAAAAAAATGAACTAAGGATGTCTTAACCTCAGGTACAAGGACATTTACAACTGGAGAAACCAGATGTAAAGCACCACGGATGTCATTAAGTGGGTCCTATCACGTGAGCTGTTAAACTTGATTCCAATAATAGGTATGGAAAAGCATCTGTAAAAAAACGGTCTACAAGATGGTTGGTCTCTCGTATGCGAGAGGCCGCGAGGGGCCGTCTGGGTTGGTACCGCTTGTACTGCCGCCAAGCAGCAGTGTATACCTAAGCACTGTTGTGTTCCGGTTTGAAGAACATTGAAGCCAGTGAATTTACTGGGCATTATGAGAGGTAACATCCTTTATCTCGGGGTGACGAGCGCAATCCAGTGCCACGCAGTCCCTGGTAATTCAAAGTTCTGTGTAAAAATAAACAAAAAAAACAAACTCGC
Source organism: Mimas tiliae (assembly GCA_905332985.1). Taxonomy (NCBI): domain Eukaryota; kingdom Metazoa; phylum Arthropoda; class Insecta; order Lepidoptera; family Sphingidae; genus Mimas; species Mimas tiliae. Next base: position 3,778,158 of record HG995248.1, on the reverse strand, counting down.
GCACCTAGAGTTCCGTCCATACCTACCGAGCCGGCTGTGCAATAAGAGGCCGCGGGTTCGATTCCCGCACCGAGACAAATTTTGTGTGATCCACAAATATATGTTCCGGGTCTAGGTGTTTTCTCCCTAGAGCGGTTGACGTCAGGCAGGCAGCGGGTCCTAAACACTACAAGCTAAATATTTCTGTAACATGTGATAAAGATCATGTTGCGCCAACCCCACTGCGAGTGGGATAAGAGTAAGTGGAAGAAGACATTGGCACTATAGATAAAACTAGATACAACGCTTTGACATTTTGCAACAATTTAGTGTGAAATAGCAGATGTGAAGCATCCTGACGTAATATCACATAAAATTCATATAAATACGTGGCGTATATTAAAATTTACGCTTCACGCTGAACGCACTAATATGGTTTTCTATACGTTCACAGTATAATAAATAGTCAGTATTGATACGCACTCATGCCTGTAATCCCCGAAGGGGTAGCCAGAGGTGTAACCAGTACACCCACATTTCGCCGAGCGTATTTCGGTCCCACGATGTGATAGGGGGCGAGCCTATCGCTATACCGGGCACAAATTCCAGACTCCGGGCTGATACTAAGCATTTCGTAATAGAAAAACCCAATACCACTTTACCCGACCCGGGGATCGAACCCGAGACCTCAGCGTTCGCCTAAATCGTAACGCGTACGCATTACAACTACGCCACCGAGGCAGTCAGTATTGATGTTGGTGTTTAATTAAAAAATGCGCCACTTATAAAGACAGAACGGAAATTAGACGGAAGGTAATTCACGTATATATTAGTGTAAGAAAATATAAGAAACGACGATTTTTGATTTTTTGATGTCTACTTACAAAGGAGGTTCTGTATTCCGCCCGTATTTATGTATGTGTGTAAGTGTATTTATGATTTTGTCAAAAACTAAAGAGTCAATTATTAAAGCCATATCGTGATTCTTTGTCTCTTAGATTTTTTCTTTTTTATTTTTTTTAAAAGCATAGGCCGGGCAAATGATCGCGTGGGTCACCTGATGGTAATTGATCTCCACCGCCCATGTGGCATACATGACATGTATGGCATGACCAGAAGAATCATAGGCGCGTTGTCAACCTTAAAGGCAGGGATAATTAATGAATTGGGAAGGGGAGGGGGATATGGGCCTCCGCCCTCCAGATATCTCACTCATCGAACGAAACGCAGCAGCAAGCCTCTACTTTACGTCAGTTTTCTGTGAGACAGTGGTAATGACCCGGTGAGCCGGCCCATTCGTGCTGTAGACAAAGCTGTCTATAGCGTAGCTCTACCACTCTTATACATACGCACTCACGCCTGTAATCCCCGAAGGGGTAGGCAGAGGTGTAACCAGTACACCCACATTTCGCCGAGCGTATTTCCGTCCCTTATGTGATAGGGGGCGAGCCTATCGCCATACCACTCTTATGTTGCTACATTACTAAACTCAACATTAAGATAACCTGGTTAATAGAAAACAAGTTGGAGATTTCTTGGTGTTACTTTCGAGTTGCTAATTATAGCTAATTTATTTTTGATAATATTCAACAATTTTGAAAAATATACACGAATTCAATTTAACTCTGCATCGTTCCCCACTGTATCTCCACTATCTGCCACATAGCTTTATATAAAATGTTACATATTCAAAATTGTCGAATATGTGAAAATAACGCATCGCATACCATCATTAATCAATTAACCGATGTGAATTTAATAAAACTCGCACAGATATTATTGTAACGTGCACCGGTTAATGAAATTAGGCAATTATTTTGACAAGTGGTGCGCGCCGGAGACTCAATTATGTACAGTCTTTAATTAAAAACATAATGTACGGTGTATTCGTGTGTGAAAATAAAATATTGTATTTACAATTAAATGTGTCGTAGTAAGACGAATAATTATGAAAATAAACTTTTGTATTTTGAAAAGAAAAGTAACCTTTTGTTGTAGTGTAAATAAGACAAAACTTTGGGGTGCAAAAGTCCCAGTGACTATATTTTCGTTCTACATACATACGCACTCACGCCTGTAATCCCCGAAAGGGTAGGCAGAGGAGGACTAGTACACCTACATATCGCCGAGCATATCTCCTTCTCACGATGTGATAGAGAGCAAGCGTATCGCCATGCCGGGCACAAATTCCAGACTTCGGGCTGTAAATTTATATTTACTATCTAAATACAGTGTTACATTAAAAAAATTGTATATTAACGTAAAGTATGGAACATGTTTTATTAGTACGCATTTGTACCCTGTGACATTATATAATATTGTTGTTGTTTTAATTAAACTAAAATTAATTTTTCATTTACCGTAGCAACATTTTCACCGGATATTCTTTGTCATGTCTCTTGACAACTATGTATGTAAACTACTATCACCAATTCAAACAATAGAGTTGCAACAAAATGTGAATAGAAACTCTGCTAACAATATCATTGTATGTTTGGTATAAGTTTTAACTAGGATCTCGAGGTAGTTTCGTTGCTAAAATTAGCAGTATTTGGCTACTGCATTTAAAGATCGATATCTCGATTGAAATAAAACTAGTTTATACGGATTTTATCGCGGTTTAATTTTTATTTTAGTCACATTATACGTTTTAAAATGAAGGTAGCGAATGTAACATTAACTTTTCGAGACGACCTACACCTCAGCCCCTCGCGTGACCACGAAGGCTGAAAAGCTTTCGAAACGTCGGGACTAAAATAAAAATTAAACCGCGATAAAATCCGTATAAATTAGTTTTATTTCAAAGTGTAATATTCGCGTAAACTTAAGAAATCACTATCGATATCTCGAGTTGAGAGCATCGTATAGAATCAACTCTTTGTATGATGTTGTATTGTAGCCCTGTATTATACATGTCCCACTGTTGGATACGGGCCTCCTCTACTGAGTGAGAGGGGTTAGGCCTTAGTCCGACACGCTGGCCTAATGCAGGTGGATAGACTTCACATATCTTCGAAATTCTTATGAAGAACTTCTCAGGTATGCAGGTTTCCTCACTATATTTCCTTTACCGTTAAAGCAAGCGGTAATTAAAAATTAATACACACGTAACTTAGAAAAGTCAGAGATGTATAAGTCAGTATGCTCTTGGGACTGGTTTTGAACCTGTGACTTTCGTC